>OX465289.1:176671102-177906102 GCA_949987695.1 Merzomyia westermanni | reverse complement strand
ACTGCCACGGGGTGCCTCCTTATGTCTCCTGAGCACCATCTTCATAACGAGGCAAAAATGCTCGATGTTAAAGAGCACTGTGAGATGTTGACCAGACAATTCCTGTTCAACTGCCATAAACCGCAGCACCCGAACAGGAACCTGCTCAACGAAAATCCGCCTCCCAGGAGAATAAGGAGTCACCTCCGTAAGCACTATGACGAGATCCGGCACCACATTTTCTCGCCGTTTGATCCAAAGGTGCACCGGCGGGCCCTCAACCTCATCCACACGGAGTCGGTAAACTCCTTTGTCAGGTCTCGTCCAGTGAATGCAGTCCTACAGGCACAAGCTCCACCTGTTGCCGACGAGAAACGCGAACTGCCCAGGGAGACAAGAGTCACGCTGGCTCAACTTCGTTCTGGATACTGTAACAGACTAAACTCTTACCTATCCAGACTGAACCCTGACATGCCAAATGTCTGCCCGGCATGCAGCGTGTCTCCCCACGATACTAACCATCTGTTCAACTGAGCCCACTCTTCTAACACCAATTTCACTCTGGTCCACCCTTGTTGAAGCCGCGAGGTTTCTTGGACTTCCGCTAGAAGAGCCTGATGACAGTGTTTGATGGGGGGTGACATCCTACGCAGGTAAAGTAGTCGCTACAACAACAACAACAACAGAGTCCAGTGAGAACCCTTACCAGGGATGAATGATAAGTTAGCTTGAACGTCTCGTAAGTTGAAAGGCCCGATCAGAGCGCTTTCCCCCATTTATGGGTTTCGTTGTCGCTTTTTAGGCATGGTAATAATAGCAATTTGACAAACTTCTTCGAGTATATCAACTTGTAGGAAAACGGATCGTAGCAGCAGGTTCATTATCACATCAGCCTTTTTTCCTTATATGTATCTCGTAAGCGACTTGATATATTTCAACGAAACTCACATGTTTTGAAAAGTTGTCACCTATTTGACTTGGTCGCCATGGTCAAGTTTATATTTTATTTTAATTTTATTTATTTTTTTAGTTTTTATTTTGCTTTATTTTATTTTATTTGTTTTTATTTTATTTTTTTTCTTATTTTATTTTTTTTTTTATTTTATTTTTTTTTTATTTTATTTTATTTAGTTTTTCTTATTTTTTTTTTATTTTATTTTATTATATTTTATTTTATTTTTTTATTTTTAATATTTTTTTTTTGTTTTTTTTTCGGCAAACTAAGTTATTTACAGCTTTACTAATTGGACACTATGCTAATGTGCTGACAATACCATGAAGCTTCCACTGCAGCAGTTGTCCAGATGAGAAGTATAATAAGTTAATTCATCAGTTGATTTAGTCCTTCTCGAGGTAGTAAGTGGTCGACCTCACCAAAACCTTAGTAATACATTTCTAAAGAAGTCCCAATAGCTAAACGTTGAATCGTGGCGCATATCCGCTGAAGTTTATGCTGAAGATTGAATAAGTGTAAAATTCAAATTCGCATAATTCAAATATTTTAAATGTCATATCGTAATTCACTTTACAAACACCAAAGTACATCGATCGCGGAGACAGCCAGCCGGGCGCAAATGTGTCATCAATTACAAAATATTCACCAAAATGAAGCAACAAAGCAACCAAATGAACAACAGAAAGAGTGACAACAGTGCATGACAGCAATGACAGAGAGACAGGCAGTCGCACAGATGGACGGACGAACAAATATCGAAACGGATAAGCGCACCAACACACACACAAATCGCTGAAGATGCTGAAAGCCAAAGTTTATTTGCGTTTATAATAAAGTATATTGCTACAACAAAAACAAATTTATAAAAAAAAAAGTTTGAATAAAAATTGTCGCATTGTCGACTAGCCGCGTTGACTGCTGCAACATTCAATGTGTGCCAACTGCGACACACTCGAGTGCACAACATCAGCAACAATACACACACACATATGGTGAACGGTGGCAGACGTGCTGAAGTTGAGCGCGCGATTGAATGATTTATTTTTGACAGGTTTTAACTTAAAATTAAAACGGTAAATCAAATTTTGACAGTGCCAACAGCAGCGCGAGCAATTACAACAATAACAGCGCTAATGCTGGCTAGAGCGCTGTCAAAGTATGGTACGCTCTGGCAGCATATTAGAAAATGAAAATATATGCACGCAACTCTAGCAATTGCGCTGATAAACTGATATTACATAATAATAAAGAGATGATCTGAGCGCATATAGAAATTGTTATCATTTAGTAAACGCTGATAGATGCGCTTATAGCGCCATTTCCAATAGAGCGCCCACCGAAAGCGCGCTAGCCATTTTCAAATTAGCAAGGTTGAGCGCTGAGCTGTGTTGTATAACATTCACAATTTACATAAATAATTTCTTATTATATCAAGTATTTGCCACTTATTTGCCAGGATCCCTTTCTACCGTCGACCGATAGCGGGCGCGCTTGTACTTATGCGCCTTGTTTCTTTTGTAATAAATATGGCTTATTGTTTTATTGCTTGATTTTAATATTATATGTGTCTTAATATGAGCTTTTACTTTTTGCTGTTTGTTGTTGTTTTTATCATTTATTTAGTTTTGAAAACAAAGTCATAAATTGTCTGTTCGCTTAATACTCTGTCAGATGAAACGCAATAAATTAATATAAAACTCTTGCCACTATGAGGCGTATGATGAGGGAGAGACAGAATTGTCATTGATAGTGGCGCGCGGCAGTGGCGTAGGGATGGGCGCGCCTCTACACAACGTGCGGGTAATTTTCATGTAAGCATTTGTATATAAATACTCACATGGGACGCAAGGAAAAAGAAAATAAAAGGATAAACTTGTAACAATTAAGTGACTTAAGAGACGACTAGTCTCTAATTAAGCGCGCAGGTTCAAGCTCTCGATATGCCGTGTGCGTTGAGAGTTAAAGTGTTTTCTTAAAATGCATTTATCAAGTTGGGCTACTGAGTATAACATATTTAACGTTGTTTTTTTTTTGCGCAGGCAGAGGCGTCAACTGGACTTCTAAAACTTTCATAGAGAAAGCTGAGCTCTGATTATAAGGAATTACAATAGGTCCTCATGTGACTTGAATTATTAAGACTACTTTTTTGAGTACCGGAACACGTTTTGTAGTAGAGCGGCGAGTAGTCGAACAGTTGTACAAGAACATCAGAAGGATAATTGTAAACAAGTAAATTACGGTCGCATCAACACAGCAGAAAAAGTAATGATTAAGAAGCTCTATCAGAAGCCGTTCTCCACAGTCTAAATAACTTTATCATCTCGATTATTTCTTTAATTATTTTTTATTTACAAAGGGCCAAACTGCAAGGCCTTACCTTTTCACTTCCGAAGGAATGGCTTATAGAAGGAGTTTGCGTCAAGCACTGCTTTCTTCGGTATTAACTTCTCCCAAAGTATTCGAGTTTTCACTAGTTTCTTCATTTTTTTCAGTTTTCCTTTTTTATTAATTATTATATTTATTATTATCGCCCTAATTCTAGTGTGGTAACAACATTCGTTTTTCCGACAAATAAATAGTTTGGAAACTTTTATACACTTTTGGTATTCTGCCGGCTTAAGTCGCAGTTCAATTTCGTAACTACCAACTACCACCTATGGTAACGTCGCGTAACCGCGAAAAATTGCACTTGTTTTGTAAATATTTTTGTGGACAGAAAATGCGGCAAAATTTTGTACACACACAAGAATTAATCAACAATATAACCACTATTTTACATGGAGTTTCGTTCACGTTTATTCTTTATTGCGCATTGTTTGTTTCTGACAGCGCTGCCATGCACGGTAGAATCGCGGTTACATGCACTGCATTGGCAACGGTTACGATTTTCGGTTTGATAATCTTCCAGGTACAAAATTACCCGTTGCCCCGTAATTAACTAAGGGAACTACCCCACACTATTTAATTTACGTTTTTACTCCACAATAATCAAAGTACAAATAAAATTACAAGAATTAACGCAGCTCTTGCTCTTCAGATTTTACCGCTATAGGCCGGTATGCAGATCACAAGAAAAGCAAAAACTCCATATAAAAAAACGCTTAAGAAATGCTTAAGAAAATTTCTTGGGTTACCTTTTTTTGAGGTACTACGCAGTTCTCAACGTAATTTTACTACTATTTTATCGTGAAATTTGAGTACGGCAACACAGCTTTCCGCAAGAAATATATCAAGCGGCATTTATTTCTTGAAGAAAACAGTAATTTGGTAATATGCCAACTGGTAAAACACGTCCAAAAATGTCGGGAGAGGTATCAAAAGACGCGTTTTGACCTCGGTATCAGTAATCCGAAAGCGGTCAGTTTTCTTAATAAATTGTTGGTGTTGGGTAGGCTATTTGACCTATTTGGTTTATCAATGCAAATAAAATAGATTTATTTTATTGTTACGGCTCGACGTTTCGCTAGTCACCCTAGCATCTTCAGGAGCGAGATCTATATTCAACAACAAAAAATGTTATATTTTACATTACATTATAAATTTTAAATTGATTTTTGTAAATAGTGCCATTTATGAAAAATAGGTAAAGCTATGTACACTAGACTGGGTCGGTTTATTAACCGATATCGCGCCATCGATTTTTCGATAGGTTTTGGGCTCAGGAAAAAAAATTTCCACTACGCATACCCAAAAATATAATTTTCGAGCCTGCGAATGGTCGAAAAATCGAATTTTCCAAAACCCGAAAATAAATTTTTTTTTTCAAAAAACTGTTATCGCCAAGGGTTTTAGTGCATAATTTTAAGTGAGACAGGAAATATGAGACAAATTCGTTTTCATCGAAAACATTTTTGCATGTATGCTGAAAACCCCCTTTAAAAAATGGCGAAAGGGTCAATTTTTTGACCACTACACTCCGCAAAACCCAAAAAATATTTTTTTTTTCAAAAAACTGTTATTGCCAAAGTTTTTAGCGGACATTTTTGGGTCGGACAGGGTATACGTGAAAATTTTAAAATGAAACGAAAACTTTTTTAGTAGGTCATGAAGAAAACCTTAAAAATCAAAGTCGAAAAAAGTCAAAGAAGTGAAATTGCGCAGGCTCGAAAATTATTTTTTTGGGTATGCGTAGTGGAACTTTTTTTCCTGAGCTCAAACCCTATCGAAAAATCGATGGCGCGATATCGGTTAACTTTCGTCCATACAAATCGACCCACCCTAATGTACACACGGTAGCTGCAAACACATAGTTTCGCATAAATCAATTTTGATTTTACTCAAATGTTGGGTAACATTGAAAGTTGTTGCTAATACTTCTTTTAAAGTTTATTATTAAAGCTCTAAGTTTACGCGAAAATTTATTATGTTTTTTTAGTTTTGAGACTAAACGATTGCAGTTGAATTTACATATTTAAATATTTATTAGTTTCATTTTATATTTAGTTAAGTGTAAAACAGTATACTGGTCATTTGTGATGATAAAAATTCGTATGGTTTTTTTTTTTGTTATCTAAACCTAAATTGGGTGTGAATTATTATTTTATACTATAGTTTTGTGTTATTTTTACTGTAATAAAATATTTAAGAGTATTTTTTGTGAATAATTTGAGTATGAATTGATAAAATCCGAAAATCGTTTATTTGGTTAGTTTTTTATACTTATTGGCCCATAATCATAGTCAAATTAAAATAGAGTTTTATCAACTTAAACATGATTCTATAATAAACCTCATTTCATGTCTGTCAAAGTCAACTTAAAATACATTTTATATCTAAGACGGAGTTTTAATTTTAAAATGACGAAAATGTCATTTTAACATTTTAAAATCGCGGTTTGTGTCTACGGTTATGCTTGTGACTCCGCTTACTCCAAACTTGAGTTTGACTTTTCTCGCTTGTTACTACAGATATGCTATGGTTTGTGAATTAAATAGTTGGCACAGGGTGACCTTGCAAAACATAAAAAATTGCTTCATACCACCAACCAACTTATTTTTATTTTTTTCATAAGGGGACCCTGTTACTTTTCATTTTAGCTAAAATCTCTGTTTAATATGGCTATGATTGACCAACATTTTAAATGTATTTTTAAGTAAGTAAAGATTTTAATTAAAATGCATGTTAAGCAACGAGTATGATTATGGGCCATTATCTTAAATGATTTTAACTTAATTTAATTATTACAATATTAACATAGATTAGAGTTAATAATTTTATCCCAAAATGATGCGCTCTCAATTCACACAGACTTTCACTTCGTCTAGTGACTGTTTAAGCTTGCCAGCAGTGCCAATAGTCAATGTGACTTTGTACAGTTAAACGTCCTCTTTAGTTATAGGGGCGTGCCACCATTTAACATGCTGGTCCGTATATACATCAGGATCATACCAGTTAGCACACTACTCATTATGAACATCGGGGCCATAGCATGACGGTGTTGATAGAGGTTTTAATTCATGGTTCTTAGTCACATATGGGAACTCGGTTCCGAGATATACCAAAATGTGGAGGAGAAGAGAAAGCCAAAGGGTAAGATAAATTAAGAGCGAGCTTGAGAGTGAGAGGAAGGTGTAAGAGAACGTGAGTATGCGAGGAAGTGGAAGGTGGAGTTAAGTGAAAGAGGGAGCGGGAATGAGAGGGAGGGCTAGAAAAAGAGGGAGAGGAAAAGACGGGGATCAAATTGAGGGTGAGGAATCGGCGGGAGTGAAGAGAGCTTTCACTCGACTTGTATTTGTGGGTAAATACAAGTGAAGGGATTGCAATAATAAATGAAACGCTGATTTCTATTGGCAACTTATTACTAACAACAATGGTTTGGTTTAGTACAAGTTCTCGGTACTTCAATGTACATAGGATTAAATTAAGAATAATTTTAACATGAAATATCCTTCAAATGAAACTGTTCCTAATTAATGCACTTATGCTTACAACAATAATGATGGTGTGAAAGTTCAAGTTAGTTTTTTCCAATAACTAATTAATTTAATTAAAGAAGAAAAATTTAAATAAGAAAATAAGGAACCGCGCACTGCAAGTAGAGTTGATGATGGATTGTGAAAGTCCCACGTAGATACTAATTACCCCAGTTGATTGAAGATGCGGCGACCCTGGTAGATGATAATTGTAAAAGAGAGAGAGTCCAGTGGCTGTCAGTGCTTTTATAGCTCTTACAACGCTGGAAGTTCGAAACGAAGCTAAATTTATTCCTTTGGAAGATATACGCAGAGATGCATGAAGGGATTAAAGAACGCAGGGTTGCGTTCTCTTTAAGTGGCGAAAGTCACTTGTGAAAGTTGATCAATTGCAGAGAGGTACGTTATCGGGCAAGACAACGTCTGCTGGTCATATTATATTATGGTAGATTATAAAAGAACGTCAGAGTGGCAAGTCTTATAGACACTTGGCGGCTAGCTGTTGGTAAAATGGTATTCCTATAAGTCCATAGAATTGCGTTCTCTCTACCGAATTGGTGATAACATTCTATCAGCTACCGCCTACCTGTGTTCCATAGGAGTTGCTGATAGACCCCGATGTCTGAACTTAATATGTAAAACACTTCTAAAACTAAACTAAGAGTAAAAGCTGTGCTATATTGTTGAGATTAAGTGATGGGAAGTACAGCGAGAAAGGACTGCCTCCGGAGTATATCTTGATCGTACGAGTTTCCGGTATTCTACCAGGCGATATAATGCTGGTTGAAGGTGAATCGATAATCTTATGGAATTCACTTTCCCTTCGTAGTTTATCGGACAGGGTGTTGAGGGCATCAAAGGCATTATCATAAAAGACAATAAATTTTTTTTTGTTTTCAGGTTTACATGTGTTTAGGTGCTCTTGCCATTTGTACGTACGACCGAGCGTCTAATTTTCCTGGGAAGGGCTACATGTGGAGGTTTCATGGGTTGAAGTATCAAGTTCGCTCTCAAAGCTGCTGTCTCGGTTTGGAAATCGGGACAAATATCCGGTATACCAGCAGACGGTGTACTGTGCACACCGACCACAAAAGCTCTATGAACAGTTATACAGGGTGTTTTTTTTACAGGTTTGTTTTTCGAATAGAGATAAAACTGGCATTTTGTGTTCAAATCTGGCAACTCTAATGTCATTTATGTTCAGTTTGGTTTGCCATTTCATCATGAACAGGTTGACAAAAGAACAACGCTTGCAAATCGTGCAAATTTATTTCGAAAATAATGGTTCAGTTCGCGAAGTTTACCGTGAGCTCCGTCCATTTTATGGTCGACATAATCGTCCATCAGAGCAATTAATTCGGTTAACCATGGATCGTTTTCGCACTACGTTTACTCTATGTGATAATACGCATCCGCAGAGACGTCGAACAGTGCGCACCGAAGAAACAATTGCCGCTGTAGAGCAAAGTGTTGAAGAGGACCCGAATGAATCGATTCGCCACCGTGCACAGCAATTGGAGCTTTGTCCATCAACTTTATGGAAGATTTTGCGCAAAGATCTTGGCTTGCGACCTTACAAGATCCAGCTTGTGCAAGAATTAAAGCCGCGAGACCATGCAATGCGTCGTGATTTTGGTGTATGGGCCGAAAATGAGATTGATTTCGATGCTGATTTTCATCGCAAAATTTTGTTCAGTGATGAGGCTCATTTTTGGTTGAATGGCTACGTCAACAAGCAAAATTGCCGCATTTGGAGTGAAGAGAATCCACATGAGACCCTTGAAACGCCATTACATCCACAAAAACTGACTGTTTGGTGTGCTCTAGGGGCTGGTGGAGTCATTGGGCCATACTTCTTCCGCAATAATGCTGGAGAGGCAGCTACCGTTAATGGAGACCGGTATAGAGCCATGATAACCGACTATTTTGTTCCCGAATTGGATGGAATGAATGTGGATGAGTTGTGGTTCCAACAAGACGGCGCTACATGCCACACAGCGCACGTCACAATCGATTTATTGAAGGAAACATTCGATGAGCGCATAATTTCGCGGAATGGACCTGTCAATTGGCCACCAAGGTCGTGTGATTTGACACCATTGGATTATTTTCTTTGGGGATATGTGAAGTCGCTCGTCTACACCAACAAACCAGAAACGTTAGGGGAATTGGAAGCCAACATTCGTGGCGTTATTGCCGACATACGGCCCCATATGCTCGAAAAAGTGGTTGAAAATTGGACCTGTAGAATTGGCTTTATTCGAGCCAGCCGCGGCGGCCACATGCCCGAAATCATATTTAAACATTAATGGCATAAAATTATCCTTTCAATAAAGCCAAATTGATGGACCTTAAAACGATTTTCTTGTGTTTTATTTCAATTCAAAGTTCTATACCCCTAAATAAAACACCCTTTACTTGTTGTCGCGCTAATTCCAAGGCAATGAATAACCGTGTTTCTATAATTTTATATCATAGGGGTAGTGGGATTAAATGATTGATTTCATGCTTTTCACTTTCCACTTGCAGTCCTTTGATGAAATATTTCTGGGTACAGTCAAGACAGTATAGAGTTTATTCCGATTTTACTTGTGCAAGCTTTTTTGGATCTGGAACCACTCCTATCGCCTAAAAACGGCGGATCAATCACAAACGATTTCATTCACTGGGGGAAACTAACGGAAGTGTATATACGTAACTTTCACTGGACTTTTTCCATCTGGTTCGAAACTAGGCAGCAATTAATAAGAATAAACATGCCCATAAAATGAATAGTCCATGAATTAGAATGTTCGCTGAGTAGTTTGGCTTTTGCCTGCATATGTTCGTAGTGCACACTATGTTATAGCCGGCAACCACATAAAGCTACTGCGAAAATTTCATAAAGATCAGGAGCACTTTAGATGTCGTTAGACTAAACACTTCTTTTTTTTTTAATTGATACGGTTTAAATTTTTACGAGAGGCTTCCATATCGTCACGACGTACATTCCTTTCATCAAATATATATAATAGCTCCCACGGAGCAGTTTCATCATTTTTTAAAGCTTTACACCATAATCGATACTATTTTCTGTAATAGAATATCGATAGTAGAATCGATAGATAGACAACGACCAAATATCGATAGTACCGTAGATAGTTTTCCACCTCCATTCGTCCATTGGACATATACGACATACGTTAAGGTTGGCTTTTTCTGAGATTGAAGTAATCTATATTTTAAAGAAATTATTCAAAACATCAAAAATCCCGTTTTGAAATTTTTACATAACCAGTGAGTGGCCTACTAAAATTGCAATCGACCTCATTCGCTTCATTAGCCACACTGCAGTGGCCGCATTCTGATGATCTCATGCTAGATACAACCCATCATCCGTGCATTAATGGCAATTGATTGACATTGTAGGCAAATGTGATTGATTATGACAAGCTAAAAAGCCAATCAAACATAAATAAAAATCAACGAAACGAAAACACTCGTTCATGTCAAATCAAACAAGTGGGCGCACAAAATATTATTGCAAAGCGTTTTATTATTTTACATACCAACGCGCCACACAAGCGTACGATGGCAATGACAGGCAGCGAGGGCAATGCCGTTGGCAGTGACGCTAAAATTTGATTGACAAGCATGGCCAGCATTAGTGGTCAATGCAAAATGTGCTTGGGCGGTGGAAGAGTGAAGTGCGCGATAAAAAATTTTTGCGGCCGCAATGAAGTACTTTTAAGAACAACAAAAAAAAAACTTAACAGAAAAAATAGCGTGAGAAAATTATCCACTTTCCATTTGAGCGCGCTATTTTTGTCATTAGTATTGTTGTTTTTGTAATTGTTGTTAGCATATGCTTACAGTAAATGCTTGTGTGCTTAATACCCCATTGCATGTTGTGACTGTTGACTCCGCGCAACATTAGCAAATATAGCAAACAAGTGATAGCGCAAGCAAAGCGACAAGCAGAGCGCGCGCGGTAAATGAGACAACTACGTCGCGTTAAATGCAATGCGTTGGCGACAAATTTACACTTCACAGAATACCAATGTGGCATGCAAGTGAATTTTGTCTCGGTGCTTTTCTACTTCTTTGTCTTTCCAGCGCTCTGTGCACGGAAGCTGCATGCGCGCCAATCTGTGGGCGATGTTGTTGACGCGCACACGCGCGCGCAGGCAACCAACAGGTTCATTAATTGATGTGCGCGTTTTCACTACAGCATCAGGCGCGCACATTTGAGCGCTTGCTTGCCTCGACAAGAACCGCGACTTCTTTACGCCAGCTTAATTTTCTTGTGAGTAAAATGTTAAAACATGTTAATAAACCTAAAAAAAAAAACAATTATGTAAATGTGTGAATGGCGCATCGTTGCACGTGTTTAATTGCGGTAGCGGTAGTCAAGTTGACTTTAAAATGATATTGAGTAGGTTGGCCCTGAAATGAAGGGACCTTGAGCTTCTTTTGTAGGTATTTTATTTTTAAGCGCCTGATTTAATGCCACATTTAATGTCAATCCTCTTGGCTCAGGCTAAAATACATAAACTGTAATTACTGTCCAAGAAACTGGGCGGTGCTTATCACGAGGATGAGGAGAGAATCGACAGAGGCGACAAATAACCTCCACAAATTTCAAATATTTATTGATCCAATAGCAAGTATTTTTAGAATTTCAATTAATAGATCCAGTTAATGCAAACCGTCCGTATGATTCCATCGACGGGACTATAGGCGAGCTCAGGGCATTGACACCAATTCCCTTGCCTTCGGAGAGCTTTTCGGGCAATGGGCTAGTTCCGGCGAATTCGACAAACCTTTTCCTATTCCGAGCAAGGCGGCTGGAAACTGTATAGGCATTAGCAAGAGTAGAGCTCTTATATAACGGGCAGTCAAAACTGCGTTGCCAATTCTAGCAAAGAATGTGGAGAGACCGCGCAATTCCAAAGTTAAATACTGAGGATTAAGTAAATCATACAAAAGGGGCCACTGTGCATATTGCCAAGTAGCGCGGTTAAATTTTAGGCCCGAAAAGAACACAACAGCGAAGGTGTCCAGCCACTAAAGGAATTCTCTCATTCCGTTTAACTCCGGCATAAGAAAGCGGGTATACCGCTGTGCCTTTGCGGCGCACTCCCCCTCAGCCCACACATCCAAGTCCGTTTATCCACCTTTCCATGCAACACCAGTGTAGCGTACGCTTATGGAGGCGTTGGTGTCCATTCAAAAAGCCAGCATTCTAATAGATTAATTTTGGTCTAGTTCTAGATCACCCGAACATAATCGGCGTCCCTGGGAGAATACGCATTCAAGGCAGCATCAGCCACACTTATTCCCCCGCTGATTAGCCTGCTTCACTATCCCTGTCTCGATAACTATTCCAGTCCAACTATTACACTCCGCAACATCTGCTGCAGGTGACAACCTCCTTGCCGCCCAACTGCTGTTGCTTGCTAGCTTTGCCTCCTCTCAGCTGTTGCTCAACGGCTGCTGCACCGTTCTTACTTTCGCTATAAGCTTCAACGGCCATCGCCTCTCTCTTGTTCTGCGATTCTCACATTGAGATCTTCCCGTTCAATCATCGCGGACTGTCGCCCGCTCTACCGTAGTAAGCGATATCCGATACCGTCCGCACTTATACACCTCTCACTCTCTGGGTGCGGAAAGCTGTTAGACTCCCAGCGCCTCGAGCCTTAGGTCCTCTGTTTGACTGTGGACGGATTGAGATTTACTTCAGCCTTCGACAAAATCCAACTCATAGGCTGAAATTTCTGAGATGCTCTCCCTTAGGAGAGATCTATTAAAACAATGTGTTAGGAGAGAGGAAACCTAGCGGTCAGTTGAACTGATGGTGGTATATGGGTAAGGTATTTCTGCCACAAAAGCCGACTAAACCACCGAAAGGATCAAGGGGCCATACAAATAAAATCATTCCCGAGGTACCAGAAGGTTCTAATACCGGCCAGCGCAAGTTTCTTTCCGCCATAGAACTGCCCCTTACCGTAACATTGCCCCAACCTTCAAAAAACATCAACAGATGACTGTTTTGGCAAGGAGTTCCTAAATAATGAGACAGCTAACCAGTAAGCAATTCATTTTGGCAACAAGCTCCCCACATTGCTGAGCATAGTTTCCAATCTTCATCTTCTTCTCTATCCTCCTTTCTTAGTTTCCTTTCGCAAAGTTGCACCAAAAATAACCGTAGGTAGTCAACCTAAATCAACACCTTGACACGCGAATGGTGCAAATCTTCTGCTACAACAATCAGACGGGATTGTGCACACTGCTCGGCTGATGGAATGCAGTCAACGCTTTTGCACTTTCGAGCAAGACACAAATGCATGTCATTCGAATCAGTCACGTGGGTAGTGGACAACGACACGAGAATGCATATATGCGCTCAGCTGATTGACGGACAGTTCAATTAAGAAATTTGTCAGTTGTCAAGAGTTGCTTTTAGTGACAAAGACAATATTCTTCGTGACCAACGTGACTACTTTTTCAGTTATCAAAAATTATTATTAGTGTTCTGTTTTAGGAATTGGATGGGTGCAGTATAGTACTGAAGGTGAGAAGATGTATCCCAGCTTTTTCTTTATCTCAGCCCTATCTTTGGTACCGAATATAACTTTAAAGGCGTAAGAGCTTTGATCGTTATTTTCTGAGGTTGAAGTATAATTTACTTTGATCTGATTTCGGCTGTTGAAATGGAACGTTAAATACCTTCAATTTATTAATTAATACTAGCACTTACCCGCGGCTCCGCTCGCATCAAAGAAATAAGCAAAATAACTAAGCTTCTTTTGAAAACATTTTTATTTATCAAACAGATAAGTTTTAAAGTTCACATGTTCCTTAAAATAATGATATACAAAAAACCTTAAATAATCAGGTTACACACCAAATATTAAAAATTTCTTAGCAGCACTTGTAAACAATTAAATTCACACAGAGCACCAACTTCTAATACAGGATTCTAAACAAAAGCCAAAGCTATTTATTATTTTTCAGATCAAATTGAAGAAGAGATACATACAGAACAAACCGTAAGAGCTTCATAAATTGTATTATTATATAAACACTCATAAAAGTTTAATTTTTACGAAACAGCGAAGCAAACAAAATATGAAGAATTGTTAAACTTACTAAAAGGATATTTTCCGCAGAAACGATATCAATATCTTTATAATGAACAACTATTTTGCTCAAACGTTACACAAAATTCATTCAAAATATTTGATTTTATGTTTGACAGGTGACGATTTACTCATACTAGAGTTCGCCCAGTGGTTGAAATTCAACCAATAAACTTTATTTTATTTTATTTTTTTGCTGTAGGTATGTTTTATACGCCTTTTTCTCTTCCTTTCTATGTCGTTCCTTTCCTCTAACATATTTTTATTTTCCTTGATTTCTTTTTTTACTCTCTTATTTTATTTTTTACTTTCCTCAAACTTCTTTTCCTTTCCCTTCCCTTCCTTTCATTTCCTTACCATTCCTTTCTTTCCTTTAATTTTCCTTCCTTTCCTATCCTTTCCATTCCCTTCCCTTTCCTTCCTTTCCTTTTCCTTTTCTTTCCTTTCTTTTCTTTAATTTTGCTTCCTTTCAATTCTTTTCCTTTCCTCTATTTTCCTTTAATTTTCTTCGGTGTTTAATACTCTTTACGAGTAATCATTTATTTTATTTTTGTAAACCCTGTTTGTAGGTATCAGCAATGAATTTTACATATTTGCTCATATTTTACATTGCTTGTTTAATGTATCCAACAAAGCAACTTTTCGTGCTCTCAGGAGAGCAGCTGACACTGGGCATCGCAGCCAGTAATCAATACAATAACAACAACTAAAGCAAAAATGCATGACACAACAGAGTATCTATAGTGCGAATACTTATTTTTCATTGGTCCACTACCAACTCTTCGCACTCACAGTGAGTGCCGACCACACGAATAACACAAAAACATGCATGGCAAGTCTACTCAAACTACTACGGCTCTTAATTTTTTCCTACAAAGCAACTCCTCGGCCATGCTCACGATTCAGCATAGTACACAAAAAGCAAGTACACACACACACACAGCGTGTCTATAGTGTGAATAAGTGAATGTGTAGTGGTGTGACTTATATGTTAAATTTTTTATATTAAAATCATTTTTTAAATTTTTTTTATTTACGGATAAAAGTACACCTCAAAATGTCCTATCTATACATATTTAATTTGTATACCTTAGAATTATAGTTTAGCAGAAAACGGTTCTACATTGCATTCATCTTGTCTATTTATATATAAGATTTATTAACGACGACAATAGCCCGGCCGACATTCAAAACGACGACTGCGAACGACAGCGGCGAAACACCGAAGCTTGACGATAATTGCCGCCCAGCACCGAAGACATGATAATAATGAAAGCGGTAACGACAGTTCTGCATTAGCTCAAACAACAGCAAAAAAATGTTGAAAAAAGTATTGCATGTTTAAAAAAAAACATAAAACTAATCAATTTCAACACATATTTAAAGCAATTTGCATATATTTTCGATTTAGTTCACAAAAAGAAAAAAGGACGCCACGACCGTCGCTGTCAAATCAGAAATAGATCTAATCTAAAGAAACATAAGAACATGTGTAAAAATAATTTGACAGATGCCGCACCGTCGTTGTCGTCTTGAATCTGTTTTCCCCAAGTGACAGAAAAAGTACCGAAAACGCAAAATAAAATTGGTATTGTATGTATAGCAAGGCGAATTCATTGCATGAACGTTATTTTCTTTTGATCTGACATTTCTGAACATGCTAAATTTGCCTTGCTCTCACCTTATATGAATTCGCCTTGATGTATAGTAACTAAACTTATTAAAATCATAGCAATTCGTTTTTAAAAGTATTTTTGTAGATATGGCGATGAATTTTTTAGTCACGTTTTGACCGATAACTCAGTTATCGATTAACTTATATAATGAAACGTAGCAGTTTCGGTTAGTTTATTGAAATATCGCGAAGTCCATATGAATCTTTGGCCTTTCCGTTTCGTGTCATATCCATATTTAATGCAAATTTAGAGGTTTCAGGGCTTTTACATTTTGGCCGATAGCTCAGTTATCAATTAATTTACCGAAATATTGCAAAATAAAATTGGTATTGTATGTATAGCAAGGCGAATTCATTACATGAACGTTATTTTCTTTTTATCTGACATTTCTGAACATGCTAAATTCGCCTTGCTCTCACCTTATATGAATTCGCCTTGATGTATAGTAACTAAACTTATTAAAATCATAGCAATTCGTTTTTAAAAGTATTTTTGTAGATATGGCGATGAATTTTTTAGTCACGTTTTGACCGATAACTCAGTTATCGATTAACTTATATAACGAAACGTAGCAGTATCGGTTAGTTTATTGAAATATCGAGAAGTCCATATGAATCTTTGGCCTTTTCGTTTCGTGTCATATCCATATTTAATGCAAATTTAGAGGTTCCAGGGCTTTTAAATTTTGACCGATAGCTAAGTTATCGATTAATTTATCGAAATATTGCAATGTTCAAACGAAACCTGTGGCCTTCCCCTTTCCTTTGATACCCATATTGTATGCAAATTTAGGCGTTTTGGAGCAACCACATTCTGACCAATAAGTCAGTTATCGATGAATTGATCGAAATATTGCAGAGTCCAAAAGAATCCTGTGACCTTCCCCTTTCGTTTGATACCCATATTGTATGTAAATTCAGGGGTTGTGGAGCAACCACATTCTGACCGATAACTCAGTTATCGATTAATGGATCGAAATATTGCAGAGTCCAAAAGAATACTGTGGCCTTCCCCTTTCGTTTGATATCCATATTGCATGCAAATTCAGGGGTTTTGGGCGACCCCATTCTGACCGATAACTCAGTTATCAATAAAGTTATCGAAATATTGCAGAGTCCAAAAGAATAATGTGGCCTTCCCCATTCGTTTGCTACCCATATTGTATGCAAATGCATGGTTTTTTGGGCAACCACATTCTGACCGATAAATCAGCTATCGATTAATTGATCGAAATATTGCAGAGTCTAAAAGAATCCTGTGACCTTCCCCTTTCGTTTGATACCCATATTGTATGTAAATTCAGGGGTTGTGGAGCAACCACATTCTGACCGATAACTCAGTTATCGATTAATGGATCGAAATATTGCAGAGTCCAAAAGAATACTGTGGCCTTCCCCTTTCGTTTGATATCCATATTGCATGCAAATTCAGGGGTTTTGGGCGACCCCATTCTGACCGATAACTCAGTTATCAATAAAGTTATCGAAATATTGCAGAGTCCAAAAGAATAATGTGGCCTTCCCCATTCGTTTGCTACCCATATTGTATGCAAATGCATGGTTTTTAGGGTAACCACATTCTGACCGATAAATCAGCTATCGATTAATTGATCGAAATATTGCAGAGTCTAAAAGAATCCTGTGACCTTCCCCTTTCGTTTGATATCCATATTGTATGCAAATTCAGGGGTTTTGGGGCGACCCCATTCTGACCGATAACTCAGTTATCGATAAAGTTATCGAAATATTGCTGGGTCCAAAAGAATACTGTGGCCTTCCCCTTTCGTTTGATAAAAATATTGTATGCAAATTCATGGTTTTTTGGGCAACCACAATCTGATCGATAACTCAGTTATCGATTAATTTATCTAAATACTGCAAAGTCCAAAATAATACTGTGGCCTTCCCCTTTCGTTCAATACCCATATTGTATGCACATTTTAAGGTTTTAGGGCACCAAATTGCATAAATTCATTGGATAAAATACATTTTTGGGTTAGTTGGGTCACATTAGTGCCCATAACTCCATAACCATGTGAGGTATTGAGATTTCATGAAACTTTTTACCTATCCGAGACATCGGGAAATAAGTGTGCAAAATTTCGTACAGATCAGTGCTGTAGTTTGGGCGTGAAAACGGTTCAAACACACTCTTTTACAAACTTACGCATTTGTAATATAAGTAAGATTAATTAATTGATTAAGAACTTTTTACTAGGTACTCTAGTAGCTTTCTTCTTTTAAAGGACTACACACTGAAATATACCCTCCCAACGCACGCGCATTTTTCCATACCTGGAATCGCTTTAAGTAATTCCTGAAGTACGAAAGCGCGCTACGTGAGCTTTGTGGCCACTGTCACGCTAATGAGCTAAGCAACCGTCTTCACGATTTGCGAAGAGTACGGTCCTAGAGTAAGTATCTGCTGACCATATACCATCTATTCTTTTCGCAGATCATCTTTTGGATGACACTGCTCGGGGATAGATTGCCTAGAATACCTTCCACCCGACTTCGGTGTTGAGCGAATTGTTCGCACTCGGGGTTTCAAATATGCCCATTCTGTGAAGGTATTCACGGTAGTAACCGTATCCAGTTAATAATTTTCAGCCATGGCTCCACTTCGGGAATTAATTCGCTAGTCCACTGTACTGCGGAACTGCTACTCCATTATAGTTTCGAGCGCCGGATTTATTATCCTCTAGCCTGGGCGACAGCAACGTCTCTACGAGCTGCTGAGATAAGGTCGTAAATTCTTTTTCCTTCCTGCGCTAGGACATATATAGGTATAGTCTCCGCAATGACCAGGCCAGCATCTGCGGAGACCATGCCATATGCTGAGGTCATGCGGAGAGCCCCTCTGCGCTGGACCGTGCTAATAGCTGCTCAGTACTTCCTAGATTTAATTGCATCCACCAAGATTTCTGCACCGTACAACAGAATAGAATCAGAGGTGGGTGCTAGCAGCTTTCTTATGTAAAGCTTTGGTCTGCCTATATTTGCATTAGGTGGCTTAGACTCGTAATAGTCTGAGCAGCTTTCTCGCATGAACTTCGAAAGTAGTCTGAGAAACTTAGCTTGCTGTATAGCCTCACCACCAGATATTTCATGGACCTACGCGTTTCTATTTGTTGATCCGCAACAGTCATGTTTATAATGGTTGGAATCTTCCTCTTCGTGAGGGTCGCGATCTCCGTCTTTGCTGTAGCCAACAGGGGCTGTGATCGGACATCTATCTGTCCAAGCGGCGCATGTTGTTGTTGTTGTTGTAAGGACAAAAATACTCCCCCAAAGGTTTTGGGGGGTGCTGTCGAACTGACAGTCCTTGGCCGGATATGAATCCGGTACGCTCCGGTACTCCCTTGCGGTACTGCCCGACTGTCGTGGTAGCGATTAGGTATGACCAGTGGAACCTTCTAGGTCATGTCACCCCTCCTTCCGTCAGTAAGGAGAGATGGGTAATGAGAGGTGAGAGGCATCATATCCGTAGATCAACCATCGAGTTGCACGTGCATATTAGTCGCGTCTTACGACCGGTATGTCTACCTCGGGAATATTCGAAGCCCCTAACCCGCAGTTTCGTGCTGTGGATATTGCTTTCTTTTATTTGTTTTATTTCATTTTCTTTTATTTTATTCTATTTTATTTTATTTTATTTTATTTTATTTTACTTTATATTATTTTATTCTGTTTTTTTTTAAATTAATTTGTTTTATTTTATTTAACTTTTTTATTTAATTTAACTTTTTTATTTAATTTTATTTTATTCTATTTTATTTTATTTTAGAAAAATTTTGCCCAAAGCACTTTTTTAACGTTCCAATATATATACCACCAATCATACTTTCATGTGGGTGCGACAATGGAGCCACGGTGCCAGGAATGCCATACATACTCGGCTCCTGTTAAGTCAACTAATCGATATAGTACTACTTTGGAGGGAAAAATCAAACGTTGCGCTCACTGACATATCCGCTGGCTGAGTACGCCCCTCCACCAGCTAGTTCACGCGCTAATTAAGACGCGAGTGTCATATTGAATTAGAACACTTTGTACTTAATTGATTAACTTCCAGACATTCAGTTTACGCACAAATAAATGCCGTTCCACTTTGTGCTCACAAAACAACCGTAAAGATACAGAGTTGCATTTGTATAAAAGTATTACAACAATACGGCACAAGTCACTCTTACTGTGCGATGTAAAGGGTAAATAAGTAGCGTGCCGGAGACAACAAAGCCCAGCTATTGTATTTGCAAGCGCACCTGAGCGTGGCGCCAAAGTTTTACGTTAGTTTTATTTTTGTTGTTGTTTTCATTTATTCATTTGCAATTGTCGATAAAAGCGCATGCAATGCACTTATGTAAATGCAGCAACTTAAAACATTTATAAATTGAGTGATAGTCGCCAGGTTTAAGTTGACGTCCCACTTCCCCAACGACCATACGATCGTTCGTTAGCCGCGCCACTGCTACCAAAACAATCCATAAATGTCATTTGAACGACACAAATTTATTGATTGATTATAATGCATAGCTATTTTTTTTCAAGCGCGCACTCATTCATTCATCAAGTTGACTGTTGCACTTGTTTTGATCGCAATTTGCATTGCTGCACCCCATACGCTGCGCGCGCACATGCGCTCTACTGCACTCATATGCATATGCAAACATCAATCATGGTCGTCAAGGCGAAATGCAGCAGCAGAGCGCGCTGCTGTCACGCTTTATCTCATTGAGAGTAATGCGCGATATGGTAAAGTGACGCATGGTGTAGCGCATGCGGCTGCGGGTATTTTATTATAGATGTAAAGCGAATGAAATGTGCGTATGGATTTGTTAAAAGCTGCATTGCTGATCGTCAATTAGCATCGTTTTTAATGCGAAAAAGTTGTTACAAAAAAGTGTATGTAACTAAAGTACATCCAACGCTAATTGAAACAGTGGGGCGAGGATTCGAAAAATTTGTTGTTCTTATTTTTTTATTTGTTTATTATTATTACTATTGTTGTTATTATTACAAATTTTGTTTTGTAGTGGAGACGAACCAAATAGGGATATGCTGACGTTGCCAGTCCTTTGCCAGTTACAAATCCGGTACGCTACGGTAAAATCATCTTGCGGCACCAACACGCTTGCCGCGGTGACGATTTCGTTGACCGCTAAAACGGGGTCGATGTAGATTTTAGTTTCCTATTAAGATAGGCAAGACTAACCTGCAGCGGGATATTGTTTATTTGGTTCTTCTGAATTTGCTTCGTTTTTGTAGCTTCCTTTACTTGTCGTTTTCCTTCTTACTATTCTTCTTCCTTTTCTCACTTTTTTATTTTTTTCTCTTTCTGAACTTTACATCGGCATGAAATGATTTCGATAAGCGGGCTTCACATATATCTTTCATGTACCCGGGTGAGAACGTCATATTTTTGCACAGTTCGTACTTGCTGCAAACTAAAATCGGCCAGTGAAAATCGTGATTCTTAATTAGAAAAGGTATAAATCCTTCGGCACAGCTAAAGAGAGCGCTTTTCATACTTTTGTGTCTCCCTTCTTCACCTCTCCCTATCATTTCTTGCCTATTTTTCCAAACTTGGGCTTCTTTGTGCGCGCTTTTCATCAACTTTCTTTTATCTAACCGAGAATTTTCTAATTATTTTCTTATATCTGTAGCAATAAGCGAGAAAACCCAAAGTGGAGAGAAGGAAAACGCAGATATTACCGGCATTGGTTTTTCGTACACAAACCTCTGATCACACATATTTTAAAGGCTTTTGCTTAATTCTGAATTCTTTTGTTCAGATCTCAATTCCATACATTAACACTACAATTTTAACTTTCAAAGCGCTCTACTGAAAAATTCAAAAAAATTACCTTTGGTTTTTTTGCTTTATTGCCACGGATAAATCATTATTTGCACTCTTATTCATTATACACTTTTACGCCTTTATTATACCTTCCAATTTTTTTCTTTTGAATTTATTGCTCTTTCTGAATTATTCCCATATAGTTCTCTTCACATTTTCCTATATTCTTCCTATTCATCTACTGTGCATATTTTCTTCTCCATCTTATTCTACTTAGCCTGTTTCTTATGACTGTTTCTCTGTTTTTGTACTTTTGTTCTCCTCCGAATTATCTTTCTTGAGTTCCTTCTTCACCGGTCCTTTTTTAGTCTAATTTTCCTAATTTTCATTCTTTCATCCCTTATCCTTGTCCATCCCCTATTTTTATATTCTCTTTTTATTTACGTATATCTATCTTTTTTACTGTTATGCCCTCATTACTTTTATGTTCTCTTTCTTCTTTCTTTTTCCTGCTTTCATCTTTATATTCTAGTTTTATATCCAATTTTCTTGTAATTTCTCTTTGTCGCTTAGGATCCATTTTTTTCTAAATTATCTTATTTATATCCCGTAAACTTCTCTTTATTACTAATTTTTTCTTTCTGTTCCAAGGTTAGACTAAGGTGGTTGCTTCCTCCCTAAAGTTAGAAAAGCACAATCAAGCCTGTCATCCCATTCTGACTGTTGTGGGTTCTGATTTTATACCCTTCCTCATGTTCCTAAGAAACTCAACTTAGGTGTTTTCTTACAGAACTGATTAAGAATCGATGTAGTATCTCGCATAGGGTAGGGCAGTGCCATAGGAAGTGTGCGACAACCTTCTACCTTCACTAGAGGAAGAAGTTCTTTGTGTGGAGGCCTATAATATACCCGACAGCCATTAACCCGTTGTTAGTCCAATCAACAGGACTAAGAAGCCTAAATCTAACTGGATGTGCGACATTGAACTGCCTTTATAGCAGCTGCTTGATACCATCCTAGTCAGCTTGTACGTTGTTTTTCAAAACGAGTGTATTTTTGCCATGGAAGGCTGCTGAGCAAAAAATCAGCCGTTCGGAATCGGCAAAAAACTGTAGGCTCCGCCAATTTGTAGTAAAAAATAGAAGAAGGTAAAGAAGTTCGACCTTAATCTCCTCGGGAAGTATATATAGCGCCAATTTTTTTTTCTCTGCAAATATAAGGTAATCAGGTATCTCAGTTCTTAGACCAACATAACTCAAGACAATATTTGGTTGTCTCCGAATATGATAGATTTTTTTTGGTTCTACAATCCTCAGAAGAACATAATTATGAGTCGTTTCTATTTTTAAAATTTGAGTGTGGTAGCAACATTGCAAGTATACCAGCTAACAATGAAGAAGAATTCCAATTCTAAGAATTAGACTTAAGCTTATTCTTAAAAGCGCATTCCTCAACCAACTCATTTGGCAGTTTCCATTGCACCTTATGTGTTAGAGACAGCATATTATCCCTGAGCGAAAAGCAACGAGTGAACTCCGCACAAGGTTAGTATAAAGTGGTCAACCAAGTGGTCTTGCAGACGAACCCACTTGAAGCAAAAGACTTGCACTTAAAGAACTACAAAATTAAAACAGCTTTAAAGATACCACCACTACCAGAACCATAAAATCCGAATCTCTGCGAGATTTTCATCTAGGTGAAACGCTCAAGAGGCTAGTCATGGAGATCAGATTTTTAACCTCATCTCGCACCACACCAAGCCCAGTGTTCCACATGACATTAATTTATGCATTTGAAGCGACCATGAGAACACATTTCAATACCAAATGATCTCCGGCGATACGACGATTCGTCGATCTGTGACAATCCATGCCAAAACTATGTGCAAATACAAGAACGCTGCGACAGTTCACACAGCAAATGAGACAATCAGTCATGTCGCTGACATGCTCGCAAGATCACAAAACAGCAGAACGACGACCACGACGACGACAAGCAACGACGACGATTCAATTTGGCATACAATTTCGCACTTTGTACGATGCATCAGTGAATATATGTATGCAAATCGCTTGCTGTTTTCGCTAAAGCTGTCGGTCAGTAAGTACGTCCGTCGTCGCAGAGCTTGCAATTTGCATGTGATCGCAGTCAACATTGTTGAGTTGATCGAATTGTGAATCTCACGTGGGTGAGCCACTTTGACAAATGCAGAAAACTTTTGCAAATGACAGGCACATTTTTACGATTGCAAACATCTCACCAGCTCGCAATATACTGACCGACGAAAATATCGTGTGACTAGATGTGGACGGGCCCATAATTGGGCGCAACAATTATAAATGAACTCAGTCGAGAAGTTGAGATAGCGTTGTGGACAAAAGTAACTGTGTTCATTTTTAATTTTTTTTGTTGTTGTTGAGGCTTTGGTGTTTGTGATCAAAAAGACTTTCACTCTCGTAAAATTAATAAGTTAAGTATTTTGAGATGCTTTGGTTTTCTTTTTTTTAGCTCTTCGGAAGATATTTTTAACAGCTTTCGCTCATATTTTGCAATGGAGTTTTTTTGAGTTTAAAAAATCACTGAGGTGTTTTTGCGTCCTATGAGAGTTTCGATACGGCACACGAGCGCTGCTTTTTGGACGCTCTCTGAGAGCAATTTTCGTACGAATAGTGTAACCGAGCTTAGAGAGCTTTTTACTCGCTCACTTTGTTGCACTCGCTGGGGATTTGTGCGCGTAAATACCGCGAGCGGAATCTTAAAGCTTAGGAAAAGACAGACACTTTTTAGTAAAATCAGTATTGAAGCCAAAAGCCTTTATTGAAAAAAGCTTGGGATGCTGGCTGATGGGTTTAGATAGGCGCAAGTTGGAGATCAGTAGATCCACGATCAGAGCGTGCCTAAGGATCGGAAGAATCACAATGGCGCAGTGAAAGTGTGATAATCCCAATCGGAAAATTTTAAGAGGTTTCTATCCTACCTACAAGGAGATTCTCTGCAGAAAATCTATGAAACACGCAGCCGGTGTTGGAACGCGTTACTAAGTGTTGGCTTGGGATTATGACGCACTGGGATTTTGTTATGTCACCGATCACAAATTCTTCTTCTTAAATACCGGCGATGTTAAACCTATTATCGTATAGAATCTAGTTGCCATATGAATTGTTTATATGATATCTTGATATCCTGATTCAAACCTGGCTAATATCCCCATCTTGGAGAATACGCAAGCAAGTAATTAACGAGCACCCGGGTTTTTTTTTCTTTTCTTTGGGCTTAAAATACCTTTCGATAGTATAAAAAGAAGCTTCCTATACGTACGTAGTGATGTTTAAACGCCGCTTTTCCCCATGAAATTGATCTCTCTAAGCCATAAGAGACCAAATGAGGTCTCAGCAAGGCGACATTATATGCCTTCTTGAACTTTATGCTGACGACGATAATACCAGCAGCGGCACAAAATTGCTCAGAAGAGCTTGCGATTTCTGGTGTACGCTGCAGTGGCATCATGAGTTCGGGCTTGTTTTGACTGAATAAAAAGGGGAAGAGATGGGTCTAGAAATGCATAAGAGACAACGAAGTACTTGTTGTCATGGACAACGACATGATTAAATATCAAATATAATATTCGTGTAATATTCGGGAACTGCGAATGGTATAAGCTTAAAGATGAGCGGTCCGACATTTACAAAGACAACGAAATAATTCATCTAATAAAAGCTCAGCGGCTGTAGAAGGTTATGTGAATTAAGCATTTCTCTGGATATGCGACGGTGACATCAGCAGAAGAAGAAGCGGCCCCTGCAAATGGAGAATAAAAGCATAAACTTGTGACCGTATACGATTTTGTATACAAAAACTAATTTATTTCCGATACCAGTAGATATCCTGAATCGCGCATTATAGAACCTAGCGTCTACGCTCATCTTTCCCAATATTCAGTTGATAACAAAGACCTTTGTTACAGCAACTTTTTTATTATTTTCCGTAATATAAAATATCGTTTGTTATTATTTTTGTATTTTCATATTGCAACATCTGCAGTTGAAAGAATAATATCGCGCTAAGCCAAACAAACAAAAACAAGTAAGGAAGTCTAAGTTCGGGTGGAACCGAACATTATATACCCAGTAGTGATCTATTATGGCATACCAATTTACGCAGGTCTATTTTAATACTTTTCAGTTCGTATTATAAAGCGACCTGATTATTTTCAATAAAAACACTTCTGTTATGAGTTTTGCGGGGTAAATTAATTTTAAAAAAATATAAATCATCATAAACCTCCTAAGAGATTTTGCGCCGATCTTTCCTTCTAATTTGTGGTGAGCCGTCTACAAGGAGATGCATTTTTGCCGAAAGACACTCGGAGAGTTTGCCAAACCACTGCCGAGGGGTGATTCCGTTTTGAAAAACTTTTTCGAGCCACTTTTGAAATTATCAGTCCCAGGACTCGAACCTTGGACCTTCGGTGTGGTAGGCCGGCAACACTACCGCCACACCACGGCGGCCGCCATTAATTTATTGGTATAAAAATAGCTTCGTTACCAGCACCTGCTAACCACATTTTTTCAAAATACCAATGCATGCACAGTTTTTGTGTGAAAAAATGTTGCGTTCAAATAGACAGACGGACGGAGAGACGGACGTTGCTAAATCGACTCAGCTCATCGTCGTTATTATTTCAGTTTACTTATTGATAGGCCCATCTCTTCTTCTTCTCACACTTACACACATTTCATGTTCAATAAAGGTATGAAAATCAAAAAAGGTATATAACTTCCCTATTGCAGTGAGTTATAACCAACTTGCCCGGATATTTCACTTGTATGTTATCCGATTTGCTTAATTTTTGGCAAGAGTATACTACATACTATAGAGAAGCAGCTGACCAATCTTGATTGAAATATCTAGTTCAAACTAACTTTGAAAATAGCAGAATTTTTATGCTGAAAAGTGGGCGAGCCACGCCTACTTCCCCAAAATCCAAAAAAAGTTCCCTTATATGCGCAACACTTTCGCCATATATCATTTCGACAAATCAATTTTTGGGGAAGTTATGGCATAAAAATTTTTGTGGAATAATCCACTATAAAAGGGGCGGGGCCACGCCCATTTTCAAAAATTTTTATTTTTCGACTTTCTGCGTTCACGGACACTTTGAAAGTGAAATATAAATGATATAAAACTATTGTACGCAAAGTGGTTCTTAACCGATTTCGCCCATTTTTCTCGGGAAAACATACCTTGTATTAATGTAAATATCTGTGCTAAATTTCGTTTCGATATTTTAAACGGTTCTTGATTTATGATTTATATTATTTCTGAAGTCGACGATTTTCAAAAAATTCTTCAAAAATTTACTTTTTGCCTTAACATTAGTGTACACACGAAATTTCATCCTTATAAGTGTATTATGTAGGTACTGAGTAATCACTTTTTTTGTATTTTCGAAAATATTCTATATATAAAAAGTGGGCGTGGCTATCATCCCATTTCGCCCATTTTAAACAGCGCTCGGAGATGAGTGCCAAGGAACCTGCATACCAAATCTCATTAAAATATCTCGAAACTTACTGAAGTTATCTTGTTAACAGACGGACGGACGGGCATAGCTTAATCAATTTCTTTTTTCCTCCTAAACATTTTGTCAATATCTATATCGATCCGTTTATGCTGTTACATACCACCGTTACGCGACTAAAGTTAATATACCTTGTGTGCGTAGCACTACTAGGTATAACAATGAGCGTGTTCTACAATTGTATAAAACGCGAACACGACACACAACATTAAACAGCATAGCGACATATCTTTGAATCCTTTTGATCTCAAAGCAACAAAAAAAAAAAAAGAAAGCGAGTACTCATAGAAAACGGAAATCAAATAAAGCGCGTTTAAGCGAATTCTCAAACCTTTGCATAGTTGCCGAACAACGGCAATGTAGAAACGTACTTGCTCTTTTAGGTGAGTTTTAGTATTTTAACTCATATACCATGGCTCAGCGTACCCTCTTGCCGGCATTAATAACGGTTGCCAAAACCTACCAAAAATGTTTTCATCGCACTACTTATTTTACAGAGGACCGGTTTGTGCTGAAATAGATATATTGACGAAAATATAATATTGTTAAAGGATAACTAAATATTAAAATATGTACTAAATCTGAAAAATTTAACGTTCCTAAATTTTTAAGTACAAGAGTTATAGGCCGTTTATCGGAGCAATCGATTGTATGGGAGCTATGTGTTGTATTACTAGATATTCGACCACCTTAAATTAGTTTAAGTTATTAAATACTCTGCTCATATTTTTTCCAGCACTGCCTGGAGGCCGAAATATTTGGGAAATTGAAGAAGCTACAAACTGTGTTTTCGCCTTTTTGTATTTTAAATATAGGGTCTATCAGCCATTCTGTCTCATCGGAAAACCCGGATAGAAATATTGAAAATTATCAAAATTCTCTCGTTCCCACGGAATTGGGTTGTGATATATGAAATTTTTAAAATATTATTTCATATGTGCTACATATATGTTTACCTTAAGTCAAATATTATTGAGAAAAAATGCAACTTCTTAAAAAATTCATGAAGGTACATACGAGGTGTGTTGAAAAAGTATCGCGAATTTTGTGTTTTTTCAAAAATTATTTATTTATTCATGAATATCTATTTTGTCCCCTTCAAAGTAATCCCCATGAGATATTATACACTTGTGCCAACGGTTTTTCCAATCTTCGAAGCACTTCAAAAAATCATTTTTTTGTGTCTTGTTCAGCTCCTCCTTCGATACCCTCTTTCTCTCGTCAAGAGAAGCGTAACGTCGTCCTTTCATGGGCCTCTTCAGTTTAGGGAACAAGAAAAAGTCACAGGGGGCCAGATCTGGGGAATACGGTGGCTGCGGCATCATTAGTGTGTTGTTTTTGGCCAAAAAGTCGCGCACAAGCAACGATGCGTGAGCAGGGGCGTTATCGTGGTGCAAAAGCCAATTTTTGTTCTTCCACAAATCCGGGCGTTTCTGGCGGATTGCTTTGCAGGTAATATTCCTTATTGACCGTTCTTCCCTGTGGCAAGAACTCATGATGCACCACGCCCCTGCAATCGAAGAAAACTGTCAGCAAAACTTTCACATTCGACCGAACTTGGCCCGCTTTTTTCGGTCTTGGTTCGTGCGGCAGCTTCCATTGAGATGATTGAGCTTTGGTTTCCACGTCATAACCATAAACCCACGATTCGTCACCAGTTATGACCCTCTGGAGCAAATTTGGGTCGTCGCGGACAGAGTTTAACATCTCATTAGCAATTTCGCGTAAAAATCGAAGACGATCCAAAACACGTGCAAGCAAAGCAGCTGTCAACAATTAACTGAACATTCAAAATGGCCGAGCTTGTCGGCATAAGTGAGAGACATGAGTACCAACATAACGCCACAAAAAATTCGAAATTCGAATATACGAAACCAGCGAAAATTCAAAATTCGCGATACTTTTTGAACACACCTCGTATGTAGATATTTTTTTAAGTATTTTGTTTTGATAAACTGGAAACATTTTCTGGGTTTTTTTTTGTTTGCAAAAATTGTATTTTTCACTCCAAGATAGAGGTCATACACAGAAAAATATTGGGTTAAAAATATAATAAATTTAAAAAAAATATGATACGAAGTTTTCATATATGTATTTAAAAACAAATTAAATTTAACAAACAAAAAAAGTTGTCCGGAACCTGGGCTCGAACCTTTGAATGTAAGCGTCGTAGCCGAAACGCTTACCACCTGCGCTACTACCCCGAACTCGATACGATATCATGATCGAGGAGCTTAGTTTACCACTTGAACCTTTACATTTAGTTGAACAACAATTTTAGTCCGAGAAAATATACTGGAGAAAATCTACTTTTCCGAATTCGCCTCAAATTCAAGACGATATCACTATCGTCTTTCTGTTTATTGGGTTATTGCACATTGCCGAATTATTTTATGCATAACCTTTGTTGTTGTTTTTCAACAATTTCATATATTTTGTTATTTATTTTCGTATTTTGTATTTTGTTGATTTTTCCTATTATGAGATGTATCAAAGTAAAAGAAATGCATTGTTGCATTATGCTTACTTTGTTGTAAATTATTGTTGTTGTTTTTGTTGTAACAAACATTTGGTACAATCTTCTTGGTTTGAGCATTTCCGTAATTGTTTCATGTTGCATAATATTGTTGAATGCTTTGACTTGCACTTTTATGAACAGAAAATTATGCCTGCGGCGCCGTACGGAAGTGCACCTTCAACAATACACACACACACACAGAAATACACATACATATACACATACTATAAAGCACACACAGTTTGGTTATTCAATTGCATGGTTCTAATTTTTTTGGAATTCTCTACTAATTCCATTACATTGAATCTATTTATTAGAATATTATTTTGTGGCCGAGAATGTTGCCAACAAATATGAAATACAAGCACACACACACACACACTTGCAAAACACGCACACAATTTGTATCCTTTTGAGTCGCAACAAATGATTTGAAGAAATTTTTATAAAACGGAAGATGCTTTCTGTATAATGGAATTGCTTACACACAAATACTTATAGACAAGTTTATAGAGAAATTCAGCGAAAAGTAAAATAAAAGAATATATTATTCCTTGAGATTGTCTGTTTTGCTATTATAAAATGCCAGTCGCAGTGGCAAGCAAAAGTAAAATGAATATTTGCAGCTCTTAGAGTTTAGTCGATAGCTCTTGCAATGACTTTTCATATTCCTGCAACAAAAAGAAGTTTTCTTAATTAAAATTTGACATAAATCTTTGATTAAAGAGTAAGTGCTTAGTTTTTAGATGAGCAGTGACTTTATGGGAAAAGGGCCCATCAAGATCTATTCTTTTAATTATTTTCCGGCACAACATGTAGTCTTCTTGACACAAATGTTGCTTACACGGTTTTGCAGTGTAACCTACGATTTCTAACAAGTACAAACTGTGTCGTTCTTATCTATTTAATTGAAAGATATTTGTATAGTCCCAAAAGAAGAGAAGAGAGATCGGAACAAATGATTAGGGTATATCGCCGGCTGAGGGGAAGATAGATCACACAAAGCTTAATTTCTACTTATTTGCTGTTGTTGTTGTTGTTGTGGTCACGACAAAAACACTCCCCGAATGTTTTAGGGAGTGTTGTCAAATTAACAGTCCTTGGCCGGATTTGAACCCGGTACGCTACCGTACTCCCTTGCGGTACTGCCCGAATGCCGTGGTAGCGATTTATGACCAGTGAAATCTTCTAGGTCATCTCACCTCTCCTTCCGTAAGGAAGGTTAAGATGGGTAATGAGAGGTGAGAGGCATCATATCCGTAGATCAACCATCGAGTTGCACGTCATTACCTTCGTGCATATTAGTCGCCTCTTACGATCGGTATGCCTACCTCGGGCATATTCTAAACCCCCAACCTGCAGGGGCGATTATTTGCTGTTCCTTTCCTTCACCTTTACTTCCCTTCCTTTTTTGCTCTTTCTTTCCTTTAGTATATTTTCCTCGCCTTCATTTTCCTCATCTTTTGCCTTTTTTCTTACTCTGTCTGCCATTCCTCTTCCTATTGCATTGTTCCTTTCCTGCACCTTCATTTTCTTACTTATCCTTGATGTGGTTTTTCTTTACTTATCTTTCCTATCCCTTTCTTTCCTAAACTTTCTTTTCGCCCCTCCCTCTTATTTACGCTTTTCTTTCCCTTCCTTTCCTTTCCTTTCCTTTCTCTTCTTTCCTTTTTTTTTCTTTTTTTTCTTTTCTTTTATTTTTTTTTATTTTCTTTTCTTTTCTTTTCTATTCTTTTCTTCTCTTTTCTTTTCTTTTTTTTCTTTTCTTTTCTTTTCTTTTCTTTTCTTATCTTTTCTTTTCTTTTCTTTTCTTTTCTTTTCTTTTCTTTTGTTTTCTTTTCTTTTCTTTTCTTTTATTTCCTTTTCTTTTCTTTCCTTTTCTTTTCCTCCCTTTCCTTTCCTTTTCTTTTCTATCCTTTAACTTGCCTTCCTTTCTCTTCCTTTTCTTTTTTTCCAATCCCTTATTTTACCTTTATCCCTTATTTTACTTTCCCTTTTTTTTTTAATTTATTTTACCGTTTTTTCTTTCATTTTTTTTTAATATTCACATCTCCAATATCTTTAACATGAACTTTATGGGTTTTTGTAAACGCTGTTTGTATCATAGATAAAGTTTGCGTGACGCTCACGTTTAGCATTGCTAGCCAAATGTCTCTAACAAAGCATTTCTTTGTGCTCTCAGTGAGAGCCGCTTACACGATGCGTATCAGCAAGTAATACATGTGAATACATGTTTGGCATTTGTAGTGGCGTAAATTTTAAACTGATTTTTCAATATTATAAAAACCTATATTTTTTTTTACTTTTTTATTGTTGGCAATACAGCTTGAGCAGATCTATTGATACATGTCTAATGGTTTATACCTAAGATGTATAGTTTGGTCTAATAGGGGACAAACTTTTCCGCCAGAAAACAAAACAGCGTCCACGTACCAAATTTGATAGAGATCGTTGTTTTGAGTATACTCATTGATGAGGCTATCTCCTCTTCTTATTTATTATTATATTCATATTATTGTCACTGACGAATTGAAAACTTACAACGGGTTTGGACTGAATTACTTTGTGTTAGAAGAGTCTGGTTCATTAAGCAGTTAAGAAATGATTTGTGTCATGGGGGGATTCACATTTGTGGTATGTCCTGGTCTAGTCTGGACCCTTTCGGATGGGTGGGTTAAACTCTTAAGCCAGATTGACTAGCATTTACCTAGAAGGCTAGGTTTCTTCTGCGGCCCCAGACGGTAATTTTTTTTCTATTTCTGCGCTTTAAGCATTTGAACATTCCATAGCTATCCTGACTTGCGGTGTTCTGGGAGGCCTTCAACGTATGCCTGGTTGGAAGTCGCTACTCTAGTGCCTTCGATGAGGTTTGAGTAGGGTGACCAGATAAAATCGGGTGATTTCAGTTTATTTTAGAGAACAGCCGTTATAGTGTATCCATCTGCAAAGAAAACGATCGAAATTCTTTCTAATATGGAAGGGAGCTTGCTTCTATGGTACCCCTTAATACTCCTTAATTTTAAGAATTCCATTCCTAGCTCTATAGACTCCTGCTAAAAGCTCAGTTAATGACAGTTAATATTTGCAAGTGTTTGGGAACGTTGTTGTATTCTCAAAAGCAGTGGGGTATGTCGAGAGGCTGACCGTGTCAAAGATTTTTGGTAACCTCAGAGCCACGAGCACAGCTCAGTCTTCACCACTGATTACTTATGACACTTTGAGCGGTGGTAGCACCGGTCTTTTACGGAATTCATACTGGTTCTCGGCTAGTCGCAAGTTAGACTTGTATTAAGGGAGTAGCAACGTCTTTATTGTGTTGCCTTTTGGCGAGCAGGCGAGCATTAGTAAGAGATTGTGTTGTTGTTGCTTTTGCCGTAATAGGAAAAAAACTCGGTGGTAGTCATTATAAACCAATTCTTTGTAAAAATTACAACTGTACAGAGCAACAGCGGAGAACTGACTTTTGGCGATGCAGACTAAGACGATGCTGAACACAACTTCCTCAAATGGTCACGATGGAAAAAGTACAGAAAAATGCTAGAGCAATACTCGGCCAAAACAAAAATATATTTTAAGGGGTCGAAACCCCTACTTTCATAATTTAAGTTACATGGTATAAATTATTTAGAGAAATAATTAAAAAGACTGCAGTTTAAATTTTCGGAAAATTTTGAGTCTTGTATTGTTGAACTGATTTGAAAAAGGGGCTTTGGCCACTAACTCCTATTTTGAGGGATTATTCGAAAAAGCGTTTCAAGATTTTTACTTTGTTACACAGTGTAATTTGTTTAGAGAGATAATTTAAAAAAAGCCCCAGATTGCATTAACTCTAAAATTTTTAGGAGGATTTTAGGTAAACCTCATTCTCACCAGCAAAAATGTCGATTAACTAATACTCATGAAATAGAGCGAGCTATCTTGAAACCTGGATCAATATCTGCACTGAAAAGAGGATTCAAAATAGTTCAAAAGAGTCTGGAATATTTACGCTTTTGCGCTTATGGTGAATTCCACAAAAAAAAATTTCTTCAAAGCTAAAAAACGGAAAAAAGCTACCACCCACTGGCTTGAGTTGCATTCAAATAAACAAAGCTCTGCCATAACCAACTTAATAACTCGACAAGCGCACTTAATTTCCTTAACTTCCATAAATCCCACAGCGAGCAATCGAACTCCAGTATAAGCCTGTCAAATCGCATCACAAAGTCACGATATGCAAAGCGTTGTCGCAGTGCACGTAGAAGGTAACTTGCTACAGCTGAACTGCCTTTGAACTTTTGTCATCACGCTGGCGATCGATGCGCCGATCGCTGAACAAGAGGAACTATGCAACAAATGCTAGTACGATCGCTTGCGCGGGCGGGCGTGCACGTGATTTGAAAATACGCCACAATCGATTGCCTGAACGATGAACAAATGAGTTGGTAAGTGCATGCGGGAGATTAAAGGGAGTCTAGGAAATAAAAATTTGCATCACATAAATCAAAATGATTTAGTAAGGCGCGACTAATGCTTGCACTTGCAGTTTTAAATACTGCCAATAAAGCTAGTAAATGCTGGTGTGTCCCACCTGCTGCATGAGGAGCACTGCTGACAGTTAACGCGTGACGTGAGGAAGTCGTCGTCCTCGTCGTCGGTGTCGTCGTCGTCGTTGTGGAGAAATGGTAGGCGCATACACTTTAGTGGGAGACTACGATGGAGTTTGTGCTAGCAAAATAAAGCTCCACGAGCTGCAGTTTCACGTACCCTTATGACGTATGCACAAATCTATTGTGTGAATGTTCCAACCCCGTGCGACGTGCGCCTCCCATATGAGCATGCACTACTGTCATCTGACTCCCCTTCGCTGTGCTGCTGCTGCTGCTTCTACGACATGTTGGTGACACTGCGGTTGCTGTTGCTGACATAAACAACAAGTCGAATCATTGTCAAAAAACGAGCGCTTTCAACCGAGTCCACAGACTCACTAGCCAACCAACCAGCACTCAAACAACAGAGTTAGTTCACAGCGCGGCAGCTAACAAACCAACCAACCAAAAATTAGTAGAGCTCATAAGCTCATGGAGGTCACGAGTACGTAGTTTGAGTGGCTTCGTATTGTTGTTGTTGATTGGAATTTGACAATCATGGGTTGTTGTGCAAATCTATTGCTATCACTAAGCTCTATTGTTGTTATTGGGAGATTAGTTATATATATATACAAGTACAAGTTGTTATTGTTGTTGCATGCTGAATTTTATTGCAAAATCATGAGGTGCCCTGCTGTCACATCACACACCAGAGCAAGAAATATACGATTGTAGTCCGTCCTTCTCCCACAACTTATAGTCTCCCTCCAACCACTACCCCGTTTCCACACTCGATCCATAAACCTTGTCATCATAGCATCTCACACAATCACTATCAACGCACACTGGGGCCGTAAGGCCAATTTAGTTCAAAATAAATTAGAAAACGCAAAAACTCAACCTTTTGTTATCTAGAGAAAGCGGGAGAGTTTTCTTTTAATTATTTGTACAAATTGCACTGTGTAACAACGTAAACATAAATATAAAACATTTTTCCGCCTCTTGTATATGTTTCACGCAAAACTCAACTTTTTAAAAAACGTTTTGTTAATCGAAGGAAATGGAATGGCTTGCGAAAGAGTTTTTTTTATTTATTTTTCTAGGCAAATTACACTGTGTAACAAAGTATAAAAAATTGTAAGACAGTTTTTCGGTTCTTACAAATGTTACATGCCTTATCCAGCTTATAAAAAATTGTATACGCAGTGTTTAAACAGTATTTCGTTTGAATGATGCATCATAAAGGGGAGTTAGGGGCCAAAACCCCCTTTTTAATATTTTGATTTAAAGGCATGCAGAGGACACAACACTCAACCTGTTGAGAAAATGTGGATGATTTACGGTTTTGTGGTAAATTTATTATTTTTATTTGTTTGAAAAATATTACGCTGCATAACAAAGTAAACAAATTTTAAAACTTTTTTCGAACCATAAATTGTAAGCATTTAAAAATTTCATACTCACAATGTCGAATACTACCAGTTCAAAAAAAAAAATTTATGAAATTTTCAACAAGAGTTTCGAAAACACTATTCAACAAACCCTTAAATTTTATTAGCTCAAAAAATTCCGTTTAAATTGTTGGAAAATATTGAGTTTTGTGTTCTCTAGGTGGTTTCGAGTTAACCTATTGAGCAGATTTTGGCAAAATACTCGATATTCTGCTTTATTATATGCTAGACAAAGCCTCTAACTAATTTTTAAATGCTAGACAGAGCCTCTAACTTTTGTGATAAATAAAACAAGTCTTTTAATTTTTTTTTTTGTTACACAGTGTTGTTTGCTGAAACAAAAAATTACAAAAAAAATACTCTCCGGGATAGCAGATGTTGGTGAAATAATCGATATAATGCGTTTTAAATTTTTATATGCTAGATAAAGCCTCTAACTTATGTGAGAAATAAAATAACTTTTTAAAAAAAAATTCCATTTTTTACACAGTGTAACTTGCTGAAACAAAAATTTAAAAAAAAAAATATTCTCCTAGGTACCCTTTAATTTCATCTAACTAACAAAATGCCTTTTAAATTTTCGGAAAAGGTTGAGTTTTGGGTAGTCTACATGATTTTGACCCTTCCGGCCCCATTGTACATCGTTCAGCACAAGGCTCCCAACTCAGTTTTTTTTATTGCTCCCATTTCAGCTGTGATTTGTTATTACGTTGCGACATTCGGCATTCATGTGGTACATTAAATCTTTTGCAAAGTGGCTGCACTTGCTGCCACATGCAGTCTAGTTATTTGTGTTGCACACATCAAATACGTAGCACCCCACCCAAAACTGAAATGTGCTCGCTCACTCAATGGCTGCGTGCGCTGAAACCCAGCAACGCACCTTCAAACAGCAGTCGAGCTGAATGTGACATTGCAGTTTACTGTGACGTTGCATGCAACACTACACATCAACCACAGAGTCTCAAACACACTCTCCAATACACAACCAACCACCCAGATTAAAGTCATACGCAACACCGAGGGAAGCGCCAGGACAAAACTTAAAAATTTGTTGTGCAATGAGCTCTTTGACTGAAAAATCTAGCCGTCTCATGCATAAATTGCCAAAAGAAGTGTACGACGAGTTTCAGGCTCATATCTGCTCAGGGGGAAGGGTAGTTAACTGCACGTACAGAGGGGTTGACAGACTCACGGGAAGTTGATAGAGCTCACACCTCTAGATGGGAAGTATTTTCCAACTCAATCACCAAAAACCAATTCCGTTGGACATTGCCTCCTGCGTAGTTGGTAGTCTGCTATTTAGGCTATCGTAATTATTTTGTTGCATGCCACATATGTACCAAGTGACGCACGTACCCCAGTGATGCAATGCAGCACAGAGCAACAACTAGCAGAGTGACAGAATAAAAGCATCATTCTTGGCTTGGCACGCATCGGTGTGCGTAGCATTTACCCCCTTTGTATCTGTGACGCCTCACACTCCTTTTCGCATTGAAATCAAATTCATATGTACAACGTGCAGCTGTGGCCTCTTTGTTGCCTCATAAATAGTGCTCGTGTACAGAGGCATTGGTGCATGTTTCCATGTTTGTGTGAGTAAGAAAGTGCTAAAGTGAGTCTAAATCGTTTCGCCGTTATATATTTGCTAACAGGAACAATACAAAATTGCGCCAATGAGTCGCCGGGCTACCCTGTAGAAAATTAAGTGGTTGTTGGGCGAATTTTATGAAATTTATGTCGAAAAAATGCGAAACAAAATTTTAATTGAGTTGGATCTATGGAAAACTGTTCTTATATAGAAATGAATTCCACAGAGCCAGGGAAAATTCCTCGCGAACGTTTTCCCTTGCATTTTAAAATTTATATAGAGGTAATCTGATCCGTAGCGATAAGTGATATCGTTCTTGATATAGAGGAAGTTCCCGCCAGCAACTATGCCAAGATCTATGTTAAAATTGCAGGTATTTGATAGCATATATCTACAGATTTTTCGGTGACAGAACTGGGGGCAGGAGCTGCAACCAGATACCGATAAAGTATTCGAAGCAGGGTATGCTATTTTAATCCAGAGTATGCAAATTGGTAGCCTACGGTGACGACCTGGAAATCCAGGTCACAGGGAAGCTCTTGTAGGGCCTGAGGGTGCTTCTGCTATGATACCAATACGGGGTGCCCGAAAAGAAATTTTTTTTAGCAAATCGACGGCTGCGTGGAAGACCAAACCAATTGGTGTAATTCACACGAATTCTTGGTGACTTTTTTTTAATGTTTTGAAATTGATTTGGTTTTTATAAGAAAATAAAAAAAATTTAATTGGTTAAAAATGTATTAAGAGAAAAAATTGTTACTGACTCGGAACAGAATTTAACTTAATTAAAATAATTTTTTGTAATTAAAAAAGTTACATAAATGTTACAAGAAAAAAAATTATGCAACTAAACGGATTTTTTCGAAATTGATTTGTGTCTTATAAAACGAAAAAAAATGCTTTTATGTACCAACAATTTTTGTTGATTTACGGCCTGTACTTTTTCAAGTATTCATGAAACGAGCTCAAGGCCAAGAATGTTTTTTAAAGAAAAAAAAATAGTAAAAGAAAAAATTGTTAATGATTCGGAAAAAAAAAATTTATTTTATTAAAAATATATTTTGTAATAAAAAAGGTTACATAAATGTTATGAAAAAAAATTATGTAACTAAACAAATTTTATAATGAAAAATTTCAAAAACAAAATTTTTAACTGTTTTGGAAAAAAAAAATATTTTAAGTGAATTAAAGTAAGTGAAGTAAAAAAATGTATAATCGTCTTATAGAAAGAAATATTTAAGCAAAACTAATTAATTTTTTGTAAGAAAAAGTACATTAAATTTAATTACAAAAAATTTCTTCCAAGGAAGGAAAAGTTTAGAAAAGGTTACATAAATGTTAGAAAAACAAATTATTCAACTAAACAAATCTTATAATGAAAAATTTCAAAAACAAAATTTTTAACTGTTTTGGAAAAAAAAATTTTAAGTGAATTAAATTAAATCAACAAAGTTGTTGGTATAAAAAAATAAGTGAATTAAAAATATAATTTAAAAAAAAAATGTATAAACGTCTTATATAAAGAAATATATAAGCAAAATAAATTAATTTTTTGTAAGAAAAATTACATTAAATTTAATTACAAAAAATTTCTTTCAAAGAAGGATAAGTGTAATTTAGTTAAAAACATTTTTAGTAAAATATAGTAACAAAAATATAGTAAAAGAAATATTTTTATTAATAAATGTCTAAAAAATAAAAATTTTAAAAAAACTGGCATTTCTTCTAATTTTATGTAATTAAACAATTAAAAATTTTCTTTTAATACAAAAAATTTGATAAATAACTTAAAGAAAAAAACGTTTAACTATTTTTTTATTGCTATATTTAAAAAAAATATATATTTTTGTTACCATATTTTTAGTAATAAAGATATTTCATAAATATCTAAAAAATCAAAATTTTTGTAAAAAAAAGCTGTGAAATGTCTTCTAACAATAATATTTCGTAAAACAAAAAAGTTATATTTAACCAAATAACTAAAACTTTTATTTCAATACATTTGATTTGATAAAATACTTAAAGAAAAAACCTTTAACTTAAATAAAAACATTAATTGTAAAAAAAAGTATGTTAAATTTAATTACAAACATTTTCTGTCAAAAAAAAAACTTTAATATTTTATAAAAAAAAATTTTATTTCATTTTAAAGCTTTTACTCCACATTTTGAGGTGGTCCACTCGAAGTGAGAGTAAAAAAAAATCTTTGTATATCTTTTGTAATTGAGGTGAAAATTTAAAACAAAATCACATTCGTATATGTATTTCTGGAAATTTTTATGGCTTTAGAAAAACAAACACAACTGTTCTGTTTCAACTATTACAAAACATGGCGGCAACCTCAAAATGTTGAATAAAATTTTTTTAAGCACATATTCTTCCCTCTTTGTTAAGCGAAAAAACTTTGTTGCACGCCCTAACAGATGATTCGAAAAAGCTTTCGGTGGGGAGCCGTCATTCTGGGGCTTATATCAAGTTTGAAACCAGACGATGTAGATAACTTCCAGAATAAGCTCACTCTACCTTCAAAAAGTAAATTAGATTCTTCAAACTTGACATCGCTTAGATCCATCAGTGGCTTCTTCCGATATGCAGTGATTTCTTAAGAGGATGATACAGAATCTCAATAACCAACCAATCTTCAGGATTGCATTTCCTACATAGCAAGACCAACTAGTACTATCAAGCTATACATACTCCCTTATATTTGATTATACGTTTTTGTTTTTGGTTTTTGCGGCATGTGGGGATTTACCGGTGGCGCTGATTTTCTGCCTCAATTTTTGTGGAAGTTGGAGAGAAAATCGTTTGCTGCGCGTATAAATTCGACGCTTCATGAAAATGCAATTTTATTTCCTAATACTTCCAAAATAGGCACAAACGCTCACGCACACACAAACACACACACACACACAGATGGACACATTCAAATGATTTTGCAGAATCACAATTGAATGAATATCCTCACATATCAGTCTATGCATGTTAGAAGATTGTGTGCAACCATATTAGGCAGATGCGTATCCACACATGAGCTCCACCACAATGCACACAAATCGCAAACGCAATCGAAGCAACCAATCGGCAGTGAAATGATGCGATGATGCCACGTTTTATGAGCTCGATATGCTTCTGCCTCCATTGGCACAGTGGGAGATGATTGTATTAAGAACAAAAATGAAGATAACAAGAGCCTTTAAAGGTTTACAAATTAGTTGGAGTTCAAGCAGGAAGCTTCACCGCGTACCAAAAATTGTTGGCTTAGTAAAGATCTGACATTATAGCGATTTAGACAGAGCTTCTTATCTACCTCAGCAGGTCTGTCATAATGAGAAATCCTAATTCAACTATCTGGAGCTCTGAGTTCACTAAAATAAAATTTCAATCCAATCGCGTTGCAGTCGAGGTATTCTGTAGACAGAAACCTCTTGTAGTTGAGGTAAAAAGGTTTGGGTCAAATATCTGGCCAGCCTTCGCTTCCTCGTAGTAATGGTTCCTGTCTCAACTATCGCTGTTTCCAGCTTAGACCAGCTGGACTTGCCGTTTTCAGGAACTGCGGTTAGATTAACTCGGTGACGACTTGACAGATCTAATTATGGGCAAAAAAAATCAAAAGAGGAGACTTAAGAAATCCCTACTGGTTGCCATGTCTAGTTCAAAAAATTATATTCAGTCGAAGAGACTCGCATGACAGTTACGAAGTATGCTTTTATATGTCTAGGCTCCGATGATGTTTATAGATCGCGGTAATCGAAAGTGAGCTGCGGCCTTTATGGACCACACTCCAAACACCACTACACTCTATTTTAATACAGCTATGCTCAAACCTTCAACTGACGACCCGCTGTATATGCAACTTATCTTGATTTCTTTGACAGAACAACCGTCCTAACCAGCCCCACGCTACAGAACATGCAACCGAATCGGCAGTGAAATTCCTCATTTCCCACTGCAAATCAAGTCTAGTTCCAAAGACCCTATTCAGACCAAGAGATCCACATGACACTTACAAAGATTGTCTTTATGTCCCTGGTCCTAGATGATTTTAATCATGTAACACAATACAAAGAGAGGTGAGGCACCTGTAGACCACACTTCAGCTCATATTTTCATTGGCAGGTTGCCTGTCTGAGTAAATATCTTGCTTCCTAAAAATATCTAGTTCAAACACCTTTAGGCTTATAGTAGTCCACACTGGTCAAAAGGGAGACTGAAGAGCACTTTCTTTGTTAAAATCCGGCTTCAGATATAGCTGGTATAAGGTCGTTTCGAAGCCTATTTTAAAAGGCCTAAGAGGGTTATATGAGATAGTTATTCTAAAAATCCTTGATTTTATTAACATTACTGGCTGGTTGTAGCATACATACTGTGACATCCAGCTGCCGTTCTGTACTCTACTTATACTCGTAAGTGAAAACGTTATATGCAAGCTTATGCCAAAAAATACCAAACTTTACGATAAAAGTATCTAATTACAGCTAATCACATGTAGTGTTGCGAAGGCGCAAAATATAAAATGCAACCCTGGTATTTTCAAACAGTCCCACTGTACTCTATAATCACATCTTACTTCCATATTGCGCAACAACGCTTAACGATTGCTCTCTACCGAATGGTGACCAGAACGATTGACGAGCTCAAGCCAAACAAGTTGCCTGCAATAGTCATTTGGAAAAATCGTATCACCGAACAGTAGCACATAAATACCAAATGTGCACTATTGGAAGAGCAACCCCATTAATGCTTGCCCCCGCTAGTGCTCCACAACCATAGACTTGTCCCCAAAATAATGGGCAATCAATGACAGTCACTTGTCCAACTAAATTAGATTTACTCGATATTACGCTTGCAAATTTTCGAATTCCGAAATTTTTGCATTCATCTAGCAATTGCAGTCACATTGGTGCCATAGAGCGACAGTTATCAGGCAAGGATACAGTGTTAATGTGTGCGGATTAGACTGGGGCAAACAAAAATTGTTGAATTACATTGCTATTATTTTCAAAAAGGGGAAAAAATATTGTAACGGTTGATATTCAACCAAAAAAGCGGACAGAATAGTTATACTTTTAAAACTTCAGATTTAACTGTACTTTCCACTGTACCAAAAAAATATTATTAAAAGACATTTAGCATTTTTATGTATCTAATATTATTTTCCTATGTTTTTATTATTTTATTTTTTTTTTGGTTTTTTCATTTTATTTTTTTTTATTTTTTTTATTTTATATTATTTTTTTTTTTTTTTTTATTTTTTTTTTATTTTATATTATATTATTTTATTTTCTTTTATTTTTTTTGTTGCATTTTTTCGTTTTTTTTTTTATTTATTTATTGTTTTTTTTAATTCTCCTTTATATTATATTATTTTATTTCATTTCATTTTATTTTATTTTAATTTATTTTATTTTATTTTATTTAATAATTAACTAAGAATTATTATCAACTGGTCTTGAGCTCGTTATACTTACAAAAATATGTAAAATGAACAGACCGTAAAACCAACAACAAAATAAATTTATACCGGAGCACGCGGTTATGTACAACAACTCTCTTCTAAAAATAGAAAAGAAGAATGTACAAAAACAAAGTCCAGCATGCATGATTTACATATAGACAGAATGTCTAAAATATTGTGTATACCGTTGGCAAGATAACAAACAACAATTAGAGGAAAACTTGAATTAAGCAGCTCGCAAAATTACACGCAGCATAGCCTATAGGTTAGGCATCTGCGCTGGCAATCAGAGTGAGTGGGTTCGATTCTCCACAAGATTCTCTGAAATAGCAAAACTATACGAATTAGTCTGACGAGAAATCGTGGCTGTTTTCGAAATAGTACTATAACTATAGCCTGTATATGTTTGTTGCTTTCAATTTTTCTACTAATCAAAAATAATAATAATTAACTAAGAATTATTATCAACTGGTCTTGAGCTCGTTAAACTTACAAAGTTATTTTATTTTATTGATTTATCGCCATTCTGAAGATTAATATCATTTAACAAAAACAAACTTTTTGTCCCTGTCTAGTGTGGATGATATGTCTCATCATGCCATAATAGAGCACCAGTTACCAGATATATGTATGTATGTGGTATAATGGCCTGCAATCGTTCGAAAACGCATAGCAATGATTTCTTTTATAGAAACAACAACAACATCAAGATCATAATCACACACAAAAAGGAAAAAACTACACTTGTTCGAGTTTGTGTGCGTGCCTCGTACTGTTAGTGTACGGCAGCAATTGCTGCGAATTGAATTTTCAAATTTTTCTTCGTATTTTAGTGGTACAACAAAAAAGGGATTGGCAATTGCAAATGTATAAACTGCATTGGTAATAAACATAAACGATAGCGCACACGCACTCATGCTTGGGGTCCTTGCAACAAACTTTCTGCTTGGTAGCAAAGAACTCACTTCGAAATGGAAATAGTCGAAGCAATGTATGGCAGGAGACGGATAAACATAAATAAACAACCAGATAATGACTGATAATAACGATTTGGAATGTGAAATTGTTAAGCGTTGAAAATGTTTGATAAACATTTGTTTAATATTTTTTTACTTTAAATAATATGTATGTATGTAACCTTAGATGGGTCACGGAAACCAAAATAGATTAAAGAACCCAATTTCACATTGCTGAATCTACTTCAGAGACCATTGAAAGAAGTTTAAATACGATTTGGGATTGGTGATTTGATATACTTGCAGTATCTATACAGCCAAACAAGCCAAGAATGTAATAGACTTGCCCCAAAATAATGGGCAATACTCTGAGCCCAAGCTTCACATCTACTCACATGAACTTCTCTTAACTGGGTGCAGCAAAAGCATTCGAACTAATGTACATAAGACAAGCTAAAATATACCAAGTTAAGAAGCCTAAATACTCTACCACAATCTTTGCTCCCAACCACGGTCTTAGAGCTGTGTTTAATAGGTCGTCATCCGCTTCCAAATCAGTCGGGCTGGTCGCAAGAATTGCTAATACCGAATCCATATCCTGAGTGTTTGAAGTTACAAGCAAACAATTTTAGCGTTATGGTAACCTATCTTACCTTACGCGAGGTATTCCACGTAATTAATAAACGAATAACCAATTTTAAAGTTAAGTATAATAGTACTTTAATTAAATTTTAATGAACATGTGAGTAAGCAGAGAATCAACAGTTTGTGTTGAGATGTTATATAAGAAACATGCAACATGTAAATAACCACTTCTCTACAATAGCTTTTGGCCCTAAGAACAAATGACCCATAGGCCGATAAAGGCCTTATAGTGGCAGAGGGCTAATCAAATTCTTTAGAGGTATCAATCAAATTCTTTAGAGTTCATAAGACTTGAATAAATCCGGTATAGAAAAGTATTTTACTCTATTCTCAGCAACAGTCGGGTTATTAATAGATGGTGCTACTACCGGCAGGAGACGCATCCGTATTTTCGTCATAAACAACAACGACTCTTCTAATCCGATGGAGTTTTAAACCTTACCTCCGGATCCGCTGAATATGACGGAAAAAGTTTCATCGAAAATTACATTCTGTAAATGTCGGACGACACCACGAATCACAGCTCAAAAAGGACTTTCGCTGCGTCTGTTGGAAATATTTATCCCACCGGAAAAAAAACCTCATCAACAGTAGCCGCACGTCATGAAGAGGAGCGGCCCCCTTCTACTCACACTGCTTCGCGTGCAACATTGACTCAAAGGCCAAAAGCAAAGCGAAGCAGCTATAGCTCATCATGACCCTAATAGCCAAGCTTAAAACTTCGGAGCTTCATAGCACCACACAGTGACGCAGTAATACATAGAGCAATTGTTTGAATCAATGGTATAATCTTAACGACATCTACCGAGTCCGTTGATTACTTAGTCGATTCTTGTCAAACGAATAGCTTCTTTGAATCCCAATGAATTTAGCGCAAAGGAAGAACGCGTTCTGTTCCGAGAGACTATTGTCATGCTGACTCAACTTTGCTCTTCGGGTTGTAGCAGTACTGCTTCTTCTCGTTTAAAATCCAATGAAACCATGTATGTGTCCGCCATGTGGAGAGTTTCGGCATGGTATGAACCAACTCTTCAGCTGCCGTGTTGAAAAAATTTAGATAAGACCCTTCGAACACGCCATAACTTCTTTCTTGGTCTTCCTTTCTTCTTCTTTAAATGGTCATCTAATCACCTGGGTGATTCTAACCGTCCAATATAGCCCGCCAGTCATTTCTTCGTTGCGCAAACAGGCGCCAATGAAGACACCACGAAACCGCAAATCGGTCTCCACTTGGTCCTTCTATGGCAGTGGTGATCTCTCTCTTTCTCTGCTTCCACCGGCGTATGCCGATAAGAATACCTACTGGGCCGGAGCATCTTCGTTCATTTGCACAACGTGGCCTCGCTAGCGAAGCCGCTAGGTTTTTATTCGTTGAACTATGTCGGCGTTTTGTTGGGGATTATGCTGGTTTCCATTAAAATCAACAAAGAGGTGATGTGTGTCAGTTCTTTTCACACGGGTTTTATCCAAGATTTGGCGTATTGTAAAAATCTGGTCGATGGTAGATCTACCAGGTCTGAAGCCACACTGGTAAGGTCCAATCAGTCTGTTCATGTCAGGCTGCAGTCTTTCGCACAATAAGCTTGAAAGGACCTTATTTGTGATATTCAAAAGGCTGATTCCCGGATAGTTGGCGCAGTTTGCAGAGATTTGGCAGAGAACACTTAGGTTCCAATCTTCAGGCATGCATTCATCCGACCATTTTCTGCATAGAAGCTAATGCATGCGCCTTACCAGCTTCTCGCCACCGTGTTTGAATAGCTCAGAAGGCAAACCATCACCGCCAGCTGCTTTATTGTTTTTCAATCGGGATATTGCTATTCGCACCGCATTATAGTCGAGTTGTGGAACGTTAATTCAACCATCTTCGATTGTGCGTTCGGGTTCGGCATCTTCTCTGATTTCTTGCTTAATTTCTCCGTTTGAAAGGCCAGAGAAGTGAACCCTCCATATTATTAGTAGTCTCTGAACATCGGCCAGCAGGTCACCGTTCTCATTCTTACAGGAGTTTGCCCTTGGCTTAAAACCTTCCGTTGGTAGCATCTCATGCTCTTTGATTTCATTCTTTTTTGCACTCCTTTTTTTCGGCCGAAAAATAAAAATGTTTAATTATTTTCATAAAAATCATTATTCTTTGCCTTGAGCTCGTTTATAGTCATGGATACTTTAAAAATGTACAGACCGTAAAAGCAACAACAATTAATTGTTGGAACACAAAATATAACGCAAAATAAAATCATTATGTAATCGATTTCTCCAACTCGAGGTCCATCCGCACTTTCCCCTTCTCTATCAAATTGTCGGACCTACTACACACAGCATTTAACAAGGCTTCAAATCACTTTAATCACTTGCGCCCGCCACACAACCACTCTTACTTGGCACATAGTTCATCTGCTCCTTCCTAGTATTTGTTGTTGTTTTATATACCAACGAAATATGATGTTGCAACATGTTACTTACCCCAGCTTATTTTTCACCGAAAAACTTGTGACAGTCCTACCTGCCGTAGCGTGCGTTTAGTGGGTGTGAGCAGCTACCGTAGCTGGAACTAGGGAGTTGAAGTTGATTCGTCCACTTGACTGCAACTTTTCTTTTTAACCGAAAATGTGGAATTTTTTGTGTTTACTTTGCAATTTTTAAATTTTCCGTTCCATTTACGTGTGTTGTTGTTATGCCTTTGTTTATTGTTGCACAAGGATTGGCGCTTGACCACCACCAGCTGCAGCTTTAATGCTTGATGGTGTGTTAGTTAATGGTTCTTGTTGTTGTTATTGTAATGTTACGGTGTTACTACTTTTTGGTCAGTGTGCGCCTCGCCCTCCAAAGCTGACAATTCGCGAAACTTGCCTCGTTGCGCTTGGTTGCACGACGTGCGTCGCACTGACTTTTTCAATTTGGTAGTTGTTGCTTTTTTAGCTTTTTTTTGTTGTTGTTTATTCATTGTACAACAGCTGTTAAAGCGTTGTTGCATTGGTTATTGTTGTTTTACTATATTTTCTGTGGTGTTCTTGCAGTCAAAGCCATAAAGCACTGACGCGCCTCCGCGCGTATTTCAAGTTAACAGATTTTTTGACAGTGACCGCTCAATTTAAGGGGTTCGAGCTTTGTTGCTTACTTTCACAAAAGGCACATTGGACCACAGCAGCCTTAGTCTCATTCTTTGCAAAATAACAACAACAGCGAAAATAACAACAAAAACAACAGTCATCAACCATCAGTTTGTCAGCGGTGGCTTAAAAGGCTTTCCATAGCAGGCACCACTCAATTCATGTTGCCTTTATGGCGCCACTTTGAGCGGAGCTGAGCTGCAGTGATTATCTGGTGTTGGTCGTGTTGTTATTGTTGTTTCCTTATTTTGTTGCTTGTTATACCCAGTGCATTTGTCGAACTTTATTTTTAAAAACTAGGAGTTCATTTTTTCTGAAGACTTGATGATACTCTTCTCTTGCAAAAGCTTTGCGCTTTTCCCTCTAGTGGAATGGATGCATGTTTCCTATCCGGACGCACATAGACGTCTGCCAAGCCGGATGATATCAGCTTTAGATAAGCAGTGGCATCTTCCAGGAAGATACATATCAAAGTAGACCAGAGGAGGCATTCTTAAGTTTACACTCTACAAGAAGGTCCTACTGGAGCATAACGGTGGAAATTCTTCGAAGTCGAAACTTACAATTACCATTTTCTCCGGGTACTGCGTTAACAGCAGAAGAAGGCTTGGTAGCCATTGGAATAGGGCATCAACCTTGCGGGACTGTCAAACATGGACGGATAAATTGATGAGCGAACGATGGGCGAACTAAGGAGAGACCATATGCTCGAGGACTGAAGGGGTTTATAATAGGTTGTTCGGATGACACACAGGAGACAAAAGAAATCCGAAAAGCAATTGGTGTAAAATTTAGTAAAGTGAGACATGGCATGCCTAGAGATGTGACCTTCAGTCGGAAAAATTGATTACTATGTTGTGTGAAGAAAATACAGACCTGTTAAATTGATTAGTAATTAGACGGCTTTTTTAATTGGTAATGATTATTTTAATTGTTTTTCAAGAAAAGGCAATTATTAATTGATAACGATAAGAAGAAATAAAAGAAATTTAAAAACATATCAAATAATCAAAAATAATCCAAAAATGTTGTTTTGATTACTTTTGATTTTTTGTTTTTTTTTATATTTTTTGAAAATTTTTGATTTTTTTAATAATCGTAAGAAATCATAATTTTTTGTTGATTATTTTTTTAATTAATTGCAAAGTAATCATAAAAAATTGAAAGTACTGGTAATCAATCATTAAATGGATTCTCAAGAAAATAATTTATCAAACCCGTAATCATTACGATTAGTAATCATTATTTAACAGGTCTGAGAAAATAATCTCTTTCCGTGGATAGATCGATTTTTATAAGCAAATACCCAATTTAAAAAAAGTCGATAGTTAAAAAAACATCGATTACTCACAACCTTAACTAGGCCCTTAATTGAAAAGAATTAAATTTGTTATATCTTCAAAAATATTTGCAACAGATATAATGTATGAAAAAGTCAGAATGAATTAGGAACAGTAAAAAGAGCAAAAGGGATAGCAATATAAAGAAGTAGAGGAAGGCGAAGGGAAGTAAAAAGGGGAAGATTTAGAGCAGAGCCGCCCAAAATAATGCGCAATTTTTCATGCCTATATTCGGAGTATAGGCAAGCAAATGCAGTCGAAACATGTACGCTATGACGCTAATTCTGCCAGCGTCAAAAAAAAAGATCGTCAAAAACGACTAAGCTTAGATTTCTGACTTCGGCACATGCGAAGCAATGCTTTTGCTATTCAGCAGTTGAGCAAAGAAGAACGTGCGCACATACATAGCAATATTATTTTTTGATACACACTTGCAAAAAAACATTCGAAATGTTCAATAAAGAATGGCTGTACAATTTCTTTTTCCTTGAAAATAGAGATGGCGAAGCGCAATGCGTTATTTGCTATAAAATAATGCAAACAAAACTGAAATTTAATTTAGAAAGACATTATATGAATTGTCACACTCGACTTCACCTAATTTCAGGTGACGAACGGACACGTATTCTGTATGAATTAAAAGCCCTGTTTTACTTAAAATTTTATTTTGATGATGTTTCCGTTGTTGATAATGTTGCTGTTGTTGATAATGTTGCTGTTGTTGTTGTTAATGTTGATAATGTTGCTAATGTACACAGAGGTTCGATGGCTAAGTCGTGGAAAATGCATAGAAAGACTCCTAAATTTAAAGGATGAAGTCAAGATTTTTCTTCAGGACGGCAATAACCCTGAGTTATTAGAATTGGGGAATAAAATGGGGGATAAAGATTTTTTATCAGATTTAGCCTTTCTTTGCGATGTAACGACAATTGTTAATGAGTTAAATCTCCAAAAATAAGAATATTTTTGACTTAATTGCATATGTTCGCCAATTTGAAAGGAAAATTAAAATAATAATAGAGCAATTAAAAAATGAAAATATGCTAAGCTTACCAAGAACCTGTGAGATAATAATGGCTTATCAAAATCAAAAGAAACTACCTGAATATGTAGTAGTGTTGGAATCGATTTTAACAAATTTTAATACAAGGTTTCAAGATTTCAATAAAATTCAGCAACTCATTTCTCTCCATAATGATCCTATAAATTGCATTATCGAAGAACAAGATGATAATTTTCATGAAGAAATACTTAGAATGCGAAATGATTCTAACTTACCTCTAGGCGCGGGTAAGGAATTTTGGAGGAAAATTAATTCACAGTCGTATCCAAAAATTGAAAATGAAGTATACAAGTTATACTCAATGTTTGGATCGACTTATAATTGCGAAGCTGCGTTTTCTTCGCTTAAATATCTTCACTCGAAATACAGGAATTCAGTTTCGAATAAGCATATAGAGGACTTAATGAGAATCAAAACTTACGATCTTGAAGTCGATATGGAAAAAATCATGGAAAGTTAAAAAAAATTAACAAACGTATTTGCTGTTTTTGTTGTTATTATTGTTATTATTGTTGTTCTTAATTCCTTTTTTAATCAAAAACCATAATTTTTTATTTTTTTCTAAATTTTTAATAACAAAATAAACAAATACAATCAAACGCTAGCAGATATCAAATGTGTGATTGTATGCGTTGGTAAATAAATTGCGCATTATTTTGGGCGGTTCTGATTTAGAGGGAGAGCTTTAGGAAGAGGTAGAAAAGGGTTAATGTGAAGAAGAGATAGGAATGAGAATATGAATTAGAGTTGGAATACTTATAGGAAGACTCAGTGTCCGTGTTCAAACACAGATACAAATTGACGTCAATTAGTTGCGGTTTTGCTTTTTGTGGGAGAGAGAGCGACGATGGAAGGGGACGGGTACCAAGTTGCTTGTGCTCGCGAAACACGCTTTGTGTTGCCGTTCGTCTCAATTATGTTATGTTGGGCGCAGTTCAATTTTGACATTTTCCTTCATACCTTTTTTTACATTCGCATGCACACATATTAATAAACGACATAAAAGTAATTGTATCAACAGATTTTCAATGTTTATTTCCAAGAAAATAATACAATTATATTAATTTGAGCTAAAACATATTTTTTCATTCAAAATATTCGTACAACGCAGTAAAAAATTTCTTAGTGCATATGTATGTATTGAGAGAATGTCAGTACAAAACATAATCCACCAAAGCAATTCCTTTCCGTGTTTGAACAACATCGGAAACACTTGAGCAACACCAAAAGCGAATTGCCGATAAAAGCAACTCCTAGTTTCTCTGTTTGAACACGGACAGTACAGAAGAAAAAATAAACTGTAAGGGGTGAGGAAAAAGAGCAGGGGGGAAAAGAGGTTAAAAAAGAAAATTGAAGGAGACAGAGCTTGAAGAAGCGGGATATAGTGAGGGAAAGGAGTACATTAAAAATGTTGGACAATCAATTATCGTGCAGGACAACACTGCCTGCTTAAGGCGGATATATTACCAGACTGATGGCTGAGATTTCGTATTGTGTGTGATCTCTCATATTTCATTTATATATACATATTTATATCTTTTATGAACATGAAATGGGATTATAGCTTTGGTCCGATGTTTGTAAGTATAAGAAGAAGAAGAGAAAGACCCACCAATAAGTATACCGAAATGATCAGGGCGATGAGCTGAGTTGATTTAGCCATGTCAGTCTGTCCGTCCATCTGTTTGAACGCAAACTGCTCCCTCAGTTTAAGAGATATCTCGATAAAATTTGGTAAGAGGCAGCCATTTTGTAAAGCATTATTCATTTGTCGGAACTAGCATGATCGGACCAATACAACGCATATCTCCCATACAATTGATTGTTCCGATAAACGGGTTTTGGCCTATAACTGTGGCAATTAAAAAGTTAGGAATGTAAAATTTTGCATGTTCGGTACATATTATATATGCAATGTGTGTAGTGAAAAACACCCAGATCGGACCAATGGAACATATAGCTCCCGTACAATAGTTTTTTCCGATAAATTATGTTTGGGCTATGTATCTTGAGATTAACACTTTTGCAGAGTTTGTACTAATTGTGAGTAAGGATCGGACACTTAAAACCGTGATGCGTGTTCATGAAAGGTATAAGGTCTTCGGCACAATCGAAGGCAGCCGTTTCCTTAATTGTTTTTTATTAACTTCCGAATTAGTTAGACGAAAGTATGGATGGCAGGAGGACCGATGAGGCTCAGAACAAGTAGGTGGATCGATTTGCATTTGCTGGCGGATTCTTATGACACTCATGTTATTGAACTTGATAAAGAAGTGAGGAAAGTTTGACTGCAGTAAACGAGGACCAGACGAAAATAAAGAATTAGGAACTCATCCGCCTTGGCAGAGATTTCGTTTATTTGGGAACCAGTTTTATCAACGAAAATGATGTCAACCGAGAAATTAAAAAAAAAATCACTCTAACCAAGAAGTACTACTTTGAGCTAAGTAGGCAATTCAGAAATCAAGTCCTCTCTCTACTAGCAAAGAGTAGGTAACGTATTCTCTCGACAAACAAAGAACACCCTCTATAAGTATCTCATCGTACCTGTACTGATGTACGGCTCGGAATCATAGACAGTCTCGAACTTCGAGTGTTTGAAAGAAAAGTTGTTCGGAAGAATTGAGAGGAAATTTAGCAATTAGTTGTACGCGTCTTACGCAGATATGAGCATAGCGCAAGGATTTAACGACCAGTATCTGATCTTTGTCTGAGATCATCAAAAAATTAGGGTGGAAAATGACTTGGCCTTCCTTCGTGTTTTCAATTCGTGGAAGTAATCGCTAAAAAGGGATGACTAGCTTACTTTGATACGCGATGGGCAAAATCTTTTCTTTTTTTTTAAATGGTCATCTAACCGCCTGGTCGATTTCGACCGTCCAATATAGCTCACCAGACGTTTCTTTATTGCGCTTACTGATGCCAAATGGAGACACCGCCAAATCGCAAATCGGTGTCCATTTGGTCCTTCCATCGGAGTGGTGGTCTCCCTTTTCCTCGGCTTCCACCCGCGCGCGGAAATAAGAATACCTTCTGGGCCGTAGCATTCTCGTTCATTCGCTCTACGTGGCCTAGCCAGCGAAGCCGCTGGGTTTTAATTAGGTGAACTATGAAGTCGTCTGCGTAAAGCTCATCATCTTCTTCGGTACTCGCCATCGCCAATGGACAAAATCGCCTAGACGATTAAGCGCCAGTACCTGATGATGATATAGTTCAAATAGTGTTAGGTTAGATGGATCCCACGGTTGATATACTAGTTGCTTAAATATATGACTTGAATTGGCGAATAGGGATGGTGTTCGGATGCTTGTACAGGAGATATGTGCTAGAATGGGGGAGGTATGAATGTGCGAAGAAAATAATTATAGAGTCATAATGAACTGAGGGACTTAGATGGATAGTTTATTGGATCAAGTGATGGGTAAATGGACTGATAATGGAATGAAACAGAAATGAAAGGAAAGATGAAATAATTTGAGATAATGCGCAATAAATTGAACATACCGCCACAGACGATAGGACGGGCAAGGAAATGTATGGGTCAACTCCTAGTTGCTGAAACAGTGGATGGGCATGTATCAGACTGTAATTTTCATATATCATATCGGGACACTCGTTACTAAAAGTCGACTACAACTCTTGAGGGTGTAATCTGTTTTACACTGCATACCCTACAACAAGTATGAGATGCTGAGCGAGTGCGATATAGGAAAATCTGACAGGTATGGGTACCTGTCAGCTGGTGATTTGAGTGCCAGCCCAATTATATATGACCAGCTAATTCAAGCGTTGGGTGCAATAGCTCGGTAACACTCCAACTTCTTTTCTTTTCGCCGAATATTTTAGCCCGAAAATTTGCATTGGTTTTATTGTTGCAACGATGCATATTTTTTTCATAGTTACGTCCATACCTATTTTAGAATGGTCTGTTAATTGTTTTTGTTGTAGTCGTTGTTTTTTGTAGTTAACCTTCTGTGGGGCTCTTGTTGATTGTTGCGTGACGCGCACTGGCATATTAATGGACGCTCCATCATTTCATAGCCACAACCAAAAAATACATCAACGTAGGTACGTATACAGCAATCAGGGATATTCGAAAAAAAACAACAACAACTTTTATAGCCATGTTAAGCGCCATCACCTGCACCAAATAACACACAACGCCACCATGACCATCCAATTTTTAAGCCATTCAACAGCGCATTTAAAAATCAATTTGAAACAACAACAACAACAAACAAGCAAGCACCCAAGTGACTGCAGCGTTGGCGGTGGAGGTGGCATTGGAGGTGACTCGGTTGGTGTTGTGTTATGAATAAATAATCGTGCAACAGTGTGCCGCTCAATCTCGCTCTCTCTCACCTGCTGCTGTGGCTTAGTTCACTTGTCTACTCTTTTACTTATTATTCATCAACATTTTTCTTGGTTTCATTGGATTTTTCTCTCGTTGGGATCTTTGTTTGTTTATGGTTGCCTTGATTGATGGCTGCTTGCCTTGGCTCAAACCCAAATTTATGGTCTCACAAGAGAGTAAATGTGTTTATGTGCATTTTTGCAAAACTTGTTCAAGGCAGTTTAGGTACCCCCGCTTTTGTTGTTGTTATTATTATTATTACTCACTCCTCAGACGAGTTATGATGTGTTAATAATATGGCGCATGTTGTTGGTGACGCCGTCAGAGGACGTGCGTTTAGTGGGCGTATACCAATTTGCTTAGCGCGTGCGTCACCGCTTCGAAAGGTATTTAGTTGTTGTTTTTGTTGTTCGTTGCATTCATTAAACTGTGATTTGGGGTTTTTCATATTCTAAACATGAAATTCAAATAAAGCACACGCGCTGCACGTACTTAAATTGGTGCGATACATGCAGATGAGCGAGTGCATAAATATATCGGTAGGTTCCCCACTTGTGTGTATGTTTACATGTTCGGACATGCGTTGAGTGAAAAGTCGTAGGTGTTCCTGATGAATGGTATCGGCTTGTGTTGATGGACAGTTTTATTAACTGATCAATGCGCAGTTATTGCTCTTAAATGAATTGATAATGATCAGAAAAGTAGTCAGGTTGTTAATCGCAATAAAATGCTACATCAGGAGAGCCTATGATGGACCCAAAATTCTCACAAAACCCATTGAAGCTTTACCATAGGACCCAGAAGTAGTAAACTTGTCATCAGAAATCGCTTAAGCGACAGTCGGACTAATGTCTGAAGGTGCTGCCACCTCAGCGTACCGCTTCGATTTCCGCCAAACGACTTCAAAAAGTTGTTGTGACACACAACTCGATAGCTAACCTATGTATATGACGCCTTTCACCTAGCATTAATAAACTCATCAGTAATCCCCCGAATCATATCGTGACTTTAAACGTGCTGCCGTGGGAACGATCTCATGGTGGTACTGTAAGCTCCAAACATCTTTCTGAAAACGGATAAGACAGATGAGTCGACCAAAATATAGTTTGTTGCGATATACTTTCAAATATTTTAAGGCCAAGCTGTTTAGAAAACCCTTTTTCAAAACTTGTTGATGTTACCTGTCAGTGCACTTGAAGCAGGGAAGGGCAGCAGACTATCACCACACCACGGCGAGTGCCAGTCGTGCTAGTGTATCGAGCAAAGTCTGCATACCTTCAGGCACTGCCTAGGTTACCATCCTGTTAAACACAATACCCATACAACTTTTTAAACCACCTAACAATTCCCAAAACATTTTTTCCAAACTTTATTTATTTATAAAAAATTCATTAATTTTAATAAAAATTAATTTAATGTAGTAAATATTTATAAACTATAAATAAAACCATCTATAACGAAATTTAATAAATAAAATTCAAAAAATTTATTAAAATAATATTAAATTAATTATATAATATTGTATAACACAAAATAAAATAAAATAAAATAAGATAAAACAAAATAAAATAATTTTCTGTTGGCTAATAATAAAATAATTAACGCAGTAGAAGCTGATGGAGCTTATAAATATCTAGGTTTCATGCAGGCTCGACGAATATAACAATGTTATGACAGAGGATATCACTGACTGCTTTCTGGAGAGAGCAAAAGCAATCCTTAAATCGGGGCTCAATGGGAAAAATGTATTTAAGGCGATAAACACGTTTGCGGTACCAGTGTTAACATACAGCTTTGGAGTACTGAAATGGTCTGACACACAGTTGGAAAGTCTTAAAAGAGCAATACGAACTCTGCTCACGAAATATGCGGCACATCGCCCTAAAGCTGCCGTTGAAAGAATAAACTTGGCCAGAAGTGTAGGTGGGCGTGGATTAATAGATATTCAACACCAATGCAAAAAGCAAATCTCAAACCTACGCCGATAATTCTTACAGCAGAACTCTTCTCTGCATAGATCTGCTTGTGAAGCTGACAGAAGCTACACGCCTTTAAATTTGTCAAATACTAATATCAGGGATTTAGAAAGTTATAATACCCATACTGCACTACTTATTGAAGAGTGGAAGATGAAAACACCACATGGTAGGCACCCTCATACATTAAGCCAATCAGGGACCAATAACGTTGCTTCTAACCTGTGGTTTAAAAATGCAGGGATCTTCATGGAAACTGAAGCCCTCATAATAGCAATACAGGACCAAGTTATTGCTACAAAGAACTATTTAAAGTATATAGTACGTGCGGAAATCGAAAACGACAAATGCCGGAAATGCCAACAGCAACTGTAACAAAAGGCTGTAACTTTAGCAACAACGTCCATTGTTCGATCGTTTCTAAACAATGGCATGTAATTTATTAATTTCAAAAGTGCCTGTTAGTTTTATATACATATCTGAACTTAGTATAAGTAGCTTTATATAGCTTGTTGTATACAACCCATGTATAATATGTAACCCAAACTAAAATAAATTAAAATAACATAGAATAAAATGAAATGAAATAAAATAAAATAAAATTATATACAACCAAACAAAATAAAATTAAATTAAATTAAATTATATAAAACAGAACAAACTAAAATAAAATAAAATGAATGTAAAAAAAATAAAATGAAATAAAATAAAATAAAATAGAATAAAATAAGATAAAACATCATGAAATAAAAAAATAAAATAATATAAAATAAAATAAAGTAAAATAACATAAAATAAAGTAAAATAAAATAAAATAAAATAAAATAAAATAAAATAAAATAAAATAAAATAAAATAAAATAGAATAGAATAAAATAAGATAAGAAACATGAAATAAAAAAATAAAGTAAAATAAAACAAAATAAAATAAAATAAAATAAAATAAAATAAAATAAAATAAAATAAAGTAAATAAAATAAAATAAAATAGAATAAAATAAAAAAATAAAGTAAAATAAAATAAAATAAAATAAAATAAAAAAAATAAAATGAAATGAAATGAAATAAAATAAAATAAAATAAAATAAAATAAAATAAAATAAAATAGAATAAAATAAGATAAGAAACATGAAATAAAAAAATAAAGTAAAATAAAATAAAATAAAATAAAATAAAATAAAATAAAATAAAATAAAATAAAAGGAAATGAAATGAAATAAAATAAAATAAAATAAAATAAAATAGAATAAAATAAAATGAAATGAAATGAAATGAAATAAAATGAAATAAAACAGCCATTGTAGCCTGCATTTTGTCGCGCTCACCCGTCCTTGACGCTTAGTCCTCGCTGCCATTGCCACATATTTCGATGGTCGAAAAAACTAAGCACATGTATTTGAAATAAGCCTGAATTGATATAAACATACATTACTTTTAATTAAAATTGAACTTAAGTGTATTTGTCGGAATTATTTTATATTATTTTTACTGTAGTAGAATATTTAAGAGTATTGAAAGTTTATATATGACAAATTCGAATATGAATTGATCAAATCTGAAAATCGTCCATATGTTTATTTTTTTATACCTACTATCATATATAAGTTATTTATAATATATTTATTCTAGACTAGGCATTCTTCGTTTAAAAAAACTATGATTGAAAAAAGTGCGTGATTTTCGTTCAAATCCAATTTTTAGCAAATTGATTTATCTCTCAGAAAATCGGCCTTTATTTCGCGCTGATGCCAAGACATTCAAATATTAATTCAAGAGCTCAAATCTCTCGCGCGATCTATGGCATACATATCGGCCTTAGAAGTGCTCCAATGATTTCGTAGTCTCCAAGCTCTATTCAAGATTTTCTATTTTACTGGCGTGCATAAAGAAATAAAAACAGCATCTTCAGCCATTTTCAGTTTCGATTGCAACCAATGTTTGATTAAGCTTTGCAAAAAATTCCAATTCGATACCACACCATTAAAGCACGCCCATCTTTCACATATCCAGCTGCTGATTTTGACCGGCTGATATGCGACGAATAAATCAATACAAAGTGCCACTTTTGAATGCCATTCAGCTGCACACACACACAAGCACACAGAGACGCAATCAAGCACAAGTATCAGCCTTTTCAAGTAATTCTACAACACAAAGATTCACCAATTCACAGATTCAAAGAGATCTACAGATCAACAGATTTATGACGGTATTAATTATAAACTTATTGATTTATTGCAGCAAAAGCCTCTCCCTCCGCTTAATTTATTCAAAATATATTTATTTCTATGTTTACGAACCCGCTGGCAAAGCGAATAGAAATTAAGAAACACCAAAAATGATGGGCGCGCATGCGTACCAAAACACACTGCCCACCAAAATAGCTAGAGGCCCAGAGCAAAGAGTTTAGCTGATGCTTTGAATGGCGCGACTTAAATGGTGCTTGGTTGTATGATTGGTGAACGGGTGCGCGTGTTAGTGGTGAGCACACTGACTGGTTAACTGCTTAGTCGGTTGGTTGCTTGATGTGTTCATGTCCTGTGCACAACCGTTCATTATAAAGGAGTCGTCTGCTACATTGTTGGCACAGCTCGGCACGTAAATTAATTATTAATCAAAGAAACATAAGAGCTCTTCAACTCCTCTCCACTTGTACGTCCATCTATTCATACAACACTGATGTACGCCCTGCCTCGAGGATGTGGTTGGATGGATATATGGTCGGAATGCCAACATTGTGCTGAGCTGCAGGAGATGGGCAGTTAATACAAGCCACATTGATTTATTTCATAACCGCAGTACATACATACCAGCTCACGCACGCCAAACTGCTGCCATTCATTGCCCAAGCGTTGTGATGAGACAAAAGTTCTGCGACGGATGCATACAAGCAAAGCTGAGGTATAACACATTCGCGAGCGAAGAACTGGGCGTTTAGATGGATGGATGTGCAGTAGGAGTATACAAAAAGACAGAGGAATGCATCTAAAAACCATGGTCATACCAATCCACGCCCGACAACTGACATCAAACATTTTGTATGCTCACAAATGTACGTCCGTACACGTCGGTGTCGAGTCGACGCCAGCTCGTAGCCGCAACAGTCTCAACTCCGACAGCATGTATTGTATGAGTGATGTGCCATTCCATCGTGCAGATTGCGTTATTAATAATGCGAAACCCCGCCAAGATTTCCAAAGCTGGAAGCTACTGAAGCTCATTCGCATCGCACTAGCAAGTCTGAATGACTGACTGACTCCGTGTCAGTTGCGCAGCAGTGTTAATCTGAGGCTATGCAATTGCGTTGCGCACACCGCTACTCACATATAGCTCGCTGCATGGTTTTCTATTGTGGGTCAAACTGGTTGTGGCTGATTGGAGCCTACGCGAAACATATGTACTTTTATATGGCGCGTCTGCGTCGGATTGGGCCTTAATAATCGTAAATGCCAATTTCATTTCCTGTGGCCAATTTTATTCGATAACATTTTTTAAAAATAAAAATAAAAGTTTGGTCCGAACCCGTAGTACACCTCCACCGCAGTGGCATGCTGACTCACCATGGTGGTATCGATTGCCGATTTACACTGACATTGGCAGTGGATTGACAGGTTGTACGGTGGGCTCAAAAGCGCTTTGGGGTTTATGGTAAACATAAGCATTCTGTAATTATAAAAAAGATGATTTGCCGGCTTTGCGAAATGAAGCAACTGTGTCTCCTTAAGGGTTGTCTATACTAATTTAGCTAGGCTGGTGCTTCGTCCAGCTCCAGTCAAGATGGTGTACAACCCCGGTTCGATGATTCACTTGCATGATTCCAAGATCACTTTGAACAACCTACTGGTCCTCCTAGGGATGTTATCAATGCTTTCTTATTACCTAATTTCAGCACTTACAATCTCACAGTTGTCACTAGGCGAACGTAGTCTGACGATTGCCTTGACGTACATGACTCACTATAGACCCGCACCTCCTGAGGACAGCTGTTGGTGGATGATGTGCTGAGATGCTAACGCAAGACACACGATGTGGTGCAGCAGGAGATGAACAAACTGGGTGAGTTTTTTTTTGTTATCCAACAATCTTTGTATATGAACAGGGGCAGCTTCACACCTTTGTTTTTCCGATTTCAAAGAACTTCTTAAGGTAGGAAGAAGTCCTTGATATTACAATGGTGTCAGTGAGAGGCGCTGTAGAAACAAGATATCTATAAAATCACCCAACTGCCTGCACGATCGAGTTAGATCTCTAGAAAAAAGATTTCGAATGCCTATAAAGTTGCCTGCCCAATATTCAGAAGCAAGAAATCCTTCCCGACAAGGAGGTACTTCCAGAAGTATAAAATATAAAAATCCGTAAAATGTGCTGAGACCAAATTCCGGCAGGAATATTGCGAGTAGATTGAGTGCGCGATGGACTCAGCTAGGCTTGGAAAGATCCTTGCAGGAATCAGTCAACACCTTGGACATCCTTATAGAAGTTCACTCTCCTGGCAGTCCCGGAGAAGATGAGCGAAGAAGAGAAATCGTGTAGCAGGAAGCACCTTGCGCGCTAATCGACAAAATCTGAACAGAATAAAATACAGAATTGACTGGGCAATAAATAGCTGGGATGCTCTCATTATGCTGCCGAGAGTCTGAAATCTTTAGTTAAGAAACTGAAGGAGATCTTTGTAGCGTTACAAACTTAAATAGCAAAACTGAGATCTGAAGGAAAATCGGTGATTTCAGGAAAAACAAACAATCGAAATTAAAATTTGGGAGCTCTACCGAATTACACATTTCTCCATGCAAATCGTGACGGACGGTGTACAGATGCGGTTCAAAGTCGTTATTTCAGCAGCCTTAGAGCGCCTGTGCAGGATGTGTCTTTGAAGAAAACAGTAATCACTAAGGGTTAAAAGATAGTTATTTCCGCCCTCTGATGTCTTAGATCAAAAAGACGTAGAAACGTCTAATTTGGAGGCGATACTATAAACATTTATCAATCATAGGTTCTTCTATGGACGGCTCAAGTCAAGATTGCTCCTTTAGCCTCCTCCAAGTACTTTTTTTCATCTCACCACATTTGATACAGGTTGAATGGGCTAAACTGCTCTTAAAAGTCAAACTGTGAACGAAGCTATACATTTATTCTCGTTATTTCCTTAAGTATCCAATGACGGGCGGAATGCTTAACATCTCTGACTAAACCTTTTAGGACCACGCGTCAGTTGTTTGTTTGGAACAATCTTTTGGATTTTCTAAACTTTGATGAAATTCCGTCTACCTCATTAAATAAAACTTTACAACGAAATCCAAATAAGTCTTTTCTGCTTCCATATAAACGTGGCTTCAATAGGGTTGGACCAGAGTAAGATGGGCTTTAGAAGAGTCTGCTCTGTTGACTGCGACTCTGTGTGGATCTTGTTGAGGGCCTATCGATGCAGCTTGGATCAAACGTCGAAAAACTGTGGTGCTGGATTTCATCATAGTGCTTACGTAATTGTTTCCTTATTTTCCTCTGAGGCGGATTTTCTTCAGGCAGGTGCCTGTTCGAGTGTTGCGGTTTGTAACAGTTGAGCCAGAATAACCTGTTGAGCATATCAATATGTTCTTCAACAGCAAGCATTTTTGCCTCACTGTGTAGATGGTGTTCCGTTGACATAAGGAGACATCCCGTAACAGTTCTGAGTGCAGTGTTTTGACAGACCTGCAACTTCATCCAATTGGTGTCCGATAGCCCCGGCGACCAAATTGGTAACGAGTAGCTTAGATAGCTATAGTTGCTTACAAACAAGATAATAATTACCTGGGTATGAACAGCTGGAGAGTCGCCTAACCATGCCATATTGGATTTCCAATCGATCGTCCTTAACTTTGGACGCCAGCAATCTGAGCAGTCCAATACAGCTCAAAGATCATTCATGCAACTATTGATAACTTTTTCTAAACGGTCATCATATAATGTTGGCTATCGCGCTTGCCGTCTTTTTTTCAATTTCTAGAACCCATCCGTGCGACCTTTTTGCCTCGCAGCGAAAACCGACTAGAGGAAGCATTCCTGCTACAGATTATGTGTAAAGGAAATCTCTTCACAAATGCGGACCCAAACAGGCAACGAGGATCTTTAAGCACTCACGGAAGAGAAAGGACCTGTCTTTACACAAAGTATTATATTCTTCTTCGCGTTTCATTCTTAAGTAACACAGTAGTCAGATAGTGTAGCTTGCATAGGTAAGTGATTACCTACGTTGGAATCCGAATGGAGAAAACTTACCTTATTTATAATAAAAGAATCCCAGTTTGCAATAGCGTCCGACTATTCATGGAAAAGCTATTAAAATCCTCTAAATTATTTATAGTTCCTTATCCCCACTCATGGGGGGGCATAGAATGGTTGAATAAACTCAACTCAACTTACTGTGGATATCCTTTTAAATTTTTCCCAACTCCGAAATCATTTTGCCCCACAGTACAGATCAAGAACGAACCAAATAGACGATTAAACAGATCATCGCTTGGGTAGACAGCAAGTAAATTAACCATGTAAGTGAACGAAAATGCGCGTGAATGAGTGAATGACTGAGATATGGTGGCGATCAGTAAGCAATTGCTGTACATAACACACTCGCCGCACAGCGCAGAAACAAGCAAAAGCGGAAGCGAAAAAAAGACGCAACGCAACGACTCCACAACAACTAAAACAACTGCATAAACGCCATCACCCGCAGTCTACAGCCTAATATACACACCGTCTCTGGCTACCCGACATTACTTGTATGCGATTGGCGAGTGGCAGGTTTAGCGTACGTCGGCGATCAGCATGCGATCCCAACACGTTCATCGTCACCCATCGCGAGCGCGCAATACAAAACGTGCAGAGGTTGCCGCAACAACTCAAAAAACCACGACAACCGTATGCGCATACGTAAGCTTGGGGAAACACATGCGGACAGACGATGTTGGAACAGACAACCAGACAGACAGACAACCATTGAAATGCGAATCAGAAATGGCAGAATTGAAATCGGATTTTAAATCATATTCACATGCAGCTAACCGCATCTTTATTGCGGCGCACAAACACACTTCGGCATAGGAAGGATTGGTGCAACGCACAACTCGGTAAATAATTCACAGTCACAATCGTCTCGCAAATCTTGAAAACAAATCGCATAATTAAGGGGCTGGTCCCCAGTTCCCGGGTCGCCGCAATTGCCACTCACTGCGTCTTACACCGTACGCCGTTCAATGTTCGCAAAACATTTCCTTTTCTTTTTGATCGACGGCTTAGACGTTGGCCTTACCAAGCCGTGTGTTTGCAATGTGCTGCAGCAGGTATGACTTCCACAATGCTTGCATGTGTGTATGTGGTGCGATTGCTAAACGAGTATTTTGATATGAAAATATACGACGAGTCTTAACGCTTTCAATTCCGCATATCATAGGCTCCTCACCTCAACTCTTTCACCTTCGGCGCACACAATAAAATATGGGATTGAAGTGTATAAATCAACGTTGGCTGTCCAAGTAAAATAACCGCCCGTTGCAACTACAACCAACCCGACATCCATTTGTCCATCCGTCTGTCTGGCTTATTCGTCAGCGGTGCGCTGTAATGCAATGTCTATTTAGCTCCCACCGTCAACCGCAAGCCGCCAAGTACCAACCACAACCATTACTAAATACAAAACCAAAGGTAGGTAGTATGCCATAGCCGTCTAAAGATGGTCACCCAAGTGGTGGCTTGTGAAGCTATAGTTATTGCCATTGTTGTTGTTGTTCCTGAGGCTCAAATGTGTTGCGGTAATGAATATTTTTTGTATGTGATTTGTGTGCGCAAATGACTTGAGATATTTCATATTTTTCCGACTTAAAATAGACTCGAGAATTATTACATCAATAGCTTTTGAGCAGTTGGGTACGGAAGTAAGAGAAGTGTATGAAAAGTTGCAAGCTTTTAATATGCTGAAGTAGACAAATCAGGCTTTGTGGTCAAAAGCAAATGTGAAGGAACCATCCTTCAGTGGTGTGCAACAAGTTGGATTCCTAAGCTCATATTAAGTTTGCTTGAGAGCTCTGGGAGTTTTTAAAGATATGAACCTCATTTCGACACTCGACCAGGAAGAGCTTGTGCTTTATTCTGGAGCCATCTCAAAGCAAAACTATTTCCTCCCTGGGTAAACAACATCAAACTCTTTCAGTAATAATAAAATACATTAAGCCAATATGTTAGGGATGGCTTCGCTCAGAGGATCATCCTAGGAGCCTACTCCGCAGTCTTCAGTAAACCCCTTGACTAGTTTTGTTCAGTCTTCTCAGTCGAAACGGGCACTTACAAATTGTTATTCGGGTCATCTAACAATACCCCACCCATTTTACAACACAAGAGATTGTTGCGGCGAGTTTCTCTTCCAATATGTGGTGTGCTGCTTTGAAATTTTTCCTACGAATTGTAGTAAATACAGCTTTTTGCTAACTCCAAATTTCCTTCCAAGGCAGAATTACACTCAGAGAGTTTGCCAAACCTTTGCCTTCTTCGACTTATTCAATACTTTTTTTATTTCCATGATGATTATTGGATTTGCAGACTACTTGGGTAGTCAGAAGGTGCAGCAATAATTTGTTCTGCGGTCAGTTATGATGTTACAGGGTGACCGGATGCGAGATAAATATGTCAAGTAACAATTATTAAGAATTTAGTGCTTTCGAAGTGAAGAAAAGTAATAGCTTATTGCGAGTGGAGAGGTAAGGTATGGAGGCTAACTACCTGCGGGGAATAGTTGTAATAGAGTTTTGTGATTTCTTAGACTTTATCGAAATTTACTGTCAAATTCGGAGAATTCTCTCAGGATCTATCACATTTTCCGCATCGGAAAGAACTTTTTTTTTGTAGGTTGTTATTTAAATCTCGTTTTTCAATTTATTTAAATGTATTTTAACAAAAAAATCTGATTTAAAAAAAATATTTCACACAAACTAAAAATAACAAAAGTGTTCTTAAAACTTTAATTCAAATCAGACCTGTTTAATTTGATTAGTAATTAGTAAAATTATTTAGACGGATTTTTTAATTATTAATAATTATTTTAATTGTTTGTCAAGAAAAGGCAATTATTAATTGATTACTATTAGAAAAAATAAAAAATAATAAAAAATAATCAAGAAAAGTTGTTTTGATTATTTTTAATTTTTTTGATTTCTTTCGGATTATTTGTGATTTTTTTGTTGATTATTTTAAATTTTTTTTTATTATTTTTGTTATTTTTCAGTATTATTGAAGTGTATATTTAAGTGGTTCTACAACAATACTGAAACAAATCAAAAATAATCAAAAAAAATTAAAAATAATCAAAAGTAAGCAAAACAAATATTTTAGATTTTTTTTTTTGTAAATCGCAAAAAATCATAATTTATCTTGTTTTGATTATTTTTTTAGTTAATTGGAAAATAATCATTAAAAATTTTAAGTAATTGGTAATGAAACATTAAATGGAAAGTAATTAATCAAAACGGTAATCATTACGATAAGTTATCATTATTTAACAGGTCTGATTCAAACACGTAATCTGATTTTCGGAAATTTACAAAAACTTTTTCTAAAAATAAATTAAATCGTCTAGAGTTTTTTGCTTCTAAATCATTTATTCACTTCTTCGAGGTCCAGTGCATACACCTACGATGAAAACTCATAAGGGCTAAGCCAGTCAATCTTTTATCGCCGGATGATTTTTAGTGAATGGAACTTGTTTAAGAATAGTTGGCTTGACACTAATTTAAAGCTTCGATTGCAGATGTTGGCTTCAAAATATTTCCCATAGGTTTCGTCTGGACTCAGAACAACTCCCCCCCCTCTAATAATAGGGCCCTGGACGAATGTATGGAATTATTATTACTAGATAGAAACATGCGGTGTATACTTTTTATTGTTGGATGGACCCTTTTTCCTTAAAAAACTTCAAAAAGCCGGTAAAAGAGTTTAGAAGCAGCTCCCGATCTTTCTAGCCCTTTCAGCAAAAGCCGGTAGTATAAATCAGATTAATAAAAAAGGTAGATTTGAGACATAAACATATTTGGGGAGTGAACGTAAAGTAGAAATTAAGAGAGTTCGCAAAACTCAATTAAACACATCTGTAATCCTTTCGAAGGTGGTAGGTGACTAATTTTCGTTGAAAACGGATTTCAATTAAAGCACCATATTCCAACTAGAGAGTGAATTATTATCCACTCGTTTTAATTTCTCTCACTAGCTTTAAGTATTTAGGCTATAAACCTGCAAACTACGTGCCGAATCGACGTCGGACCAGCTTTGACTTCATCCCTAGCACAACATTTTACTCACCTGAAGTAGTAGCGGTGAATTGTTCACGGGATTCTGTCAAGAAAGCCGTAGATTCGAAAGAAGAGATTTTCTTTGAAGCGCCTAAATATTTCACCATAAAATTCCTGTTTTTCTGGGGATAAAATAGCCTACTTGGTAAGTGTAATTAGGATACTTTACCTCTAACTGAGCCTCTAAATGGGGCGTGGTGACCCCTTGCAAGTTGAGGAGATGATTTGACTATGTTCATTTTTCTCAGAAGATTGCTGCTTCGACAGGTCACTTTTAAATGGAAGGCATCCCATCATACTGCACAAAAACTTTTGTATGAATAGATGACGACATGGAACGACGATGTCATGGAAGTACCACGCTTTGGAAGAATGATGAAATGGAGTCCTCCTCACTTCCCTTTTCAAGGACTAAACAAAAGTACAAAGGTCTTGGTGTGAGTCCTGGTATAGCCGTTAGATAATGTCTTTTCAATAATCCAATGCACTTTATGCTTTATTTCTCAAGCCATATATGGTGGCCGTATAAAACATACAGCCTGCTTGCTGCATTTGTCATCGATGAGCATAAGAACGTCTCACCTTACAAGCAGTTCGCCTTGCACCCCCTCATATGAAGTGTTTTTGTAAAGTATCTAAACAATGTTTTTGGACAACCCTAAAGTCGCCCAATTACATTTTACTTTATATCTTCGACAATTAAAGTCGGATTTTAAAGTGTCATACACCAATTTTTTTTCTCAAGGAGGCGGATTTTCCTACCGAAGGCCGTTGGGCTCCTCTTCGCCATTGTGGTACTTACCTGCAATATCTCATTAGGGCGGTATGTTAAGGTGGTAGCAACCAGTTTAATTTGATGTCCTCGTGAGCAACACCATTTCTGTATTGATATATATTTAATCCATAGTTTTTTTTTTACTAAGAATCCACAATATTTGGGGCGTAGGAGTTCGTAGAGAGTTTGGAGATGCTTCCCGGTTGCTGTTTAAGCTAGATTGAAACCTCAGAGGTAAAGTATGCCATGAGCTTCTAGGTTATGTTGGTAGCATTACCCAGGCATGAAGGAGTGTTAGAGAGTGCCTAGCAGGTGAATTAGTGCGCCAAAGTTCGTTGAAGAACAACCCACAGAAGCGCTTCGATCACGCCCGTTGGTCGGGCATTATTATATGCCCACTTTATATAAATGAAGATCCTTTACTTTCCTTTGTGATACGCATATTATTATTTGGACATTACAATTAATACTTTTGTAAGTAACTATTACCCGGTCTACAGGGTACAGCGGTCGGCGTCAAACAACAAGTCCTCCACTGAAATCTCTGAGAGGCACCAATGGAAGGACGTGGATATCTAAACCCAAAGTCAACTTCTACTTTCACGGATGGCTCTAAGCTTAACGGCAAGGTAGGCAGCGCCATCTACTCGGATGATTTATCACCCTCCTTGGGAAATAAGCTACCAAGCCACTGCACCGTATTCCAGGCTGAACATACAGCCATAAAGGAGGCTGCGGGTTTGTTGCTCTCTAAAAACTGCATATTCATGTCAATATACTGCGACAGCAAGCAGACGAGATCAATCGGAGTTTGCTAAGTACAAGCATTGGCTCCTACGTGAATTCGAGGAAAAAGCTAATTCTGGATGGACACTGGAAACCACATGTGAGGTGTGGGGGTCGCAGCAAATGACTTATGTCGCAGTAGTAGGGACGTGGAGGAAATAAAAAGTGTTCAACACTTCCTCTGCAGTGGCTCCGCACTGGCTAGGGCTCGTTTGCCTAAGCAAGTGCTTATTTATTAGTTTAGCGGAGCTAGGCTCTGTTGCAATCGGAGACATTGTGCGCTTTTCTAAGCGGGCAGGATGGGTTAATGGCTAAAGAAGGATGGGACTTAGTCCTTTTTAGTAGTATCACAATGGGCCACCCGACCAAAGTGTGCCTCTCGGCTGTCCTAACATATTACTTGGTCTAAAGTTCTTAGGAGAAAGAGGTTAAGACATATCGGCCTGAAGTACTTTGGGCTGAAATTATGTGATCTTTCCTCTTAAGTTATAAATACCACTTCAGAATTAGCTCATTCCATTTCAATATGATAGAGATTAACCGAACCTATCTCAGTTAATTTTATGTATCTTAGCGTGGAAATCGCACATGACCCAAACAAGAGTAGACCGAATGCTCAAACGAAAGCTCTTAAAGAGATGCATTGTATTTATGCACAATCTTCTGCTAGAATGTCTGTTTGTAACTTTGTTTATGTGCATCACAACAACAACAACATATGTGTTATAAAGCCAAAAGCAATCACACATGCTCTATAAATTTGTGATCATCAGGGGTTCGGTTGCACGAAAAGGCTAGTAGCAATGAAAGAAACATATTTAGCCTGAGGAATCACACCACAAATGACCAAAAATGCTTAACAGACCAACAGAAAAGCTCAAATTCAGATGAGCAATCAAACAGTCTAAAAGGAAGCGAGTGTGAGATCCTTAGAGTGTGGTAAGGCAGGGGAGGATAAGATTGCAAGGCAAGCCAACCGAAGTCGATAATTTGCGGTGATATTGCTGATTTAATGAATGCTTGATATACGAGTAGTTAAATGAAAATGTAGCTGGGTGTGTGTAAAAATGTGTTGCACTGCTGATGAAACCATAGCTGCTATTTGAATCTTCTACTCTTACTCCAATTACATTGATCTGGTTAGCTTTAGCCAATGCAATTATTCGAATTAGGTTTGTTATTTGCCATTTTCATATTGCTGATGTTGATTTAATAATGGGCCTTGGATTAAGTTCATATGTGAATGGAAGTACGAAATGAATTGCTCGACGATGCGCGTCACAATCAGATGTTGATGATGAGCAGCTAGCCAGTCCAACTTCAAGCCACATATACAAAGTTTTTTTGTTTTTTGTGTGTGGAAAGACCACCGGCAAACAAGTTGTGACGTTGCACAAAAGCAAAATTAGATTGAGGCAAAAGAACAGTAGATATGTAACTATTGAAGTTTTATTTTGAGATGGGGAGGCAGCGCACGTTTGGGAGATCGATGGTATAATGTGATAAAGGGGGCAAATATATAAGGATAATAATATAGAAAAAATTATATTAAGGTTTACCAAAAATATGTAATAAAATATTTGTGTGTTTATTTAGAAAATAAGAAGAAGAAAAGTTAGCATGTAAGGCTGTGTAACGCTGCTCAGCTTTGCGTTGTTGTCCTACCTTAATTTGAGTTGGTGTGGTGCAATAATGCCAGCAGCGCCAAGAAACCAATTGGCATTTTCGAGCAATATCTGCAAATGGTGGTTCTATGGTTTGACCGACAACTGCTGGGGCGCCATGAAAAATGTAGGGTGGCGTGTAATCATAAGAGTGCGGACAATTAAGGTTTGGCACCATTATCTTTACATATTATAAAAATGTAACAGCTCCAAGTCTGAACATTTCAGAAAATTAATAGGAGCTAACATTATTTAGCTAATAGTATACCAAGCAACAGTTTTTAGAATTTTTGTCTGTCTGTCTGTATCTTTGTTCGCGTATCAATAAAAAATTGCTGAATGGAATTAAATGAAATTTTAATGGCTGCATTTTTAGATGTCTAACTTAAAATTTAAGGTGTTCCTTATTTCTCTAACTCCACATGTTTTGGAGTTATCCATCAATATCTGGACCAGCGTGACCCAAAATATGTTACCTTAATATGTAAACCAAACCAAAGGTGCTACTGAGTGCGGCAATAAGTAATGTGATTAAGTTCCATATCTCAGCTGGTTTCTCAGATATAATGATTAAAATCGAGTTTAGTATATTATAAATACTGAGACGGAGCGAAGCGTGGCCGGGTTTTTTAGTTTACAAGCAACTGTTGGATAATTTTTTTTCCGACCGGTTGGTATCAGCTTTCGGTGCTGAATCAGACCAAGTTCAAGGTTGAGGTGGGAGAGACAAAAAGCACTATAGCATATTTTGAAGAAAATATGTTTAAAAGCTTAAATAATTGGCAATATGAGAATATTTAAATGCTAGTCAATTCTATTTTTAACCGAAGTTTCGAACCCCGTTTTTGAAAAAATGTCCTTCTGTCTTCTTTCACATTTTTTATAGTACTTTTACAGCAGTTTTAAAGCATACAAAATAGTTGTATAAAGCCTGTAGGAGAATCAAATTATTTTGAGAGGTACCCTAGTGTAAGTATATACTCGTACATATGTATGTTATCGAAATGTTGTTACTGCGAGGCATGGGTGGCAGGACTGTAATTTTTTGATTTATGGCTACATCCAATTGATATGGCAAAATTATGCTAGCATAAATACCTAGGTCTAAATAGTCATTAGATAAAGAAGTAGAAAATAATTTTCAGTTTATATAAATGAATAAACCCGAATGGAAATACCATTAAATCTTTGGTCGTAGTAAGAGTTTCAATCTCGGTTGTGCTTTCGGTGTTTTAATGCTTTTTTTATGAGTTCAATGTCGGCTATTTCAAATTCAAAGTTGGTTGGGAAAATAAAGGAACCGAGTAGACGTGACTTGGAAATTCCACTGAAATCTTTGTTGAGTTGAGAAAGTGTGAGCCATGAAATTGTCACCAAGAGCTCATTCTTTTCTTGTCTGAATTTTACTTGGAGACTTCCCGACGCCGGCCGAGGTACAATAAGATAAACTTTTTCTGAAGTACTTTGGATGCGAATCTTCGACCACGCCGTTGTTTAGGTCTCACTAGGAATGCCAATTTCATGAGGTTTCTTTTCTTGGTCGAATGTTTCGAAACTTTTGTTCATTAGCGCTTTTATTCGAATCAGCAAATAGTTTATTTGAAATTCTTTTTCTAATGGAGTTTTTGGCAGGTGGATTAACTGAGGGACTCTGCTGCTTTTTATGGTATCAGTGCAATTTGTTGGATTACTTCTTGGATTAGACGGTAGAGATATCTCTTAAGGATTAACGCGTCCTCGGATTGTACGTGATTTTTGAAAATGTCAACACTCTGAAAAATTGTAATATCCGTATGTTAACTAAGTTATGTTTTTTTGTTTTACCTGAGAAAGGAGTTATGCCTGAAGAGTTCTTAGCATTCCCTTTGTCTGAACACCATTCTGAACTTTCAAATTAGCTTTTGTGAATAGGCCGGTAATATTAAAAAGTTTTATTATCATTTTTACTTATTACATTATTACTATATACAGACTTATTATTATTATTATTATTACTATCATTATTATTATTATTATTATTATTATTATTATTTATAGTATTATTATTATTATTTATAGTATTATTATTATTATTATTATAATTTTTATTATTATTATTATTAATTTTATTATTATTATTATTATCATTATTACTATTATTATTATTATCATTATTATTATTAATATTATTAATATTATTATTATTATTATTATAATTATTATTATTATTATTATTATTATTATTATTATTCGCTTGCAGATGCCGCAAAATGATGTAGCGGCCGTGATCACAGCGCAACACTGCGACATGGCATAGCTCAAACTAAATCAAGTGATGCGCAGCGTAGACAGATGGATGTCCAATCACGGCCTCCAGCTGGCTACAGCAAAGGCAGAGATCTTGATTCTCACGAAGAAGCGGATTCCCACCATCATAAACATGACTGTTGGGTATCAACAAATAGAAACGCGTAGGTCCACGAAATATCTGAAGGTGTGGCTGGACAGCAAGCTCAGCTTCTCAGATCACTTTTGAAGTACATGCGAGAAGTCTGCTCAGACTATAGCGAGTCTAAGCCACCTAATGGCGAACATAGGTGGACCAAAGCCTTACATAAGAAAGATGCTAGCATCTACCTCTGATTCTATTCTTCTGTACGTTGCAGAAGTCTGGGCGAATGCAATGAAATCTAGGAAGTACCGAGCCGCTACTACTATGGTCCAGCGGAGAGAGACCCTCCGGATTACCTCAGCATACCGCACGGTCTTCGCAGATACTCTCCTGGTTATTGCGGGGACTATACACTTATATCTCCTCGCGGAGGAAAGAAAAAGGATTTACGACCTTCGCTCACCAGGTCGTAGAGACGATGCTGTTGCCAAGGCTAGAGGAGAATCAATCCGAAGCTGGCAAACTACATTAGAAAGCAGTGCTGCAGGACGGAGGACCAGGGAATTAATTCCCGGAGTTGAGCCACGTCTGAAGCGGCCTCATCGATGGGTCGACTTCTACCTGACCCAATTGTTATCTGGACACGGTTACTTACCTTCGGTTAATACCTTCACAGCATGGGCGTAATCTTGTCGGCAAAATGGGATCTCGGCATTGCAAAATCAAGATTTTATTGCTTTTATTTAAAATATTGTTAATTGCGCTAACTGCCCTAGTATTGGAGGCTTTGGTTATTAACTGATGTAGTATGGCAAGGGTAGTGTAAGCGTAAAATGCGATATGGGACATGGAAGCGTAGTAGCTTCAACAGTTCAGCGCAGTCAATTAAGCCATTAACCACGTCGAAAATGAATATTATTGAATAAATTGTGGCCCTACTAAAGAGAGACTTTTAATGTATAAGCAAACACCGGGCATAATAAGATGGATAGGGATCAACAAAGTGAAGTGAATGGAGAGCAAAGCGAATAAAACTGCGCTGCACACGCTCGATGCTGTCAGAATGAGAACTGTATAAAGGATTCCATATAATAGATACATACACCAACTTAGATCGGACAAGAGAGTTAAAAAGGGATTTTCTGGTATAGGAATCTTTAAAATTTTTCTCATAACAAAGTGTGAATTCCAGAAAGCCTTGACGGCAACAGAGTTTACATGATAAACCAAGGTAAAACCAGAGGCAAAAAGAACACTTAGATCAGAAACCACCTCTACTGAAGACAGTTCATTGTTTAGGATCGAGTAACTTGAACTGATATAATTCCCGGTTCTTGACAGGCTCATATGGAAACATTTATTGATGTTGAGCAACAACTTCTTTCTGACCCTCCATTCATTAAGATTGGTCAGTTAATTTTGTAGCCCAAACACGCAAGTAACTCTACTAAATAGTTAAAAGTAGTCAGCACAGAGTAGAAATTGCGAATGTTAAAAACATGTCTCCGGAAAAGTGGGACTCCGGAAGTGGCCACAAAAGAGTAAGATGTAGTACCTGAAATTTCAACAAAAGCTTGTATCCTGATGACTCCTGCTCTCATACAGCTTAGATCAGGTGAAGTCATTATTCCAATTTTTTTTTTGCTTTTTAATACCAAAAATTTTTGTTGATTTACGGCCTGTACATTTTCAAGTATTCCTGAAACAAGCTCAAGGCCAAGAATAATAATTTTTAAATTTTTATGAAAATTATTATTGTTTTTATTTTATTATTTTTAATTAATTATTAAAAGTTTTTTAATTGAATAGAGTAGGAAAAATGTTTAGAGACAACCGCCATAGCTTTTCTTATAGATCCATTTCGGAAGCTGCTGAGCTTCTTCATCAGAGAAATTTTGACACGCAATTGCTAATCATTAAGCGAACAATACGCTGGTTTTGATGTCATCTAAACTCCTAGTTCTAGTTCATATGCATGAACCACTTCCGCCATTTGACAGTTAGTAGTGTTATCATAATGGAATTTTGACAGATCAGTTTTATCATCATCAGCAGAACTGCCTTACCGCGTGCTCTCGGTTTTGTTGTTGCTTTTTTCTTTTTGGCATGAGGTCACTAATAATATACATTTTTATTTAGTTTTAAAATTTTTTCCACAATTTCTCAGTTGGCTTGCGAAAACTTAAAACGCCCCCGCTGTCGATTGTAAAAGCCTTTGAGCTAGCCTTCTCTTTCGTGGTAGAGAATTTATTGCAAGTTTGTTCATTTTCGCAATTTGATGGAGCAAAGACCGGCTATCTGCAGGTGTACCTCGACTCCATCTGTAGCAAATATGTCACAAAATCTTGCTCAGTTCTTGTCTTCAATAGTGACTGTTTCTTTCTCGATTGCTGAAGTTAGAATTTGAGTCTGTCCTAGTTCAGTTTGCAATAGTTCATCGATAGTTTTCCCAATTCTTGACATGCGTTGGATTATTGGTCAAAATAAAGTTTTTTAGAAAAAAAAATTAATATATATAAAAACAAGTAAGGAAAGGGATGTCTTCGACTGTGCCGACAACTGTATACCTTTCATGAATACGCATCACGGCTTTAAGTGTCCGATCTTTACTCACAACTAGTAAAAACTCTGCAAAACTGTTAATTTAAAGATACATAGCCCAAACCCCATTTATCGAAACTATCGATTGTATGGGAGCTATATATTATGATGGTCCGATCTGGGTAATTTTCACTACACACATTACATATATAATAGGTACCAAACCTGCAAAACTCTACGTTCCTAGCTTTTTAATTGCAAAATTTATAGCCTATTGTATGGGAGCTATGCGTTTTATTGCTCCGATCTTGCTGATTCCACCGAATGATTAATCTCATGCGATATGGCGCCCACATACCAAATATCTCTAAAACTGAGACTCAGCTCATCGCCCTGATCATTTCGGTATACTTATTGGTGGGTCTATCTCTTCTTCTTCTCATACTTACAAACATCGGACCAAAGTTATAATACCATTTCATGTTCATGAAAGGTATAATAAGTTTTATTTTGGCCACTCCTACTGCTTAACCAATCCGGGATACATGGAAAAACTCAAAGGCGATTTGGAAGATTGTGAAATTCCACACAAGGTTTATAAAACGACTAGTTCGAAAGGTGAATAAAAAAATATTTTTTAAACTTAAAATCAAAATTGCAAGTACTTAAAAATAATAATGACTAAAAATTGGTGAGAATTTTTATCTCTACATGCAGATTAATGATTTGTTTGAGGAGCCAAAAAAAGATAATTTTGTGGAAATGAACCACCCTAATCGACACTCTCCAAGTATTTTCATTTTATTTCTTATTAATTTGTATAAAGTTACGTACCTATTAAATATTAGTTAAATTACATCATTAGATGATTTATTAAGCAATTTGTAAATTTGTGTCAGTTTGTTAAGGAACCCCAATAAACATGCCGTCAACCAAATACACACGTATGTTTGAAAAGCGGTATGTAAAACCACTATTTTCGCACTCAGCAGTAGAAAATACTCAACCACTACAAAATATTCCACTCAATTCGAACTCTACTTCTATTTGTTTCGAAATTCAAGAGCACAAAGAAACTGAATTTAAGAAAATATTGCGCTCAATCTCACGCAGGCCCACTCAAACTCTCAACTCTCCACGCTCTCTGCTCGTTGAGTTCTCGCTAAAACAGCTGTCAAAAATGCTTTTATTTTGCTGCTTGCTATGGTCGCTTGTGTGAAGTGTGCTGTAATAATTTAATAAAGAATTTAAACAATAAAAAGTGCGATTGTTAAGTGAAAAAGTACTAACTACTATAATAATAAAGTGTTTAAACATTATTTACTTGTAACTACACTAAATAAGTCACAGTTGTGCGTTAATAAAAGTAGCCTAGAGCTGGTGGCACTTTGGTGGCCAGCATTGTTGGCAATTCATGAACAACAAAGCAAAAGACTAGGGCGGTTTCAATCGGGTAAGTGAACATGCGTATCATGACCGCTATACATTTGTTTCACATTTGCATTAGCTTTGTTTATTTTAATTATTTATAATATACAAATGTACGAGTAGGAAGTTAAAATTATTCTGAAAAATTAGCGCGCAAAGGCACGCGACAAACAGCTGTTCACAATTCTTGTTTTTACTCAGAGCACATATTGGTAAGAGAAATTTAGTGAGCGAGCAGTTATTGGAAATGGGATGTCAAAAGTTGTTTAACGAGTTCTCTTCAAATTCGAAATGGTAGAAATAACATTCGAAGATTCATGAATTCGAAATGTTTATAACTAGGCATGGGAGGTTGGATTGAGTGTGAATGTGCAGCAATTGCTTGAATAGTTCCCAACAATCATTTCTGTAAATGTTTATAAAAGAAATTTAAAGTAAACTTGTTACAATAAGCGATATGTAAGCTTTTTCAATTTTAATTTATTTGAAAGTTTAAGGGAAACTTTTTATAAGCTATAACAAAAAACTGTTATAAATCATTTCACGTTGAAAGTGAAGTGCAAATGTTTACAAAAAATCTAGAGAAAACTATTTGTCAATTTTTTTTCTTTCAACTCAAGGCGAATTTATACCGGTGATATTGCTGTATACACACACCTACTTCATGTGTTTTGTGTTTGCTTTCGCGGCTTCTCCTGTCAAATTGCATAGAAATTTTTTATTTTGACACTAGACGCCGCTGCTCATATGTTCTTATGATATCACCTGTATATAAATTCGCCTTGTTTCAACTTAAAAAATGTTCAATTTCTTTTCATAAGAAATTTTACATGAAAATGTAGACAAAAAAGCAAAAATCATGGCTGCATCTTAACCACTTCTGCAATCTGCTGATAATTGGTTTAAGTGGCAGCATTCAAAGTATGATTACAACTTATTTATTTATTATAGTACAATAGCTAAATAATATAGAAAACATGGTTTGAATAAAGTTTACATAAAACACTTATAAAAAGCTTTCTTTGAAATTTTTTTGTAGGCTTACATTAATAAGCCTTTTATCAACGTGTCGTTTCAATTATAGAACATTTATTTTCAAACGTTTTATAAACGAAAAATCAGAATTTTGTAAGCTTAATATTTATTTCGGAAAGCTTTTTAAAAATGTGTTTTAAGTTTACTTTGCTTGTTGGGTTGCTATTGACTTTTACTAGGTATTAATAATAAGTTCGCTAGGTTCTCGTTTATAAAATTTAAGTTGTTGCACCAACGTAAATCTAAAAGCAAAATATTTGAGAAAAGCTCTACTTTATGCATATCTCTCTTCATTGGCCACAGAATAGGTTCTGGTAAAACAGCAAAGTTAAGAAAGAATATCGTCGGATTTTTTTAAACTCTGAACATTCCAGTAGCCGGCTTCACTTTAAATATTTACTGGCCAAGTCTAGGCCTTGTCGGACTAGTTCAACACGATTCAGAGAATTCTAGTTGTCATTCATTAGCGCTTACACGCATAGGAGAACGAGTCACTTCCCACCTGTTTTTCTCGACGATAAATCTACCAGAGAACTTTTGTCTCGAAGGGCCATCTTATCTTCGTTCGACACTGTCTATGATTCCGAGATTAACATCAGGGCAGGCATGCTGAAAAACTTTTAGAACGTTGTCTGGGTTTATCGAGGAGTGGCTTCACTTCTCAGTTGCCTAATCGGTCCAAAGTACTTAGCACTAGCTCGCAAATGTGATTCTGCATCAAATTTCTCCACTGAAAGAACTGACGATGCGGTTGTACCCCTGCGGGTTAGGGGCTTAGAGTATGCCCGTGGTAGGCATACCGGTCGGAAGAGGCGAATGATATGTGTCTAAGCTTTATGGAGGGCGAGTAGTTTTTTTTGAGTTATTTTTTTTATTTTATTTTATTTTTTATATAATATTATTGGTTTAGAGAGGAAAAGGGGGTGTGCGGAGCACATGTTAAATAGGAAGCCCTTTTCTAATATTTATTCAATTATTATTTTATTTTATTTGAGTTATTTGTTCTATATAGAACGGGGTGCGGCGCACCTGTTACACCTTGTATGTATTAATTGGGGACGAGCTCTGAAAAACCCCGCTTTGTGGTTACAAAACATAAACTATATCTTTGGGATATTTCATAAGCTGCTTGCGAATTACAAGAGAGTGCAGCGTAAATAAAATACACGAAATAAATCGTTATAGCTTATGTCGCTTAAACATTCTCGCCCCCCTAGACGGCTTAGTCGTCTAGTGATATTCATAAGTCGCCGCTTCGAATCCGGCTCGAAGGACCATGTCTAAGCTTTATGGAGGGCGAGTAGTTTTTTTTGAGTTATTTTCTTTATTTTATTTTATTTTTTATATAATATTATTGGTTTAGAGAGGAAAAGGGGGTATGCGGAGCACATGTTAAATAGGGAGCCCTTTTCTAATATTTATTCAATTATTATTTTATTTTATTTGAGTTATTTGTTCTATATAGAACGGGGTGCGGCGCACCTGTTACACCTTGTATGTATTAATTGGGGGTGAGCACTGTTGGCTCTGAGGCATTGCACGGGATTGGCTTCCTCATTCTCGCTCTTAAAAACCCCGCTTTGGGATTACAAAACATAAACTATATCTTTGGGATATTTCATAAGCTGCTTGCGAATTACAAGAGAGTGCAGCGTAAATAAAATGGACGAAATAAATCGTTATAGCTTATGTCGCTTAAACAATATGCACAAAAGTAATGACGTGCAACTCGATGGTTGATCTCACCTCTCATTACCGATCTTATCTTTCCTTACGGAAGGAGGAGTGACATGACCTAGAAGATTTCACTTGTCATAAATCGCTACCACGACAGTTGGGCAGTACCGCAGGGGAGTACCGGAGCGTACCGGGTTCAAATCCGGCTAAGGACTGTTAATTCGACAACACTCCCCAAAACCACAACAACAACAACGGTGCGGTTGTTGAGCGCAATGATACAAATCATCAGCATACGCCTACAATTACAAGCTCTTGTAATAGAGAGCCCCCTTGTCGAATGGCTCGAAATATTCCTTCCCAATTCTAATTGAGCTGTTGTTATTGCACTTAGTCGTTTGGCATAGATGTATAAGCTTAGAGGGGAAGTCAAATTCAGATATGGCATCATACTGGCAGCTCTTTTTATTGGCTTAGAAGTCGACAAAGATTAAACTTAAAATCGGGATTGGGGTGTCGGGTTCGTTATCTCCCTCGCAATTTAGCACTAAGAAAAGTGTTCCCTAGGTCGCCATTAATGTCTCTCAGTGAATTTGCCTGGTCTCAAACCTCCCGTCATTCGTGGGATATTTTGGTAGAATTTTCGGGCATTATTCCTGTCAGCGAGGATCTCATAGTTGGGATAGGTTATAATTAATACATAAACTGAAATTAAATTTATTTAAAGGGACACAAGTTTAAGTGTCCGCTAGTACCCATTCAGGCATAAAATTACATAATTAATTTCCTCATAGGACTTGCTCAAACAAAAGCTATTTCGCTGCATCCGGAAAGTAAGCGCGTAACAGAGCCCTAGCTCTTTTCTCCTCTGTGCTTGTGAAGTCCATATTTGGTAAATTTTTTGTATTCCTTTTAGTTCCGTGGCCAAAGCCTTGTGAAACTTAACTGCGTCAGGTTCGGATGCTATTTTCTCACAGAAGGTTCTGAAGCTATTCCTTTATGGTTTGCAAAATTTTTTTATTGTGCACTTTTAAATGTGTCGCGTAATCCCTCAAGTGGCCTTTCTCCGTTGAATAACCTCCTCACATTGCATATCATTTCTGAAAGCTCTTTTGACCTCCAGAAGGTTTTATATTTGGTTCCACTGGAATCGTAGAGCTATAGGCGTTCGACGCTATACTCTTGTGGCCATTCACTCTGTCCTCCAATTCCATGTACATTTTGCCCCTATAAATGTTCTCCAGGCTGGATAAGTGTAAGTCAATGATACTTTTAAATTTCTCCCCGACAATTTAGTTCTTACCTCGGCCCCTACAGCAAACTGGATGATCACTTCGTTTCATTCCTCCGTAATTACTTACATGCTACTAAAAATATTGCTTCTACGGAGACGGATTCTAAACCTTGGGAACGTTACTTTTGGTACCCACATCGAAATTTTTGAGGTCGGCAGCTATAGTAAAGGATTGCCCCATTCTTCACTCAACACCATCTCAACACAGTCAGCGATAAACAAAAAAGATTGTAAATTTTCTCCACTTCTAATTATTTGAAATAAATTACTCACTTTTGTAGTTAATAATGTTGGAGGAAATACATACATACATACATATCTTCCAAAATAATTAGTTAGTTCGACCATTTTTATACCTAGTAGTGCTACGCACACAAGGTATATTAACTTCATTCGCCTAGCGGTAATATGTGACGGCATAAACGGATCGAGATAGATATTGACTTATGTATATCACAATGTTCAGGAGGAAAAGAGACATTGATTAAGCCATGTCCGTCCCTCCGTCCGTCTGTTAACACGATAACTTGGATAAATTTTGAGATATCTTAATGAAATTTAGTATGCAGCTTCTTTGGCACATATGTATCTTCGAGCGCTATTTGAAATGGGAGAAATCGGATATATATAGAATATTTTAGAAATACAAAAAAAGTGATTATTCAGACCGTAATATTTACACGTAAGGATAAAATTTTGTGTGTACATTAACATTAAGACAGAAAATAATTTTTTCAAGAAAGTTTTGAAAGTGGGCGTGGCACCGGTTAAGGTTCCCGCCCACTTTAATACAAAATATTTTGAAAGGGATCATAGATATATTTAAAAGGCAATAACTTTGCGTACAATAGCTTTATATCATTTTTATTTCACGGCGGCCGCCGTGGTGTGAAGGTAGTGTTGCCGGCCTACCACACCGAAGGTCCATGGTTCGAGCCCTGGTACAGGTAACATCAAAAGTGATTTGAAAAAAGTTTTTCAAAACGGGGTCGCCCCTCGGCAGTGGTTTGGCAAACTCTCCGAGTGTATTTCTGCCATGACAGGCTTCTCAGCAAAAATTCGTCTCCTTTGTAGATGCCGTTCGGAGTCGGCAAAAAACTGTAGGTCCCACTAATTTGTAGGGAAAATTCAAATCGGCACACCACAAATTGGAAGAGAAGCTTGGCGCAAAAATCTCTTAGGAGGCTTATGATGATATACCTGTTGTATATCGCGCCATAGAGAGAGAGATTTCACTTTCAAAATTTCCGTGAACGAAGAAAGTCGAAAAATATGAATTTTCGAAAATGCGCGTGGCTCCGTCCCTTTTCTAGTGGATTATTCCACAATACTTTTTATGCCATAACTCCGGCAAAAATTGATTCATCGAATCGATATTTTGCAAAAAACTTGAATATATAAAGGTAACTATTTGTTGTGAAAATCGGCGAAATCAGTCAACGGCCACGCCCAGTTTTTTACATAGTTCTGAAAATTTTGTCTGTGAAATGTAAAACGCGATGTTTCTATAACTATGCAAGCTATATCAATAAGATCTAGCACACATAATAAGCTTTTTAAGCAAAACTCGACTCCAAAAAAGAGTTTGTGGATTTTGGGGAAGTAGGCGTGGCGCCGCCCTCTTGGTCAGCTGCTTCTCAATGGTATGTAGTATACTCCTGCCTTCTAGGCAAATCGGATAACAGACAAGCAAAGTATCCGGGTTAAATACCCCAATGCAAAAATGCAGTTATATACCTTTTTTCATTTCATACCGTTGATGAACATGAAATGTTTGTTAGTATAAGAAGAAGAAGAGATAAGTCCATCAATAAGCATACTGAAATGATTGGGACAATGATCTGAGTCGATTTTGAAAACAATCAGCTGGCTTTGTAATACGAACTGAAAAGTATTTGAAATTGGGATGCCATAATAGATCACTACTAGGTATATAATGTTCGGTTCCACCAGAACTTAGACTTCCTTACTTGTTTATTTCTTAATTTAAATATCTGGAAGCGCAGGCGGGATCTAGCTCACAACTTTAGTCATAGTTCACGACTTAGTACCTAAAAATCCCGTAAAAATGGGGGGAATCTTGCTATCGATTTTTGAGTAGCTTCCCAGTGAGCTAGAAAGTCGGGGTTGGAAAAGAAAAAAATTACCTGCAGGAATGGGAAACGGGAAGAGAACTTTTAAAATTTTTTATCAGAATTGCTATGTTTCACTTCAATGACCTGGTTGGGAGCCTCATTATTTAAAGTCGATTACAATTTGTCTCAAGCTGTTCGAGAAGGCTTTTCGTAAGGTCTTCGAAAGCATGTTTATTATTTTTAATTCAAAAATCGGGTTCAGCAAGAAACCTAAGTACAGATACACATACATAACTCCCTACAAATAAATGTTAAATATGTAAATGCCCTCACATTGTTGCCCAAACCCTACCAAAAACTTACTGCGCAGAAGTGTGAGCAGGAGAAACAACAAAAAGCAAATGAGCTCGAGCAACAACAAAATTTGAATGGAAACAATCAAACAATGGAGGCTGAGTGAGCAACCATTGCAACGAGCTGGACAAGCCTGTTCGTTTGCTCACAGTGCGGTGCAGAGCATGTGGCCCAGACTTTTGACAGTTGATTGATTGACGAATGTGTTCACAACTGGGAGAGCGCAAAATGTACGACGTTGTGATGGCGTCAAAAGCATCTACCAAAATGAGATAGCCAATATATGGATTCAATAAGAAATCACATTGGATCGAAAGAGTTCAACAATAGTCAGCCATTGTTGACCAGTGCGAAATTCATTCTTTCGAATGGTTGCATGATAAATGTTAGAAATCAAACTGACACCACATTAGGGTGGGCATACGAATTTTGTCACATAAATTTGTTAGTTAGCCTGAAAAGTGTCACACATTTTTTTTTAACGGACCATGAAAACGGTTTTTCTGTTGCATATTTCAAATAACTAATATGTGGCTTTTATCAGTAAAAATAAATAAAAAATTTAAAACCTGCTCACAGAATTTTATTTAATCATGTTTAGCAGATGGACTTTTCGTGCTGTAGGTTTGTCGTACACTGTAAGTTAGCGATGCTGTTGTTGTTGTTAATAGTACTTCTCTCTACCAAAGGGCCACGAACACTCTGGTTCAACAGTATTGGACCAGATTGATATTGGCGTTAGAAGAGTATGGTAAATTGAGCAGGTAAAGATATGTTTAGTATCATGAGGGGCCATATCATACAGGGCAACTATTTAGTATGGTGGGGTTGAGTCTGGATAAGTAAGAGTTTAACCTGTTACAACATCTAGTCTCCCTCTGAATGGCGCGCTCCCCTCCAGCTATTTCAGGTGGTTGGATATCAATAACGGAGAACACAGGCCGACATCTTAGTTATTTATAGTTCTGTAGTTACGCAGATCAAACGGTTGGGTAAGATGGTGCCGCATTTCATCATATGTGATGTGCTGCTTCTAATATATATCAAAAATGTGGGTGAGAATTACACGGTTTATGTCGACTAAGAATGGCATCAGCTAAGCCAATTTTTACTAAGAAGCTATGTTGCCGACCACTACAAAGAGCGGAGCTCGTTCTGAAAAAGTGTTTCTTTATTCATTTGATGTTACCTGTTCAGTGACTTGCACCAGGACCCTTCGCTATGATAGGCAGCACAGTACCACATAGTTCAACGAATTAAAACACGGCAGTTTCGTTGCCCAGGCCGTATTTTGCGAATGCCTGTAGATGATCCGACCCAGAAGGTATTCATATTCACCACTCCGCTGAAAGGATCAAGTGGAGGACGATTTCCTTAACTAACATTGTCATCAAGCTCTTCCAACGGAAGTCCCAGAAACCTCTCGGCTTCAATAGGGTTGGACCAGAGTGATATTGGTGTTAGAAGAGTCGGCTCAGTTGAGCAAATAAATAGATGGCTACGAGTTTAATCTTTTACAATATCTAGAACGAAGTCGGGCCATCATGACTCTTGTGTTCTTATGCAGTTAGCTTTCTTCTTCGGCAACTGGTGGAGTTTGTGCCTGAATGAACAACGTTTGGTGCGTGTCTAAAGAAAATGTTTAATTCATGCTGAGAGAGTTGCCAACTATATAAAAAGTTTTCAATAAATTAACAATAAATCATCAATCTCTAAGGAATATTACAGCAGAATTGCGAGATGAAAGAACTCCGATTTGTGCTATACTTCCAAGTGGGTTGCCGCCTATTCAGACCATTTGTGCCTTAAATGGGTTACGTAAATTTAATAAAACCGTTAATTGAGCTTGAATAACTCCACCAAGTTTTATTTCTAAAATAATTTTAATGAGAGTTGCCAACTGCAAAAAAGTTAAATAAAATTAAATTCGATAACAAATTCAAATGTTTGGAAAAAGATATCAATGTAAGGGCTGTAAGAAGCTAAGTTCTGCAAATATTTATAAGAAGAGTTGCCAGATGTAAAAAAAAAAAATTTATATAGATTCAAATGGCTTTCATAAATAAAGGTTTTCAAATAAAGGTTTTCATGAGCTGCCATCTGATAGAAAAAATCATTAAAATGAAATGAAGAAAAGCGAACAACTAGCGATGCTAATCCATATTCAACTTATCCCGTCATTGTAAAATCAGACTTGAAAAATCCGGGGAACCAAAAAATTGGCATTCCCTACCAACAACCAATAGTTTATGAGCCTACGTGCCCATAATGGTAAATGGTTTAGAGTCACATTTTATTTTGTTGCAATTCAACGCTCGTCACATGCTCATTCCATCACCCGCACCACTACCATTCTCTAGATTTGTTACAAAACATAACAATAGCTAAATAAATGTATAATAATGGCGGCCACAAATCGACTTTTCAAACACGCTGAGGGTTAGTTTGCAATACTACGGCATCCACGCTAACCCCGTCACCCCTACACCAACAACGACTCAGCATAACAGAGACTAAGACGGCATAGCGTTGCAAATGTCAGAATTGATTGATTGAATTGCCACTTTATGAAATTTGTGAGTCTTCTGAGATGCGCACAATGTAGACCCGATACCAATTTCATAGTATTTGTGTATCCTTGTACGGGCTTGCTGAGGTGGCTAGAGTTTATGTTTGATGATGGGGTGATAGAAACCATAATTTTGTTGGCGGTGGTGCAATGCCAGTGGGCAGAAGATAAAATGTAAAAGTTGCAGGTTGCTCACACAAACGCTCACACATGCATACATACATAGACACACTCACATAACACAAAGTGTGTATTTTGTAAGCGAGGATAAAATAAATAAAATTATATGCCAGCCAGGACCATTAAAAGTGACAGATTTATGCCAGTCAATGGGGGTTGTCTCGAAGGCTCAACGTTTTGTTGTGTTTAGGGTGGGAGTTGGTGTTGGCTCATTGCTGACTGAGTGCGACGTGAGTCAAACATCTAATGGTGCTGTTTTAAATATGAATACTTATTTCTGTATACATTTACATAGCTATATACTCGTATGTATGTATGTATGTAGTTTTTTTTTGCTCTTGGCTATGTGCGAGTAAAGTATAAAATGCTGTCGTAATATATTTCATGGCAGATTGCCAAGATTAAAAAACAAAATACGGCACTCAAATGACGTTATGCTATTTATGTTTTGAAAATTTTAATGCAATTAATGATGCTTAACTTTTTTTTCTAATAAGGTAGCGAATTAAACATATTTTCTTATGCGAAGGGCTCATATAATTATGCTTTTTAAACTATACACATTTAAAGTAAGGACTACCTGTATATTTACTAGAAGGCCCGAACACGTTTTGCTGCGTCTCTGAAACCAGTTCAGATATGGAACTTTACCACATCGCTGGTTTCAGCACTAATTAGCACCTTTCATTTGATACCCATATTGTACTAACATATTTTGGGTCACCATGGCCCATATAATGGTCCATAACTCCAAAACCGTTCGAGTTATTGGAATAAGGGGTACCTTAAATATGAACTTAGACGTCTAGTAATGTAACGGTGAAAGTTCAGTTCAATTCCATTAAGCAGTTTTTGAGTGATGCGAGGTCAAACATACAGACAGACACACAACAATTCTAAAAACTGTTAATTTGGATTCTATTGGCTTCATAATCCCTGCTATAAATTTTTAAGTGCAATGTACTGACATCGACCTGTTAAAGTTTTATTATATATAGAGACAAAGTACAAATTATACCCCCACACAGACATTTCTCAACCCACCTTAATGTACATCTACCACAGTATGTAAAACTGAAAGCAACTGATGGCGATTTTCCGTCTCAAATTGACTATAACGAACCTTGCTCAGTAAACTTTGTCAGCTTTTTGCCGCTGAGGTACTCACAAGACCGATGAACACGGTCTATCCCTCGATTAGCGGCATAGTTTGTTTCTCTTTGATCCCGTCTTACAGAGTCAAGTCCACATTGTGCGGAGCTTCTGTTGTTATTGTTGTAGCTAAAAGAGTAACTGGTTAGATAAAGGTAACCGGTTTGTCAAGTTGGGGGTCTACTCACCTTATTTAGTCTTTTCTCCAAATAGATGTTTTGAGTTAAAAGCGGCCCTAATTGTCAAGAGAGCAGGATATTATAGGGAGGGATAAACAGCACAATAAATTCCATCGGAAAGGTATGATTTAGATACTATGGATCGCCTCTCCTTTGGTGCATTCAGTCCTGTTAAGTTTACTATCGAAAAGATCTTTGAAATACACTAATCCTAGACAACACTCATCAAAAGGGAATGTATAAGGGTAACGCGATAACATCATCTCGTTTCGAATGGACGTGTCCAAGATATTTCAAACCAAAGGAAGCTTAAGATAACCCGCCTTCTTTATATTCTTCTTCCTATAAAATTCTAATAAAGTCAACACGAAGTACTTCCTGTGTATGGCAATAAATTTAATGATTCACGGTGCGGGCTCTAAGCAGATATCAGCATAGCATGGCGATTTAAAGCCCAACGACTTCGGTAGTTGTGTCATGCTAAGTTAAAGCCGACTAAAATTCACGCCGTCCTCGTTGCCGGAGTCAACGATATCGCTACCAATACAGTCAGGCAGGTGCCGCAAGGTGCTAGTACCCGAGAGTGCCAGATTTATATCTGGCAAAGGATTTTCAACACCAGTGTAATCCTGGTTGGTCCGTGTAGTCCTATTCCCTGAATGGATGCCCCGAGGCAGGCCGAAGTACTGATACAATAATAATAATAAAACAATAATAATAATAGTACCTAACGACACTTGACTATGGCAGTAAAGTAAATCGCAGGCTCCCAATGAAAAACACGTGAACGATTTTTGGTTCCGACCGATGTTAGTTATCGGTTAGACGCATTATATGACTTACGGGTTTTGCCACGCGACAGTCAAACTCGCATAGGCGGCGAAGGTCAATCAATGAAGATGAGTGTGGAAAAGAAAAAGATCTTGAGTTATGTTCATTACTTTCATAAGAAGTTAGTCATCTATCCTAGAATGATATCTCAGTGAAGCATAGTTTGTAGCATGAACTAAAACGCCCACTTCGATGCAAGCTAAACAAGGATGAACAAAATATACCATTTACTCTCACTTAGTAAGATCTTCTCATGCGACACGCACATTAACCCTTTTAAGTTTGGCTAATTTTACGCGCTTTTCAGTTCTACAACGTTGTCCAACACAACTGCAGGTAGCTATTCACTTCCCTTGTCACTTCAATACAAAAGCCGCTGTAGGCATCACAATCAAGCGTTTCGCCTTCCAAAAATCTGCCTTACGCTAGCTTTGTCAGTTTAAATATTTTTTAATTGCGCACAGGCTGACCCAACTAATTCCCTCCAGCTTGTGGATCCAGTCTCACATCCCAATCAACCGAGCAAATCCAAGCAGTTCACAAACCAGCCAACGCCAGCAGGCCATTCAACACTAAGAATGAGCCCAACCTCATCAACGCAGCCTTCACAGCACATACATCCATCAGAGGTGCTCCTTCCCTTGACAATGCATCGGTCGCCCATTATTTTTATTTATTATTCTTTTTGTACTTCTTATTGTCTTTTTGTGTTATTTGGCACTTTCTCTCCGTTTCACCAAGCGCCAATTGTTTTGCCCATCCCTCATTAATTGTCTGCTTTGTTTGCCTTCTTCTACCTTCACTTTCACAATTACACTTTTATTTGTTCAAATGAATACACAAGAAATCAAAAACGCATGAAATCGACACAAATATTCACGGCTGTATCTCATTTCCTTAGCGTGCTTTAGTTATCCTTTGGGAGTTGTTGTCTACTTTCGTGGGTCATTGTCATTTCATTCCTCTAAGAGGGTGGCTTATTCTTCTTTATCTTGTTCTTCACTATGGACTCCTCTTGTAAGCTTCTAATACATTTATTGGCTGTCTGTCTGTCAGACGTGCTTCAAACGTCGTTTTGTCGTTGTCAGCTTGTCAAGAATATTGCAATTACAAAGTTTTGCGTATATAAAAGTAATTTTGCCTACAACTCAAGTGTCTAATGTTGTTGTTTTTGTAGCTGATATTCAAAGTTTTGTGAAAATTTGATTAGTATCGCTTATATATTCGTAGATACGGGGAAGAAGAAGAAGGAAATATTTTAATTTTGCTTCAATTCGGTACCCAAGGTAAAAAATGTTCGTAAATTGAGCTCTGCCGTCTCTAATGAATTTAGTAGAAAAACCTGAACTTCAGTTACTTTTCTTTGCTGGTATCTCAATATCAATCTAAGAAATTTTTTCTGGCTTTAAGGCCATTTTCTCATCCATCCTTAATTTTAAAGATCACCAAAACGGCAATTACATAGATGTCGCAGTTCCTTAGAATCTGTATCTTTAGTCCAGAGGTGCCGGGGAGAGCTTAAGAACTTTTCTTTTAAAGATATAACCGGTCTCTAGACAAACCGCATATGTCGATTTTAAGAGAGCAGACGTTATTTTAACTATTGTCAGCTTTGACAAGAGGCAATTTAGTTTTCTTTATTTCGAAAAACGAAACGAGGAAGTATCATCTAACCTTTTAAACTCTTATTTCTTAAAAAGATCCTCGGCGCTCAACACTAGCACTAGGTTAGCGTAAGAATCTGACGAGTTGAAAAGGCAAGACAAAATCCTACATGAGTATTTCTTACTCTCCGATGATTGATAGAGTGCTGAAATAGTCTTCATTAAAGACATATTTGGGTTATCGGCATTTAACTCGCATGGAAATTATAATCGTCTATCAGCCTAAAAAGTAAAACTTGTATTGAGAGAAGTTTCCGCAGAAAGATTTGTTGCAAACCCACAGTCGTTAGTTGAGCTAGACTACGTGCAGCTCAATTTAACATTATCCTCTTATTGAGATGCTAGTATATAAAGACCGTTTCCATGGTATTAGCATACATCCTAGAGGATACTACCCTCAAAAACGACGTTGTCAAGGGTCATGTGAAATCAGAGTTTATAACTAAACTTTACTGTTTTGTCTACTTTATACTTAGTGAGTAAAGGAACTAGATACTGCGGTTTCCTTAGTATTGTGGATACATCGATTGACTACCTCTAGCAAATCTCCGAGGTAGATAATATTAAAACTGGTCGCATACAAGATCGTTCATGGTTTCAAAGTATATCAGATGTACTGCTTAAGTTAAGTTTTATGGAGGTATCTAGCGCCGCCGTCTCGAAAAGTATATTTACCCATAACATCGCAGAACAGGTAGTTGAAAGGCCCACCCTTCGTTCAACCGATCAAATAAGCCTTAGGTAAGCTAACAATAAAACTTGAGTATGATTTTCACTCCCAGAAAACTTCAACCACTTTAAGCCCATCAACTGGCACTGGAAAAAGGCTCATGCGGAAATTGCTAAGATTCCACTTTGAAAGATTTTTTATTAAGCTTATTCAAACTTTAAACTTAATTAGTTGGTGTTTAGGACCTTCAGTAGCTCTAGAAGACATTGAAATGATATAATGACAATAAAAAATATATATTAGGAGCGGTAGCGGCAGACGTTGTACTGCCTCAAAAATTTTACTAAATCACCTTCTCATCTCTAACTTCCTATTCTGTCCTCCTCTTTTGCCTCAACTTTCCTAACTTTTCCTCATGATATTCTTGTCTCTTTCTTTTTCCATTGCTCTACATTCCCTCTCCCCTCCCTCTAACACTTTTTCATTCTCCCCCTATCAGTCTATTTCTCCATCCTCCTTTCTTTAAAAATAAGATCTTAAAACCAAATATTGTTTAGCTAATTTGTATTCTAATTATAGTTGTGATCGGTGAGGATAACTATTTAAAAATTTTATAAAATTTTTACTGGAAAGTGTTCGGTGACACAAAACATTTGCAGGGAGAGAGCGCATTTTGACATTATATTGAGAGAGTAAGAGTTGCGTTTCGAGAGAGTTTTAAGTCATTCTCACTTTACTGACACTTGCTTGCAAGTTTTGTCCCCGAACACAGCTTATATATGTATATATATTACTGATCGATAAAGCGTATCTGCTCATCTCTCTTGCTTTTCACTTCTTTGGACGACTTTATGTGCCTGAAAGCTCTAAAGGGACCGACCTAGAGGCATGAGAGCGGTTGGAGGTTTCTTAGTAGACTAGATTTTATTTTTCAGCCTTCATTTTGACATCTGTCGGCTGTTGATACCGAAGAGAATTGGATTTATATTGACGCAAGAAATTTCAATAGTAAAACAAAGGTCTTATAAAAAATATTCACAATTTGTGTCTATCAACGTATTTAAGCAATTTGTTTATTTCGTTAAACGTACCCTTTTGCTGTCCCCCATCTCTCTAGCATTTTGCAGTCGTGCAATTGTCATGGCATTAGCTACAGAGAATATTGGAAATTATGACCTCAATAAAGTAATGCGCCAACGAACAACTAATCCACTTTTTCTCAATTCTTACGCCAACAACTCTGTCCATTAATTGAGAGCATAAATCATTTGCATATAAAATGAGAAGTAAACCAAAAACAACAACAACAAAAACAGGACGCCCAAAGGACTCACAACTCAAAAAGACGTATGTACGTACTTATTTACTAGAGAAAAACTTATATAAAAATACATGAATGCAGATATTTTGTTATAAATACAGGATGCACTATAAGTACCGAGGTACCTTATAAGTGCTTCATGATTTTCTATTTTATCAAGGTCATAAGGTTAAGTAGCCGTATGACCCTACCACGTCTAGATTAGACAGAAATCGAATACTGTAAATAAAACGAATTCTCTTCAGAAGAAAATCAGAAATAAAGGAAATAGAAACACCTCCTTCAGGAGGCCATTATTAACCATATTGGCAAAGAGGTCATAAAGAAACTAGAAGAAAAACTGTCTCAAAATATTGACACTTAAAAAACGAAGCAGCTGTTATCGTATAAAGCCCACTTTTACAAAAATTAATATGAAACAATAGAAGAGACTCATTATAAGAACGAAATCTCTATGATGAATGTCCGTGGGAATAAAATATGTCGAAAGGCCTGATTTGTTGCGTGATTCAACACTTTCCTCCATAGTGCACTATCTTTTTAAACGCCTTTCTCTATAGGAAACATCCTCTGCATGAAAACCAAGAACACAATAACTCTAAAAATCCTCCACCCATGCAGCTGTGAGATTATAAACGAAGCCAACTGGCATTGGAAATATTTTTAAGACACTTAATAGGGCTAATTTGTTAGTTCATTCACTTCACAAAATATCTGCTTGCTTCGCAGAGATACACCCCCTGCATAACTCCAAAAAGGGGCTTTCCCATGAGTTTCATCTGTAATAAAGTTATTTAAAAAGCAACTGAAGTAGTTATCACAGATCCTGGTTTTGTATTTTTTCCCGATGCCAAAAATCGGACTAATATTTAAGCAATTTTAAGAATTCTCTGTACATCGGGACATACCTGATCATATAATTCAACTTTTCTCTGTCCTGTCCTACCCTGTCTTTTAAAAGTTTGATGAGAAATTACGAAACTTAATACTCAAACATTTCGGGAATGTTTTAAGTAGCTATCTTTCTAACGATATATGTAAGCATTATTTAAAAAAAAAAATTCTTTAAATCCGTTCTATAGTGTCCGAGATCTTGACATTCAAATATTTAAGACTTTGTTTTATATGAGATCGTCATAAGTAAAGCAAAACCATGATAAACTGATTTCCACTTCCTTATTTGAAATACTTTTTCTTTACTTTTGATGGACTCTTTCGTAGATCACTAAAGTAGATGTAATCTTAAAGATACTGAGTGTATTATCAGCCATGCTCTAAAAAAAAAATGTCGTTAAAAACAACTGATTTTCTGTAATTTTCTTTGAATTCCTTTCCAATTGAATAGTCTTTCAAATAGTCGTAAGGCTTCCACGTTAGTACCGTTGTTCTTGGAAACTTTACCGAAAATAGCCGTAACGTTTTTAAATGAGATCAGGATCCTGAGTATGCTAAGAACGTGATCAGTGCACTAATAAACGTTCTTCGTGGAAATTATAAAAGATAATTATATCGTCCCTAATTAGAGACAGATACGATAAGGTAGGCTAACTTCAAGGACTCCAGTTTTTTTTTTTTATAGAAAAATTAAGGTTTACTCGTTGAACTAAGCTATTGAACAATGATGTAGTGTAGGATTGGAGAAGAATAGATTTATCAAAGATCTAATATATCAAATTGCTAACGATCCGAGTAAGTGAAAAGTGCTTGTTATGTGAGCTTTGGGGTTATGCAGGAGGAGTAGCTTAATTAAATTATTTGTTTTTATATTATTTAGTTATTTGTTCAGAAATTAAGACGGGGGGTGCAGGGCACCTGTTACACCTTATATGTTTTCATTGGGGGCGAGAATTTGTGGCTCTGATATTCTATTATATATTAAACTGATATGATAATGAATCTGACAAAAGCCACTTTTTAATAGAAATGCATCTCGTCAGAAATCAATCGGTGGTCATTCTGGTACTACCGGCGCAAGCTGTAAATGTATGAATGGCATACGAACTGTTTTTGAGCAGTCAAAGTTACCCGCAGCATAAATAATTGCTGTTGTTGTTGTAATTATTTCTCAACGCTGTCATGGCATTCGTCGTCGTCGTTTCAGGCCAAAATCCTTTCAATTTCATAGTCAATTTGTTAATTAAAATCGTTAGGTTGACTCGTTTAATACGTAATTTTTCTGTTTCTGTTGTTGTTGCTGCTGCTGCTTTGCCTGTTCTTTGTTTTCGATTCTGTGTTTTTTTTTTTTTGTTTTACGAATTTACGAATATTTTGGCAATTAATTTTACAAAGGACCAAAGCTTTTTCTTTGTTAAGTTTACTCAACGGTTTTTCATGCTCGTTTCAATTTCAGCTCAGAGTCATACACACACACACACACACATAAAAAGATTGCTGGCGGTTGCGTTGAGTTGTATGAGTCAAAAGTATGGGGTTATGTGTTGGACAGGCGTATGTAAAGTTGTGCTTCTTAGCGCGAAATAAAATATCACAAACAGAGCAAATGCTATAAATAATGAGAATTTATGCGCTGCACAGAGTTGAGCAATTACATACAAATACACAGACCAAAGGTTGTGGGTGGCCGTTCTCCGCTGCCACTTGCCGCTTTTCCACGCTCCCTTCTTCAATCTCATCTGCTACCTAATTTGGTTTCACCTACTTGCGCTCCATCTTCTGCACTTGTTCATCTCTCTTTTTCAACTAAAATTACCATTCAATCATTTGTAATTGCCTGCGCTTGGCTTCAAACGCAGCGTCAACGAGCCAGAGCTCCGCCGCCTCCATAGTACGTTAATTACTTCATTTCCTTGTTGGCCTTATTGTCCTTTCAACATTATTTGGTAGGCGCAGTGGTGTGGGTGCAAGAGTAATAATTTTCGCGCCTTTTTTTCGTTGCTTTTCTTTATTTATTCAGCTTATTTGCTGTTAAATCAGTTCAGCAGGGTTCAGAGTTGACGCACATTTTCAAGTAATTATGAGCTTAAGTATTTCTTTCAGAATTCGAGATGTGTTGATCAGTTTGATAGAAACAAAACCTGGTAGGTAGATGGTTTTTCGAACAGAGGGAACCAACTGATGCGATGTATGTGTTTCCTTTTTGTAGGGAATCTGCATTTGAGAATTACTGCCATATTTTGGGAGGGGCTTGGAGGTGTTCTTAAATAACCTACTCAGAATAAAAATCCTGCCCACGGTTCAATTGAGCTGAATAGTACTCAAAACTACAGAAAACTAGAGTCAGAAACTGTTACGAAGACGGAAAGCTCTCCAAGGCGGCTAGGGTCTTCGAATGTACCAGTTGTAAGCTATGGTTATCGTAACAGGCCACTGAAATCCAATACAAAAAGGTTCGGGGGATCAAAAAAATAGTTCCCGCGGCAGTCGGGCTAGTTTAAGAAGGTGGCAGTACGGAAAGGTACCGGATTCATTCCAATGAATGAAAGCCCATATGACTAACACTCAATTCACTTTCGGGGTGTGTTTTGCTGTTACAACAACAAAACACCTGTGCGCTTTTCTTAACGCCTTTATGTCATGCGAGGGTTGTGGACACCCAGTGAATGGTTATGACCTACCCGTAAGTCCGACGTCACCTTAAATTCAATTTCGAATGTGACTGATCTCGACCTTGGAAAAGTCTTCCGGGGTTTAAAAAGAAGCCAACACCGAAAAATCTGCCACCTTTAAACCTCTTGGCTTTACCCGACCAAATCCGTACGCATGAGTTAATGTGAAGACTGTGATTTGCATTCTTCATGTAAGAACCTTAAAGATCAAACCTCGCCTAGCAAAGTGCGGAACTCTAATTGAAATTGGGAATAATGGAAATCATGTATTTGCACGCAGAATTGCAGGAAATCAAGAGCAGAACACTGAATCAGTGTTGGCATGGTCGTTAGAATAATTTCTCAAGGCTTTTTCGAGCTTGAGCTAAGATAAAATGTGGTTAAACGTCTTTCAAGGCCTTCTTATTGAAGAACCAGGAAACTCTTGAAAACGTCTTCAACTCAGCAGCACCTGGATTTCAGTTAGCCATCCACCATACTGTAGAAAGAGAATATTTCTAATATTTAAGGTAGCCCACATAAAATCTGATTGACCAGTGTCCCCCTCTTGCCAAAAAAATCGCACTACGGTGGAAGTGATGGTGTTTGCGCAACGTTTGATTTTCTGAATCGAAGACCTTCTGTTCAAGAGCAGACGGCATGCGGTGGAATTCTGAACTCGTTGGAGCCCGTTACGTCCTGTTCACACTTATATTATTAGGCCAAGAGGTCGGCGATCGAGAGCGAGTTCAGGCATTTCCACACTAGTTTCGACGACACCACTGTGGAACTCAGAGCTTTAGCCGCTTGAACAGCTAAGTAATTTTGAACTCTTTAAAAATATGAGACCATTTGCCGCATCCTAAGCAGCTGCATCCCCCGATATTCTGACAGAAATTGATTTTGGAGGAGGTACTTATATGATCGCATGGTATTTCTTAGTAGATCAATCCATCGATACGTTACCTCAACTTTCCAGTAACATCGTTACAACAACCCTCTGAAGTGTTCCAATGCAGGTTGTGTTGGGATCAACTTCTCTACACCAATTTGAAACTGCGAGGGATTTCGCCTATTTGGGAATCAGCGTTAACACCGAGCATCATGTCGACCGGGACAACGAAGAAACTTCGAAGAAAATTTCTCTTTCGAAGCCTTATAATTCTCTCTTTATACCTGTGCTGATCTACTGCTCGGAATCAGGGACAGTGTCGAAGAAAGATGAGATGGCTCTTGGAGTATTCGAAAGAAAAGTTCTCCTGAACAGTGATGGTCCTTGCCGTGCTGCCAATCTGAAGTATTAAAAGAAATGTAACGATGAAATGTGCGATCTCTACGCAGATACAAGCAAAGACTTCGCTGACTTGGGTATGTTGTGCGAATGGCCAAAGAAGTTCCGGGCCAGAAATTTTCCTCCCGGCACTCGAATTTTTGCAGAAAACGAAGGGGATACCACGAATGAGATGACACAAAAAAAACAGGTAGAGGATGACTTACTATCACTTGGTGTTTCCAATTGGCGTCAGTTATCGCTAAGACAAGATTTCTGGTGTGGTTTTATATGAAGCGGCCTAAAACGCTTAGACGGTAAGGAGCCAATAAATGATGAGGAATGACCGACTACGACCACGTTGGAGTGCCAGAAAATTTCTCAAAATATTGCCATTTTTTCATAAACAGTATTTTTATTTTTTTACAGTATTGCAAACTCTAACCTCAATTTCAATTTCAAATAAGCAATGAGAAGCTTAAAGAAAACCAGAAATCCTATTTTTACTAACATTTTTACTAACATTTTTCCTTGCTCCAATGTACAATTTACTTTTGTCATTTCCATATTGTATCTTAATTCATCTTCGTCTTTGAGCTGTCTTGTCAGTCCTTCCAAGCGGTAAGAGCCACTCTAATTTCCCGAAACGACCGAGTATTTAAGCAAAGTGTCACCCATACTAAAGCCATTAAGAAAGATAAACTTTGTGAAATGGCGTTGTCACATATAGTTACACTGATGCGCCTTGTATAAGAAACAGGCTAAAGTAAATATATAAAATTAGAAGAGAGAAAAAAGAACGAAAAATATAAAACAAAATAAACCAGGACGAAGGACACGTCTTGTCTGTCACTCCAAAATGTCACAGCGGAACGAATACCAATACATAAACGTGGTAGAATAATAAAAACAAAAAAAAATAACAAAACAAACAAGTAAAAAAGAAAACCAAAAAGAACAGAAGAAAAAAAAAAATTACAACAAAAAAATAAAACAAAACAAGGCAACGTACTTTGCCCCTGACGACCGTTTGAGGAGCGCACAACAGTTGCTTAGCAGGATAATAGCCTGCCTGCTCATTTTGCCAGCTAAAAGGGAGTGCACAAGCAAAACCCCTGCCGGAGAAGATATGCGTTACGCTGACGGACTTTTACCCAAATCGACGCACCGACAATGGCTGAGGAGCTCTACGCAAGCAGGAAGTGGTGGAAAATGCCAGGCGACTGAGTGATTTATGGCGCTGCGAGTGACGAGAACGAAAGCAGAAATTCTTAAGCATATAATAATGCTCCGACATAACGAGATTGTTTTATGTGTGCAAAATATATACGCAAACACACTCACACATACATGGACGCTTGACATTTGTTATTTTACTATGAGACGTTTGAGGGTTGCCGCTACTGCGCATAAGGACAACGCTTGCAAAATATAACAAAATAAAATAACAAGTTAAAGAAACAACAAGATTTGAAATGCTTAGCACGTTGGACAAGTGTAAGTACGCCTAAAAATGATCTCGATATACCCAGTTACGGGGGTTATGAAATGACTTTTGCTAATTAAGACCGAGACGTATTACTGTGAACTAGTATTTTAGCTTACTCTATTCTAAATATATGGCACGTACCCATGTGCTACCATACTAACCATAGCCCTTGTTACTGACAGATTTTTTTTTTTTTTTTTTTAATTTTTTATTATTTTTATTTTATTTTGTTTTGGTTTATTTTATTTTATTTTATTTTCCTTTATTTTATATAATTTTATTTTATTTTATTTTGTTTTGTTTTATTTTATTTCATTTTATTTTATTTTATTTTATTTTATTTTATTTTATTTTATTTTGTTTTATTTTATTTTATATGATTTTATTTTATTTTGTTTTGTTTTATTTGATTTTATTTTATTTAATTTTATTTTTTTTTATTTAATTTTATTTAATTTTATTTTTTTTATTTTACTTTATTTTATTTTATTTTATTTTATTTTATTTTATTTTATTTTATTTTATTTTGTTTTATTTTATTTTATTTTATTTTATTTTATGTTATTTTATTTTGTTTTATTGTATTTTATAACGAGCTCAAGACCAGTTGATAATAATTAACTAAGAAAAAATATGTAAAATGAACAGACCGTAAAACCAACAACAAAATTATTTTATTTTATTTTAAATCATTTTTATTTTATTTCACTATATTTTATTTGATCTAATTTTATTTTATTGTACTTTATTTTATTTTATTTTATTTTGTTTTATTTTATTTTATTTTATTTTATTTTATTTTATTTTATTTTATTTTATTTTATTTTATTTTATTTTATTTTATTTTGTTTTATTTAATCTAATTTTCTTTTAATTTATAGTATTTTATTTCATTCTATTCTATTTTATTTTATTTTATTTTGCAGTAATTGATTCATTTGGAAATTTTGTAAAATAGTTTTGCCTTGGCTGCTTTTTTTCTGCCTGATAAAAGGATACTCATGAGTTTGCCTAAGTACAAGAGAGCTGACCATAAAGCAGAAGCTCCCTGTTTCCTAAATATACTATCAGTTTGAAATAAATTTGGAAAGTTTAAAAAAAATATCCCGCACCTGATTATACAAAAGCAGAAAAGTGTCAGGATAAAAAACCAGCACAACAAAAATTACTTGAAAAACATATTTCACGCAAAAGGACTTGCGCAAATCACACAGACATTCACACAAACACAAGGCTAGAAATCCAACTTCATATTTATGGATAATACAAATTTATATTTACTGATTTTTCTAGCTCATGCAAACAGAATATACATACATACACCCTTGCATATCTAGTGTATACTATTTACGTAGGTAGACAGGCTCTCGCAGAGCTACCTTCAATCAAAAACATAATCCTTATTTAGTAGGATGGCTTACATAGCGCTACGCTTTTGGTGATAATAAGGTGAGACGAGGTTTCAGTCTTCGTCTTACGCGTGTGCTCCGTTAACTCGCACGTCTTGGCTGAGGTGACAGGTTGAGCGAGAAATTTCAAACCTACAATCTCACCTTTTTTTTTTTGTTATTTAGTGTTACATAGAAATACTTTTACACGTTAATACATAAACTGGCATGGACGTACGCAGAAGTTGACACATGGGGTCGGGGTCTGGTATGTACTAAAGCGGTTCATTCATTATTGTATTATACAAAATATTTAATTGAGTTTGCTGTGCTCTCAAAAGTTCAATCAAAAAACTTGTGTTGTCTAAATAACAAAAAGCCGCCTCAGTGCTTAGCCGACTCCTGGCTACGCCCCTGTACACACATACAAGTGTTTGATAGAAATCGTTAAATGGGATGCGTACGTTACTTAAAAGGAAAGCAATGTGAACAAGATTTTTTCATGGGGTGAACATTATCATCAAACTGGAATTCGTCGAGATGTTGGGTGGGGTTTGCGTGTAGGCGATTACTTGGTTTGAGTTTCTTCATTTTATGAAGCCGTCAAAAACGATGATTTAGCACAAAAAAAAGTATGTTTTTTCTTATTATATAAACCTGCTAGATATATATTATTATACACTTTCATCTCTTCGGAAATACAGAAGAGCCTGAAACAAGCAAATTCACTCAAGCTCTTGTTTTGATATAAATATCGAATATACAATCGAATTATACCGGAAATTCCCAGTAGTCCGAGTAAGTTTTCGTCTCATTTAGCTTTAAAGCTTCAACATTTTTGTACAAGCTTTTAGAAGTAAAATTTAAAGTACCATGACTATAAGATTTAGTTAAGCTATGAAAACCATTATTTTACTTTAAAAGCTGAATTTTCCATCCAAGATTTTTCATAACTAACTCTTTCTAACTCAGTGATCACCTTCCTCCGAACCACGAATGCAAGGATGAGCTCTTCTCATTTTACCGTCGTCCATGCTTCTGCGCAAGATATCAAAGGTAGTCGAACTTACAGATCGTCGACAGAGGACTTTACTTCTTAATTTTGTCATTTTCAAAAGCGATTGCTTGTAGTTTGAAATAGATATTGCAATCAAAATTGATAAGCTGCTTCTCAATAGTATGTAGTATACTCCTGCCAAAAATTAAGCAAATCGGATAACACACAAGTCAAATATCCGGGCAAGTTGTTAATACCCCACTGCAATAGGGAAGTTATATACCTTTTTCGATTTTCATACCTTTATTGAACATGAAATGTGTGGAAGTATGAGAAGAAGAAGAGATGGGAACATCAATAAGTAAACTGGAATCATAAGAACGATGAGTTGAGTCGATTTAGCCATATCCGTCTCTCCGTCCGTCTGTCCGTCTGTCTGTCTGTCTATTTGAACGAAAACTGTTCAAACATAAAATGTGCATGTATTGGTATTTTGAAAAAATGTGGTTAGCAGTTGTTGGGAGGGAAGCTATTTATATACAAATAAATTAATGGCGGCCACCGTGGTGTGGCGGTAGTGTTTCTGGCCTACCACACCGGTTCGGGTCATGGGACTGGCAACATCAAAAGTGGTTTGAAAAAGTTTTTCAAAACGGCAGTGGTTTGGCAAACTCTCCGAGTGTCTTTCTGCAGGCCCCTGCGGGTTAGGGGTTTAGAATATGCCCGAGGTAGGCATACCGGTAGTAAGAGGCGACTAATATGCACAAAGGTAATTACGTGCAACTCGATGGTTGATCTACGGATATGATGCCTCTCACCTCTCATTACCCATCTAATCCTTCCTTACGGAAGGAGCGGTGACATGACCTAGAAGGTTTCGCTGGTCATAAATCGCTACCACGACAGTCGGGCAGTACCGCAAGGGAGTACCGGAGCGTACCGGGTTCAAATCCGGTCAAGAACTGTTAATTCGACAATACTCCCTAAAACCTTCGGGGAGTGTTTTTGTCGTTACCAAAACAACAACAACAGTGTCTTTCTACTATGGAAGGCTTCTCAGCAAAAATGCTTCTCCTTTATAGATGCCGTTCGAAGTCGGAAAAAATCTGTAGGTCCTGCCAATTTGTAGGGAAAATTTCAAAACAGCACACCACAAATTGGAAAGGAATCTCGGCGCAAAAATCTCTTAGGAGGTTTATGATGATATACCTGTTGTATATCGCGCCATACGTTTATAGTTTTTTTAAATTAATTTACCACTCAAAACTCATAACAGAAGTGTTTTTAATGAAAACAATCAGCTGGCTTTATAATACGAACTGAAAGTATTAAAACAGACCTGCGTAAATTAGTATGCCATAATAGATCATTACTAGGTATATTAGGTTCGGTTTCACCCGAACTTAGACTTCCTTACTTGTTTTAAACTAGACAGGACCTAGATGGACTAAACTATCTAGGCCCTGTCTTTAAAAGCGCTAACAAACGGGCTCGGGCCTACTTATGCTTTCCTAGGTAGCCCCATTCTTTTAAAATTTGTCTCTAAAAAATTTTTTATTATTAATTACAAATAATTATTAAAACAAAATAAAAACAATAATAATTTTCATAAATTCAAAAAGTGAAAAATTATTATTATTGGCCTTGAGCTCGTATATAGTTATGGCACTTTGCAAATGTATAGGCTGTAAAAACAACAATTCAATTGAATTGTTGGTATACAAAATAAAAGATTCCTTTTTGTTTTGTTGATTTTCCGACAGGGTGGAAGCTGGTGTATATTGGAACGATTTTCCGTCATCCCTTGTCAAATTCGTTTTGGAGACAAACCGGTTTCGGCGATGTGCCATTTTCTATGCCATTTTTCGTTCTCGAGATGACGGAAAATCTTTCCACTATACCCCATTTTAAAAGGCAATATCTAGCAAGGTACTAGGCAAAATCTATCACATTTTCTACCCGCATCGCCTCATTTCCATATACACTGACTCATTTCCATATAACCTTCCCTTAATCTCTGCAACCTCAACTTATTGCTCCACTGAGACTTTGATGATTCATCTATTAAGTACGAAACCTCAAACAATTTGAAACCAGCCCAACACTCGTAAATCCCGAAACGGCAGTTCAATTGGAATAATGAGCCAGATATGCCATACGCCAAAGGCAAAGCCAACGCTTATTTGACACAGAACGAAATAACACGCTTATACTGATTCATTTCATTCATTGTTCATAACTTCTAATTTGTGCTTAAATAATTCTAAACATTAAGTAAAAATTATTAGAAAAAGTTTTTGAAAATTTACAACTAAAAGAACAAGAGCAAGGAGAGAACAGAGCACACCCTGCGCTATTGGAACGTATGAAGCTGCCAGGGAACATATTCAGTTCATAAGCATTATAAGGACATGTGTATGTATGCATTATGTACATACACATATACATACATATCTACATCGAGTACTAATTCTCATTAATGTGCCATGAGATGCAGCTAAATCGTGAATATGTGTATGAGTTGGAGGGTTAAGAAGCAAAAATTTCCAATTCGAGTTGGCATTATTAGTCTCTAAAGTAGAAAAACACAAGCGCAACAGAAACAACAACACACAAATCAACAATATGCTAAGCACAACAACATGCAAATAAGCGCGGGTGTATGGGGTGAGTGTCACAAACATTTGCTCGGGGTAAGGACGAATTATGAATTTGACAGAAAACAACGAAACAAAATCCATAATTCAGGATAAAACATAATTCCACATAGCAAAAATAATAACAAACAACAAAAACAAATAATTTACAAACAGTAGCAGAGTAGTCTTAACAAAAGTACCAAAATGAAAAACTAGGCAAAGCGACCGCCCAACCGCCAACCAAGGAAAGCATCTCCGTTAGCCGTTCAGTTGGCGCCCACTTGAAGCACTGCTAAATATAACGGTGAAAAGACGAAACTCAAAGGAAAAACTGGCAAACAAAACCAAAACAAAAAAAATGTTTAAACAAACAACAGAAATTATGGCTGCAAAGTGGCATAGCGGCAACAATGTTGAGTTGTACGTCACAGTGCTGGATGAGTGGAACGAGGGCGCGAAGGAGAACAAAAACGTTGAAATGAAAAGAAATACAAGTTACGAAGCAGTTACAGTAATTTATTAAATCCCTTTACGCATTTTCATAATAATTTTTGTAGACAAATATTTAAATGCAACCCCAAACAACAAAAAAGAGAACAAAAACAGTCAGGGTAGAGATGTCAGACAGTAACTCACAATCAAAATGGAATGCTTTATTTTAAATATTTTGATCGTTATCATCAACATCAGGAGTTTCCTTAACTTTGGTTGAAAGAGGCCGGAAGACACACTGCTGAGGATCACTGCTGCCTCGATACACTGAGAGTGGGTCTTCATTCTTGCACACAATCCGCTTGATAGGAACTTACTGTCGTCCCTGAATTGAAAGATCCTCATGCCTATACAATTTGTATGAATCATTCCCAAATACCGCGGCGCTTGATTGGAGGCGCTGGAGCGATCCAAATTAGTGATTGCAGTTATGTGCGATATTACGAAAGCTCCAATCTGCGAGCATTCAAACTTTGGACAATATACGAAATTCTCCTCGCCGTCCTTTAGGAGCTCATAGGACAATCCAATGGCGTTTAAACCGAGATATTGTGGTTGCTAGCTCTTCAAAGTCTCTGGAGTACAATCAAGTCCTTCACCTTTGATTGTGTGTGTGGTTCCTTCTCACCCCGTTTAAAAGCTCAAAGAGTTGCTTCCTCCATAATCTTAGTACTCTTTGGGCATTGCTCACCAGGTCGCGGTTTTAGTTCTTAGCTTGTTAAGCTCCATTTCTTCTTTCATATTATTTCACAGAATCTTCTGTTTGAATTTGATCGTGACCCTGAGGACAGAAGCCTTCCTACCGATAAGCTATTCTTGTGGGTACAGAGAGCAGATCTTGACTTGGAAGAGAAAGTAATCCGTGTGTATGCCAGCTCCACTGGAACCTTGCCATGTTTCTCTCAAAATGTAGCCTAATGGATCTTTCAAAGGTTAAACTTGGTCAAAGATATGTCACTCCCCGGTAAAGGATGTCAGCCATAAGCCATTAAGCGAGGTTATGTCATGGAGGCTAAACTCTCTGACTGTGTGGCCTTCTTGTATTATTATCTAGAGCACGACTTTCAGTGGTTTATGTGGCAATTCCCAAGACCACTACTCGTCACTGATATAGTCACGGTATCCCACTGTTTCGCTGATAACCAATATTGCAGTCACTTTTAAGGTCACTATTGTGGTCACATTGCCGCTGTTAGCCACTTTTGCAGTCATAGTCACTATGGCGGTCACGCTCACTGTTGGGGTCGTGTTGTCGGTCACTGTTGTCCTGGTGATGGTCACTCTCGTGGATCCGTTGTTAGCTACTATTCCTGGCATGTTTCGGGGCTCCCACAGAATAACGGTCACCGATAACGGCCACAGTCACGGTCGCTTCAACGGTTCCAGGTTACAATCGCTATTAACGCTCCGATCACTGTCGCAGTTAAGGATACTTCTAGTATTATGGTCACTGTCACGGTTCCCATCCAGTTACAAGTTATAAAAATTGTTCTGTGCCATTTCAATTAGGTGTAACTGTAATTATTTACTCAGCGAGCTACAAAAAAAAACAACTAAAACATAAAACAGCAACAATGTTTCATATTTATGACAAGGATTGGGTGCGCTAGAACTCTGAACAGCTCAACGCAGTCATCATAAATAGCACAAGTATAAGACGAAAACGAAAGCGTGCAAATATTTATAACGCGAAGCTGTGCAAGCAACGAGTAAACATTCAACTCTAAATTTTAATCCCTTTTGGCAGGAAAAAATCATAATTTCCAAACCGGTAGAGTCGAGACAGTGATATGCGTGTAGATTGTCTAGTCGTTGGTGAAAGTGGAGATGATGGGCGTGGCAAGAAATATCTACTTTTACCCGACATCTAACGCGGTTTTTGCTAAGCGCAAGCAGTGAGAGAGAAATGAAGCGAGCTTGAGTAGTGAAATGTTGCAAAAAGTTTTGTAGCAATTAACAACAACAATTACGTCCATGCCCAACAATAACATCAAATACTCAACAAAATTAAACAACATTCGCGTAAAAATGGAAGTGAAAATGGCAGCACAGAAAATAATTTTAATCTCCTCATGAATATTCCTTAGCAATTTTGTTTGTTGTCGCTTGGTTCGGGGTTCATGCGAATGGTTGAACTTGAAAGTAAATACATTATGCCGACAACGGGAGTTATAACAGAGACGTTTATTATTTAGCATTTTTATTGCGCTTCATCTTTTTTTTTAATTTTTAATATGCATTAACTGTTTCATTTGGAAATTTTGTAAAATAATTTTGCTTTAGTTGTCTACCTTCTGCCTGATAAAAGGATGCTCATAAGTTTTGCCTAAATACAAGGGAGCTGACCATAAAGCAGAAGCCGCCTGTTACGTGAGTTTCCCAGCGGTTTGAAGGAAATTTTGTATATATACAATTCAGTGGATTCTAAGTACTTTGAATTTGGTGTTGCCACTGAAGAAATGCTTATGAGGTTGCTACCCATTTAAATCAATTGAAATATTCAATGAGATACTACGATCAACATGGTAGTCGAACGAAATGGTTGCGTGGAACTAATTTTAACAACATGTTGTATAAAATAACGCACTACATGCCTAGCTATTATTTCTATGTTTTGTCACTGAGGAATTTTTTTAAGGCTGCCACCTTTTTTAAACTATCTAATTCCATTAAATAAAACATATCAGTATGGGTGTTAAACGAAGGGTATTTTTCGGGCTTTTTTGATAAAAAATACTTTTGTTTAATATGTTAGTATCGCTATCAAACGAAATTTTTTTCATAGGGATTGCCACCTGCCCTTAATTATATATTTCTGTATTTATACTTGTTAACCGCTACCAGCTCGAAAAGGCTATACCCATTTGCATGGAATTTTTTATATAGATAACGTACTAAATGATATCCACTCTTCGCGTTTTTGCAAGGTTGCCACCTATTTGAAATTATTAAAAATAAGAGTTAAGCATATCAATATGGGTAACTCACGAAAGATATTTCTTTCGGTTTTTAATTAAAATAATTTGAGGTAACATTGCCAACTAACTTTAATATATAGAATGCTACAATTTCAAAAGAGATTTTGCATCTTGACATACCCGATATTAGAATGAGTGGACTAGGTTACCATACACTTACGGAAAATATTGCACGATTATGTGAATAACTCTTGAAAGCGTGAGGAGTTTAGAGTATAAATAAAAATGTTAAGCACATTTTTGTTTTTACATTCCACTAGCACGAACAAAATTTTTCAGTGATCAAAATTCAGTAATTTTGTGTTTAACTAATAGTCATGTTCTAGCGAAAAAAAATTTTAAATAAGTTTTTGCAAAAAATTCAAAAATCGTATTTTTGAAACCCCCTTTTGAAAATATCAGGATATCTTTAGCAATATCAGAGGTATAATGCAAAAAAAATCTAGTCCAAATTTTTATGGCGACTTTTAGTTTTTACGATTTTGAAAAATCCAAAATTTTCTAATACTACATTTGCACTGAATGAAATGCGTGATTTTCATAAAAAAGATGGAAATGCGGCACATTTCCTTATACAAATGGCAATCAGACATGCAAACCAAATCACACAGCAAATGCGATGATTTCATGAAAGTTTGATTCGTATGCGTCAAACTCGTTTGATTGGTACTTCATAACAAAGGAACTAACGCATTCAAAGCCAATATAAACACGTTCAAATTACTGGTCTGAAATCACTCATTTTAGATCAGTATAAATGGGCTATAAAATTAGAAATTTCAATATTTTTTGTTTCTAAATATTTTTTTTATACCAAGTATCCCCTTTAAAAGTTCCAAAGTTTATTTTTCAACTACAGAAGCTTCCGAAAAATTGAAGAAATTAAATAAAAAAAATAAAATTAAATAGGGAAAATTTTTTTAAATGCCATAAATTTTGAAAAAAAAAAAATTTATTATTTTTCTTTGTCAGAACTTTGTTTTATGATAAAATAAAAACTCTTGACCAAATTTTATTCAATTTGAAAGGGGTCGGTTCCAACTATGTGACGATATGACATGGAAAGATCCATTAGTTTAATAAAATTAATATGTTTGAATATCTAAATTAGATATAATTGCAACTACTTTAACCCTCTAACAACTAAGAATTTTTTTGTTTTTAAATTCAGCCTTCTAGGAAACCTAGACATTAGTGTAATTCATGTTTTATCTGAGAAGACTGCAAGTGAAATTTTTCATGGAAAATTTCTTAACCCTCAAGCGCTACGCAAGTTTTTCAACGAAACAAGAACGCAGTGTATTAAATCAAATTTCTCTTAAATATTTCTAGGTTAGATTTTCTACTCAGTTATGAAACATAACCCTTTTTGCGCCGTTTTCTAAACATGCAGGGAAATAATTTTGTGGCTTAATAGCTATAAAAGCAGTTTCATCATTTTTCGCTTCTTTTATTATTATAATTGCAAAACTTTATTGTTGATATCTACCATTGAACTTAATTTTCCCTCAATTTATTTTACATGCCTCATATAAATATGTATTACATAACATACATACATACACACTATATGGATACTCACTTTCACACTTTCAGTTAATTTCATTTTGCAAAGCAACCCCGGCTGACAATGTTTGCCTGTCAATCAACCATAATTCACCGACCATTGGCTCATTCACATTGTTAAAGACACACATCCGTGCATAGATATTCATATGTGCATGTATGTGTGTGTTTTATATGAGCGAGTGTCAGTTGTCGATAGGACAAAATGTCATAAATCATTTCGTTGGCAATGACTCTGACAGAATGTAATTCACATTGAAGGGATCCTTTTCACAAAATATTATCTCTTTAGGCAGCATGAATGGCGTTGAGGCATTAAATTTTGAAAACTTGAAAATGTCAAATACATACATACACTGAAAATGGCTGTAAATATGTATATGTTGACACACAAGTTGCTTTTCTAGATAGACATGTATGACTTCATGCGATATATGGATGTCCTTAGACAGTTTAATTAAACACTTTCTTTACGCATCTTCCCGTAAAATTTCCTGTTTGCCACTGGCACATTGCCAGATTTATAAGAGTTATTTCACGTATCTTTTAGTCACGGCGCGTCGCCGACAACATACCTTCTACAGGATTTTATATTGAGCGAACTCACCTACTTCGACCTAACCTATCAAGAAAGAGTGGCACTTAGAATAGTTGGATGTAGGGTTCACGATTAAAGACTCTACGGGATGCGAGTAGGTGAACTTGGAAAAACTGTGGACTGATAGGATTTCGCAAGACGAAACTCCTCCCATTCATTTATTGAAATAGGATTTGGTGACATACCAAAATCAAATTTTAGTAAGAACATTAGGTCTCTAGTCTGTATAATCCATCCACATACACCTTTCCTAATGAGAGCAGACACCTAGCCAGACCTTCTGAGATTAATACCATCATAAGCCGTATATTCTTTCCAGCCTCGAATTAGCAAAGAAGACTCAAGCATACTCCCCAAAAGCAAAGTGTAGTTTTCTTCAACAAACTCCCCACGACCACGGTGCTTATCCTCCTCCAACTGTTATCCACATTATAATTCAGAGCCAATTTTCGAGAGAATACTCAGGAATGCTCTACATGAAAAAGGTAAATTCCCCCGGACCTGATCTCAAGTCGGTTTGGAGTCGTTAGTAACGCTTATCGAATGCTTCAGCTAGTGCATTATTGCGATTGGTATTATACCAGTATTGAGCTAATGGCTTCCAACAATATCCTGAGTAAATGGTGCCCTGGAATCCTATGATATTGAAAAGACGCAGATGGTCCTGCAGATGCGCTCACCACGAAGAATTAAAGAATAACAACAACAGTGTCCTTAGAAGTGGAAATTAATACCCTTGGCGCTTGCCTACAAATATCTGTTTTCGAAGTGGCTTACGTGCCGCTCAATCTTCCAGCCAGAACCAAAATCAGAATCTTGCCTTTATTTGCCAGCTCGAGGCAGAAGCCGTTTAGCTTAAATCAAATTATATATTTTCGCGAGAATATATTTCACTTTAAAGAGTACTACAATCCAAGAGCACCTCCTGTGAACTGTGAATATAGCGCTTACCCCTTAAAAGTCACTTCAGAGTAAGATTCGACAGTAAAGAGTTTTGATAATTCAGCCCTTCCATACCTTTTTGCTCCAGAAACTAAACAGCTACCCACAAATCTGTCTGAACAGGCACAATACCTTCTGGACTGAAAAGACCCCTGATATCTTAGAATATTCTAAAGGCCACGTCCGGAGTAGAGAACCGTATCGTTAAAGAGCTTAGAGCTAACTGCTTTTTTTGTGCTACTTAATCAAATGTAGCACGGCCTCGGCAAAAAAAGGTATTGAAGTCTTAGCTACTAATACCAGCTGAGCAAGTACCGAGATAGATCGTGCTCTTACCACAGCGTGCCTCGCGCCCGAGAGACTGTCAGATACTCATTGTAGGAGACCGGATCCACCTACTCTGGTACACTGCTATTTCCGACTACATTGAACCATAGTCCCGGAAGCAAATTATAGATCTACAGAAAAAACAAATGGAGACCAGTAGAAAATGGGACAAGAGGGACAGAACAGTCAATGTCATGTGGAGCCATTCCAAGCCTATGTTTATGGGCCATGAAGATCCTTAAATACAATCTGGATTCGTTCACCGAGAAAAGTTTCCCCTTTGACAGCTTATAGTCACACCTTTCTTACTCTCAATTTTCTTTCCTCATTTCCATACTCGGCGCTACACACGTTAAGAGCTTCTTTGTATTAAGGTGGTCTCTGAAAGTCAGGACTCTTCAAATTTATTAAAAACGAACTGCAAAATGCTTTTGACTTGAAACTGGTACTAAAATCCAGACCTGTTAACTAATGATTGATTACTTTTTGGAAAAGCCTACCAATGATTGATTACCCAATTTTTCAGTTTATAATGATTATTTTAAAAAATAATTTAAAAAATCTAGAAAAATTAAAAATAATCAAAAAGAAAATTTTTATTCCAATTGATTACTTTTGTGTGTTTTTTATTGTTTTTGATTCCTTTGGATTGTTGCAGACAAACTTAAGCAAATACCGCAATATTATCAAAAAAAAATAATAAGGAAAAAATGTAAAAATTAAAAAAAAAAGTTATCAAAAGTATTCCAAAACAATCCAAAAATGTTGTTTTGCCTGGTTTTGATTACTTCAAAATTTTTTTTTTGGATAGTTCTTTTTTGTTTAATGGAAATTCCCATTCCCAACAGGTCTACTAAATACACAAACAAAAACAATTTTTTCAGACAAAATGGCTGCAATTAAGAACACGTATAATGTACATGTATCTAAGCGTCTTTCAGAAAATTATGATTGCTTTAAAAACATTAAGCATTAGCAAAAATACTGCTTGCCACATCATCTCTTTTACATTTCCAAAACATTTCGCATCAAAAGAGACGAATGCGCCGTACTTCAACGAGATGAGGGTGAACCATTAGGCCTGAACCTCGGTATGGGAGGAAGTGTCTGCTGCATATGTTTGTATGTGTGCTGTATAATTATGATGGCATTTCAGCTAATGTGAATTCGTGTCCTGAGGCAGCCCCTACTCGTTTTCGTTATACAAAGCAGCGGGAATAAGTAAGCTTCGGAGCTCTAGCCAAACTATATGACGGAATGGCTGGCAGGCGTACAAACCAACAAATCGAGGTAGAAGAATTATGCTTCAACTGATATGAGTGCTGATACTATGACTGCAACTGCGACGTTGACTACAACTGCGACTGCGGTTGCGGTGCTGTATCAACGAGCTCTGAGCACGCATAAATCACTCATTATGAGGCGTAATTAATGCGACGACTGTATGGCGACCTAAATTTTATATAAATCATTAGATTAAGCAAACAAGGCGCACACACACACACACACACACACACACACACACAAAATACATTTGCACATTAGAAGCACCCGCACACAATCATCATTTCACTTGCCCCTAAGCGGATATGGCACGTTCATATGCCAGTTAAAGAGAAATTACAAATACTAATAAGCTTTTTCACACACACACACACACTTGTACATACCTACAAACATCAACAAATTACGTTTGTACATTTACTTAAGTGTTTGGTACAGTCCTCCGAGATGGATCCATTTACTCGTTAACTCGCTCACTCGTACATTAGGCAGCTCAAGTTAGCCACCCTCATCAGCGTCAAGCAAGCAAAACGCCCGAACCTCATCAGCATCACCATCAACATCAGCATAATCAGCATTGTGAATGGAAATGACGCAACGGAATCTCATCAAGCGTTGAGGACGAAAAAAAAGAACAACGTCGTTCGTCATTACCGTAGCGAGTAAATGGAGCATTAACAAGCAGCACCCACGGTCGTCGGGGCGGGAGGTTGTTATATGCTTTTGATTTCATTTCAGTCAGGTTCGTAGGGATCCGTCATTAGTGAGTGTGTCCTATTTTAAAATATGAACCATATCGGTTTACTCGTTGCCCTTTTCTGACCTTTGCTGGCTTTGCTTTTGAGGAGGGTTGGCATTCGCGCGCGTCAGGTGCGTCAACACACACAAATATTGATATGTAAATGGCGTGGCATTTTTGCTGCGCTAGCGGAAAATTATATAAAGTTCGTGTTGAACAAAAATAAAAGAAGAATTAATATGAAATAGCTACAGAGTCAACATGAGATCACAATCTCGGTGCATAGCACCAACACTACAGACGTATGTGTAAGTTTTCTCATACCTTTGCTGTAGGGAAAATCTCTAGTTGGAACTACTAGTAGTTCAGTGTAAGAGTTTAATCTATTACAATATCCAGAAAAAAATTGTGCTTGCATGATTCTAGTCTCCCTCGGAAGCACGCGCTTCTCTTGAGCTATTTCAGCCGACAACAGCTCTACGAGCTCCCTAACATTGAAGATTTTTGCTTCTTAATCGAGGTGAGGCTCAGATGACATAAGGAGACATCGCTTAGTAGCTCTGATGGCGGTGTTTTGAAAGACTTGAACCATCCTCCGGTCGCGGAAAGCCTTATATGTAGCAAGCAGGTTTGTTTATTTTTACCCCAGTGCAGCCGGCAAGTGGCTTGAGGATCTTGTTGGGGCTCTGTACCTTTGTGCATATTTCTGTAGCATGATTACCGAAGCGATTCCGTTGTCAAACAAAACAAGCAAGATGGTTTTCTCGTTTAACTCTTGCCCCACCTGTGCATTCCACGTCGTAAAGAGAGTCGCCGTCGATTTAGTCGGAGATACGATAAGTTTTCGCTCAGTGAAGTAGCTGGAAAGGTCATGGATCGCCCGTCAAGGCAGAGGCCCTTGCCCTGAAGCAATAATAGTACAGGCTAGGAGACTCACTTGGATGGAGGGGGAATCCTCGATACATAGATATTAAACAAAATGGGGGGTAGGACGCCCCCCTTTTGCATCATCTGTCTTATCCTTCTTGGTTTGGATGTTGAGTCTCTGAATGTTACTGACGCTTGCCGACCGTTAAGTTAGCTATTGGTCCACCTTTATAGGCCGGAAGAGAGCGTTGACTTTTCCAGTCTGATAGCTCAAATGCCAAGAGCACCCTCCTATAGTTTGGAGGGTATCTTTCAAACCATTGTTTATTTGTGTATTTATGGCGTTAAGAGCGTTTGTTGCGCTATAATGTTTTCGGAAGCTAAGTTGATGGTTGGCCAATTGGAGATTTGTGATGTAGCATAAGAGCAGAGTAATCCCGAGTAACTTCGTAACCGGTGACAGGAGAGAAATCGGACGATATGGTTCTCACTAATTAGTCGGCCTCCCAAGATTTAAAAGGGGAACCACTCACGCCTGTGTCCATATCTCAGGCATGACGAAGGTGGCTTTCAAGGGTTAAGAAAGATAACAATGTCCCTTGTTTCCACTTAGTCAGTTTGTGTTAGTCGACTGCCCATCGGATGAATGCGTTAAAATCCTTGATTCCAGGATCTTGCAGGACCCGCTACTTCTGGGGATAAAGCGGCCTGGGGCTGAATCAATAAGCGTGCAAAACTCTCGCTTACCTTGGCGTGAATCTGTCGTTGTGTGTATGACAGCGAAGGAGCTCTCTGCATATTCCGTAAAACGGTCCCTCCCTGTCCGCTTTAATAGTTTCGTCGTCCATTGTGGACAAAGTTTGTTACACGGGAAATATATATATAACTAGCAAACCCGGCAGACGTTGTCCTGCCTAAAATTTGACTTGCCTACATTTAACAAATTGTACTCTCTTCCCTCCTCACTTAGCGCTTCCTCGTCATTTATTCCTATATCTTGGCGAACTCCAGAACCTATGGCAAAAGTTTCATACCATCGACAATATACTGTGGATAAATATGAGGCGCAAACAAAACATACAATATGTGGGCGTTGCACCGCCAACTTTTCTAAAATTATATAAATCTTTACAAAGTGACACATTAACATTAAATCATTAACACACCAATAACGTTCAAATTTATGACGAATTGAAGTTTAATGTAGCCTTAGGGCGTGCCATCGCCCAATTCTCCAAAACTATATATAGCCTATGGTGTAACCAGTGAACCCGAGATTATACTGCGAAAACTTCATAAAGATAGCTTGAGTACTTCGGACGCCTATAAAGGACACAAATAAATTTTTATATATAAGATATATTATTCTTGAGGTCATTTATAGTCATGAACACTTAAAAACAAAAAATGTACAGACCAAAAAAACAACAATTCAATTGTTCTTACAAAAATTCAAATTTTATAGTTTAAAACGAACTTTGCTTAATCATAATGCATTTGTTTAAAATTGGATCATAAAATTATAGAAAACCCATATGAGATCCAATATTGGCTAAGTGCATCGATTTTAAAATTAACATAGAAAAAAGACAGAAAAAGTCATTGCTTGGTTCTTAACTTAAATGAATTTCATTCCACTTAATACAGAGAATATCATTTTTCATATTCCATTATTCGCAATAATATTCTACTGCTGCTTTCCCGTTGCTGCTATGCGCCTACCCTTCGTCAGCAAGAGCGTTAAGTGAAATAACAGCGGGAGATGTTTGAGTCGCTAAATCGCTTTTCTTCATTAATCCGCCGCTCAAAGTGACACTTTAAACCCCAGTTTGACAAACATAAATGTCATAAAATTAAATTAACAGTTGATGTTTATGGGAATTTCCTTAGCGGACACATGCACGTGGACATACATATATACATATACATAAGGTTACATGCCTACGCTTATGAAACAGAGGGACTAGCCACAAACAAAACTCTGTGTATAGTCGTAACAACAATAGCTCGTGCAATAACAACAAATATTAAATGCAACATGAAACACAATTTAACAATTAAATAACCATAAAAATGATTTTCACAGCAATAAACGTGCCGGGCAGGCAGAAGGGCAATTTTAGTTGTGCGTTAATTTTATGACCGAAGAAATGCAGTTTGACGACTATAGTAATGAAAACAAGAATAACTACAAGAAAATGTAACAAATGCAATACAATCATAATAGTTATAATAATTAACAATTGATGGCATTTACATACAAACATGCTTAGAGCACCTTTATTTGAAGTAAGTGCCGAGTTCATCAACAGAAATAAAACAATTCGAGTCACTCGTGTTCGTTATACTGTGGGTTCCGTAATACGTTAGCGTATACTTATCCAGACCCAGACATTTCTGATGCATAAAGTGCAGCGGAGCAAACTCTTTTAGAGGGAATATTACTGAGATCCAGCGAGCAAGGAGCGGTCACCCAGGTACTGTTATATTTATCCAAGTACCTCGAGATGCCACGAAATTATGTCCACATGCGCACTCCAAATTTCATCCAAATCGGTTAAACCGTTCCCGAGATAGTGGTCGATATAAGAAGGAATAATTAAAATGCAGTCAGGTGGCAACCCTAGGTGGCAATCCTACTTAAACATATTCTGGTTGGTAAACGGCCTCAAATACCTTCCGTTTGATAGCCATATTTCCATATATTTCTTAATATTTAAAAAAAAATCGGAAAGGTGGCAAGCCTCTAAGGTTCCTTTAGTGGCAACATCCAAGTGGAAAATCTTAGAAGGAAGCATACTATCCATCTACCAAATTCCATCTAAATCGGTTTAGCCGTTACCGAGATAGTGGTCGATATCTGAAGGAATAAATAAAATGCGGTCAGGTGGCTACTCGAAAATACTTTGGTTGGTAAACGGCCTCAAATACCTTCCGTTTGATACCCATATTGCCATATATTGCTTAATATTTAAAAAAAATTGATATAGGTGAAAACCCTCTGAACCACCCCAAGTGGCAACACCAAAGTAGAAAATCTTAAAACAAAGTATACTACCCATATACCAAATTTCATCCAAATCGGTTAAGTCGTTGCTGAAATAGTAGTGGATATACAAATATACAAATATACAAGAATAACTCGTTTAAAGTTATAAGATAACATGGCAAACATCACTCAAAAACTTAAAATGATGAATTAAGCTGAATCTACATCTAGCAGCACTCACGGCACGACAAAATTGTTGCCTATTTGATCAACTATATCGTGTCGTGTGGTGCTGCTGTCGCTAGCGGCTGTACCATACAACGGCACCAGTTTCCAGTAAGACCAGCATTTGCCATGACTGTGCACAAAGCTCAAGGCCAAACTTTTGAATTTGTTGGAGTAGACCTAAATTCACCTGTTTGCATGCATGGTATGCTATATGTGGCTTTTTCCAGACTTAAGCGACCAACTACATTAAAAGTGATACTACCACAGGAGAATGAGAGACGTACTAGGACATGGTGTGGAAGGAAGTATTGGCTTAGGCTTTCAATTTTTAATCTTACTTATATTATATTTAAATGCGTAAGTTTGTGAGTTTGTAGGGAAAATTCAAAAATCGGCACACCACAAATTGGAAGAGAAGCTTGGCGCAAAAAATCTCTTAGGAGGTTTATGATGATATACCTATTGTATATCGCGCCATAGAGAGAGTTTGTGAGTGAGTGTGTTTGAACCGTTTTCACGCCCAAACTACAGCACCGATCTGTACGAAATTTTGCACACTTATTTCCCAATGTCTCGGATAGGTAACAAGTTTCATGAAATCTCAATACCTCACATGGTTATGGAGGTAAGGGCACTAATGTGACCCAACTAACCCAAAAATGTATTTTATCCAAGGAATTTATGCAATTGGTGCCCTAAAACCTTAAAATGTGCATACAATATGGGTATTGAACGAAAGGGGAAGGCCACAGTATTCTTTTGGACTTTGCAATATTTCGATAACTTTATCGATAACTGAGTTATCGGTCAGAATGGGGTCGCCCAAAAACCCTGAATTTGCATACAATATGGATATCAAACGAAAGGGGTAGGCCACAGGATTCTTTTGGACTTTGCAATATTTCGATAACTTTATCGATAACTGAGTTATCGGTCAGAATGAGGTCGCCGAAAAGCCCATGAATTTGCATACAATATGGATATCAAGCGAAAGGGGAAGGCCACAGGATTCTTTTGGACTCTGGGATATTTCGATAACATTATCGATAACTGAGTTATCGATCAGAATGTGGTTGCCCAAAAAACCATGAATTTGCATACAATATTGGTATCGCACGAAAGGGGAAGGTCACAGGATTCTTTTGGACTTTGCAATATTTCGATCAGTTAATCGATAACTGAGCTATCGGTCAAAATTTAAAAGCCCTGAAACCTCTAAATTTCCATTAAATATGTATATGACACGAAACGGAAAGGCAAAAGATTCATATGTACTTCTCGATATTTCAATAAACTAACCGATACTGCTATGTTTCCTTATGTAAGTTAATCGATAACTGAGTTATCGGGCAAAACATGACCAAAAAATTCATCGCCATATCTACAAAAATACTTTTAAAAACGAATTGCTATGATTTTAATAAGTTTAGTTACTATACATCAAGGCGAATTCATATAACGTGAGAGCAAGGCGAATTTAGCATGTTCAGAAATGTCAGATCAAAAGAAAATAACGTTCATGCAATGAATTCGCCTTGCTATACATACAATACCAATTTTATTTTGCGTTTTCGGTACTTTTTCTGTCACTTAGGGAAAACAGATTCAAGACGACAACGACGGTGCGGCATCTGTCAAATTATTTTTACACATGTTCTTATGTTTCTTTAGATTAGATCTATTTCTGATTTGACAGCGACGGTCGTGGCGTCCTTTTTTCTTTTTGTGAACTAAATCGAAAATATATGCAAATTGCTTTAAATATGTGTTGAAATTGATTAGTTTTATGTTTTTTTTTAAACATGCAATACTTTTTTCAACATTTTTTTGCTGTTGTTTGAGCTAATGCAGAACTGTCGTTGCCGCTTCCATTATTATCATGTCGTCGGTGCTCGGCGGCAATTATCGTCAAGCTTCGGTTTTTCGCCGTTGTCGTTTGCGGTCGTCGTTTTGAATGTCGGCCGGGCTATTGTCGTCGTTAATATATATGGGTAAATCGTCACCTGTCAAACATAAAATCAAATATTCTTAATGAATTTTTTGTAACGTTTAAGCAAAATAGTTGTGCATTTTAAAGATATTGAAATCGTTTCTGCGGAAAATATCCTTTTAGTAAGTTTAGCGATTCTCCATATTTTGGTTGCCTCGCTGTTTCGTAAAAATTAAACTTTTATGAGTGTTTATATAAGAATACAATTTATGAAGCTCTTACGGTTTGTTCGGTATGTATCTCTTCTTCAATTTGATCTGAAAAATAATTAATAGATTTGGCTTTTGTTTAGAATCCTGTATTCTAAGTTGGTTCTCTGTGTGAATTTAATTGTTTACAAGTGCTGCTAACAAATTTTTAATATTTGGTGTGTAACCTGATTATTTAAGGTTTTTTGTATATCATTATTTTAAGGAACATGTGAACTTTAAAAGTTCTCTGTTTGATAAATAAAAATGTTTTCAAAAAAAGCTTAGTTATTTTGCTTGTTTCTTTGATGCGAGCGGAGCCGCGGGTAAATGCTAGTGTTCAAATAAACAATGAATTCCATACACTGAAAAAATAAACTATTTGAGTTTCTTAATGTAGCAAAATTCATCAGCCACCCTGTACTCTAAATATAAATGCGCAAGATGAAAAATCTTTCCCCTTTTAGGGCAAAACTATACAACTAAGGTACAAACAAACATACGTATCGATGGGTCTGCTCGAGCTGTAGCACCATTAATAGAAAAAAGATTTTGAAATTAATTATAGTACAGAAACATCTCTTTAAAACTTTCGCAACTCCAAATGTCAGACATGTATTGCTTGACTTGTTGCTATTGGTTGCTATTGCATTGATCGATGGCATACAGTGCCTAGTCTGAGCGGATCTCACTGCGAGCACGAAGAGTTGCTGAGCAAATAGGTACACTTCAATGATGATGGAGTGTTTACAAAATCATAATAGGTGATTATTCGAACTCAATATGTTGGAGCTGAGAGTATTTAAACCCAAAGCTAATTTTCGCTGTATTTTTTCAGGTTAGATTTGTGTGAAATTAAATAATATAAAATAAAATTAAAAAAAATTTAATAAAATAAACTAAACTAACTTCTAAACTAATATAAAATGAAATTAAAAAAATAAAATAAGATAAATTAAAAAAAAAAAAAAACGCAAAAAAAATTATTGTAACATAAAGTAAACAAAAATAAACTGTAATAAAATAAAAGAAAGTAAAATAAAATAAAATAAAATAAAAAGAAAAACAAAATATACTAAAATAAAATTTAAAAAAATAAAATAAGATAAATTAAAAAAAAACAAAAATAAAATAAAATAAAATAAAGCAAAATAAAATAAAATAAAATAAAATGAAATGAAATCAAATGAAATGAAATAAAATTAAATTATGTTAAATTAAATTAAATTGAATGAAATGAAATAAAATAAGATAAATAAAATAAAGTAAGGTAAAAAAAATTAAATAAGAAAGTTTAACAAAATAAAAGAAATTGGAATTAATATTAAATAAAAACTGTATTTTTGTGGTTGGTTTTATGGTTTGTTCATTTTTACATATTTTTGTAAGTTTAACGAGCTCAAGACCAGTTGATAATAATTCTTGGTTAATTATTATTATTTTTGATTAGATCTGACGAGAAGTCGTGGCTGTTTTTGAAATAGTACTATAGCTCTAATCCTCTAATCAATTTAAAATTATTAAGTTAAAAAGAAATAAGAGGAAAGGAAAGCAAAGAAAGCAAGAACAGAAGAAAAAAGAGAAATAATTTAAAATAAAGAAAGAAAGTTATATAAAAGAGAGGACAGGACAGAAAAGGGAATGAAAGGGGAAAAGCATCACGGAAAATACGGAAGTGTCCGTCTACATTTATTCCGCATTCTTTTATCTCAAGCCCTCTTGATTATCGTACCTTTGAGTAAGCAGCTTTTCATAATATTTTTGAACTTCTCTTTCTTTCTTTTCAAAAATGGACTTAGCAGCTTTTACCGCTGGGACGAAGTTCAATTTTTTAAAGGCGCTTTTTCTATATGTACTTAACTGCAAATAACTCATTCTTGTTTACGCGATTTTAATAAAAAATACAGTATTTGACTTCCAAGGTTCTCGTCTGTTCATCAGTAAAAGTTGCATTACAATCCGTTAAGCAGTTTCGAAACTGAGCGTTTTGATACCGACAAGCAGGCTGCTAAAAATCAAAAACTTTTTCAGTAATCGAAATTGAGTAATTTTGTATTTAACTAATTGAAATCGACTAGAAAACTAAACAAATTCAAAAAAATTAAAATTTTGGAAAAAAGCACACTTTTGAAAACTTCAAGATGTCTTTAAATATATCAAAGGTATAATACAAAAAAATTTGGTCCAAATTGAATGGCGAACATTAATTTTTGTCGATTTTGTAAAATCGAAACCTTTCTAAAATTTCAAATTTATTTTTTTTTTTTACAAAACTTTTAATGATAAAAGGAAATTCTCCACCAAATTTTAACCAAAACGGAAGGGGTCGATTCCGTCTATGTGATGATTTGACATGGCAAGACCCACTTTCCTTTTCTATCCAAAACATATATCCGAACCCCCATTTCGGTTAATTTTCGAGTTCAAATTAAATGAAAAGAGAATACTTTGATGAGAGTTTCGCCGTAGATTATTAGCCTGAGTCTGATTAGCAAACATTGTATCATGGAGTCTCGTTTGAATGAGAGTCATCTGGTAAGTTGCGCTTCATACCGATAGTTCTTCATTGAGCTGGACCAGGCCCGCCTTAAGATCGCTTCCTTTTATCAGGATTAAGAAAAAGTATAAGCATAAGGACGACCAACATGATTTCAGCATTGAACCGATCTCCTCAAATTCTTGGTTTTGGGATTGCAAAACACTTCAAGATTTTTACTCAACAGCAAATACATGACAACAGAACACTAGTAAAAGTACTAACATTCTGTCAGTGGCGGATCTACGGGGGGTGAGGGGTTTTCGGGGTCAACTCTGCTTTACACCAAGATACACTTTTACATTTTAAAGTAAATGCTCTGATTTTCTATAATTTCGAAAAAATCGCTGCAATGTTTAAACACAAAAAGTTCAAGATTACTACAGAATTGCCTTTTATATTCCATCTATCGTTGCTTTATTGACTCAGCCGTTACAATGAATCCTAAGCTGGACTTTAAATCACATATTGAATCTTGCGAGAACCGAGCTAAAGGGACTCTGGAACTCCAAAAGAATTCAGTGACCCATATGTTACTAAAACTCTTTTTACTTTTTTGATAAGACAATTATTGGAATATGCTTCCATAATCTGGAACCCGTAGTACCAGATTCTATGTGGCAAGGTGGAGTCGGTTCAAAAACTGGCTTTAATCTGTAATATTATATTAATAACTTGAGGAGGTCTCCCTATTGCTCCAAGATTAGTAAAATCGGAGCACAGAGTGAAGAAATCTCTGTTATTGATCCGAAAGAATGTTAAGTGGAGTACTCTCTTATGATATCTCTACTAGTCCTCCATAAAGAGTAGCATAAGAGCAGAAAACGAAAAAAAGATCTTCTATTGTTACACAAGGAAGTCAAAGAGAGTACATTCTTATTCATCACTTGGGGAGACCTCGCTTCAAGTTCTACTGCGTATGTCTATTTTCAAATTTAGTCTGTAAGAATTATTCAATTTGTTCAGAAAAATAAATAAAATTATGATCTCAAAAAACTGCATTTCAATTGGATCCGCCACTGCTTTCGGTTTAAAGTCTTTCACGGATTGCCACCGCCTGAAAGTATAACATATATCTTTAAGCAGTTTGTGTTTCTAACATTTTCGTGAGGCAACCACGGACATGGTGAGTAATAAAATCAAGGAAATATTGTGACCATGTGACAGCACGTCAAAAAGGCGTAAAATATGTCAACTAGCATTCACATCAAACCCGATAGCGAAGTCGTCAATTGTCAAATAAACACGAGAACAATGCAGAAACAGGACAAGCAAGCAGTTGATTGTAGTGCACAGCAAATGAACTCGACATTTATGCGATTTTTATAGCCGATTGCATAGTTTGAAACAGAAAAATCTAGAAATTTAACGCTTTGTGCGGGATAGTTAAAGGAATTTTGCGAATGAATGTCGCATGGCTGAGGTAGCAACTGCTTGCTACACGCCAAACAGCGCTAAGACGTTGCGGCGGAGGTTGCGTTAATTTTATTTCATTTTTGTTACGACTGTTATTGTTGTAAAGGTGAGGTTTTGTTGTGCAATATTTCATTTATCCAATATTATGGGCTATCCTTTCTTATGCTTTTGTTGTTGTTGTACGTTTTGTTTGTATGTATGTAGGCTAGGCTGATTGTTCCTGTTATTGCAATATCGACGTCAACTAATCGAAATCGCTCGTAAATCATGAACTTTACGAGGTCTTAAACAACATCAAAGCAACATAAAATCAAGTGACATACAGAGAGACAAACGCAGTGACCAAATGCATACTTACATAAAAAAAAAACAACAAATCAGTAAAAGCGTGATGGAAGAAGGTAAATAAATAAATCCAATCGTCGTGTTGTTGTAATATTCCGCAACAAACAAAAGGTGTAAAAATCTTGTTACTGTGTTGACTCAATCGGTAACTGGCAAGCTGCAGCAAAAAAAAAGAAATTTCGAAAGTCTCTGAATTTCTTTTTGTTTTTGTTTTTTTACAACAACAATAACTACAGCAACACCGATTGCGCCAATAAGTCCACCTTTCACCATAAAGCCAGAGAGAGTATAACACCGATAAACCTTACCGAAATTGATGACTTCATTAGTAATGACGTTCCTAAATTTACACACACTAACTCACATATCATCGAGACACACACAAACATACCCACATTTACACTCGATCTCAACCAAACTCCAGCGCACATTTCAACACCGATCATTTGGCGTTTGATCAAGATATCGCCATAACCGAAAAATTTTGCTGCATTTACTCATTGACAAGATTTGTTGCAATTGTTTTGTTATTTTGTGCAATCGCTCAGACATCGCTCTCAAAATGTGGGAGTAGGTGATAAATCCATGTTAAGTGCCGCGTTAATGGGTCCTAAACTTTTTATGTGCACTTCGCGGTGGCAACGGCTATGACCACCTCAATGTGAATTGGATGTACAATCATACAAAGAGGCAAACATACATATATGTATACATATATATGTACATACGCGCACATATCTTTACAAAATGGGTAGGGTAAATGGGCTTATTGCAGCTAAAAAAAATATTTCTTAGTCACTGCTAGAGATTTTTTGGTATTTTCTTAAAACGTTTCATAATTTTTAGAAAAAATTTATTTGTTCTTAAATTTAAAGATGTGTCGAGAGTACTAGGCAGAAGTCAGACAAAACACTATGATGCAGATTTAAGCTCTGGTAAGTTTACGATTAGAGACTGAAACCGGACTACACTTTTTCCAACTGTATTTTAGATATTCCCGTTGTGTCAGTAATTGTCAAATGTATTTCTGTTTTTTCAATTTATTTCCGGAAAGGTCAAAAGTATTTCAAAAAACGTTAATTCTATTCGAGGAAACCTCACATATATTCCAGAAAAAGTCAAATATATTTCAGTTTTTTTAATTGTATTTCATAACACCGCCATTTTATTTCAGAAGAGGTCAAATGTATATCAGAAAAACTCAAATGTAGTTCAGAAAAAAAAAAATCTTTTTAAATTTTTCCAATTTTATTTAAAAAAAAACTCAACTTCATTTCAGAAAAGCTCGAATATGTTTCAGAAAAAGTCAAATGTATCTTAGTTTTTCGAATTGTACTTCAGAACATCTTAATTTTATTTCAGTTTCTCTAATTTTATTTCAAACAACGTCAATTCTATTTTAGAAAAGCTCACATATATTCCAGAGGATGTCTTATATGTTTCAGTTTTTCTAATTGTGCTTCAGTACACCGCCATTTCGTTTCAGAAGAGGTCAATTGTTATTCAGAAAAACTCAAATGTAGTTCAGAAAAAAAAATTATTTTTAAATTTTTCAAAAAAAGCTTAAACATTTTTTGGAAAAAGTCAAATGTATCTTAGTTTTCCTAATTGTATTTCAGACGTCAATTTTATGTCAGAAGAACTCAAATGTGGCTACAGAACTCCGGATGCTAAGGCTACTATTCAGGGGACTATTCAAAGTGGTATAGGTACTACCATTCCTAGTTAGTCCTCTATATTTTGTTGTTGTGCATTAGTTTAAGTCATTCGGTTTTTTCTGAAATACATTTGGGTTTTCTGAAATACTATTAGTAGTAGTCCGAAAAAACCCGGGATTCTACCAAATTTAAATCCAAATTTTGAAAAAAACTGTGTGTACTCTGAGCACAAAATAAATCCTCCTTACATTCAAATTTAATTACGTTATAATCCACTTAGCGATGATTCTGTCTCTTACCTCAATATAAGAACTAAAAGAACATTTTTCTTAACTTGCTTTAGAAACGATAATATCAACTTACGCTTCAACTCCCATTGAACCTTCGGGCGTATGGTTATGGCTTGCTTCGTTCTCCGCTCAGTTCTCAGATCCAAACTACAAAACTCAGGATTATGACACTCCTTTACCCTAACTTGTCTCAAATCGGTACGGAATAAAGTAAGGAAAGAGTTGTCTTGCAAGATGTCAGCTTTGTATGGCATAAATATTCTCGAAAAGTAATCAGGCAGCTACCGGGGGACGAACTCACTGTAAAACAACACCATCACAATACCTTTAGATTCTGCTACAACGTCGTATGTTAGCTTTATAAAATCTATGCCAGCAAGGCCTTCTAATAACTAAAGGGCTTGCACCCTACATTATCCAAAATATACCTTATAAATTAAATTTTCTCCTACCTCTTTGACCTCAAATACCCCATAAAATATTCCCTCATCGTCATGTGTACATTTGTGTGGGTGTGTGACACAGGCAGGTTGTTTATAACTTTTCTCACTAGCCACCATGCGAGCTCTTTGATTGCATGAAGTGTAACACGCGCCCACTAGAAACAACAAAATTGTACACAGTGAAAAATTTGTCGTTAGGTTTTTAAATTCGAAGTCAACTAAACAAAAACTCGCCACAAAGAAATTGAAATTAGATAAATTTTTCGCTTCGTGTACTAGCCGTTAAGCGTTGAGCGCATGCGTGACGCGTGGGCTGCGCTACCAGTTGCTGAGCTTATTTGCTGCTGTTGTTGATATTTTTTATGTTGCTGCCATATACATATTAGTAGATATATATGCGCTTTGTTGCCTCATAAATTTAACAATTTGTTTGATTGCTGCTTTATTATTGCGGTTACTGATTGCCCGCCTGCTGTTGCTGATACAAACATACCAACATATATACCTACCTCATTCAATACGATTTATGTCGGCAATGATTTGATGCAGCCATTACTGTTGTTGTTATTGCTGCTTTAGTTGCTTCAACAACTTTTACTGCTTTCTGGTCGTTAGCATTTCTTTATTTGTTGTTGTTGTTGTTGTTGTTGATGATGATGATGATGATTCCAAACGAACGGGTACTTAATGTCAAAATACTCGTGCTACATATGGCAGCACCTAAATATACATAAATACAACAACAACAACAAACAACTCAAATTGTTGAAAGTCATAAATTATTATTAAAAACAATTTCAAATCATTAAAAGACTTGTTCTTCAAGCTCGTACGATTGGAAAGGAAGAAATTATAATACATGTGGGCGTAGGTAGTTTAACTGCTCACAGTGTGTGGTGACTTATTTCCTCTTGGTGGGGGCATTGCATCTCTGATGGATTCGTTTATGTTAAGAATATTTTAAATTTCAACTGATTGCATAGCCAGGGTTCATTCTTGTAAGTACTCACAGCAATTTTTAGGAAGGGAAGCATTATAGTACGAGCAATCTGACCCCCATTCTAGGCAGAATGTTAGTAGTTTTAACTGAGTATATAATCTGGGTGATCGTCTGAGTTAATCCCAGAAGTGTGGCCTCAAGCGTGCTAAGTCACCTATCGACCAGTGTTTTAATGCTTCAAATTTTACAAAAGACGAGTCAAAGAAAATGAAACACAAAAACATCTTTCGATAGAGGGACTGGAAACTGCCTATATTGCCTGTAAAAGTTAGATATGCGTCCGTTAGGATTTCGAAGCACTTTTATAAAACAAACTTTTTTCACGGCGACCAAGCGGCACCCTTTGGAGTGATTTCTTTAACTTGATGGGTCTTTCTGGTGTGCCATTAAATTTTAGAACCAATTTTGTTTTATGATATCTCTGATATATGTAAATATATTCTCAAAATTTCAGTAGGGTGTTTTCGCATTTTCAAAAATATGACTTTTAAAATTTTTTACTTTCTATTCCAATTCAATGAGTTATTCACAAAATTAGTAAATGTTGATCACTAAAACATTTTTTAGTGTTAGTGGAATGTAAAACAAAATGTGCTTAGATTTTTATTTTTACATCCCACTAAACCCAAATGTTTCAGTAATCAAAATTTAGTAACTTTGTGTTTAACTAATTGCACTTGATAAAAAGTTAAAAAAAAACATTTTTTTGGAAAAAATTTTAAAACTCATATTTTTGTAAAAAACAAAAAAAACACCCTTCTGAAGTTTTCAGAATATCTGTAGATACGTCTGAGGTGTAATAAAAAAAATGTGGATGCAAAATTTAAAAAATTTTCTAAAGTTCGAAATTAAACAATTTTTTTTTTCAAACATTTTTTTTATACCTTCTGGTATGGTCACTTTGAATAAAAAACTCTTAAAATAAAAAATTAAATTTTGTCTTTATTCAAAAAAATGTGGGTGATGAGTGAAATATTATTTGTTATTCAAAAAATTTTGAATAAAAAATATAATTTCAATTTTTAACACACATCGGGATACAGCAAAATTATACCCGTATGAGCATATAGACATAATGTGTATTTGTAAGGATTTTTTTTGTTACTTCTGTATAAATTGAGATGCACTGAGTTTATTGGAGTCAACTTCGGGATCATTCCTGCACAAAATAAGGCTACCTAGGGACTACTTGGTGGTTTTCAGGGTGATTCTGGGAAAGTTTTAGGGATAATTTTGGGAAGTTTTCAGCACCATTTCAGCCAAAAGCCTTATTCTGTCCAGCAATGGTCCCGAACTTGCATACAATCAACTCAGTGAATCTCAATTTACACAGAAATAACCGAAAAAATCTTTATAAATAAACATTATGTCTAAACGCTTTTATGATAAAAGGAAACTCCTCACCAAATTCTATTCAATTCAGAAGGCGTCGGCCATTTGGCATGGAAACACCCCGATGCGTGAGAAGTTAGTTCGAGCTGTAGGGTCAAATCACTGTTACCTATTTTCTTAAGATCTTTCAACTGCTGATGGGTGCCGTAAAGAACATATTAAGTTGTAACACTCAACAACACTTCATCTAAATAGACCACCTCGTTTTCAATATAATAGCGGATGTGCAAAAAAATTAAATAACTAGAAATATTTTGGCTTTTTCTTTCTAATTTCGAACAGGTGGCATCCCTTTAAAAACATGCTAAAAAGCAATACTTAAGTGGGAGAGCATCGATTGTAGCAAATAAGTTTCATATGCAGAAAAAATTAGTAATTTCATACAAATTTTGCCAAGATGTTTTCGGATAGACACAAAAAAATATGGTGCGATTAGGTGGCAACCCTACCTAGAAGTATTTTTTTAGCTGAAATACATACCGGTATATCTTAATATTTTTATATTTCATATAGGTGGAAACTTTGTGAAAACATTATCAGTGACAACACCTTAGCAAAAAGTCTTAGGATATACAAAAACTTCGTGCCTTTAACGGCGAGGGTAATGTTAGCGGAGATTCACTTTTGCCAACAAGTGCCTACTAACTACTTCTCATAAACTTCGTTCTGGATATTGTAACAGGTTAAACTCTTACCTATCCAGACTGAACCCTGACGTGCCCGTGTCTCCCCGTGACACGAACCATCTATTCATTTGCTCAACTGAGCCGACTCTTCTAATACCAATTTCACTTTGGTCCAACCCTATTGATGCCAAGAGGTATCTGGGACTTCCGTTAGAAGAGCTTGATGACAATGCTAGGTGAGGAAAATGACGACTAAGCAGGGCACGTATCGCTAATACAACAACAGCAACCCCTTCTCGTACTAGCCACACTGCCACGGGAGCGACTAACATTCGGATGGTGGATTTTAGACACTCACTAGCTGCAGAGTTAATGGTACTTCCCTTTCCTTTTAGACTTGGTTGGCGATTGAAACTTTAACCGCGCCGCTGATTAGGCCGTCCTTTAAAAATAAAAAATAAATAATTGTCGCGATACATACCGCCGAGAAGATTAAAGCCGAGCTACCGAGCTACCAATATGTGGTGTGCTGCTTCTAATTTTCCTACAAATCTGCAAAGCAGATGAATTTTTGCTCAGAAACCTTCCATGACAGAAATACACTCGAAGAGTTTGAGAAATCACTGCCGAGGGGCGACCCCGTTTTGAAAAAACCTTTTTCAAACCACTTTTGTTAATACCTGTCGCAGGGCTCGACTTTTGGACCTTCGGTGCGGTAGGCCAGCAACAATACCGCCTCACCACGGAGGCCGCACAGGTTTTATGGACAAGACCCACTCATGCTGAAGGTGAATTGCTATAAATTATTCATTCTGAAAAATTAAGGTGTTAAGGTAGAGTTTATACGGACATGGCTTGTAGATGATAACATTCCTTTCTTTTGCAAAAGTAGCTGTAAATCAATTTCTAATCTAGAGGTCAATCATAGGTAGTCATGCCAGCACATATACACACATGCATGCATACATTCGCACTACCCTACAGTCAAACCAACTAGTTGCAAACTACTTTACAACCAGTATATGCACCAAGCCTAACTAATCAGACAACTGTTACATTTCCATATAAACAACTGGTATTTTTAACATGGCGATGTCCTACGAGATGTCAATTGTCAGACTTCGACCAGAATATACCAGTAATCTATTAATGAAATACTAGTTTGTATATAGTGGAAATATACTAGTATCATACTGGTCGTAAAATACCAGTTTCATAGTAGTTCAAAATAAAACGAAATGTACTAGTAAAATTGCAGTCTAATCATACCAGTATCATACTAGTTCGAAAAAGTTAAAAGAATACTAGTCCAAATGTGGACCAAGACATCTAGCAGGGATTTAAATTAAAAAATGGACTCGTCAATACATCATTTTCATCATCATTTTCGCTGTGAAAAACTCCGATTTGGGATTGCAAAACATAAACTATATCTTTGGAATATTTCATAAGCTTGTTGCGAATTACAATAGCATGCAATGCAAAATAAAATAAACGAACTACTATGAAAATTTTAGTCGTATACTAGTATCGACTGAACTTCTTCTGACTAGTATGATTTCAGCTAGAAAATTATAGTTGTATACTAGTATGTTTACTGACTAGCTTGATATTTCACGGTAGGGCACTTCTACTCACTGATTCATATTCATACTCACGGTTTTGCTTGCTTCTTCTCCTTTGATACTATGGCCACCAAAGTTTAACTCTTCGCCGTTAGGCCATTAAAATCAATTAAGCATTTGTGTCATTTGATTTTTAACTACAACTCATTATCTTTTGCAAATTATTTATTAAACATTTATTTCGCTAAAGAAAAAAATCGGAAAACAAATACTCAAGAGACGCCAAGAAATGTTGGTTGAATGTTGGTCGTTATTGATGCGCCACCAACGAAGCTTCAACGGCAACGACGCCTAATTTTTACTGCTGAATGGAGAATTTAAATTTCTTTAATATTATTTTATTATTATAAATGCAGATGCTTAGAAATATAGGATGGAATTAAAAAATTTCTTTCGCGATTCTAAGAATTTTTATGCATGTGTGTACCATTCTTGAAATAGCCTCTTTTGGCCTAAGTAATTTATCGAATGTATGAGTAAATGTGTTGTGAAGAAGATAAGTAGTCCTTTTCTTAAGATTAGAGCTATATGGATCATCCATATTTTGAAAATTAACCGTTATCATCAATAATGGTTAGAAAAGTTGCTCATATACAATGAAGATGTTTGATTTCTTCCATACAACGCATGAAGAAAAATTTAATTTTTGTATGGAAAAAATACCCAATACCTTGACGAAAAAAAATTCGAAAAATTCAGGGGAAAATTTGAAGTACTTCTTACTTGCACATTATTATGCTAGAACTTAATGAGCTATAAAACTGCGTACGCAAAATTTTTCTGGAAATTCTACCCACAAATATTGAAACTTTGATGTAAGTTTTTTAAAGTTTAATTAACTTTCCTGAAATTTGTGTAAACTTTGAAATTTCTTTTTATGTGGTTTCTGTTATGGAATTCACTATATTTTAAATTAAAATTATTAAAACCACAGCTTATTCTTATTTTGTGGAACTATATTCAATTTAATTTCACTACTATTATATTGAACACAACTGTATGTAAATATGTTACTAAGACCAGATTTGAAATATAAATTTTGTGAAGATAATAAACTCTCAACGAAGTATGAGAAATTTAGTAACTTTTCTCAGTTATGACTCAAAACAGCATCTACATATATATGACAAAACTAGCCTTTCTATTCTGTGTCCTTGACAAAGTCTTAATATTGATAAATAATCTGTTGAAAAATCATTTGTATCAAGTGTTTTAAATTTTGGGTCAAAAACTAAATTATTTGTATTGTTTATCGGAGCAATCGGTAGTATGGGGGCTATACGTAATACTAGTAAGCCCGTCCCGCTTCGCTGCGTCTCAGAGCTTATAAAAGACTAAGTCCGATTTTAATAATTACTAGAGTTCGCCCAGTGGTTGAAATTCAACCAATAAACTTTATTTGATTTAATTTTTTTCTCTAGGTTTGTTTTATCCGCCTTTTTTTCTTCCTTTCTATGTCGTTCCTTTCCGCTAACATATTTTTATTTTCCTTGATTTCTTTTTTTACTCTCTTATTTTATTTTTTACTTTTCTCAAACTTCTTTTCCTTTCCCTTCCTTTCCTTTTATTTTCTTTCTTTCCCCTTCGTTTTCTTACCTTTCCTTTAATTCCCTTTCCCTTCCCTTCCTTTCATTTCCTTACCATTCCTTTCTTTCCTTTAATTTTCCTTCCTTTCCTATCCTTTCCATTCCCTTCCCTTTCCTTCTTTTCCTTTCCTTTTCCTTTTCTTTCCTTTCTTTCCTTTAATTTTCCTTCCTTTCAATTCTTTTCCTTTCCTCTATTTTCCTTTAATTTTCTTCGGTGTTTAATACTCTTTATGAGTAATCATTTATTTTATTTTTGTAAGCCCCGTTTGTAGGTATCAGCAATGAATTTTACATATTTGCTCATATTTTACATTGCTTGTTTAATGTATCCAACAAAGCAACTTTTCGTGCTCTCAGGAGAGCAGCTGACACTGGGCATCGTAGCCAGTAATCAATACAATAACAACAACTAAAGCAAAAATGCATGACACAACAGAGTATCTATAGTGCGAATACTTATTTTTCATTGGTCCACTACCACCTTTCGCACTCACAGTGAGAGCCGACCACACGAATAACACAAAAACATGCATGGCAAGTCTACTCACACTACTACGGCTCTTAATTTTTTCCTACAAAGCAACTCCTCGGCCATGCTCACGATTCAGCATAGTACACAAAAAGCAAGTAGACACACACACAGCGTGTCTATAGTGTGAATAAGTAAATGTGTAGTGGTGTAACTTTTATGTTAAATTTTTTATATTAAAATGATTTTTAAAATTTTTTTTATTTACGGATAAAAGTACACCTCAAAATTTCCTATCTATACATATATAATTTGTATACCTTAGAATTCTACATTGCATTCATCTTGTCTATATAAGATACCCCATACCAGATAAGATATGGAACTTAATTACATCGCTCATATAAGCACTCATTATCACCTTTCGTTTGATACCCATTTTGTACAAACACATCACCCTGGGTCACCCTGGTGCACATATCGGTGGATATCTCCGAAATTGGTAGAGGTATCGGAACAAATGATATCTTAAATTTTAAATTAAGCGTGTAGCGGTAAAAGCTGAATTTAATTTCATTCAACACTATTTGAGTGATGCGCGACCAAACATATAGACAGACAGACAAAAATTCTAAAAACTGTTGATTTGTCTTCTATTGGCTTAATAATGATCCCTCATATCGATTTTTCTTAAATATCTGCAATGTACAGACATCGGCCTGTTACAACTTTATAATATTTAGAGATTATCGGCTCGATCTTGTTGGGCCCTCGGAAAAGTACTCGACGAACATCATAGCAACCTTTGCAGATTTTTCCAGCAAAAACATCCAAAGGTTAATTTTTGTGGCTAGATATCTTTTCCCTATTCTGTTTGGCTTGTATGGGATGATCTATCGACGATGTGTACCACTGCTTTGGATGCTACACTGCGCATTTTATTTCTTTTTCTCTTCATGCACGGCTTGCTATTACGGCTACTTGTAGAATTAAGAGAAGCGGTTATCACAGACAGGGGATTACTGGGGACTGTGATAAAATACTTCTCGCTCTACTAGACTAATAATAATTTGGCACGATGTAAATGCTTTTTTTTTATAGAAATACGTTCAAAGGTTTACTACTACTTTTAACCACTTGAATTTTGTAGCTTGCCAGAAACCAAAACCGAATAAATGTTGTAGAACGGAACCGGAACCAAAAGCGAAACTGAAAGGTTATTTTAATCGGTTTGATTCCTTGGATCATACGCTAGATCAAACGCCCATTGCATTGATTGATATGGCTGACCTCTTGTCTAGAATGAACTCTGCGCAGGCTTTACTTGACCAGCGACTAGTTTTAATACTCCCTCCTTTTATATGCGGGCCCTTTTGGAACTGAAAACTGCATGACTAATACTTCAAACTCGAGTCCACCTTTTACAGTAAAATCTCATTTTAGAATGTAGGTACAAATTTGTCACCAAATTGGGTTTGGCGTCTTTATAGGTTTCTTTTGTTTAAGTTTGACGATCGATAATCGATGTACTAAATTTAAAAGCTTAAATACTTTCCTCACTTTGAAAGCAGCGCTGCGCTTAAACCACTTAAATTCCTTTTCTGCTCCAAATTTAAAATGAAATTACATGCAAACCGATCATAATTAAGGCGCAAATTTTTATAACTTTGAAAAGGGATATGTATTAACACAAAAGTGTCAACGATGTAAATTATTAATCAAGTGTCATAAAGAATGATATTTTATGCGCAAGCGCAAACGACAAATAAAACAAATGACACATTCCGGCAGTTGCATTTGAGTGCAGTCGTAAAATTGATCATCGTCGCGTCTTCAGAGTGAGAGAGCGCTACAGCAAGATACACTGGTTATGAGGCTGATGATGAGACCGTTGATGATGTTGCTGCGCTTGCCAACGTACAATTTGCATGCTGATGGACGTCAAGAGTTTTACGACATTTTTATATAAAAATATAATATTCATAAAGCTGATGATTGGCGCGCAACAACAAGAACACGGCTATGGATTTTAATATTTATGACCATCACAACGACAGAATGACATTTACAACCAACAAAAAAGAGATGCACATTCGTGCGCAACGGAAGAAGAAGACCGAAAACGGATGGCAAACGTTAAATGACAATGGACGACAATCAACGGTCATACGTATGAGCGCGCACAAGTAAAACGCACAACTCAGTGTAACGCAGCGTCCGACAACAAGTCATCTTCATCAAACAGAGGCAAGCAACACAAGCATCAACGAACAAACAAATTTTATATACATAGCTTATTGATGCAATGGTGGTAGCGCGCAGCAAGCGGACGCTGCGTGATGTAAAGCGAACGCATGCGTAATAAATTATTCAATGTAAATTACCGACATGAATAAAAATGCAAATCGATTGCATTAATTTAATAAAAATGCCAATAATTTGGGATCATGAGAGCATACGCGCACAACAACATCAGCAAGCGGAACAACAGCAACCACAACAAAAATGACTGAAATAAAAAATTGCAACGCATCACCCCAAATAAATGTGCTCATTAAATATACGTTGCGCGCTTGCTGCGTATTGGATTGGATTGTCATTTAATGGATGCGGCGGATCAACTGTCAGCGCGCTACATAAATACGACGACAACGAACGCGGATGAATGTTACAAAATGGATGAGTGTAGATGGACGTACTTTTTAATATATGTATGGATGTGCATGCTTGCGATTAAGATGCCTTTGATTGGGTTGTGGCTGTCGTACGAAATTTACACTACTTTCAATATAAATTTCCTTAATTTGCAAAAATCATAAAATAAAATGCGCAGTGAAATTCCATCATCAAAGATGGCGCAAAAAATTGCAAGAGGCAAGCGTCAACGCTGCACGCCAAGTGAAGCGCGACGCAGCGGTATGCAGTTGTGATAAACGCATTGATGCGCGTTACATTCAACTAAAGGTATTAAATGGTCGTAAAATTTTATGTATTTACACGAGCGTGTGTATGAGCCAATAAGCGTTTGTGGTTAAAGTGGCTGTCTACGCGCGTGCGTTCAAAGCGGCGTTGATGACTTTAAACTAAAATTGAACTGAAAATGTACCTGCGGTGGACATAAAAATATAAATGCAATCGATATCACAAAGCGCTGTGACAATCATCATCGCCCATAAAAGTGAGTGCAATAATTATTGGAAAAAATACAATAACAAAAACAATAGTAGTGGCAGCAGCAGCGGCTAAAATGCAAAAATGCATTGACAGCAATAATCAACGTCGCTGGGTATTTTGTTGCTAGCGAATGCAAGTGATGCGTAGCATGGCCGCCAGTAATAAAACGTGAAGCGTTAACAGTCAAAGAAATTTAAAATTCTATGTGTGTGTGTGTGTCTGTGTGCGCTAGGGTGGTCCCATATTTGACAAACAAAAAAACTGCAATCTAAAATATCTATTGACATACCCAAGCCGCTGTGTGAGTGTGAAAAAAAGGTTGCTGCCTAGGGCCGAGTTGAGTGAAACACACTGTGTAAGCTAGTTTTAGTCCGAGAGACCTGCTTAATTAGAAAAAAGAAATTTGCGACCCCAATGCGTGTGTGTGAGGAATGCTGAGGTTCTGTCTTAATAGAAATAATGACAGAAAATTTTAGCAGGAAATGGTGAAAGGTTGCACGCATGGGGCGGATTCCTACTAGAACTATAATGCCGACCTCGTAACGTTGGGCTTAGGTTATATGGGGAACACTTCTCCCACTTTCGCATCACCCTAATGTCATCTGAGTTGGCACTCTGCCCTATCTACTAATACAAATCTAACCATCAACAAAAAATCTTAGTACTGATACGTTCATTGATCCAATGTTAACGAACTACGCGGTAAACTAAGCCCCCTTCAAGCAGACTAGGCTCAATACCCTCCTTGCTCCGACGACGCACGTGAGATAGCTCAATTGCCTCGGAGCATGAGCAACATTTTTTCACTCCCATAGCGATAGTCACTCGCCATTCTTATGTTAAAATTTCGCAGCTTCACTGCAAGGGCTAACCGCTAAGAGACGCGCTTAAACCTTAAGTCGGATCTTCGCAATTAACATCCACATATTTGCAATCTGCTTTACAGTTGCGGCCGAGTCTTAGTGCACTTTTGGGCGAGAATATTGGAATCCTCTTAGACTATAATGCACAATACGGCCTATGACAGTCCAGCATACCGGCCGATGGTATGAGACAGGAGTTACCAAATAGATGATACGACATCGAATGTGAATGGAGACGACTCCAACCTAGAATCACAGCTCGTCTGATTTACCACACTCGGCGCCGGACTCATAAACTGTTTGGGCTAGCTACCGATATTAACTCTATCATCTGACCACCTGCCAGTAGTCTTCTTAATTGATCGGCCACCCGACTTCATCATCTCAGACCATTACGCCTATAACAAATTTAGTAAAACTGACTGGGACGCCTGCTGAGAATTTACGAAAAGCGCATTTGCTGTGCTCACCATCCCGTCCAACGTACTTCAATGGGAACGAGACCTCCGCAAGATTATAGAATCAGCAAATTTCTCACCGAAGCAGGGATATTGCCAAGTGCACGTGAACCAGTGCGGCATTTCGAACGAGGAGATGCAGAAATAAGAGATCCCAGTATGGTAGTCAGATGACTGGCAGATGAACACAAACTAACCAAATGAGAAAAGCACTACAGTACTGCAACCTTTCTGCTGGTGCTAGTAAGTTATTGTTAACTCTCAAATTTCTGTCCTATCCGACTAAACTTAATAGTAGAGTTTCAGTTTCCTTGGGCTTGTGTCGGAACCGCAGAAATGCGCGAGCTCTTTCTGGGTTCGAAATTCTTTTATTTCTCCATTACCAACCTTTTTTTTTCTTACGGAGAGAGGGGATGAGATAACCTAGAAGGTTCCATTGGTCATGCCGAATCGCTCCCGCGACAGTCGGCTAGTACTGCAAGGGTGTGTCGGAGCTTAGCGGGTTCTTATCGGGAAAAGGGCTGTCACTTTCGATGACATTCCCCAAAATTTTAAGGGAGTGTTTTTGTTGTTTTAACATGCACGTCGATCACACTATGCTAACTGGTGTCAATAGTCTTCTAATGCCACTGCAATAACCAAATACGCACATAGGCGAACAAGATCCTCAAGTCACTCGGTGGCACTACTTAAAATACATAGAAAGTTGTTGCCGACATATAAAGCTATTCATCGGCCATTTATTGATTATGCGGGTCCAATATGGTCGCTGAATCTAAGTGAGACCTACTGGCGGAATGTGTTCTTATTGTGTTTGAGTTTCGCTTCCATCGAGAGACTTCTAGCTCATTTCTTTGGAACTAAGTTAACTTTAATATTCCCTCTCGAGCTTCAAGACATTTCAAACCTATTATTCTGAATTAATGCAGAACAAATTTTCAATTACACGATCCGTGCGATGAGTTTCACTCTCACTCAGGCGCCTCTCATGTCGGTTGGGCGGAAATGGTGGGATATCTGTTGGGTTTATTATTTAAAAAAAAAAAAGAAAGCGTCCTTCCGAGAGAGAATTGATTCAATCTGGCTCAGCTTCGATCTGACTATTATAACAGATTAAACTCTTACCAAACCAGACCTAATCTCATCATACCCAATACATGCACCGAATGCGCCATGTTCCACATGACACCAAACGTACATTTAATCATTCAATAGAACCTGCTTTTCTAACACTAATTTCCTCGAACTTCCATAAGAAGAAATGGATAACGATTTTCTGAATGATCCTGCGAATTAGGCAGGGTGATGAACTGTTAATAACAACAACAACAGTAACATTGTTACTCCTCGTGTCACGTTTAAGCACTGGCTTAGCTCACATGATATCGATACTCAGACTTATCCTTCCTGGGTACAGAACTACCTGCCTAATCAATCTTAATTGTCCCTATCTAAGCCCACTGGTTGGGGTATAAACGCTGCAGGAAAGAGGGAGAGATATATATTGTGTTGAGATGCCCTTTTCTTGGAGATGCCCTTCTCTAGTCAAGTACTTTACGCTGTTTATCCGGCATGCCCACATATGGATGTGCATTTAACAGGGATATGCTGAGTTTATAGTCGTTGGTCGTGGAAAACACTAGTCATTCGGATAAGTATACCCGGTTGTTGTGGAAATGGCCTTTATGGATCAAATGGTTCAGCTATTTACGCATCTGAAAGATAAGGGCCATAGCTCTTGAAGCTTTTTGATGCAAAGTGGCAAAATCAAAGCCTTCGAGAAGGCGCTATCTGTAATCTTTCTTAAATAAACTGAGTTATAATCAGAATTAAATACAGAAATTTTAGTCTCATTCAAGAAGTGATGGTTGAGGTGATTCCTTCAGTTAGGCTAAAATTTCGGCGCACCTACGATATAACGTCTAAACAAACCTCATATATTCCTGCCGATCTACTTAAAATCCGTGAGCGGTCTGATCGACTGTAGCATTTTTCTTGTCAAACTTCTTGTAATGTGAAATACAACACACAGTCACCAACGGTATGAAATTGATTCAGCGGTATAATATCTTGCTAATATTGCCATATTCCCTCGAAATTTTATGCAATCCATAATAAAACTATCCGATTACCGATACGAAATATAAACCTTTCTTCAATTCTTTCAGGAAGCATTAGTGCTTGTTTGTCTTGTTTTCAGAACGAGGCAGAAACCAGACCTGTTAAAATTGATTAGTAATCAATTAATTCTCTCTATCTCTATGGCGCGACATACAACAGGTATATCATCATAAACCTCCTAAGAGATTTTTGCGCCAAGCTTCTCTTCCAATTTGTGGTGTGCCGTCTAATTAATTGGTGGCCGCCGTGGTGTGAAGGTAGTGTTGCCGGCCTACCACACCGAAGGTCCATGGTTCGAGCACTGGTACAGGTAACATCAAAAGTGATTTGAAAAAAAGTTTTTCAAAACGGGGTCGCCCCTCGGCAGTGGTTTGGCAAACTCTCCGAGTGTATTTCTGCCATGACAGGCTTCTCAGCAAAAATTCGTCTCCTTTGTAGATGCCGTTCGGAGTCGGCAAAAAACTGTAGGTCCCACCAATTTGTAGGGAAAATTCAAATCGGCACACCACAAATTGGAAGAGAAGCTTGGCGCAAAAATCTCTTAGGAGGTTTATGATGATATACCTGTTGTATATCGCGCCATAGAGAGAGACAACAATACTGAAAAAAATCAAAAATAATCGAAAATAAAAAATAATAAACAAGAAAAATCGAAAATAAACAAAAGTTATCGAAACAACTTTTATTGATTATTTTTGATTGTTTTTAATTTTTTTTAATAATCGTAAAAAATTATGATTTTTTTGATTATTTTGTTAATTATTTGGAAAGTAATCATTAAAAATTGAAAATAATGGTAATCAATAAATAAATGTATTCTCAAGAAAATAATTAATCAAACCGGTAACCATTACGATTAAAAATCATTATTTAACAGGTCTGGTAGAAACTGCTAGAATTTCGAAAGTTACTTTTTTTTCGGTTTTTCATCTAACTTTTATTTGACTTTTAACAAGTTTTCCATAGACTCACGTGCCACGACATTCGGCAGTAGTAAATTAACTAAGCTCTTGAAGGCACACACCGTGTATATCTGAGTGTGGCATTGGCACCAACAAAACAAGCAACCAACCAACCAATGATACAATGAACTTACGAACCAACGAATTTAACTCACCAAACAACAAAACAATCACGCATCCTATTAGTACACGCGAACTCTGCGTATTTCAACCAACGAAGTAGTCGAAGCCGCAACATTCTTTAGTGTTTTACGAACTGTCCAAAATGAAGTTTATTACGTCTGTACACCGCAAAATGTCACAGTGGCGTGGTTTTAGACGTTGAGAGATGATACTGGCATACATGGAGCTATCATTGTTAGGCTGATGGTGGACAGAAAGGATGTGTGACGGTGTTTGTGTTGGTGGTGGCTCTACAACAAGGCTTTGCCACTTTTGAAGACACTTCCAAACGGAATTAGAAGTGTCATTCCGACCATATGTGACACAAAGGTATTGTGGTGTTAGCTGGAAATGATGCGTTTGCTGCCGCACTGCGTGGTTTGAGTACATATGTAAAGTGGAGAGGTGAGCGGCCAGACGCGTGTACTGCGCGCCGCCACTCATATGAACGATGTTGCTGTTTCTATTTCTGTTATTGCTTCATGGTTGTTAATAATTTTCCACACATATCTACTTACATAATATTAAGTGTCGGAAGTGTAGAACATGTGTGTAAGCACGTGTGTGTGTGGGTTCCTATGTGTGTGTGAGCACGCCATAAAATGCCAAGAATTCATATGAAGCCGCGTCGTCGTTTATGTTCTGAGGTTAAATGCTACGTTGACAACAATTACACATATCTTCACGCATAAGCACACATACTAATACACATACAAATGTGTGAGGTGTAGCACTTGTACAAATATTTCCGCCATGATGCACAACTGCCACATTGCTCAAAAGCAAACAAGAAGCACAAACGAGATATTTGACAAAAGAATGCAAGCGACGCGATTGGAGAAGCGACAAGGTAGTGGGAAAAAAGGCGCGTAAAAGTTTATTAAGATTGGCTATATGTTGCCTCTTCAATTGTACTGCACCACTTAGCGCTAAAAAGACTATGTCGTCTCTTTAGCGCGTGTTGACTTGGCTTGCCGCTAATGATGGGTTGCGTTACTCATACGTAATGGTGTACGATGAGCGATTTCAGAATTTAGGGCAACACAAAAATACGAAATAGCTTTACATATTATAAAATTGTAAAAATCTGATATTCTCTAGCAGGCATCATTACTGAGCTAATATTATCCAAGGCAACAGTTTTTAAAATTTTTATCTGTCAATCTATATGTTTGTTCGCACTTCACTCAAACCGCTATAGTGAATTGAATGCAAATTTGGCCTATGTATTGCGAGATGTCCAACTTGAAATTTAGGTTCTATTTCTAATAAATAAAAGATATTTATTAGTGTGAACTATAGTCTTAATCTGTGCAATAAAAATCAAAGCAACAATTTTATGAATTTTTGGCTGACTATCTTCTATATGTTTGTACGCGCATCACTAAGTAACCCCGCAAAAAATAGAGTGAGCCGTGATTAATCCCTTTAGCCTACAGTTGGCTATAATTCAATATACACAAGTAAATTTTTATTTGTGTAGCACACTCATAGGGATGTAAGCCAGTTTTAGTTTTTGTAGCATATTGATAGGAGTTAAAAGTACCGGGACCAGCTCAAACAAATGTGAACGGTTCAGCCCATACAAAGTGAGCAGAACTAGTATTAGTGGAATCATCCTTAGCGACTCATCCTAAACGCATCCTAGACTGGTCACATTTTTTGTCGGGAAACGACTACATACAGGTAGTTGTATAGTCTCTTTATGGATGTATTGCTAAAGGGCGATCTCCTCACAATCCCGTCTTAAAAAAGCCCGACAGACGTCTCTCAGAAATCGCGACAAGACACAACCCCAACAACTCTTAATCCAGGCAAAACACAATCTAGACAAAATTATTATAATTTCGGGCTGATCAATTTTCTTTTAAATCTTTAAAATCAAAATAAGATATTATTTTTAGATTAAGAAACGGGAATTCAGTGCAGAGAAGAATTATTTTTTTGTGAAGTTTTTTTTTCATTGTGTCGGGACCGTGTGCGGGACTGAGTTTATCGGGATTGTGTGGCGTATCCCCGCACAACAGCGAGGATCTGGTAAGTAAGTAGATTTCTCATTAAATTGTCAATTTTCCAGAAATTAGGAGCTTTTAAGAATAGAATGCAATCCGGCAGTGAAGTAAAAGCTGTGTGAAATAAGCCTATACATGGCGCCAAGAACGAGAAAATCCTTCCTTTTCAAAATATCTCGAAACGAGTGAATGCCACTTACCAACTGGATAGAGCGAAAATTTCCATCTAGGGCACAACAAGCTTAAGAAAAGTTATTAAAATTATCTAAAACACAGCTTTTGATGTCGTCGCCTGTGTTTGTAACCTAAAGGAAAAATCTATTTTTGGTCTGGAGGGCTACTACGATCTCTATGCAATCTTTTCCTTCCACATCGCAGTTAGATCTGTCATTTTACTATTTTAGAGCTGGTTCGGTGAACCAATAAGTCTATTTACTTAGAGATACCTGCCAAACAGTAGGCTTTGTTGTCGTTGATGTAACGATATTTCGGTCTGCCTAATCGGAACACTTCCTACAAAGCATTATCATCCAACTTTTCTAAAGGAAGCCCTAGAAAACTAGCCGGTTCAATAGTGTTAAACCAAAGTGAAAAAAGTTAAAGAGATGGTTGGTATTGTGGGAGACACACCACATGCCAGGCAAACATTCTATGTGTCAGGATAAGTAAGGTACAGTATCCAGATCGGGTTTGGCCCAGAATCCCTCTCTGTCGGAAGTTCACCTTTCTCTGCAGTTGGTGCTTGTGCCAAGTGGATGTGTTCGAGTCTGCTGTGAACTAGGACTGAACTGGACGAAATGTATAGAAACACAGACCATAAGATCTACGAACTGCTGTTCTCCTTCCTCAAAAAACTATGAAGCTCAAATATTTTCCTAGTCCTGAAAAAAGCTAATTTTGTTTACTGGGATAAATTGTATGATAGGTTGTTGGGATTTCATATCAACTACAAAGCAATTTAACAGATACTGTACGAACTTCATTTGTAGACCTATGAGTCGCTTGGCCAAGTCATCACTTAATGAGGAAAAAATTGAAAGACTAACGAAGCCACTGCTTGCAAATATAAAATGAAAAGGGAGTTTATGCGACGCTATAACGCGTCGCCGATATCCTTCCAGGCGCCATCTCACCATCAGAAGCTGATCACGGCATGTAACAATGTGTAACTTGGCCCATGCACTTAAGTGCCAACAGAAAAGTAGCTAATACCCTATCATATTCTCTAGGTATAACCAAAGCCTCAAAAGATATCCAAAGCACAGGGTATCTTGATGTCTTCAATTGAGCCTTAGCCGCCTAGTTGATTCAGGCCGAGCTCAACAATGGACTATAGTAGCTCCTGCTCCACTATAACTGATGCTGGTTAGAAAACCCAAAGCATTCATAAATTAATTTTTTAACGGAGTGGGTTTCCGCCGTCAGTTCGCAAAAAACAAAGTACTCCAAGGTTTCAAATCTCAGTAAAGGTATCCGAACGCAAAGTTATTCTAGAAGGTTCTAGCGTTTTATGCAGTCTGTGGCTTAAATTAAAATAATTATACTAGCACAAACTTTAAAATCGAACACTGTGCTGTGACATGTGTGACAGTAGTCACTCGAAAAGCAGGAGCAATCACAACAAAAACTAACAGTGAGAGGTGGGCCGAGTGAGCTTTTCGGGAAACAGATTTCCAGCGCTACAATTATGCTTGCACGTTTACACTTTTCCATTCTTCTAATTTGTTGCTGCTACCATGTTGTTGTAATTATTGTTCTTGTTGTTTTTGTCATTGTCTACTCTGTTTTATGAGTGATAAACGTTGGGTACGTTTGTTTAACAATTAACGTTGCTTTTGCTTATGAAACACGTTGCAGTTATTTATACGCATTGCGGCTCACATCGAAACACATGTGTGCGTGTATGGCTGTGTGAGTGTGCGTGTATGGTATGTGTGATTGAGTGTTTAAACAACATTTTTGCAACTCTGGTAATTAGTCGACTTGCAGTTGCTTTGCCAGTCAGCTAATGATAGCATTGGTGGGGGTGGTAATGAATATATTTTTACTCACCCTATCTGTTGTTATTGTTGTTGTTGCGTGGTATACGTAAGCCGTGATAAATGATAATGGCTTATTATGTACGTTCAGTACATGCTCGCATGTGTGGCATAAACACGACTCGTCGTTTGTAATTGCTTTTAAATAGCAAAATTTTCAGCAAATTTACGAGTAAGCACCGCCTGTCTGCTACATCAACAACAACAAAACATAGCAAATACAAATCTGAGCTTTTGGCATTTATGGCATCCTCGCACTATATATTAAAGTGCGTGTGTTGGCTTATAAGATATCAGTCACAGTCAAAGAGTCAGTTGAAGTCAAAGTCGAGTTGAGAATGTCAAGAGCTAAGCATACGCCCAAAACTATGCTACCATACACGAAATGGAGTTGAATGCTTGTTGTGATCTTGAAGGCGTCTTATGACTTTATTTGGCATACACAGTTAATGTGAAGTTTGGCATAAAAAAGAGGAGATATACTTCAGAAGAAAATTACGTACAAAAAAAAAAAAACACGCCTTGAGACTGAAATCTTGTTTATGATTCAAAGAACATATTTCTTGCGCAGATTCTTTAAGAGCTGCGAAATTTCGACAAGGTTTTACACGTTTCCAAATAGATTCATGACTTATATTTCCAATAGGAAGGTCCTTAGTGAGATTCGCTATCGAAAAAGAGCATTTTTATCCTTCTATATGCCCTCCTAAATGACGTTTTCGTGCATGGTCTTAACTTCATTTGACTGTATCTTAGACTATAGAAATAAAAAACTAAGTAATCGTTTTGAGTATAAGGACAATGTTGCCTTGCATGTAGGCACCTGAGTTCGCATCCCAGGACGGGTCTGATATATTAACTATTACTTAATTTTTATTTTTTCTTTTTTGTTGTAATTAATTTATTTCTTTTTTAATTTTTATTTTTTATTTAATTTAATTTTATTTTGTTTTTTTATTATGTTATTTTTTTTCTTTATTTTATTTTATTTCATTTTTTTTTAATTTATTCTAATTAATTTTATTTTATCAAATTTTATTTTATTTTATTTTATTTTATTTTATTTTATTTTATTTTATTTGTTTTGTTAATTTATTCTCATTTATTTTATTTTATCATATTTAATTTTATTTAATTTTATTTTATTTTATTTTATTTTATTGGTAGTTCATAAGTAGAGGACAGTGAACAACTCCACGTTAAACAGGACAGACGTGTAAAAATGTATGTTTTTAAAGTTTTTCATTTTTACCAATTAGTTTTATGTGAATTGTGATTATATTTTTATGTCTTATTGTTATATATAGTTGAGGCTGAGAACGATTACTGTTGGTGGTCGAAATATATTGGTAAAATCAATATCTTTTGCTTTAAATTTTTGTAAATCACCCACCTCAAGCCGGTAAGAAGAAGTAATTAGAAAGCAGGAAGGTCGGGAAAACGAATAATAATTAATTTAATTTATTTCATTTTATTTTATTTTATTTTATTTTATTTTATTTTTGTTATTTTATTTTTTTTTTTATTTTATTTTATTATGGCAAGCTTTTCGTTTGATACCCAATTTAACATATCTCACTTAATTTGAAATAAATTTCTAGAATGTAGTATACTATCTATATACCAAATTTTATCCGAATTGATTGCGATGTTTCCGAGGTAGTAGTGAATAAGACATAAGTAACTTACTGCATTATCTTACCCCTTCATCAGTCCCCATGTTCGTTTTAAATATTTTCTGTCTGTTGGAGAGATACATTGTTTTCTGAGCAAGTGTATCGACCAGCCAAGCAACTCTGAGTTCACTTTTGGTTCTTACGGCCTGTTGTCTCTATTCTAATATTTAAGTGATCACGCCAATAGGCATATATGAAAATAATATTTTGAGTTCGACTTTTAAAATATCACCTGATTAATTTTTGGCTACATGTATATTTGGCACGCAGGTAACGTTTTGTAGTATTTTAGAGTTCTTAGTTCGTCAAATTATCATAATCCGGAATAACCAAACAAATAATCTCAATGCAAACCATCACAACGTGACCGAATGTGATTTTCTTTAATCCTGGTGAATTTAAAAAAAAAATTCCTTGGCTTAAACTACAAAAATAATAAGGAAGAAGTTTTGCGACTTTTGACTTTCCACTGAATTTCATATCAAGGAATTTTCTCAGTTCCAGCCTTCGTTATAATGACTTAGTAGTTTTAATCTCGTAGAATTTTAAAGGACATTTTCATTGACCGTACTCAGCGATTAAGCAATAATTTCGTTTTAATTGCTGCACTGAATTAAACAAGGTTTTCATCTATAATTCTCAACACCAAAAACTCCCAAACAAAAACTTCTGTATGGACATATAAATATGAACACATGCGGACTATTGTCAAATCCCATATACAATTGTTAAACAAATAACAACAAAAAGCTTCACAAAACATATTTCATTCTCATTTAACGAATCATAATGGTTTTTAATCCTATTCGCGTCGTTTCACTTCATTTCGATCGGTTTTGGATTGTGTCGTTTGTCGATTGGTTGGCAATTTTGCGCGAAATTGAGTGGCCTTCTGCGTCAATTTGAATATTTTTGTCATCGAATTCTGGTATTGGTTGTGGCAATTAAAAAATCCTGAATTGTGACTGTGCCACATGTTGTAGAGGCGCTTTGGAGCACACGAACACACACACACTCACAGCTATCAGAGGCATATAAACTCTGATTATTGCAATCGCCCCATCTTCCTCTCACAACACCGCAAACGCTGCATAGCATACTCTCCAACAACTCAATTGTGGCGCTTACTTTGTTGTTGTTTTTGTATGCATACAACATTTATTTGTTGTTCAGGATAAACTTCTAAATTTGTCGGAAAACGTCATGAACTGCTGCTGTACATTTCACCGCACATTGAATTGTTGCTGTTATTTTTCTATTTCTATGCGAGCTTGTATTTATTTTGAATTTTATTTTTTTTGATTTCAACTCAATGTACAGTCACACCCCATGCAAAAAGCTCTGTTTGTATGTGTATTCCCCGGCTTGTGGTACTAAATTGGGTGATAACTCCTTTTTAATGGTCGCAATGTTATTGTTGTTGTTTTCTTGCTCATTCAGTGTAGTGCGAGTATATATTCCAATTGGTGCGCGGCAGTTGATGTTGCTTTGACGTTGTTGGATCTTGGCTCATGTTATTGTTTGTATTGTTGTGGTTTCGGCTCAAGCTTGTTTTATTCGCATTGCGATTATTGCCACAATGCGTTGCATGTAAATCTAGCCCGTTTGTGTGTGTAAATCTATGGTGTCCTTCAAGCATATACGCTCGTATACAGGGTGTAGGATACATACAGAGGTAGCTAATATTTTTTTTAACTAAATCCTCTAACATGAAGCTTACGCGCACTTTACAATCAAATTCTGCCCCTCAAGTTCAAGGGTGAACTCTACTTTGACTTTGAGTCGACTAATTATGATTCTACTTACTTTTTACCTAGATTTAAAAACATTGAAAAAACTGGGCTTGGATATGACAGCAAGGTTGTAAAGGTCAGTCTGATGTCTTATCGGCGCTCATAGCAATTCTTGAATTCATATGCACATCGAGTCCAAACCGAGACCATCCAATCTATATATATACAAATGAAATGTCTTTCGTATGACCGCGAAATATGTCTAAACGGCTGAACCGATTTCCATTATGTAAAAAGCACTTCCTTGGACCTTCTCTGTGGAAGATTTTTCGATAAAAAAATATTCAGAACTTTTAGTTGTTGATACCGAAAAATTAATATAGCGGAGAGATCACGATTTCGCAAAATTTTGTTTAGTTTTCAGTACATTGTATGCCACCAAAATACTACACCGCTTAACAGATTTGGTTCATATTTGAAACTTGTTTTGTTGCTTTGTATAAAAAATTTATTCGATAGATGGCGCTGGAGTCAGTCTTAGTTATTGCCCAAAATGGACCAGGTGTGGCCGCAGAAGGTGTTGATACGATATGTTTATCAAATGAAAGGTGTCGATGAGTGTTTTAACAAGAAAAAGTTCTTAGTCCCATGCGAGCCCCCTGTTTCGAGATATTGAATAAAATGTGGGCCAGGCGTGGCCCTAGAATATGTTTCTATGATATGGGTATCAAGTTGAAAGTGTGGATTAGGGCATTAGCAAGCATATGTTTCTAGGATAGGGATAGGGATAGTGATAGCGATAGTGATAGTGATAGTGATAGTGATAGTGATAGTGATAGTGATAGTGATAGTGATAGTGATAGCGATAGTGATAGCGATAGTGATAGTGATAGTGATAGTGATAGTGATAGTGTAGTGATAGTGATAGTGATAGTGATAGTGATAGCGATAGTGATCTATCTCTATGGCGCGATATACAACAGGTATATCATCATAAACCTCCTAAGAGATTTTTTTGCGCCAAGCTTCTCTTCCAATTTGTGGTGTGCCGATTTGAATTTTCCCTACAAATTGGTGGGACCTACAGTTTTTTGCCGACTCCGAACGGCATCTACAAAGGAGACGAATTTTTGCTGAGAAGCCTGTCATGGCAGAAATACACTCGGAGAGTTTGCCAAACCACTGCCGAGGGGCGACCCCGTTTTTGAAAAACTTTTTTTTTTTTCAAATCACTTTTGATGTTACCTGTACCAGGGCTCGAACCATGGACCTTCGGTGTGGTAGGCCGGCAACACTACCTTCACACCACGGCGCCCGCCATGATAGTGATAGCGATAGTGATAGTGATAGTAATAGTGATAGCGATAGTGATTGTGATAGCGATAGTGATAGTGATAGAGATAGGGTAAGATGAATGAGAGATAAACGATATGAAAAAGGAGAATCAGATAAAGAGGAAGAAAAGAAAGGTGGGCAGGCAGAAGAATATTAATCTAATATGAGAAGGGAGAGTCAAGTAAACTTTTTGGTAGAACAACGTCTACAGGGTTTGATAGTTTCTAATAAAATAGTAAAGCGAGTTGTAGCATAAAAACATTTGTAGATGCCGTTCGGAGTCGGCATAAAATTGTAAGTCCTGCCAATTTGGAGGAAAAATTAGAAGCAGCACACCACAAATTGGTAGAGAAGCTCGGCCTTTATCTCCCCGGAGGTATTTATTTATTTTTTTAAGGGTCGGGCATCTTGATACATAAAAAATCTAGCGTTATGATGTTTGAGCAAAGTGAACGCTGAAAATGAAGAGGGTGGAGATGAGGAATTTGATATGGGGGGAGGAAAATGAAAAAATTGTAGGGAGATCGAACGGTAAAGAAATAAGTATCCCTAAAATTACTCAGCTAAACCAGCAACTTATAAGATAGATTTTACTTGAGTGTACCCTCTGAAGCGAAGATCTGTTTTAAGCTCTGAACTAACCAAAAAATTACCACTAATAGTCTCTTTTCCCTTAAAAGTCCATTTTCCTCATATTTATCAGTTCTAATATCTATGCTGCACCCTGTATATTATAAATACGAGGACCATCGGATAAGTTCTGGAGGTTGATGCTGCAGTAGGCCCAAGGTAATTATCAATGCAAACTTGGCGTGGACAGCTTCTTTGAAAATGTGTGAGAATAGACACAATAGCTTGTAAAATCCGAGAAATTGTCCGCTTCCATTATGCTTTTGGTAAGTAAAATTCATATAGCATAACCGAACAAAATTGCGTCTGAGATACAGTCATGTTATTCTGCATTCCAACTCAACTGTTTGGCATAGGTTTCCAGTAAGTTCCAGATGCTCCGATTATACGTTTCTTGTAGCAAAAATGTCTTTAACCCTTTCTATCCGAACGGTACTTATGTGTGCTAGTTTTCTTAACTTCCACAGATTTCCGCATCGAAAGGGTTAAATGGGGATACCTTGAAATCCCAGATGTGCTCAACAATATAGCTTTTTACAGCTCTGTGTAAGTCCTGTAGTTGTTAAGGCAATATAAGAGCCGAAGAGGTTCCAAAAAGAAGTCTAAGGAGAAACGGCTTGTTAGAGTGAGGAAAGTTATATCCATGCAACGTTCAAAGTCAAGATATTCAGATAGCGAGATCTTTCTGCACTTAACCTGCCTAGCACGAGATAATGTCAAGACTTAGGGATACTTTTAAGGCTGGTGGATTCTTTAAAAAGCGTTTGCTGCATAAGCAGCATTCAAACCGTACTGGGGCAAACTGAAGTCGACAAATTAAAAGTTCGATTAAGAGATATAAGGGGGATCTACAAGTCCCTTCGCGTTACTTCTTCTTCAATGCAGTAAGTGAGTAAAGACTACAAAGATAGTAAAAGGAAGCAAACCAGCGGCTTCAATTGCTTTCTGTAGGACGTCTGCACGCGCTGTTCTGCACCAAGCCAACATGCTGTACTAATACTTTACTATCTAGACCTCATTTAAAGCACAAGAGAACAGATCCTAGTTGGACAGCAGAAATTCCCTTAGGCACCACACTTATCAAACGCCCCCGGTGCAATAGTCTGCGCTCGAACTACTGCCGTATTGTTGCCGCTGACATCACACCATATCTCGTGGCTATTACCAGCAAAGTTGTTGGCATTTTAGTTGATGATTTTCTTGTTGTTTTTTTGTTATTTTAACGCCATTTTCGCTGTTGTGATGTTGATGACGATGCCGTCAGCGGGTGTCACAAATGCAAATAATGGTCGCATTGGTGTTTTTGCACTTTTTGTGCTGCCATCGAAAGTCTCCTCACCCCTACATTTTCAGCAACAACCCCCACTGCCGACATCTGATGTGTTGGCTTTAATACAAACTCGCATGGATCAGTTTTCCAAATGCTTTTATTCTCATTTTTTTGTATATTTCCTGACAATTGTTACATGGCTATATGTGCAACTATAAATATGTTTTGTTATTGTTGTTGTTTCTATGGTTCTATTATTGCATTTGGTATTGCTGCTGTTTTTGTCAGCATATCTATCGTTTTTATTATTTAATTCCTGTTTGTATAATAGAAATTGCCGTGACGATAGTCAAGAATTATGTGCATTGGTCTGATAGCTATAGCCACTTCTGCCTCTTCCTATACATCTGGCTCCGGTCTTTGCATCTGTTGGTTGCCACACCACACACCCACTCATGCACCCACACTTTTGCTGGCGTATTTACTCTAGTCGCGACAAGTGCGTCTGAATATCTTGTTCGACAACATACTTTAGACCAACTCGCGCTGTAGTGGGAATAAGTTGGCGTAGAAAGGGTTAATGTAATGTTTTTCTACGTAGGATTTTTGTATGAAGATAACAAAAGGAAGAATCCAAATACTTGCAATGCGTTGTATAAAAATATTATTATATTATATTATATTTTTTCTAGTGGTGGAATGGATCGATATTGGCGGCCATTCGGGGGGAGCAATGGGACAAAATCCAAGTATTTTACGCTTGCACAAAAAGAAACTAGAGATGATTTGGTGCGCCAATAGCTCTTTTGTATTGCAAAATATCGAATCTGATACGATTTAAACTCAGGCTGTTCGATAACTGTATTGCATGTCACGATTCCTTCGGCTCAGTTAACGAAAAAAATTGGTCCAAATTCAGATATTCCTGTTTCACGGGAAAGACAGCCGTTACAGTTCTGTGACGCTGAGCATAGGATTAGCTTGAGAACTTTTGTGTGATTAAGTCTGGTCTCCGGCAATTTACCACTAAAGTGAATTTCTACCACATTTAGGAAGAAAAACTAAATTGTAAAGCTCAGGATTGTTCCAAGGGAAGCTCTGATCATCATCCTGATGTAGCATCAAAAACCAATTTTCAAAAATAACCCAAGTCCACCACTTTTTTCTCAAATCAACCACAATTTCTTAGTAATCCGATTTTCCGATTGATTACGCTCTCATCCGCCATATAAATATCAACCAATCAATACAATCGCCCACCCTTTTCTACCTCTGTTTCTATGCAATGGAAGTTAGTGGAACAATTTTTTGCCTCTGGACTTACTGCTGCGTTAGGCTTGGACAAAACTTACCTCGATATCCTTAAAACCACTTTAAGACATTGACATACATTTTTATACCCAGCGTGTACTAGTACACAGGGTATTATAGTTTTGGTCATATAACGGTGGTTTGTAACGGTACAAAAGAATAGATATAGATATGGAGTTCCATATAACAAAGTTCTTATAATGAACAGAGGAATCCATTAAGACCGATAACTTGAGTAAAAATTGAGATATTTGAATGAAATTTGGGACACAGGTTGCTTTCCGGCCAAGGTAGGTTGCTATTCAAAAAAGGCAAAATCGAATCATAACCACGCCCCTTTTTTCGATATCTAAAATTTCGAAAAACGTATAAAATGGGTTAATTCAATCATAAAAGCAGCTACAATGATGAAATTTTTCTAGGTTTATTAATTTGGTTGTCCCATTGACGATTTTATCAAATTTTTGGAGAAGGGTCGTGGCACCGCCCACATATGAGTGAAGAAATTTACAAATTTTGACTCTTAATAACCTTGACTCAGAACCGTTTACGCTAGTACAGGGTGTTTTTTTTACAGGTTTGTTTTTCGAATAGAGATAAAACTGGCATTTTGTGGTCAAATCTGGCAACTCTAATGTCATTTATGTTCAGTTAGGTTTGCCATTTCATCATGAACAGGTTGACAAAAGAACAACGCTTGCAAATCGTGCAAATTTATTTCGAAAATAATGGTTCAGTTCGCGAAGTTTACCGTGAGCTCCGTCCATTTTATGGTCGACATAATCGTCCATCAGAGCAATTAATTGGGTTAACCATGCATCGTTTTCGCACTACGTTTACTCTATGTGATAATACGCATCCGCAGAGACGTCGAACAGTGCACACCGAAGAAACAATTGCCGCTGTAGAGCAAAGTGTTGAAGAGGACCCGAATGAATCGATTCGCCACCGTGCACAGCAATTGGAGCTTTGTCCATCAACTTTATGGAAGATTTTGCGCAAAGATCTTGGCTTGCGACCTTACAAGATCCAGCTTGTGCAAGAATTAAAGCCGCGAGACCATGCAATGCATCGTGATTTTGGTGTATGGGCCGAAAATGAGATTGATTTCGATGCTGATTTTCATCGCAAAATTTTGTTCAGTGATGAGGCTCATTTTTGGTTGAATGGCTACGTCAACAAGCAAAATTGCCGCATTTGGAGTGAAGAGAATCCACATGAGACCCTTGAAACGCCATTACATCCACAAAAACTGACTGTTTGGTGTGCTCTATGGGCTGGTGGAGTCATTGGGCCATACTTCTTCCGCAATAATGCTGGAGAGGCAGCTACCGTTAATGGAGACCGGTATAGAGCCATGATAACCGACTATTTTGTTCCCGAATTGGATGGTATGAATGTGGATGAGTTGTGGTTCCAACAAGACGGCGCTACATGCCACACAGCGCACGTCACAATCGATTTATTGAAGGAAACATTCGATGAGCGCATAATTTCGCGGAATGGACCTGTCAATTGGCCACCAAGGTCGTGTGATTTGACACCATTGGATTATTTTCTTTGGGGATATGTGAAGTCGCTCGTCTACACCAACAAACCAGAAACGTTAGGGGAATTGGAAGCCAACATTCGTGGCGTTATTGCCGACATACGGCCCCATATGCTCGAAAAAGTGGTTGAAAATTGGACCTGTAGAATTGGCTTTATTCGAGCCAGCCGCGGCGGCCACATGCCCGAAATCATATTTAAGCATTAATGGCATAAAATTATCCTTCCAATAAAGCCAAATTGATGGACCTTAAAACGATTTTCTTGTGTTTTATTTCAATTCGAAGTTCTATACCCCTAAAAAAAACACCCTTTATAACCAAACCTCGTAGGAGGCATACTATTGTTGAGATAAATGCACCTACAGAAAATAAGCTAAATCGCTTTTCGACCACGGCTACTTTTTCATGGAAGGAGGTAGAAATATTGAACTGCCCACATCTAATTAACTGATACAGGTATAATAATATAATTTGGTACTTACATCAATTTTCTTATTCGTTGTATGATGTTAGCAAAATTTTGAAAAGTGGGCGTGGCACCGCCCACTTATAATTCAAGCAAATTTCAAATTCCACTGTTAACAACTTCAGAACGGTGTAAGATAGAATTACGAAAATTAATACGAGGTATACTATAGACATGTAGAGTAAGCCCACGGAAAATGAGCAAAATCGGTGGACGACCATGCCCACTTTTGAACCAAAGTTTTCTAAAAGACAGGTAGGAAATCGGAACATGTCATATCTCCTTCACTGATGCAGATTGAATGCTGTCGTAGTTACAATAACCTGATGATCCTATTAATGATTTTTTATTTTAATTTTGGAAAATGGGCGTGGCACCGCCCACATATAAATGAAGAAAATATCAAATTTCAGCTATTATTAATTTCAGAATCGTGTTAAATAAAATTACGAAACATGATACGAGGTATACTATCAACGTTTTGCAAAATTATATATATCCTATGCTAAAACCAGTGAATCCAAGAATCTACTGCGCAAAATTTCATAAAGATCGTTTGAATACCTTGGGCGCCTATACAAGAATCAAATTTTATAAAGCATGGGGGCGTGGCACCTCCCACTTTATATATAGCTTATACTGTAACTAGTGAATCCAACAATGTACTGTGAAAATTTCATAAAGATCCGTTAAGTACTTTGGACGCCAGACGCACAGACACACATTCATTTTTATTTATAATTGCCCACATGGTAGTAGAAAAAGTTTAAAACCTCTATAGGGCATAAATCCACAACAATTTACAAATTTTTGAAACGACCACTTTTACACAGCTGGGTATTGAATGTTCGGTTCCACCCCAACTTAGACTTCCTTACCTGTTTTATATTAATTTTTATCAAAAGCCTCAGAAGGCTTTTTCTAACTATAAAAGAATTAAGACGCAAAAGATTTTGTATTCTTTAAAGCCCTAACAGCAATAGTCACAGCAGTTACTCCATTTTGAGCTGTTTACTAAGCTTTTTAAAGCTTTTCCTAACCGTTATTTTAAGTTGCGCATTGAAGTAGTTTTTTCAATATTATAATATTATCTAAAATTTCGTGTTTTTATTTAGCCTTACTGAGTTTTTTTAACGGTATAACATCATATTCAGACAAGCTTTTCCAGCGATCTTTATTTCCAACTTGACACAAGATGATGAAAGCTTTTACATAAGTCTTTGGAAAAGCTTTCTAGTGCGTGTCTGGAGATAAAAAGCTTTTAACCCTAGAAACGTAACCTTCGACGATTCGACGAATACGCTATTGAAAATTTTCTGTCTCTTTTTAAGACTGTCTTTCTAAAAGACTTAAAAAAATATATCTGAATTGTTCCAAATTATTAAGGAAAGGTCTTATTTCGCAGATTAAAAACTGGCACACATATGCGTACAATAAATGAAACCAAAAATTAAATAACTATATTGGAAATAAGTATTTTAAAGAATGTTCGTCGAATCGACTAATGCTTAGGTTTTATAGGGAGTGAGCTAAGGCTAGCTTTCTAGGGTTAAGCAGAAGTCTCTAGCCTTATCAGATGTCGCATGGAATCGTTAAAAAACTGCAGTTCTCTATTATTAGTATCTACAACTTCAACCTAATGTTCATCTTCATCGTCCCTACCTCTGCGCCGCTAATACTTTATTACTTCGATTCTTTAATTCAAACTTCTCGATTCCCATGCTTTGTATATTCGCGCTTTTGATTAACGAGCATTTCACGATAGCAGCACTTCGTCAAAGATCTTTGCAAAATGAAACGTTAAAAATAGCGCAGCAACAACAAATTACGACGCATATTACCAATGCAAATCGTTGATCATAACTTAGGCGCGCTTAATAAACGCGCCTAACGCTATTGGTCATGGCATTGAATACGCAAAGCTACAACGATGCGTCGGCTTACTGCACGATTTTTATCACACGTACATACAAACACAATATTTGTACATTGAAGTGCGGCAAATAACTGGCTTCACTACGGCCCACTCTTTACACTTACACGTTGACGCGCGCAAATCCATAAAGTATCGCACATTCTCTATTTAATGATTTCTGAGTTACAAGCGGCGGCGCACAACGCTGATGATTTCATTGCTTTACTTTGGCTGTGCTGATCCTGTGACCATTTGGCGGTGTAGAAAACTGATGCGAATGCGCGCGCGCACACAAATCTCAGCAGGTACAATGTGCCACATTTTTACTACAACTTATGACTACTGAGGCGGCAACAAATAGACCGATCGATCGACCGACTAGACATGGTTGCGTTCGCTCAACTAATAAAAGTCCAAGCATTGGCCTATCTGTAAGTGCCGTATTGCATATTGAGCGCGCTGTCCCCCAATATACCGGAAGAGATACGATGGTTCGAATAAAGTTAAAACAAAAAGAATAAAAATATCATTCAAAATTAATGTGGCTTTTAGTTGGCGCGCTCATTTCGTTTGAGTCCGCACGCGCAATGCGTTCTTGCTAGCGCTTTAAATTATTAATATTGCCAAATGAGTCAATTTGAAATAAATAAGCGAGATCAAAATCATTGCTATCGCAATACAGAGATGCGTCGACAACTTCAGCGAAGCAAATGTGCGCGCAGCATACTTAGTAGTAGAAGCGCGCAAAGACAATGCCACCGACGCTACTCTGCTACTATTGATTGGCGAAAATAGAGTTGTCGTGCCTATATCATGGAGCGCTTTTGATGCATACACCACGCCTAGGTGCGCGCGCCATGTTTCATGACAGCAACACATTTGTTAGTTGTTGTTACTTTATTATTGCGTGGTTGTAGCGCGCGGGAGAAGAATCGCTTGCGCGCTCTTCCACAACGATTGTTAATGTAGATATGGCTTCATTGCTCGATTGGTGACGCTCAATTATCGCTCACACATCTGACAATCTATGCGCAATTAGCTGGCAAAGATTGTGGCACTTTTGCGCGATCGACGCGATCGGTGATCATCACAAATTATGGCAGCGATACGTTGCGCTAATAAATAGGGGGTACAACATGGATTGCATTTCGGTAAAGCAGTGAGTGAGAGCGTAACATTTCACGATAACACACCCGTCACAAAAGGCCAATAACTCAGCTTAATTCATTAATATAAATTGAGCTCAACTGCAGAGGTCTCCATGTTACATATGTTAGGTGCTCGGAACTCTTGAGAATTCAAATCGAGTTTCTTTATCTGTCTCGAGGTAGGAACCTTGCAGGATCAGGAAAGCAATAAATTTGAGTAGAGCAAACTGGGGAAGGATTTCTATATTTGGATAAGTTTGAATGATCTGTAAGGACGAGAGAGATAGGCTTGCTTTGTATCACTGCACTCACCTCGGCACGGAACTGTCTCAATAAAACGCAAAAAAATATTAAATTTTTAATTGTAGGAATAATTATTCATTCGCCTTGGCTCAGGTTATATGCGACCGTTTTGAAGTTTTTTTCTATATGGATATATAGGGGCACCTGTTACATCATTTATGTATTAATTGGGAGCGAGCACTTGTGGCTTCGAGATATTAGCGCGGGATTGACCAACTTATATTCGCTGTGAAAAAACCCGATTTGGGGTTGCAAAATATAAACTATATGCTTGGAATATTTCATAAGCTGGTTGCGAATTACAATAGCATGCAACAGCTTACGTCCCTTAAACACTTTGTATATCTTCCATGAACACGAAATATTGTAATAACTTTGATCTGATAGGTTGTAAGTATGAGAAGAGAGAGCCACCAAATAAGCTTACCGAAAGCTCCGGATGACGAGCTAACTCATTGGCTATATATCATTGCCTGGACCTGTATCACTGTAGACGGTGAGCTTTTACATCGCAAAGACTTTTGTGAGTCAGAAGAGTTATCCACAGGACCTGTAAAGATGAAGACATCCTCGACCGCATATACTCGTATATGTTCCAATTAAAGCTTTGAACTTAAGGTCAAATACTTTGAAACTTGAAATATAATGTTGTAGATAGGCCTGTCTTTCCCAATAAGCTTGAGGTTATGTGTGGATAGAGTAAATATGGAAACGGAAAGTATCCGTTTTCGTTTCGATTTACTGCTTATTACCTAAACTGTAGAAGTTACTTTGTTGTCTAGCTCTTTGAAATTCTGTGTGTCTTACAAGCGTCTTTTTCTCAATAGCGGTTTATTGAAAGAAGGCATGGAATCTCGTTGTTAGCTAGGCTGCTTTTGGACAAAGTTAGGACATGTACTATAGGAAAGCGGTCCGAACATTTTGTCCTCTTTCTATGACGCTTCGGTTTAGATCCCCATAACTAAAGCCTCTCTCGATCTCTATAGCGGCCCAGCCCGAATCATAGATAATCTTTGGTCCCTGTAAGTTACACATATCACACGAACTCCTTTAACTATCTTTTTGTCTTCCAGATTACTTCTAACATTAACCTAAAATGATCGACCCCGATTTGGATGACCGACATCTCTGCATCAAATGCAGATCCACCATTGTCGGCTTGGAAGCATACATCGAACACCGAAAAACTCAATGCACAAATCTCAATAGCGCCGCCGTACCCAATAAAAGAGATGAAGTCTCACCACACGCTGTGCATAGAGAAATAATTTCCACACCCCGAGCCCATCTCGATCATACCTACGATGCTTTTGCTTTTGTTGAACCCGAGTCATATGCCAAACACTCACCACACGGAGGTAAAACTTCCAAATCACTCTCCGATGCTGCTTACGAACTACCTTACGAGTTGGGTGCAGATGTTTTCTTCTCCTCTCTACAACTGCAAAGCGTACAAGCTACTGGACACTCAACGAGTGGAAAGCAAGGTCTAAGTACGCCCGGCTCACAGCAGCGTCAACAGAAAATAGAGCAAATTGAGGGCACTGATGAGCCTTGGATGACAGATGCAACAGCGAGCGGAACTAATGCGCAACAAGATAAGTCCTATGAGGTATACAAACCCATAACGTTTGAGCATGAATCGCCAGAGGCTAGTGAGGATGATGAAGACGATGTTGATGTGGAGCTGGATGACGATGATGATGATTATGATCCCATAGCGGCTGGACATGCAACTGGTGGTAAGTGGAAGCCACCAACAATGCCGCATTCACCACCAGTCGTGCCGGCTACACATACCGGCGGAAAGTGGCGTCCAGAGCATCGGCCAATACTGCATGTTACACACACACAACTTACAAGGCTATCACCACATTGGGATGAAGCAACCGATGAGTTAGTCGAGGGTGTAGAAGCGCATGAAGGGCAACATCCACCAGCAGAGCACACAAAAGGTAAATGGATACCTGGCACTAAGATGCAGCGGCTTGAATACAAAGAGGAAGTGGTCAAACTGGCCAAGTCGGCGAATCAAGAATATTGGTGCAATATCTGCTGCAGACGTTTAAAGAATAAAACGAACTATGAGAATCACTTGAAGACCGGCTATCATCTGAAACGTGCCGAGCCTGAGATACAGCTGGAGAAAGCCGCATTGGGAGACTTACAAAGTGGTGAGCTAAGTAAGAGTTTTCTATTGGAGCTAGAGGCAACCAAGCAAACCACCAGTGCTGGTGACGGTGTTGAGGCAGTTAAGAAGCGTAAGAGGCGCGCAACCTTTATAAAATGTCAGCTCTGCAAGCACAGCATGTTACGCCATCTTGTCGGCAAACATTTGATATCGCACTATCACTATCGACGCATGCAAATGAACCCTGCAAAATCACTGCACATGATATTGGAGCATATACACGCGGTGGTTTTGCAGTCACCTTTCCAGTGCCGACCCTGTCACTTCTACGCCAATACCGAGGAAACATTTCTGCAGCATTGGAGCTCACCGGAGCACTTGGATGCCTCTGAAGGACTCGGCAAATTTTGGTGCAGTTACTGTCACTTCGAGTGTGAGGACAACAACCAAATGCGCCGTCATTTGCTCAGCTCCGATCACAAAGAGGTCATATTGGCCATTAACCGTTCGGTGCCGATTTGTATTAGCAAAAAGCAGAGCATCGATTGTAGCCGATGTCGCGAGAGTTTTCGCTACAATGCGGAGTTACGCAGCCATATGCTGCTCTGTCATCCAGGCAAGGAGCTGTGCGGTACAGCTTCTGACAGTTACCAGTGTCGATTTCCGTGTGAATTGTGCTCGTTGGATTTTCGTTCCAAAGTCGCGCTGCAACGTCATGAGAAGAACGTGCACAGTATCAGCAAATATTTTTGTTCCATCTGCAAGCTGGAATTCAATACGCCGTGTAAGGCACGCAGACATCGCAAGACGGCGGAACATCGCAATTGCGCTGCAGCGGCGGAAAAAAACGTGGCGGCGCGTAGCAAGTGCAAAAGTGGTATGGAGGATGTGAAGAACTGTGATAAATGTGATTTCATGTAAGTTAACCGTTTGGAATTTTCGCTAAAACTGTTAGTTTCAAAAATCTCTATTCTTAATTGTAGCGCTTCATCCGAGGTGGAAGCCATGTTACATGAACTTTCGCATCCAAAGGGTGAGTTCAGTTGCAGTACTGTTATTGTCAAGAGAGATGCTAACATTAGCAAGCCCATCGAGAAAGCCCAGAAGTCTGAGACAAGTGAGAAACGCGAAGTAAAGTGCAAAGATTGTGATGAGCTCTTCTCAGATAAGTTGGCTTTAAGTGATCATCGAGACGTCGTACATCCGCTGCTGCGTCACGTCTGTTTGAGTTGCGGCGAAAGTTTTCCGTCAGCACAAGCTCTGGGACGTCACACGCGACTGTGTGCACCAAAGGCAAGCACTTCAAAGGCGGCGTTAGCTGAAGCGATTCACGAGTTGCCCAAAGCTAACAAGTGGAGCTGTGAAGCGTGCGATTTCAGGTTCGGTTAATTTATTTGTATAATTGCTTGTGTAAAGGTTGTGGAGACTTTTTCTAATTTTATACTTATCTATTTGGAGAGTTTTTGATTAAACCACTCAGATTTTCGTTTGAAAAATTATTCATACAATTCGCTTTGTAAAGTATTTTGTAGGGTATGTTGTGGAGTTTTTTGGAGACCTTTTATGGTTTTCTAATCAAACTTTTATAGAGTGTTTAACTCCTTATTATTTTTATCTAAGTAGGTTGGTAAGTAAAATGGCTGCGACCCTACAGTTCGCCCACGTAGCTTTTAGAAGCCGTTTTGATGCCATAAAGAAGTCGTCGTACCTGCCGAGAGTGATACGAATATAAATTGCAATCAACCGAAGCTGTTGATAAACGCGAGGATGTTAGCAACCCCTTTTTCGGATGCACTCCCCAGATTCTCCAAAAAGCGGTACCCAAAAGATTTAAGACGCAGTCTAGTTAGAGCCTTGCATTTGCACAGAAAATGCTCAACGGTCTCTTTGCTAATTACGATAGGGGACACCTAGCCTCTCCGCGTGCCTCCCAATAAGGCAGTGCCCAGTTGGTATTCCTATTAACTTGGAAATATCAGCCCTTCTTAGGGTGTAGATTTTCTAGATCTCTTCTTATCCCGTTTTGGCCAGGTTTGCTTAGATATCCGACTCCCTGGGGTTTGTTGCCATCTTTCTTTGGCTTGTTGATAGGTATATTCGTTGAGCAGATCTCCCTACTGGGGATGTCTACCGTGAAGTCACACTCCGAAACTGTAGTTGTCGCACAGCGATCCGTACTTTCGGAAAGAAAACTAAAATTGTTTAGTATGCTAGAATATCCCTTGGTCCGTGGTTACTCCCCATACGTGCCCGCCCGTCAGCCCTCTCATTACCTTTAATACCTCTATGACCCGGAACCCATATAATGCACAGTTCAAGAGGGTAGGCTAAAGTAGCTGAAATTTGAACTAGCATGTCACGTTGCTATTGCCTTTATGGCTGCTTGGCTGTTGGAAGAGATCGTTACATTATTAGTTTTGTTCCTGTTCTTGAGTGATTTGCAGGCTTGCAAGGACTTCTGCTTGAAACACTGTAATGAAGGGAGTCTAAATGGCACAGAAATGTCTAAAGACTCCAAGAAGACTCCGCCCCCCACACCTGGATCCGTCAGTGTGGATTTGAATGCCGTTGTCAACTGAAATCATGCCCTTCTTCCAGTCATTCCTACTTGGAATAAAAGTAGCAGCGCTGCTCTTAAACTTCAGATGATAATATGTTTTGGTACTAATTGTAACCGCTGAAAGATTTGTAAGGATACCACTACGTCCTTGCTAAGTGCCCTTTCTGAACACAGACTCCCGAGTCTTAGTGCGGGTTGTGCCGATATAAAGAGTATGTGTATCTTCGGCTTGAGACCATATTTCTTTCCAAACATCGATTTGTAGGCATAGAAAATAATTCACGCCTCCCGAAACCGCTCCTCGATGCATGCTTCCACTTAAATTTACAATCAATTATTAGTCCCAGATATTTGGTTATAGGAGATAGGATTAGCCGCTAGCCATTTAACCTAGGTAGTTCGAAGGTGGATGGGTTAACTTTCCTCGTGCAAAGTAGTAGATCCATTTTATCCGGATTTAGCCTAAGGTCACATTCTTGAGCCCACCTTCTTAGTTTGGCCAACGTTCCTTCCATGTAAGGAAAGAGATCTGAGACCATTATCGTCACGCCGTCGGCACACACCGCAATCTTTATCCCATTTGTATTCAGTTTTACCAGGATTTCGTTCATAGTAAGGACCCACAGTAGAGGTGAGAGCACGGTGCCCAGAAGAGTAGCTATAAATGAATGCTTGCTAACTCTTGCTCCTCGTAATTCAACTGTTATTTCACTGTTAATGAGTAGGGACGGGATACAATTTTTTATTGGTTCGCCCACCCTTTTCCCAACGAGCGCTGATGATATCGCGTCGGCTCTCATGTTATTGAAGGCGCCTTTTACATCAACGAACGCAGCTAGTGTTAATTCTTCTCCACTGTACGCACCACCTGGTGTGGCGCGGTCTCTTTGGATTTCCCCCTCAGGTACGCGTGCTGTCCCCTGGAAAGAGGGAACTCCTCAATAAGTTATCGTATATGTATGTCTAATAGTCTCTTAAAAGTTTTTAACATGAAGGAGGTACGGCTGATTGGCCGGAAACCCCCTTCTATCCGACTTCGGGATTAAAACCACCATTGTTTATCTAGTTTTGTTTCAAATTTTCTGTAAAAAAGTTCTCAGTTATTTGTAGAGTTTTAAATTAAATTTGTACAACTTTATTCTTTTATTATTATTATATATTTTCTCTCTAAAGCTTTGGTTTCCTCGGAAAGCGGTACCGCCATGTAACGTTCGCAATGTAGCGGCAACGCTTTCGAGGAAACCAAGCCTTAAGACTTAGTAGAATTTGGTTTTTCAACATTAAAGTTTTAACAATTTTTTTTCCAGACTTTTTGTCGAACCTTTTGTCAGTTAGCTCCCAATAAATTAACCTTTTCTCCTTTCTCTTCCTTCATCGCTAGCGCCCCTTACGAATCGGAGTTAATCTTTCATCGCTTACATCACACTTATGGTCCAATGTCTAAGAATCAAGTTATCGCTTGTCCGATTTGCTCGAAAGAGTTTCGTAAGCATTCGTTACGCTGTCACCTACGTCAGCATACCAACGAAAAAATATTCGTTTGTGAATTATGCGACATGAAGTTCTCGCGACGTCACAACCTCAAGGATCACATTAAGCGTGCCCACGAAATGGCACTACCAAAAGAAACCCAAACCATATCCGAAGAGGAGGAAACTACAAAAGTAAAGAAACAAAAAAGCGATGGTGGTGGGAGCTTCGTTTGCAGCGAGTGCGCGAAAACATTCAACACAGGGTGAGTAATATGAAAATTAATTCGTTCGTTCGTTTATCAAAGGAATAAGAATGTGATTCGATTTTCATAGCAGTTTTTATTGAAATAACAAAAGAAATATGGCGGAATTAAGGAAAGAAATTCTTAGATAACTTTAACTGAAATCCGTCCGAGTTATTAAGAGAAAAATTAATATTTTCTATAGATACGGACTTTCTTCGAATTGCGACATCGGGGAAGTAACTTTCATAATAAGGAGAATTTGGCATAGGGTTTAAATAAATTGGCCTAAGGAAGAACAATACGAGCAAAGTTTTCCAAGTTAGCAATTTGTGTTAGGTCTGTTGGTTTCAAGGAACACTTGATTCACATTCACGTTATTCACTTCGTCTGAGGACTGTTCATATGCAGGTGCCAAGTTTTCGTCTGAATTAATAAGTTGGTCGAAGTTTCTGCCGGATAATGTGGTTCTTTATAGCAAGTTTGTCTATCCATAGCTCGGCATACAGTGAAATTCATAGCATAATATCCAACGAAATTTCCTTTTACTTTCTGTTGGTCCTCCGATGTTTTGTCAGTAGGCCTGCTTAGTAACGATACCAGCATGAATCGGAAACAAAGCGATGCTGGAACGAAACCGAAACCGTAATTAATTTCAAGAATGAAACCAAAACTAGAACGGAAAAACTTTACAAAACCTTAACGAGGTCGGAGCTGCAGAAAAATTAAAACCGAAACTTTTTGCAAACCGGAAGTAACGCGAAGCCGGAACGAAAATATATCCAAGCCGAAATTGAAGGAACCCCAAAAACTATAATGGAAACACTTTACAAAAGTTCCGGAATCCGGAACAACCGAAACCGAAATTGATTTTAAGAACGAAACCAAAACCGGGACGTCAACACCTTGCACAACAGGAACAAACCCGAAGCACGAACCGGAACGATAATACTTTACAAAGGTATAACGAACACGAGGCCAGAACTGGAACGAACAGAAACCAAAATAATTTTTGAAGAACGAAACCCAAACCGGAACGAAAATGCTTTACACGACCGATGCAAAGGTGTGAGTCCTTGATCCAATCTTAAAACTTCTATTAAAATGTGGTTGCATTTCAGTCGAAAATAATAAGCAAAAATAGTTTCCACGCCAACCACAATGAAGACAGTACCACCCACATAAATAAGTGAAATAATAACAACAATAATGCGAAATACCAGCTATACAACTTCAGAAAAAAAAACCGATTTATGTTGTGAAATTAAATGTCGCCAAAATTAAGACCAGCCACAAATTGAAAATTCCTTCTAAAATAGAAACAATGAAAAAAAGTTTAAATAACAAAACAGCAAACGAAATATCTACAGCTCTACAAGAAAATGAAAATAAATAAGTTGACCAAATAATTCATTAAGCAAAAGTGTGAGTGGCGTGAGTTGAGGCGGCAAGGGTATTGCATAAGAGCGTATGCAACATTCTTTCAAGGCACACGCACACATACAGGCGAGTACCCACATGCATTGCTACGGGGACCCTGTGATTATATTCCTATTTCCCATGTGGTCATTAAACGCCTCAAAGTATGCAATGCATGCACAAATCACATTCGCGGTTTTTCGGCCGAGAATGCAAAATGCCGTCATCTCCACCTCCAACTTATTATCTAAGTGCAAAGTGTGCGCTGTTTCCTTTTGTTATTTCTTTTAGTTTCGCTCTGAATTCATTGCTTTCGAATTGCACTTCAGGCCACAGAATTTTCACAATTAGATGCGCTATAAGAATGCAATTGTTTCAAAATAAATAAGTTTGCTGCCGAAAAAACGAAAAATTAGGTTTCCTTGAAAAAAGTGCACAAAAGATGCATACGAATATTTTGGAAATTACCTATATACGAGTATAATCATGGTAAGAGGGTTGTTTGATAAGTAAATGTACTCTGCAAGGTAAATATGAGTACTGGAGCTGGTCTTATATATAAATGAGCAAACTGAAGAATTTTCGCCCCTTTTACTCTGGTATAGGTTATAATTAAATAGATACTTATCGATAGGATAGGGGGCGCCGTGGTGTGAAGGTAGTGTTGCAGGCCTACCACACCAAAGGTCCATGGTTCGAGCCCTGGTACAGGTAACATCAAAAGTGATTTGAAAAAAGTTTTTCAAAAACGGGGTCCCCCCTCGGCAGTGGTTTGGCAAACTCTCCGAGTGTATTTCTGCCATGACAGGCTTCTCAGCAAAAATTCGTCTCCTTTGTAGATGCCGTTCGGAGTCGGCAAAAAACTGTAGGTCCCACCAATTTGTAGGGAAAATTCAAAAATCTCTTAGGAGGTTTATGATGATATACCTGTTGTATATCGCGCCATAGAGAGAGATATCGATAGGACTGCTTGAGCTGCTTTGCTATCAGTAAAAAAAATATTGAAAAAAGTCAACATAAAAGTGGCATCACTAAAAATCCAAATTACGTATTCATACCATGGGGACGCTGTTGAGTGTGTAAATATGCTTGTTGATGGGAACAAAGATCGTGTGCGAGCATAAAGGGGTGCTTTGATGGAGATAACGTAAAAGCGCATACATCTATATGCTGTCGAAAGCCTTCGATACGGTCAATCATGCGCAGCTCATTAATAACCTTGAATAGTCATCTCTTCCCCTCTGTCTAAATCAGGCAGTCATCGGTTGAATTCAGAGGGGAAAGATCAAAACCATGTATAATCAAACAAGGGGTGCCACAGGGTGATGCCCTATTCCCGCATTTGTTTAAATACTACATATCGAGGCTCCCCTCCCCACCAGAGGGTATCTCGATCTTCTCTTACGCCGATGACTGCACGATCCTCACGACCGGCCCCTCCGTAGACGAGCTATGCTCAAGAGTTAACTCATACCTCCCATCCTTGTCTGGTTTTTTCGCTGGACGAAATCTGACATTGTCACCGACCAAGTCCTCGGCCACAGCGCAGGTGAACATGGAATTAGACGTCTGCGATGACGGCATCAAGATTTCGACTGTCACAAATCTCAAAATCTTAGGGGTCACGTTTGATAACATGTTCAACTACGGCGCTCATGCAGCCGCGATTGCCACCAAAGTACAAAGCCGCAACAAAATCCTCAAGTAACTAGCTGGCAGCATTTGGGGGAAAGATAAAGAAACGTTATTGGCAAAGTACAAGGCAATTGGCCAGCCGGTTCTGAGCTACGCGACGCCTTTATGGTCGCCGGGGATAGCAGACACACACTAGAGGAGGTTGCAGGCCTACCAAAACACCGCACTCAGAACTGCCACGGGATGCCTCCTTAGGTCTCCTAAACATCATCTCCATAGTGAGGCAAAAAGGCTCGGAGTAAAAGAGCAAAGCGAAATACTGACAAGGCAATTTCTGGTCAACTGCCATAAACCGCAAAACCCGAACAGAAGCCTGGTCAGTGAAAATCCGCCTGCCAGGAGAATAAGGAGTCATCTCCGTAAGTACTATGACGAAATCCGGCAGCATATTTTCTCGCCGTTTGATCCAAAGGTGAATCGGCGGGTCCTCAATCTCATCCACACTGAGTCGGTAAACTCTTTTCTCAGTTCTCGTCCGTTGAACGCCGTCCTACAGGTACAAGCTCCACCTTTTGCCGAAGAGGAACACGAACTTCCTTGGCAGACAAGGGTCATGCAGGCCCAACTTCGTTCTGGATACTGTTACAGGCTAAACTCTTACCTATCCAGACTGAACCCTGACACGACAAATGTCTGCCCGGCATGCAGCGTGTCGCCCCATGACACTAACCATTTTTTCACCTGCTCAACTGAGCCTACTCTTCTAACAGCAATTTCACTTTGGTCCAACCCTGTTGAAGCCGCGAGGTTTCTAGGACTCCCATTAGAAGAGCTTGATGACAATGTTGGGCAAGGGAGGTGATATTTTAAGCAGGTTAAATAGTCGCTACAACAACAACAACATTTATATCTATACATTTTAATTGCGTTCCAATCAGCTATCCAGCTCAGTATCACGATCAAGATCTCACGAGAACGATACGGATCAGTTGTATGAGAGTTGTTTGTGTATATATGTGTTTATATATGTATGTCTGTGCTACCAAGCAAATAAGGGTTGGCTGCCAAAAAATCGACTACAAAAAACTAAAAGAACTGCGCTTCTATACGGATCCGAAATTGGTCCAGATAAATATCATGATTCTTTCTTCTCTTAATACATAATTTATAAGTTTTAATTTCTTGTGTTACTTAGCTGATGAGTTTTCCTCTGTAGCTGAGCAGTTTTAGATCTCGACACTCAACAAAGCACATGCACACTTTCTATCTGGATCTGGATCACTCCTAAACACCTGGATCACCTAAAACAAAATCTAAAATTTTTTAATGAAAAGATCTCGGGCTCTACTGAATGCATTTGGACTTATTTTTTTTTTTGAAATAATGCTTACGTTTATCGCTACAAAGATAGCTAGTTAAAACAAAAATTTGTTTATCCATTCCTGAAATATTTGAGAATTAAATCTCATAATTTTTACAGCAAGCACATCATTGCTACAACCGAATGATAAATCAGGGATCGAATTACGTTTTACGTTCTGTAGCGGAAAGATGTGTAATTGTCTGAGTAGTAAATAAACGGCCGTTCGTTTCTATTTACTTCGTTTATTAAGTCATCGGCTAACAAATTAGGCTCAAAGGTGGTACGATTCGGCAAGTGCGTGGTGGATAGGAAAACAACTTCCCTACCAACCATGGCTAACCGTTGTGAAACTCTGATTCCACAAATTCACAAATTTTTACTAACACCAAAGCATGTTTTTGAAATTTGTATGGAAAGCAACAAGTGCCTAAAAGTATGCACTCACACCTACACGATAAAACATTTACGAATCATGCAAAACAGGGACAAAACAATAAACAAGAAAGAGGGCACAGATGATATTGCGGTTGCTTATCTTTTATGTTTATGAGCTCCTCATTTTTGTTTATATTTAGTTTGACAAGCTTACCACATAAGATGGTATCAATTATTTTACAACTAAGCAGTAATTAGTTTCTATTTCGAACCACCTTTTAAATGTAAGTTATAAAGTTCTTTTTTAATATTTTATTCAATGTTATATGTAGTAATGTTTCTTGGTTTTTGTAATTCATATTGTTCCGTTTTAAATTATTGTATTTTCCAAATATATAGAATCGCCCTTGAAGAAGCCAAGGAAAATTGGCGAAACGTCGGCTGTAAGGTGAAACAAACTAGTTTTATTTGCACCACAGTAGGTTAGATCGGAAACTGAACCTCGCCGAACAGAATTGCCCACTTTTTTATCCAGTTGTTTAGTAAGCGCGACTCGCTGTTTATCCAGATTTTTATCCACTGCTGGTTGGCAGGGTTACAGCTCAGTAGACTGTCGTTTTTGTGTGTAGAACTATAAAATCGCCTAATTCAGCAAAAGTTTATTTCTTCAAACTTTTAGCGAATGGCGGATGCGTCGACGATGATAATAAGGTCCCGAAAAAGAACAGGAAATCTACAAAATGCTGAAGTAAAATAAAACAATTTGAATAAAAATAAATATTTGAAAGCTTTATGAATAATAACTCTTTCAGAAGAGTATTAAAATAGAATATTTCACACATACAACAAAAATTAAAAGTACCTAATCTTAAAGTTGCGATTCAAATACGTAAATCTGATTTTTAGAAATTCCTTAAAACGCGACATTCGCTAGCAACTGGTCTCCATTATCTTTTTCATGAAATAATTTCTGTAGCAATCGTAGCCACCCCAGCCTCCTTTGGTAAATATATTTACCACTCTATTAGTTTCTATTAAAGAGCAACTAAGGAAATCGGATGTCTCAACAACAACAACTACGGCTTGGAAGACCCAGCTAACCAGAAGTAGGAAAAAAGAAAGAAATCCATAAAACGCACATTTCTTGGAGCTATACTTCCAGAAATTAGCTCTTTTCGGAACCCAAAAGGAGCGGAAAAGTTAGTTATAAAAATAACTCTGAATCCGACGAACTTGGAGCATTTATGACTCTTTTTAAACAAACTTCGGAGTCTTTTTGGATCCTTTTGTGGAGGCTTTTCTGAAAACTTTTTTGGAGTCTTTTTTTACTCTTTTTAGACACAGTTTTTCATCCATTTTGAAGGGTTTTGGGAAGAGACTCCATTTGTAGCCATAAACAAACATTTCTCGGAGCTATATCCTCAGAAAATAGCTCTTTTCGGAACCCAAAAGGAGCGAAACCCCGTTCTAAGTGGGCAACCTAAAGGGAGTTATAAAAAGGAATCCAAAATGACTCTGAATCCGATTAATTTGCGTTTTATGACTCTTTTAAAATGAACTTCAAAGTCGTTTTAGAGCCTTTTGTGGATTTTTTTTGGAGTTTTTTTTTAACTCTTTTTATGAACATTTTTTCCTCCATTTTGATGGGTTTTGGATTCTTTTTGGAGCGTTTTATTGATGCTTTCCAGAAGCTTTCTTGTTTTTGGAGTCTTGTTCACTCTTTTTAGTCACATTTTCCCCTGTATTTGAAAAATATTATTATTAGTTGTTTAATTTTAAATGCACTTCAATTGGCTCCCAACTTTGGACTATTGCCAAACATTCAGAAAAAATTACTTTTTACGTTCTGTTAGTTAAAATAAAACAACGTCAGAAAATGCTCTAAAACATTTAAACAATTAAGCCTTGCGGTTTATCCGGTCTACAATATTAATTTCTTCTGCCAAGGCTCCGTGAATCTTTATAAAGAAAGAAGGGTTTTTGATTCTTACTAAATAACACTCCAAAAAAGCTTCAATTACGGACTCTTTTTGGATCATTATTTCGGAGTGTTTCGACTTTGGTTAGCTGGTGCCACCGGCTGTGTGACAAACTTTGTTTATTTGTACTTGTGGGTCCTAAAATATATCGGAGCTCTAATAAAATCGAATAAATCTGAGAACCATTTCCTCTCGTTTTTCGAAGTTTCAAAGCCTTCTTCTTGACATTTTTTTATGATTGTCATTAATAGTGATTGGGTGTGAATACATCTTTCCATGGTTAACCTAACAAATATTTTTCTCCCCAATCCACTCTGTGTTATAAGGTCCCTTAAAGAGATCGACACCGGAAACTCGTGAGCCTGTGCTTAACAGCGTACCCTCGTAAATGTGCACTCATGGAGCCTCTAAACTTATCCTAAATGTAAAATCATATGCACCAAAAGGCAAAAGAAGCAAATCCTCTTGAGATAAGTTGGCATATTCTTCGTCATGGCCTGAGGTATTGCATAATTGCACCAGTCATAGTCGGTGTGAGAGTGTGTTTATACACAAATATGTGGCTGCCATATTGACCATTGTTATATGCATATGGGCGAATTAATAACATGTCCGTTGCATTTGTAGAAGAAGAATAAATAATGAAAAAATTAAATAAATAAAAAATATACCAAAATTGAGGATTTCTGAGCTCTACTATACAAACAAGTTGAGCTAAAACTATTTGTTATCGTCCTTTCGTACATTTCGATTTCATTGTCGTCACCAAACACCAGCCACCCCACTCCAAACACCAATAAGAACACCAACTACGATGTTTGTCGTCAAACTGTCGTTGCGGATTGCTTTGTTGGCGCTTTTGAATTGAAGTTTTGTTAAATTGAGTCTCAAGTGACGAACATCATGAGAAAATGAGAAAAAAGAAAACGAAAGGAAAAAAGTATAAAATTGAAAAATGAAAAATTCCAACAAAGGAATACGTTATGCGTGGAACTCGAGCACAAAGCTGGCCAAGAAGAGGGGGTTTGGGCATATGAATTGATCAGGATTGTGGCACCACATCAATGTGCATTGCAAATGTCTGACTGTAGCATTTAAAGTGAATTGTAAGTTGAGTTGCATGGCATTTGGAGGCCATTAAAATGAATTGCACTGCACTTTGTGTCATGAACAGTGGAGCTCGAGCTCCGAGCGGGCCGTTGTTGTTATGAAAGCGTACAAATATATGTGTGTGTATGCATGTGCAAAGAACGTTAAATAAACTCCGGGACAGAACTTTGCAGAATGATGCAATATAGAAATAACTAAAGAAAAATATGGTAAAATAAAATAAGTGCCGAAGAGACGAAATAAAAAAATACAACGGAATAAGTTGAGAAAAACTGAACAAGTGGAAAATCTAAGTTTAGTTGATGGGAAAAATTGTATACCCAGTTGTGAATTCTATAAACGGCTTTGATTTCTATAAAAATCATTATTTTTGGATTTACGCTCATTTATAGTAGTGAATACTTCAGAAATATATATGCCATAAAAACAAGAAAACAATTGGTACAGCAAGTTTTAATTTTTATTCACTTTATTTTATTTTATTTAATTTTAATTTAATTTTTATTTTAGTTTAACTTACTTTATTTTATCGAACCTCGTAATTTTTTTTGTTTTATTTGATTTCATTTTACTTCACTTCATTTAATTTTATTTTATTTTATTTTTACTTTATTTTCTTTTATTTTACTTTATTTTATTTTATTTTACATTATTTATTTTATTTTATTTTATTTTACTTTATTTTATTTTATTTTATTCAATTTTTTTTTATTTTTTATTTTGTTTAATTTTTTTTAAATTTATTTTATTTTATTTAAATTTAGTTTATTTTTCTTACTTTATTTTATTATATTTTATTTTATTTTAATTAACTTTATTTTATTTTTTTTCTTTTATTTTTATTTATTTCATTTTATTTTATTTTATCTTATTATATTTTATTATATTTTATTCTATTTTTTTTATTTTTTTTTATTCAACTAATTTTATTTATTTTGTTTTTTTTATTTTATTCTATTTTAGTTTATTATAGTTTTCATGAACATGAAATGGTATTATAACTTTGGTCCGATGTTTGTAAGTACGAGAAGAAGAAGAGATATACCCACCAATAAGTATGCCGAAATGATCAGGGCTATGAGCTGAGTCGATTTAGCTATGTCCGTCTGTCTGCCTGTCTGTTTGTACGCAAACTAGTCCCTCAGTTTTTTAAGTTATCTTGATGAAATTTGGTATGGAACCACCATTTTGCATGAGATTAATTATTTGTCGGAATCAGCAAGATCGAAACAATACAACGAACAGCTCCCATACAATGGATAGTTTTGATAAATGGGTTTTGGGCTATAAATTTTGCAATTAAAAAGCTAGGAACGTAAAGTTTTCCAGGTTTGGTACTTATTATGTATGTAAAGTGTATAGTGAAAATCAGCCAGATCGGACCTACATAACATATAGCTCCCATACAATCGATTGTTCCGATAAATGGGGTTTGGGCTATGTATCATTAAATTGTCAGTTTTGCAGAGTTTTTACTAATTGTGAGTAAGGATCGGACACTTAAAACCGTGATGCGTATTCATGAAAGGTATAAAGTTTTCGGCACCGTCGAAGACAGGCCTTTACTTACTTGTTTTCTCTTACTTTATTTAATTATATTTTATTTTATTTTAATTAACTTTATTTTATTTTATTTTTCTTCAGCTAATTTTCTTTTATTTTATTTAATTTTTTTATTTTATTTTATTTGGTTTTATTTTATTTTATTTTATTTTATTTTATTTTATTTTGTTTTGTTTTGTTCTATTTTATTTTGTATTCTTTTTATTTTATTTTATGTTATTCTATTTTATTATATTTTATTTTATAAAATTTTTTTTTTGAACTTTTTTTTATTCAACTTATTTTACTTTATTTTGTTGTATTTCATTTTATTCTATTTGATTTTATTTTGTTTAGGTTGTTTTTATTTTATTTTGTTTTATTTTATTTTATTTTATTTTATTTTTTTTTTTGGTAATATTTTATTTTATTTTATTTTATATTATTTTGTTTTGTTTTGTTCTATTTTATTTTGTATTCTTTTTATTTTATTTTATTTTATTTTATTTTATTTTATGTTATTCTATTTTATTATATTTTATTTTATAAAATTTTTTTTTTTAACTTTTTTTATTCAACTTATTTTACTTTATTTTGTTTTATTTCAGTTTATTTTGTTTTGTTTTATTTTATTTAAATTATTTTGAGTTTATTTGATTTTATTTTTTTCTTATTTTATTGTATTTAACTTCATTATTTTATTTTATTTTATTTTATTTTATATTATTTTATTTTATTTCATTTCATTTTATTTTATTTTGTATACCAACAATTCAATTTTTTTTTTACGTCCTTAGCATTTTCAAAATATGTATAACTATAAATGAACTCAATGCCAAGGATAATACTTTTTCTGAGCATTTTTAGTATATTTTATTATTTTTTAATAATTTTTTTTTATTAATAATTAAAATAGAAAAGAAGTTCAATCGGAAAAAAGTTATGAACTCAGCTGAGGCCAGGTATGCAGTACCTGAAATGGAGTGTATTGCTTTGCTGATGGACTGATGTTTAGATAACAAGGTCAGAGGAGGAAAAGTGAGACCTTCTCCTGTCGAATAAGTAAAGGAATAACTAGACCAAGAGAAAAATTAAAAAGTCCGGTGAGACTAAAAATTACCGAGAAAACGGAGAGAAGAACCTACTGAGCACAACTGAGTATAACGTTTGGCCAGCCCCAGATTGAGATAAAATAATATAAGAATTAAAGAATAGCAAAAACTTTTTAGTTATTCCCATGTGTATGTATGTATGTATGTTTATACCATAGTTTTGAAAAGAAATGAAGAGCGACAACAGCAGCCAACTTCACAACACATTTGCGCCATTTCAATAAAAGTGAATTGCTGCGCATTGAAATTGCAAAACATTGCTTGCCTTGCTAAGGAGCAGTGCGGCGCTACATGTCAACTCGACTGATGAGCAAATGGGCAAGCTTTAAATTTTCAATGTTGCTGTTGCTACTTCTGCTTAAGTGCAGTGGACCAATGCCTCCATAACAACTAGGACTGCAACTAAAAGGCATTCATTGCAAATATACTACACTCATATACCATGGGCATGGAGCAGGTCAGCGTGTGAGTGAGTGACGAGCTTAAACTTAGAAGACAGCCGACGAACATTCAACCAGTCAACTAGTTAGCCAGTGCTAGATTCAAGCAGCAGCAAAGGCTTTTGTTGCCGCCCATAACCATTGTTGGTAGAAAAGTATGTGCGATGTACCCAACCCCGATTGGGTACAAAATGGGTGCAGTTGAAATGAGATTGTGGCCACTGGCAGCTATTTAGTTGGCTGCAAAGCACATACTTATTGTCGTCGTTGTCGTCGTTTGGCTCGTTAGTCGTAAAAGAAAAGTATCTACATCAAAAATACAGCGACAATAATTTTAAATGAGCACTAAAATAAATTTCACCAAATAATCACTGTGTGCTGAATAACACTGGGATGCTGGGAGTCGGTAGTTGTTCGGACATTTAGCAGACAAAATCTCAACTCTTTCGTATTGCTATGGCATTGGAGATATAATAATTATATTAATGATCTCAATGCAGAACAAATAGTCAGTTTAGTAACAGAAATGTAGAACTTTTTCGTTCTCAGGATATCCGTTTGTTCCAGCCGTTCGTTTATTCGCATCTATGGAGTTACCCGTCCCTCCAATCCTAAATATAGATCGAAGATGAATTTTTATTGGAGGTCCTGAAGAACAGGGTTAAAAGCATCGAATTACTTATTTCATGAGAGGCGACAATTTTTGGTTATGAATTAGAGCGGCTCCCAATACAAAATGATTTTGGGAAAAGAGCTGCCGTCTTGGTGCACCATGCCGAATGTGAAGTGGTATATTCGTTCAGTCAGTTCGTGCCCCTAAGTTGAGTATCAAATCTGACTTTTATTATTTTAGCTGTTCTTCGCCCTGAATAGTCAGCGCAGACCAAAGAGGGCTGACAGTCCTTTGGCTGATATTAATCCGATACGCTCTGGTACAAGCACCTTGCGGCACCAGTCCGCCTGCCGTTCGTTGACCGTATACGGGATAATGACTTTCTCCAGAGTTTAAAATTTTAAAATGGATTTATTTAGAGCAGTGATGGGCAAAAAGAGAAACAAAGTTATCTCCGTAATAGGTCACACGTGATTCCGAATCCCGGGAAAGTATTTGCGGACCATTGCTTTAAAGTACTTAAAATGCAGTTAAAGCGTCCGCTACGAGAATCAAACATTTCCCCTTCCCCTGCATTCATCTTCCGCGCTGCTACACCAAATCCAAACTTTTTCTAAAGAAACACATCAAAAGAGTAGCGCATATAAATATTCTAAATGCACCGTTTCCGTCTACTGCTCATTTGACATTTACTACCCTAAAGTGAACAGCAAAATACATAGAATTTACAACAACAAAATAGAAAAAGTATCCTGTAGTAATGCGCTACATTAACAAAGTTTCAATCTTTAATCTAAATTTGTGTTTACTTCAAACGCCAACAGTACAAAAAACAAACGCTCGAACCAGCGAAGCGTACAGCAAACGTCAGCAAATACCTGTTCGTCTGCTTCTCATCTCCTGCAGGTGTTACCTCTCATCTTGAACATCATTCAGGATAACGCTGTCAACCGACATTGTCATGCATTTTTCTAATGATAACACGGCTCTGCTTAAGTGGAAAACACAACAATCAGTTGCAGCTAACAACAACAAAAATCTATACTAAACACAACAACAATCAAGAAAATATGTTTGCAAGCTAAGTAGTAACTACAGTTGTGTTCAATGTAATAGTAGTGAAACTAAATTTTATATAGTTCCACGAAATAAAAAGAAGCTGTATTTTTAAGAATTTTCATTTAAAATGTAGCGAATTCCATAACAAAAAACACATAAAAAGAAATTTCATAGTTTACACAAAGTTCAGGAAAGTTAATTAAACTTTTAAAAATTTAAATCAAAATTTCAATATTTTTGGAAAATTTTCGAGTAAACAGTTTTATCATTCAATTGTAACAAGTTAGAAGTACTTGCAAATATCCCCTGAGTTTTTCAAATTTTTTTTGTCAAAGATGTTGACTATTTTTTCCACACGAAATTTATTTTTCTTCATGCGTTGTATGGAAGAAATCACTAATATCCTTGACGAAAAAAATTTCTGAAAATTCAGGGAATTTTTTGAGTGAGTTCTAACTTGCACAGTGTTATACTTAAATTGATTGCTCTACAAAACTGCTTACTCAAAAGTGTTCTAGAAATTCTGCCCAAAAATGTAGAGCTTTTGATGGCCATTTTTTAAAGTTAATTAACTTTCCTGAACTTTGTGTAAACTTTGAAATTTCATTGTATGTGGTTTCTGTTATGGAGTTCGCTTTATTTTAAATGAAAATTATAAAAATCATAGCTTCTTCTTATTTCGTCGAGCGTTATCCATTTTAGTTTCACTACTATGATATTGAACACAGCTGTATGTGTAGGCGTTAGAAGTGCGCTGGTTTTGCAGCGCATTACCACAGGTGCAATGTAGCCAAGGTGCAGGCATTTCCTTTGTGCACCAGTGTTGTGCTGTTGATGTTGACAGTGTTGGTGATGGCTGATGTTGTTGTTGTTGCTACTGCCACATTGCTGATATGTGAAATGTTACTTTGTAGTCGCGCTTTGAGGAGTTGTAACTTTAATTCGTCCCATTCCCTCTTCGATATCACTTCTTCACCCTCAGCGTTGAGCCGGTGCTCGAATGCACATCACATCAGCAAACAAAAGCTACACTTTGAGTTTCTAGATTTTTTTTTTTTTTTGAACATCAAGGATAATGGCAACATTAAAGCAAGAAAATGAGCAAATCTATGGGGAATAACAAGTTTGTGTTGTTGATGCAGAACAAAGGCACCCGCGCGCTCTCGCATCACCTCTAACTTTCGTCCCTGCTTAAGTTGCAAGAAACATTGACAGCGGTGATTTAAAATTATCTTTGTTGTGTATTTATCTCTGTTGTTGCATTAATATTTACTTTTTTGTTAAATGATTTATAAAAAATTTATTTTTTATATTTTTCAAAATAAGTGATTGAGATACAAGCTTTAAAAAGAAGATGCTGCAGTCCGCTCTCCCCTAAGTAGATTATTAAAAAAGCTCAAAAACAAAAGAACATCTCAAGTCCGGCAGTGTTTGGCCACAGTGCTAGAAAACAAGTCCGGACATTTATACAATCTTCCTCTCACATCGAGTTCCACAACTTCGATCTGGATGAAAAAGTTTATGCAATTCTTACCTACCTAGATTTTATGCGGACACTCCAAGTCAAAGTTACGCATGAGGAAAAACACCTCATAGAGATATCAAAACAGTAACATCGAGGAACAACTCATGACTGATGAAGGAGAGAATGAGCTACAGTGTGAAGTTAGTCTCACTTACGCAACTCAGCGGGATGCTGAAACACGATAACTCTTTCCTATACAAATTAAAAAGAAAACCATATAAATTACCATGGTACACAAAGCGTTTAAAAAAGCTGAGGAATTTGAAAACCAATTTCTATAAACAGTTTATTTTTTAACAAATACAGTTTATTTTTTAACAAATATGAAGGATTTCAACTGTTTGGACAAGTTTCTTCACAGTAACTATATTGCGAACTTTGATAGGAATATCAAGTCCACTCCAAAAGCATTTTGGAATCTCATTAAATCAAAAAAATCATGTTCCGCAGTACCTGCTACTATATTTTACAAAAACAAACTTGCCAATACTCCTAACGATATAGTTAACCTGTTCGCAGACTTCTTTAGATCTAATTTTGGCCCTGATGATGCTGGCCCATCTTCTAACTTTTCATCTGATATCAATTCTTCTCTCGACTTTGGTTCAAAGTTACTTTCAACCGATGATATCATTAGTGGTATCTCTAAATTAAAAAACTCCGCTAATACGGACATTGATGGTCTCCCGGCTGTTTTGTTGCCCGGCCTTAGTTCTGCCTCTTCCGATACTTTTCAACATATCTCTTCGCTGTGGTGAATTTAAAGCTTCCTGGAAAATTGCTTCTATAACTAAAGATAAAATTTATTTTTCAGTGAAGAGCTTAATTTTTGCTTAACAGCATGGGTTTGTTGCGAGTCGTTCTACGGTTTCCAATCTAACAGAATTTAGTGAGTATTCCCTGCAGTCAACTGCCAAACTGGTTAGTAAACATTCTAGTTCATAAACTAGAATTGCATGGGCTTATTCATACCAGTTTGAGCGACTGCAACGTTTCCGCTATCATAAGCAGCAACAGCCCTCTAAAATTGTCGATACATGCATACACGAGCGAAAAAAAAAACAAATCAGTATTCGGGCAATAAAAATTCAGTTAACAACGCCGTCCTACATTTTAATTTTCTGTTCAACTAATATTCTGAGTTTTTAAATATTCATTTAATTAATAGAAATATAAAACTTTCCTGTAAATAATAGTTGTGATAGTAAATGCTTTTGAGAATTTCGAGCTTCAAATAGTAAAGGGTGTTTTTTTTAGGGGTATAGAACTTCGAATTGAAATAAAACACAAGAAAATCGTTTTAAGGTCCATCAATTTGGCTTTATTGGAAGGATAATTGTATGCCATTAATGTTTAAATATGACTTGAATGAATTTGATGAATTCTACAGGTCCAATTTTCAACCACTTTTTCGAGCATATGGGGCCGTATGTCGGCAATAACGCCACGAATGTTGGCTTCCAATTCCCCTAACGTTTCTGGTTTGTTGGTGTAGACGAGCGACTTCACATATCCCCAAAGAAAATAATCCAATGGTGTCAAATCACACGACCTTGGTGGCCAATTGACAGGTCCATTCCGCGAAATTATGCGCTCATCGAATGTTTCCTTCAATAAATCGATTGTGACGTGCGCTGTGTGGCATGTAGCGCCGTCTTGTTGGAACCACAACTCATCCACATTCATGCCATCCAATTCGGGAACAAAATAGTCGGTTATCATGGCTCTATACCGGTCTCCATTAACGGTAGCTGCCTCTCCAGCATTATTGCGGAAGAAGTATGGCCCAATGACTCCACCAGCCCATAGAGCACACCAAACAGTCAGTTTCTGTGGATGTAATGGCGTTTCAAGGGTCTCATGTGGATTCTCTTCACTCCAAATGCGGCAATTTTGCTTGTTGACGTAGCCATTCAACCAAAAATGAGCCTCATCACTGAACAAAATTTTGCGATGAAAATCAGCATCGAAATCAATCTCATTTTCGGCCCATACACCAAAATCACGACGCATTGCATGGTCTCGCGGCTTTAATTCTTGCACAAGCTGGATCTTGTAAGGTCGCAAGCCAAGATCTTTGCGCAAAATCTTCCATAAAGTTGATGGACAAAGCTCCAATTGCTGTGCACGGTGGCGAATCGATTCATTCGGGTCCTCTTCAACACTTTGCTCTACAGCGGCAATTGTTTCTTCGGTGCGCACTGTTCGACGTCTCTGCGGATGCGTATTATCACATAGAGTAAACGTAGTGCGAAAACGATCCATGGTTAACCGAATTAATTGCTCTGATGGACGATTATGTCGACCATAAAATGGACGGAGCTCACGGTAAACTTCGCGAACTGAACCATTATTTTCGAAATAAATTTGCACGATTTGCAAGCGTTGTTCTTTTGTCAACCTGTTCATGATGAAATGGCAAACCAAAGTGAACATAAATGACATTAGAGTTGCCAGATTTAACCACAAAATGCCAGTTTTATCTCTATTCGAAAAACAAACCTGTAAAAAAAACACCCTGTACATTTGGGTTGCAGATCATGTACGTACGTGCATGTCAACAAAATCACCCTTATTTCTGCCACGTCGCTTATGCAATAACGGCGTATCAGCAAAGCAACAACGAGTAAGCAGTGCTCAAATGAAGCCACGAACAAAAGTGAAAACAAAACGATCATTTGTCAAATCAATTGTGTAATTAAATAACATTTCTTTTTGGAATAATCTAAGTAACATTTTTCTAATGAAAAAGCTTTCAAAAAATTCATAAAAGAAATATTGAATTGTTGTTATTTTTCAGGGTTTATATATTGTGATTGTAAAATGTAGTTTTAATAAATAAAATAACAATGAATCTCTAACGGAATCATTTAAAAATGCCACAACGAAAGTGACGAGCAGAGGCACATACACCAACAAGGTGGTGAAAATAGCAGTTTTTAAAAAATTTTGTTACTAAGAACTTGCACATTATTTACTAGAACAAGCGAGTTACCAGATTAATATTTAAATTTAAAAATTTCCCATAAAATGTTTCAAAAAAATTTTAAGATTTATGCTGTGAAATCAATCATAAAAAGTCAATCTAAAAGGACTATTATTAAAAAAGAAGAAAATTACTTTTTAGAAATGTTTTCCAAGGGTAAAATTGCTATGAGTAGGTACTATATATTTATTGAAATTGGTTTTATTTGTTTAATATATATATATAGTGATATATATATTTTTATATCTGATGACATATATTTTATATCTGACGACTGAATTTTCAATAAAGTGGTTTGTAATGTTATTTTGCAATTTTCGAATATTTTTCAACAAAAAATGAACTAACCTACTGTGAAGTGGCACAGTAACTGGTACGATACTGATGAATAGGCTGACTAGTATGACGACTGGTATGATTCTGGTGGATGTACTGACTAGTATGTAAACTGGTATGATCCTGATGTATATGCAGACTAGTATACTGAATGGTATGATATTGTGTATATGATGACTAGTATGTCAACTGGTATATTGCTGATGCAGAGACTGACTAGTATGCCAATTGGTATGGTGCTAATGTAGATGCGGACAATTGCCATCTCGTAGGACATCGCCGTGTTAAAAATACCAATTGCTAATATGGAAAATTACATAACTCGAACTAGTTGAGCCGACTAGTATTTGACTAGTATAAAACTAGTAGAATTGACTGCAGGGTTGTATCTCAGCTTTTTCATCTGGTTATAAGGTTGACTGCATAAATATTGACTTTTCCAAAGCTTTCGATAGAGTATCGCATGGGATTCTCATTCATAAACTATCCTGTCCGCTCCAGACTGTTGATAAAGTCAAGGATCTTGGTGTTGTTTACCAAATTTGCCTTCAACCACCATTGGACTTTATCGTTGCTAAATCTTATGCCATGCTTGGTTTCATCCGTCGTAACAGTTCAGAGTTCGTTGACCCATATACACACTGAAATTGCTTTTCACCTCTTGTGTTCGATCTCATCTTGAATATGCCACCATTATTTAGCGTCCCTTCCAACAGTTTTCAAGCAGCAGAATTGAATGAATGAATCCAGAAAGTATTTCTCAAGTACAGTTTGCGGTCACTAAGGTTTACTTACCCGCTTCCTTCATATAATGCTCGGCTACTTCTCTTAAAAAAGCCAGAAGATCTATTTTTTCTCTGACTGTTTTGTATGGCATTATCCAAGGAGACGTAGACTGCGCTGCCCTTCTTGAAAAAAAAAAAAATTCTACGTTCCAAGAAGAGAACTTTGAAACTGTTGCCCTTTTTATGGCATTAACAATAAGCTTTGAGCGAATTCAACCAGGTCTCATCTTCTATTGAGCTTGATTTTTCGTTGGCTAATGACATTTTCATTAAATTATTGAATTGTGCTATTTAATTATACTTATTCACTATTGTTATTAATCTGTAAGAACTTATTATTCATATTCTAATCAATTCTAGTAGTCTGTAAGAACTGGTTCTTCATTGAATGAATAAATAAATATATAAATAAATCATATGTACGTGTTTGAAATCAATATCTGTTGTTGTAATAATGCCTCGCCCTGCCTGACGACTTTCACTGAGCGAGAGCTGACAAAGGAGTTTACCGACGTTGTGTGGATGTGGCTTGCAGGATTTCATTACAGTGCTTACGGAGTAGTTTCCCTATTTTCCTAGGAGGTGGACTTTCTTCCAGCAAGCGCCTTTTCGGATGTTGCGGTTTGTAACCGTTAAACACGAATTGCCTGGTCAGTAGTTCACTATACTCTTTAATACCTAGCATTTTTGCCTCACTGTGTAGATGATATTCCGGTGACATAACGTTGTAGTTCTGAGTGCGGTGTTTTGACAGACCTGCAACTTCTCCCAGCTGGTGTCCGATAGCCCCGGCGACCATATTGGTAACTCAGAACCGGCTGGCCGGACAAGGGCGGAAGATAAAAATTCATTCCTGAGCATAGCCCATTGACGGAAATCCAGTAGCCAAAATCGTGCAATCATCGGCTTAAGATACGATGAAGGCACTCTCTGGTTGGAAGGGGAGATTAAGATCCTTAACTTGAGGATCTTTGGGGTCCCAGCGTCACACATAATCACATTCGTTTGCCAGGGCCGCTGCTCGTCAGATGAATGGGAGAAACTTGGCTTTTTTTTTGCTCCTAACTTTCTAGCGACCCGAAAACTTCGTGTACGATCACAAAGAGTTTTCACTTGTATCACATTTTAGTGGCAGGATCTCATTGAGCGGGCTCAGCTGCTTGAAGATTTTCTTTCTAACTTCTTTGGAGCCCAAGATCCATCCTGCGCAATATCTATACATTCCTATAGTCTTTATAAAAAGTGACTAACCGGCTGCGATATTCCCAAAAGCTTTACTAATATTTAACCACTGATATGAAAGCATAAACTTCGACTCAGATCCACATAAAGTGGCAGAGCAAAGACTCAAAGACAGAGAAAAAGGAAAACGACGTTCTTGAGTTAAGATTGACTGTTAAGTATAGCCACCACAAAGCTAGCTGGCTGTCATCCGAGCTCCAAGGTGATTTTGTTAGAAGAGATATAGCTACAAGAAAATATGGGCGGAAACGAAAGGTGTCAAGACCGATACACATTCCTTCAGAAAGTAGGACTTGTTCCGGGCGTGAACGAGACAGGGACAACCTATTTCTGGCGGACGCTAATGATATTGAAAATATTGGGCTCAAGAGCTATGCTAGTGGATGAAATCCAGACCTTGGCGGTGCCTTTCATGATTATTGTAACATAAGGGTTTGAAAAGCGGATAGAGCTTAAGACTGCGCGCATTTATATTGCCTGACCAGAACGAGATTTAAGATAACTCTTGGTCACAAAAGCTCATGGAGACGAGATTTCAGAGCTTTAAGTGTTCGTAGTGCAAATAAAGCTTCAGAAAAAGTGTGATAGCTGGTGGTTCGAGTTATCTTATAAAGGAAATATTTGTGTTAACTTAATAATACTCTAAACCCAAAGCTCCGCTCCGTTCGTGCTCGTCGTGTCAATCTTAACCGACACAACAATTGTTCCATCTTAAAGTCAAGCATCTACTCACTTAAAACCCCAACCAACGCCGACTGATAAAGCTTCCGTTTCCCTATGCCGTACATATTGCATTAACAACAATAACGACAATAACAACAACCACTTCATACAAAGGAAAATAAAACTTCAGGGGGATACCGCATAAAGGAAGCACAGTACAGAGAACAATACAGCATCGAGACGACAAAGATTAAGCAGCACAACAATCGAATGCGTATGTGAGTTGAGTTGAAGAAAGTAGATCTTAATATTTAAGATTATACTCCAACCAGTCGCCCCCCCCCCGCGCTCACTCGCAAGACTATTCGCACTCAGGTAAGTTGTGCGACGAAAGGCTTTCTGCTTGTCATTGGACCGACAAACAAAAACAAATACGGTAATGGCTGACGAAATGTTTCACACTTGAAGGCGTAACTTTTGTTGTTCGTACGAATGTGTAGCATGTCAAGTTTTTACACTGTGACCGTTACTTCCTGCAGAAAGCTTTGTCTGAGTTGCATTCGAGAGTGTTTGTACTCGTATGGGTTGCTGACAGTGTTGGCATGTACGAACAGCTGCAATATTAGCACCTTGAGTCTAAATTGCATATATCAGGGTGTTTCAGTGCTTGTGCGGGAAGTTTTGGATCCCGGGTTTTTTCGGGGCTGTTAAATTGTTTCCTTTAATAGTGCCGGATTTACTTGTAATTACCTGTACGGGTGGCATCTGTAGAAAGCTCTGGTCCATCTGCTGTGCGTTGTAAGTGGTTAAAAGACTTCAATTCGCACGGGTAAAGACCGCCTTTGGTTATATGAAGTAAAACTAGTGCTAAGAAAAGCCGCTCAGGGCAAAAACTTCATTTGCTTCGGATCCACATTGGCCTGTCTGATTGTGTCTATCATTTCTCTCTCTAGTATCTTTAAGGAGTCGACGTTAAAATAACAGGTTTTCGCCCACCGAATTATTATTCTGCAGACCTTTTTTTATGATCCTTCTGATCCATTCAAAGCACAGACACGATATAGGCATCACTTCGTCATTCGATTTGTTCACCCTATTGCAGTTGAGTCGGTCACGCAGAAGGTATTTTCTAGAGCCTCTGGTATAACATTATTTTACATTCTTTATCTAGGAGAGCCACAATGATCTGGAAAGTAATTCAGCTATTGACAAATAAGCGATTCTACTTCCAAGCCAACCGTTTCAATGTCACCTAACCTCAATAAAATTAGTTCAGGCTGGTGGCTTTTGGGTAGCCTTCAGTACTCTGAAGTATCACGGCTTCGGGATTGTTGTTACTACGTATTACCTGATGCAATGCGACGACTTTGTGAGACATCTTGTTCTTCTATTGTGTTTAAAAGAACACCACGATCAGGCGGGAAGTACTTCGGCGAAGCATATTCTTCAACTAAAGGGTTTCATATCTTTCCAGGTTCTAACCTAAGCTAATTCCCAATCGATGCGACTGAAGGGAGAGATCTTCCGAGTACCTGTCGTCTCAATACTCTGAACTATCGCACATTCGGTATTGCAGTTTCTACGTATAATCTCCTCAGAAGCTACGCGCTTTTGTTGCTCTAACATTATACTTGCCGTTGCACCTGTCAACTTGAGCATGTCATTCATTTCGTATGTTAACACAACATACCCACATACAGTAACGCGCTACCAACAAAAAAGCATACATAAACAAAAACAAAGTCTGCGCTGTACTTTGGCGTATGCCGCGGGGGCAATGCGCGTCCGGGCTCAGGATGCTCATTGTCAGCTGTAACAAGGTGATGATGATGGGAAGCTGGTTGGGCGTGTACGGCCACACAATGCACAAAATAGGTGTCGGTTTCAGTCGTAGGGTGTATTCATTGTGATTGCTGTGTAAGGACATCGCTTACTAATACACACGCGTATAAAGGATAACAAAATTGTTGTTTTAGCGCATCTTGCAAAGTCTTCAAATGCCGCCGAATGTGTGACTCATCTTAACTTAACTTCATGTTCTTAGTGCTGCACTATGGTGCATTTTGATGCAGATTGTCCAAAAATTAAATAATTCTGTAACGGTGCATTTTTATGAAGCAAAAGCAGTTTAAAAATCTTCAGACAGACCGAATATCTCTTGGTAAAAATTAAAAAACTGAATATTGGAAAGTTCAAAATTTGTTGAAAACACGTAGCCTTTTTGTTTGTTAGAAGCGAACGAAAAGTAAAAATGAGACGAGTCTAGGGTCAGTCCGGAATGAGTCGCAAAGAAGCATGCGACTAATGCCAGTTCTGTGTTCTTTATAAGGGTTGAACTGTTCACATATGCTTATACATCTGCTATGGAGAGACCAATTGTACCCCCACTATAGAACTAAACCTCTTGTTACCCAAACGGTTACAGTCCGACATGTCCTATGAGTATGCTAAGTAAATTAAAATTTTCTTGGTAGACAAAAGGGCTTAATCGCTGTTCACTTTCTCTCGAGATTACTCATACGTTTTCTCGAAAAGGAAACACGTATGCGGGCACGAAATTATGAAGAGCCTTTTACTAGTACGGATACGGTATTATGTGTATAAAAAAGATCAAGGCCCTGGCAAGTTTTCGGATTTTTACAATCTCACACATATTCAATTTTTAGTAAAATTTTTCCTATTTCGAGAATTCTAAGATCGTAATCTAAGAAACCACGATATCACTGGATTGGCAATACAAATGTTTTCCTGCCCGAAAACAGTTCCTGCTCACATTTGAAAAATTATATTCTCCCATCTAATCCTCCTTTTTTCTCCCTCTTCCCTTTCCGCCTCCTCTGTCTCTTCCCACTTCTCTTGCTACCTATCTCTTTCTCTCGTCCTCTTCCTCTTTACCTTCTCTACCTATTTCTAGCACACTCCTACTACTTTGTGCATAAGACCCTATACTGCCTCTTCTTTTTCTCTTCCTCTGTCTCTATTTTCAAGTATTCATCTTAATACACTTCTTTATCTCTCTATCCCTTCCTCCAGTTCTATTAACCTTTATACAAACTCTTATACATCCGGTACATATAGTTGTTAATGAGTATGTAAGTTACACGTCTCATAGTAGGGTGCGTGACACTGTCCATTCTTCCAAAAACAAGGAGTGAGTATCAAGTACTCGTGGAGTTTGATGTGTAAACATGTGTATCCTGTACATAACTTTTAAATTAATTAAATTAGACATCGCCCAGTGGTTAAATTTCAACCACAAAAATTTATTTTATTTTAGTTATTAGCTACTCCTTTCTAGGCCTTCTGTCGTTTACTTTTATGTATTTTCATTTTGTCTGCTGTCCTCTTCTGCTAAAAGCCTACATTTTTAATTTATTTTATTGTAATATATTTTATTGTTTCTTTTTCTTGCTTACTTTTCTTCACTTTCGTCTCCATTCTTTCCTTTCCTTTTATTTCTTTCCTTTCTTTTTCCTTCCTTTCTCTTCCTTTCCGTTATCATAGTCCATTTTAATTAATTTAACTACTTTTAATGTTATCTTATTTTATTTTTAACAATTTTATTTTATGTTATACTCGTATAAGTAAATTTTTTTTTCATTTCATTCCAGAAGTATAACCACAAGGATTACACAGAGAACACAAATTAACTAAAGTCTTGAGTTTTCTGAGCTAAAATAAGTTTAACATGAATAATCACTTATTTTGTTTTTGTAAACACTGTGTATATTAGGCATGGGACCATTCGAATAAAAATCCATTTATTCGAGGGCTATAAAAAAATTCGAATAATATTTATTTGACAACTATTCGAATAATTCTATTGGAATAATTCTATTCGAATAGTGGTATTCTTCTCTACTACTCGAATAAACGGATAAATTATTCAAATTAATACTATTCGAATTTTTTGAAACGAATATTTTTATTCGTTTATTCGAATAGTATTTATTCGAATATTATTAGAATAATATTTATTCGAATATTATTCGAAAATAGTCCCACTAGTAGTGTATATTTATGATAAACGCAGTCGCCTTCGTCCTTTGCCGATTGATAGCATTTATCGTGTTTAGGCACGATAACCGATAAATAACAATCAGCAAAGCAATTGCATACACACATAAGCAGAGCGTCACATACATATCAGCAAAGCAGACCAACAGGAATTCTATACACACGGCACAGAGCAAACTGCGATTACAGGCAGCGACGCGTAACTTTTCTGGACAGCCCCTACCGAGTCCAAAGATGTTTATACATCAAAAAAGATATGAAAGCCTCGTAGCATCTCCAAATATTATTAATCCAAAGAAAATAGATTCGGTGCTTTGACTAATTAAAACTTTATATTTCATGGGGGCGTGGTATGGCTAACTTTTACAGTACTCTAATGGTTTTTAAAAAAATTTGAAGTGTTTCTTGGATATTTGGTTTATCACAAATTTTCCTAAGATTTGCAAAAATTTCCAAAATTTGTGTGTATTCGAATTGTTTCAATAATTGAATCAAACTTAATTTTGTTTTGTAGTAATAGCCAAATTCAAATTTTATTTCAAAAATAAAATTGCTTGTTTTTGGAATAATGCCGTATATTATAACAAGGTAGTTATAAATACTGGTTGAATAGAGTAATAATGGTATAAGTTGAAATAGTATATCATAATTGCAAACCAAAATTTTAGAAAAAAAAAACAAATTCACAAAATTTCATCAAAATGCCCCACAGATGCCGTCTTCATGTCCCTAACCATATACTTTCCTGATTTTTAACTTGCAGGCTCATCTCTTTTTAGTTGCTGCACATTGTTGGTTGTTCTCAAAACTCGCATAAATATTTATGACACAAACAGTTAACGTTTATTATTCTAGTTGTTGTTATTTGTTTGTTAATTTCGTATTCCAATAAGACGTAGTGCCATCTTTCTTACAACACACACAAACAAACGCCAACACACATACTCAATGGCATATCCTTTCGCACACTCGTCTTCTTAAGGCGCGAGTAATTACATGCATAACGCCCTTCGTCACACATCACGCGCTCTTCTTCTTACAATTTTCGTGTGTAAGTACATGTGTTGTTGTACCTTTAAACTATCACGTTTTGTACTTGCAACAGCAATACGCCATTGCTACAGCTGCATCACCTTCATCATTGTCATCATATGCCATGCTATACTATGCTATGCTGTGCCATTCTATGCCAAGCACGGATCATTGCATTTCTAATTAGCGAAGTTTCATATATTTACAAGGCACAAAGATGCCGTTATTCGAGTATTGCATACCAAAAATTTTGTATGAAGGCTTTGGATTTACGTTGAAAGTTGTAAATATTTGGAAAGTATTAAACTGAGAGCTTTAATGTGTGTGCTTTAATGGCGTGCTGTTTTAGTATCTGCGAGTTTAAAAATTTAAACCGTACATTAGCACCTTTCCTCTATAATTTCCAACGTAATGATGATCGTTATTATTATCTAGAATTGTTGAAGGCCCTTCAAGGGAAGATCCTGTTGATTAAACTTAGCTATTGACCGTATAGGAAACATTAGTCGTGTTCCAACAAAACTCTTCAATCAACCCTGCTTTTCAATAACTAACCCAAATTTTCCAAGGGAGTCCAAGTCATCCTTCACCTCCTGTCCATAAATGCCCTTCGTCCTGCTGGAACGGAGTCCGAAATAACTTCTATATCCTAGCAGCTTTATAAATTCGCATGCGATGATCCAACCAACGAAACCGGCTGGTATAATGGCAAGCCTGATATATCTTTCGGAAAACTTGGTAGCCACCTCACTGTGGATAGTTACAAATCAGAAACTATGAGGGACTTCGCATTACTTTACACTGAGTAGGCAGTGGAAAAGTAAAGTCCTCTCGCGCCTATAAAAGGTCACACTCTATAAGTCTATCATCATACATGTCTTGATGTTCAACTCGGAACCATGGACAGTTTTTAAATAAGATGCGATTACCCTTGGAGTATTTAAGAGAAAAGTTCTGCAGCAGATTATGGTCCTACGCGTTAGACCAACGGTCAGTATGGAAAGGTATCTAACGGTGAATTGTTCTAGCTTTTATGCATATACGAGCATAGCTCCGACCCAAAACGTTTCCCCGTCGCCACCGAATTTGGTAGAATAGGAAGAGGTGAACCCAAATTAGATGAAAAAAACATATTGAGCATGACTTGGCCTTCCGAGGTGTCTTCAAACGGTGTCAAGATCACCTAGGCGGTCAAGCGACAAATGATTGGTGAGATTGATGAGACCAGAAGCCATTGACTAGGTTAAATAAGCTAATTTCTAAATCTCGTGTTGGGTACTTTAAAAAGTACTTATAAAGGATGGGAAAAGTCAAAAATCCGAAGTGCATGCATGGAGACGCAGACTAAGACCATGCTAAACACACATTCTTCAAATGCTCAAGATGGACCGAGGAGCGACAAGTGCTCTGCCGAAGTGTCGGCCAAATTACTGCCGATAACGTCATAGAAAAAATGGTGAGTGACCCAGAAGTGTGGAAATAAATCACCAACTTTGTAGAAACTACACTCAGAGCAAAAAAGCGGGACCTGGACGCAGGTACAATCGAAGGCCCTTAAGGAATGAGAAATATGAAACGCCACCCTGAAGCAATACGAAAGTTATCCCCGAGGTGGGTGAAGGTTCCTAATTTTGGGGAAGTTTTTTAGTCCACGGACACACGGCTGGTGCCACGGTATCAGCTACGATGCATTAGGCATTTTGTCACCCCCATCCGCAAAAACAAACCTCGTCTAGTTATGAACTACCAATTCTGACTGACCTTGTAGTGTTGCACAGCGACATTTTGTACAGATGTATAAGCTTTGAGTGGTAATCAAATTAAGACATAACTGCAGCTTCTTTTGTTGGCGGCTTTAAAATCGATAAAAATGTGATATGTATCAATTTCCTTCCAAGATTGGGCGGTTGAGAAACGCTGGTCAGCAGTGGTTTTACCAAATTTAGCGCAGCATTCATAAGTTACAATGGGTGGGCAACTGCTGACTTAAGTCGATGTTTAGAGGGATAATTCCGCTACAGTATCCGTTTCCAGGATTTGCCTTCGTCAGGTAGGTAACCATTAATTTCTCCATATTCGACTCTGATCTCGGGTTGATTTATCTTCTGAGCGGTTGTTGGAGTTTAAGAGGGCAAAGAGTTAGTCGTTCCATAGACTGAGTACTCTATGAGCATTGGCCGCCATTTTCATTCCTTTTTAAGCCACCATTCCATTCATGGAGTGGAGGTGTTTGACGGAACAGGGTTATACTGTTATTGGCAGTTCTTCATCGTACCAAGTGATGTTTGAAAACAATCTTGATTTCATATCGTTGGAATGTGCTCCAGCTAATTCAAAATTATATTTTCAAAACAACGACATTCTTTCTTTTTTCACCAATATTGTCAGTCTTTTCTCTCCCCTTCTTTTAATTTCCTGCTTTACAAGCGTCCTACTACGCTTCTTGCATTGTTTTTTTCCCCACCTTTTTTATTGTGATAAATATGTAAATTAGACCAGTCGTACTTTGCTGGACCAAAATCGTCTAGTCGGCAAGAAAGCAACCTTTTTTCTTCCTAATATGAATCCTTTTAAAGGCCAGTACACACTTACCGATTGATACAAATTTTAAATTCTTGTTAGCAATCCAATGCATATTCAAAGAGCAATTGAAAAATCAATCAAATTATATATTCAGCTCATGCTTCAGTTCATTTTTCTCGCATTTCTCGAAATGTCACCAGTAATTAGAAAAACTTTTGTGTCAACGTCTGCTGGTCAATACTCCTTTTAGATGGTATTCACAATAAAAACAAGTAATTTACATACTTTAGCATACCTACCTTCATGGTGCACACATGTATTTTGGGGGGAACAAATAAATGTTCAAAGGGGCAGTAGCATAATAGTTGAAACGACAGTTGTCTGTTAATCTATTTAAAGGCAATATCTGACTTCTAAATGCTTATTTGGATCCGGGTTAGATTGGCACAAAGATCAGTGCACCTTATGCCTCTCTGAAACAGACCTGTTAAATCTGGATTAAAATTAAATATTAATTATATTAAACTGCTCTATTAATTTAATTGATTAATTATGATAATCGAATATTTTTAGAATAATTAATCGATTAGGAGTAAATTAAGTGTTCGATTAATAAGGATTAATGAGGATTTATTTCGTTTTCAAATTTAATCCTAGGATTAATCAAATTAATCAAAATTTCAATTTGATTAAAATTGTTGATTAATTCCGATTAACGAGGATTAATAACAAATTTTAAGTACTTCAATATTAGTTAAAATTAAAAATTTTACAATTTTGTGTTTTTTTATAAATGCATCCAAAAAAAATTATATATTGATAAATGATAAAACATATTGGCAACTTGTTTTTGTTGTTTTTGTTCTTATTTACAAGAGCGAAAAAAAAACAATTGTTGTTGGTTAATGCATTCATTCATTATTATTTACACGTTTTGTTGTTTTTGTATTATTTATAATTACTTATTAATCCTCGATTAATAATCATTATTTAACAGGTCTGCTCTGAAATACCTACGCAGGTGGAAGATTAAGTCAAGAAAAGAGAACAATAAAATATAATACAATAAAATAAATTGAAAATAGGGACTGTTGAAAGAAGAAAAGAAAATTAAATAAAAAATATGTTAAAGTCAAGGAACAGCATAGAAGAGAAGGGAAAGAAGGCCAAGAAAGAAGGAGTAGCTAATATCTTAAATCAAATAAAGTTTTGTGTAAAATTCATTCACTGGGCGAGGTCTAATTTAACTAAATTTATGTACAGAATACACATGTTTACACATCAAACTCCACGAGTACTTGGTACTCACGCCTTTTTCCGGATTTATTTTAACTTAAAGACTGAAACCAGTCCATTCTGTAGAAAGTCTAGAAAACACAACGCGGTCAAACTCAAAATAATTTCCGCGATTGCTATTAGTTGATAAAAGCAGGTCAATTACTTCCTTAGTTAAATAACACCCTAAGAGGCCGCCTGCATAAGTTTCGTTTTTTTTTTCTCTTCGTTGTCTTTAGCAGTGGTCCAACCATTTGTTTTTGTTTTACTGATACGACGCTAAACTCGATTAACAATTAACCATTTTAAAATCCCTTCGAGGGACTTTTCGCCCTTAGAAGACAGTCAAAACAAAATGACTCCACCTTGTAAGCGAACCTTTGTTAGTTCCTCACTATACCGTAAAAGTGCACACCTCCATCGAACAACTGCCCAACCGTCGGTCCATCTTCTAGTCGCCCATTTGTTGTTCCGATTAATTAGCATTCGTAATTGATGTTTGCAAAAGTTTTGCCTACGATTCTCTACATTTCGGACATTTTATACATACGCGTGCATCTCTCGTTGTGTCTCCATTTTTGGTGATTGTATGATGCCATGAGTACCGCTCATCGTCAACGCTATGCCGTCCGTCGTAGGTCGTCCATCTGCAGATGTTAGTGGACACTCGCTGTGACTTTGTTTGGTGTTTGGGTTTACTTCAGGCTTTCTGCTCGTAGTCTTGTTTTTGTTGTTGCAAGTTTTGCATTTAAACTCGCTGTTATGCTGCCTGTTTTATATGTTTTTGGTGCTATTGAACGTGCCGGCGTACATCAGAATTGGTACGTGACTTTGGGTACGAATTTCTTTTGCTTTGATTTAATATAATTAAAAAATTTGTTTAAAATAATTTCGTTACTATGTATGTATGTATGTTTGTATGTAGGTATGACTCTAAGGCTCCTTTTCGCACAACATTGCAGGAATAAAAGAGGACTGTAGAAGTTTTGGTTTTTCTTTGGTCGCGATCGTCTACCAAGTGCGGAGTATCACAAGTACATAGATTTGACCACGACGTAGGAATTTGGAGGGACGAGTAAAGAACTTGGAGAGACAACGATTAGCTTGCTTGTGACGTTCTTCTTAATTTCTCCTTAACGTTATAGACGTCCAAATGAAAGTTTAACATAGTACAATTTATCTGCGCAAGCCATAGCGCTGTGCCGACGGAAAATATGAAACTTCGACGGAGAAAATTTGAGGTTGAGGTCAAGGATCATGCTCTGTATCGAGGTTTCCCGATCGCATCAGAGAAAGAAGAGAACTGCGCCGAAATAGAGAAGTTAGATGCAAACGGTCTTGACTTCCATTTATGTTGTTGTAGCTGCGAAAACAAAGAGCAGAAGAAATCATACACTCAATGCTGATTTCAGTAAGCTTAGGCTCAAGGCTGGTTGTCGGTTCTGCAGAGCTAAACCAAAAGTCGATTAACGTATAAGCTAATATCTCTAGTGGTGACCGAAATTGATAGGAAAAAGCTGTTTTCAAAATTTGCTCCTATTTTACAAACCTTCTTCTTCGCGCTTAACGTCTACACTATTTTGACCCTTCAACAAAGCTCGCTAGTCGTTTCTTCTTTCTGGCAACTGGGCCTAAGCAAGGAACCCTGCAAGAGGCTGGCTGGAACAACACCTGACCAAACACAAACTGTAACTGACGCCTGTCCTTATTAATTTTATTAGCTAAAATATCAAATAAGCACTTCAAAGTTTCTGTCAGAGCCATTACTCAATATTTCCTTAATGCATTACAATTTCTTCCTTTCTTTTACAGTTATATGCTAAAAAAACACAGCGCCATTCATGCCTCGATGCCGCCAGGGAGCCGTGAAAATTCTTGCAGCTATGAGGGTTGCAAATATGTTGCTGCCAATGCGACTTTACTGCGTATTCATGCCGCATCACACGCCAAGGAACAACTCAAATGCAAAGAACCGTCGTGCAATTACGAAGGCAAAAGTTTATTGCATTTAAAAAGGTGAGAACTTTAGATACTTTCATTGTGTGCAATACATCTTAGAAAGCTTCTTGAAGCCATTACGTTATTCTCATAATCACATAATTTTAAAGATATTTCGTATCATATAAAGGATGTCCGATTAAGAGAAAGTATTCTATATTGATTAAGGTTTAGAGAAGAAGAGTTTTAGTGATTACTAGCAGACCCGACAGACGATAATTTGCCTGCCGCTTCTTGTCTCTCACTTTCTGTCCTATGCTATTATTTTCCTTCCTATATTTGGTATTATTTTGCAACTTCTTTCTCTACCTTTTAATCGTCTCCTTACCCCCACTTTCCACTTTAACTTTTCCCTTACCCTTACTCTTCCCATCTTTTTCCTTTTTCTTCTTCCTATTCCTCTTCTTCCCTTCCCTCCTCTTTAAGAAAACTACTCCTATATCCCTGTACGGTACGAGTTTGGCATTTTCAAATTTAAATTGGAAAAATCGGCCCAGTAGATTGCCTGCTTTGCTCTTACGAAAATTTTGGCTTATTTAAATATATATGTATATTAGGGTGGGTCGATTTGTATGGACGAAAGTTAACCGATATCGTGCCATCGATTTTTGGTAGGTTTTGAGCTCAGGGAAAAGAAGTTTCACTACGCATACCCAAAAAAATAATTTTCGAGCCTGCGAAATTTCATTTTTGTGACTTTTTTCGACTTTGATTTTTAAGGTTTTTTTCATGACCTTCTACAAAAATTTTCGTTTGATTTTAAAATTTTCATGTATACCCTGTCCGACCCAAAAATGTCCACTAAAAACGTTGGCGATAACAGTTTTTTGAAAAAAAAAAATATTTTTTGGGTTTTGGGGAGTGTTTTGGTCAAAAAATTTACCCTTTCGCCATTTCTTTTTAAGGGTTTTTTCAGCATACATGCAAAATTTTTTTCGATGAAAACCAATTTGTCTCATATATCCTGTCCCACTTAAAATTATGCGCTAAAAACGTTGGCGATAAAGGTTTTTTAAAAAAACATTTATTTTCGGGTTTTGGGACTTGTTTTGGTCGACTTTTTTTTCAAAAAACTGTTATCGCCAACGTTTTTAGCGGACATTTTTGGGTCGGACAGGGTATACATGAAAATTTAAAATCAAACGAAAAAAAAATTGTTAAATCATGAAAAACCCCTTACAAATCAAAGTCAAAAAAGCTCGTCAAGCTCGAAAATTATTTTTTCGGGTATGCGTAGTGAAACTTTTTTTTCCTGAGCCCAAAACCTATAGAAAAATCGATGGCGCGATATCGGTTAATAAATCGACCCAGTCTAATGTACATAGTATATTTAGTAGGGCGGGTTAAAAATTTTTCGCTTAGCATGTCGGTAAAATGTTTACTTTATAAAACAAAAGAATATAAAAAACAGTTAACTTGACCAATTCGATTTTTCAAAAAAAAAAAATTAAAGACTAAAATTACCATTAGGGTGGGTCACCCGTAGTCATTTTAAAAATTTAGCTTGGTGGCCTAAGCAGGTAGTTCAAACGGGAGGTAATGCAACGTTAAAGAAATACGAAAAGCATTTTCCTAGCATTTTTCTTTATAAAGGTGCAGAAAAAGTGATGGAGCAAAAGGAGTCGCCTAAAAGCAAAAGGAAGATACATATTTAAGACAGAGGAAATGAACCAAAAGTACAAGAAATAGAGAAATTATGAGTAAGAACAAAAAGTAAGGCAAAAGGAGGAGAAAGAATATCAGATATGATTGATACCTTATACTAAAAAGAGTTGCTACAACCCAGTCTGCTGCATCAGCTAGGAGGTAAGCTAAAGTACTTTTACTCAAAACTTTGGCGCCCTATATACACCAATGCGCAACACATTCGCCTCGGTCCACACAAAACTAATGACTGCATAAAAGTCAATCCATGCCTCACAATAACTTGCAATAATTATCTACTTAATTCGCTACTTATTTTGGTCACCTTGCCGCTATCGTCTTGGTGCAACTTGAACAGCTTGCGCTGCAGCTACTCAGCTTCACAAACTAGAAACCGATGAGTAGCACATTTTTGGTAGCCAGAGCGCCAACAATTGCTCTTGGGGCGGCTATAAACGCGGAAGATAAGCGAGAAAGAAATAAAAAAAACAACAACCTAAGGCAGGTTCGCGGCCGTTTGTAGCGTTGCCATGCATAAACTGTGAACGGAGAAGATTTTATTTACAAATGACCAAAAAAAAAATTGAGTAAAAAAATATCCAGAGAGACTTAGAAAAAGTCACAGCTGCCGCTACTGATATTTTACTGCATCGCGCAATCGTCGTCGCCGTTGTCTTAGAAGTAAGCAAATGCATTCGGAGGCTACACAAAGAAAAGGGAATAAATATGAAAGCAAGAAAATAAAATAAAAGCAAATAAAAAGAAAAATCAAATAGAAATTTTAACAACGCGCAACTACAACCAGAAAAAAAAGTTACACATCGTATCACAAAGCCAACTGGAGTCAGCCTACCAACCAACCGACAAGCGAATTCCAAGCCATACCCTCAGGAATCGTGACTTATCGATCGATTTGATATGCGCATTGAATTCTTATAATATTTTGCAACAGTCGCCGCCAACAACTTCAATGGCCACTGATGCACAACGAACAGTAAGATCGCCAGAAGCCAACAACATTGGATTGCTTTAGCCAATTGGCTGCCACTGACTATTGGCTTGTATCGCCGGTAGTTAGTTATTATTGTTGTTGTAATACACTGTCCGCCCCTGATCGTATTCATGTTTTGTAGTATGCTGGTACGATGATGAGTATGATGATCATGAAGATGACTTTGAGAATGGACGACACACAAGCGCTGAACTCATTCCATCTGAAATCTGAACTTAGTTGTGTTGGACGGACGTGCACACAAATACGTAGACGGCGACAAGCAGCTCGCATGCCTGCAATGATTAGCAACCAACCAGCTGTCCGTCTGTGCTGCTCGTAAACATTGTCTTATGTGCGATGCTGATGTTCGACCATGATGATGTTGATGATCGTCAAAGCGCGGGCGCAGCAAACTTTTTTTCTCTCAGTTGGCAGCGCAATATTTGGCTAGTTGCTTGCCAGCATGTACATTGTCTCGGCCCTGTCGATCTGTCTGTCCCAGCCTGTACGCCTCGATACGGTAATGTTGTGTAAATGCGGTGGCGGTTATTGAAGTCAATTTAACCTTGAAATATGCGCGCTCGTATGGTAGCTGTGGAAGCTGCGATTTTCTCTGATTTGGATCATTGCATTGTTCGGATTTGGTTTATTACAATTTTACACGCGTGTTCAAGCTCGCGCTTGTGAGACACGTTCATATACATGTCTCTTAGGAAATTTTATTTTTTACATGGGTTTCAGTTTGTAGGGTGGTTAGTTGTCGAGTTGAGTCTCTAAAATGTCGAAAGAAAACGGTGAAGTTTTGTCCAGTTATAACTAGAGAAATCTCTGCCCCGACTTCGTTGGTGGCGGCTCATTCCGATGTTGATGTTCAGGTTATTCGTATAGGTTGTATTGAAGTAATCGTCCTACATGAAATGAACTTTCGATCAGAAAAGGTTCACTTTCACCGGAAACGCTGCTCAACAAAGCTATTCTCATACAGTATTTTGATTTTGGAGTGTCAATGAATCCCCTCGGTCATCGCATAGTAAAACAGCTAATATCACGGCGGCCATATTAGAAATCGCTTCTCAGCACATGGTAAAATGTAAACAAACCGATTATAGGCAAGTTTGACAGTTTAGCAAAAATTAAAATGAAAAAAATCTAATGAGTTGTTGAGATGATATTACCTGTATAGGTATTACCTGTATAGGTATACCCTCAGTTCATTTTTACTTGTTTTTTGCTAACCCAACTAAGCTCTGAAGGGGATAATTATATGCTTATATTGAGCTTTAGTTTGAACATTTCCCCACCTAGATGTCCGGTCCGCGTATGATTTTAAAAAGGGTCTCACTTTTTATTAGAGCTTTGCCGCTCCTGAGGAGTCGATACTGACAATCATCTGCCCTACCTCCTCCGTTTTTGTTGGTTAAAAATTTTGCTAAATCTTTAGATACCCGTTCGTTAAACGTTCACTGCCACTGTGAATTCCAAGTGTTCCGCTGAAACCAAGCCACAACGCAGAGAGCATGATGCTTGGAAATCGGAAAACGTTTGTAATTAATGCATTACAACTGTTCTGTTGAATTTATATTAGAATTAGTAATCAAACTTCATTCGTAACGATTATTTCAATTGTTTTCAGAAACCATTAAAAAATTAAGAAAACAATAATCAAAAAATTAAAAAAAAAAAATTTTAAAAAAAGATTAAATAAAATTTGATCAATATTAATCAATTATTACGTCAAAAAATATAAAAAACATTTTTTTCATTTTTTAAATTTTTTTTTTTGAATAATCGTAAAAAATAATGCCTTTTTTATTTTAGTTTGATCAATTGAAAAATAATCATAATTATAGAATACAGTGGTTGATTAGAACGATTTTCCGCCATCCCTTGTCAAATTTGGTATTTATCAATAAACGGGCTCCATTAAAAAATTAAACAATAGCCAAAAAATTTTAAAATAAAGCAGAAAAAGATTAAATCTGAAGTAATCAAAAATAATCAAACAATTCAAAAAAAAAATATTACAAAAAAATATAAAAACACTTTTTTTACTATTTTGGGTTTTTTTTTTTGAACATTTGTAAAAAATCATGCTTTATTTTTTTTTAAGTCAATTGGAAAATAATCAACAGTTGAATACAATCGTATTTAATCAATAAATGGGCTCCGTTTAAAAATTAAAAAAACAATATTGAAAAATTTTAAAATAAAGCAAAAAAGATTAAATGAGAAGTAATCAAAAGTAATCAAACAATTCAAAAAAAAAGAAAATATTAAGAAAAAAAATAAAGAAACTTATTTTTTTATTATTTTGATTTTTTATTTTGAATAATCGTAAAATAGCATGCTTTTTTTATTTTCTTTATATAAATTTGAAAATAACCTAATAATGGAATACAATGGTATTTAATCAATAAATGAGCTCGCCAGAAAATAATTAATAAAACTTAATCAAGCTGATAATGTTGTTGTTGTTGTTGTGGTAACGACAAAAACACTCCCCGAAGGTTTTAGGGAGTGTTGTCGAATTAACAGTCCTTGTCCGGATTTGAACCCGATACGCTCCGGTACTCCCTTACGGTACCGTGGAGCAGCTCCCACTCATCCAACTTCCTAGGGACGACATGAGCAAGATCGTCCGTTTTGAAAAGAGATTCAAAATACAGCTGGGAGATAAAGAAACATGGACGATGCCAAAATTGAGAGTCTACACCGCAATAGAAAACACCGTCAAAGATATGTTACGCCAGGACAAGGTACACTTGAGGCATCAGCACTGGTCTCAAACGGCAGGGCTGCGACAAGCAAAGGTACACGCAAGACGGAGACGGATGTTCACTCCATGAAACTGAATACAACCCTTGACCTTTTAAAGGAGCTTGGCCTGGATGATGTACTATAAAGATAACAGGGTGTAGTAGACTTAAAGGTCGCAGTGCAGTTCCTCAACATTTATTTTGTTCTACTTCAAGGGTAGTGAAGTGTTCCAAACTACCCAAAGAATTTCTCAATTTGTTGGATGGAAGAATAATCAGCTTTAAACTCTTCAGAGTTTAATCAGTGTTACATAAAACCCAAACCGCAAACTCCAAACTCCAAACACAACGACGATGGCCAAGAAAACTCTTCTGTTCAAACTCAGTTAATTGTTAATTTAAGAAGAAACTTGCACATGCAGATCGATCTCTTGATGAGACGACACATCATTGCCGCGTTCGCGCTTTAAGCGACCCAACTCACCCAAACAAAAAATAAGGAAATAAATAATGAGATATACGCACGAAATAAATACACGAGCTTGGGACTTACAATCGGAGTTGGAATGCCTATATAACAAACCAGCTAATCAATGGCCATATGCGAATCGCAATGAGCCGCTGAGGAATTTTCTGGCACTGTGAACAACCAACAGTTATACAGAGCTACATACATAGATGGACTACAGCACATAGTCCAAAAACAACACTAACACTAACAATTACATATCGAACCTAATTCGCCATTCGACTAAACTGAAATCAGATGAAAATGTCCAAATCGAATGAAATGAAATGTGAGTTAAAATCACCAAAACACGACTCTAACGCGCCGGCCAATACCTTTTTCCCCCCCTGCGCGCTAGCCAACTCAACTCAATTCATCGCAGCTCGACCCGCAATCGATGCACCGACTGGTCATGCAGTGTAAGCGCACATTCACTGTATTTATCAGTTATTCGGACGGACTGCTGTTTGGTGGAATTAATTGCCACCAAAGCCGTTCCAGAAGCCGCCTGCTGCTGAATCGATAACCGAAGCAACAACGAGTATGGTTAAGCGCTATATCTGACTGTGTATGCGAAAGTCTAAACGTGGGTTCGTTTGTGTGTACACTTGGCTTCTGAGAGGACTTTGGATGGCAGGACCTTAGTGCGGTGCAACGCTGTTATGGACGACTGGTCATTTTTTCCTGCGTTTAGTTGTTTGTTAATTCTTTGCTTGTTTGTTTGAGTATGCGCGTACGCGGTGCGCTTAATTAGCAGCAAATAATGGTCTGCGTGCCTCGCCACCTTATTTTGGGAACCGCGCTAAGCAAAACGAAACCCCAGCCAACTACCCAACAATGTTAGCAGCAGCGTTACAGCCAATCGAACACAGATCAAACTTGATATATGCTTGAATATATGTTTGTTCAAATGGATGTGAGAAAGGGAAACTGCACGTTCACAACAACTACAAAAATACCAATAACAACTGTAAAAAGGCCTGTCCAGTTATCACTAATTGCAGATATACTCCTGTTGCCCACAATTAGTTACATTGCTTCCAAGTAATGGAAAAAAATTCTAGCGACAAATGACAAAATTGAAAAAATTCATAATACATGGCTCGAAATATGATCATCTTCAGGCCCTAAGCTTAAGTCTAAAAAGATCTACCAAGCTACCTGACTATCTTCTCATATAAAAAAAAAAAGATAATAAAAAATTTTTAAATGTTTAATTTTTTCATATTTATGTCGCCAAAAAGCAGCAGAAAATTTGTCCTTAACCAAAGACTTGGTATCTGTGAGTTTTAGTTTTGGAATTTTAATCACACCAATAGTAATCAATTTCTGAAATATGAAAATATAAATTCACGCAAAATAGAGTAGGGACGAGTAAAACAGCAGCATAGTTGGCACAATGCTACTCTGATAACAGTTATTAGTGGATATGTGGTGGGCATATGTCCACTTTAAAGTCTTTGCTCACCGGGAAGTTACTCAAAAATCAATAGCCAGATTCCCCCCATTTTGAGTCTATCTCGATCAACGCGCGACCTAGCGGAATTTTATTTTCAACGAACTATACTGTCATCATATCCTGACCTATGTGCTAAGCTTCAAGTCCGTAGGTCACCGCGAAATTCGTTAAAAACCGATTCCCTATTTCAAACGAATTTTTATCCGCGTTTCAAGAAAGCATTGGGTAACCTAGTTGTTAGCCTCGTGAATGTTTTTAGTTATCCATATCTTAACGCCGGTGATCACCCTTGCAGTCCATCTGCCTAACTGATTGCTAAGCTAACTACATTTATGAGCTCTGCATCCATGAAGTTCTTTGCTTCGCATATCCTTATTCTTTGCAGCGCCAATAGGTGGATTCGGATTGGAGGGGTCCCTGGTATGGGGTTGTTTGATTAACTGATAGCCAATATTTGTCACCGGATTGTGAAACATGTGTTAAGTTTCAAGTCTCTAGCTTGCCGGAAAGTTACTAAACAATCGATCGCAAGATTCCCGCGTTTTTCATCTCGATCAGCGCCACCTAGCGGAATTTTGATTTTTACAACTTATATCGTCATTGTGTCCTGAACTATTTGCTAAGTTTCAAGCCCCTGGGTCACCAGGAAGTTAGTTACAATTCGATCGCAGTATTCCCAATTTCAAACGAATTTTCAAATATTGCATTGTCACCGTGTTCTGAACAATTTGACAAGTTTCGGATCTCTAGCTCACTGTGAAGTTACTCAAAAATCGATCGCAAGATTCCACCCAGTTTGTTTAGGGATTCTCAGTTTTTTGGATAATCAATCGCAAGATACCAAATTTTAAATAAATTTTCCGTATATCTCGATCCGTGCGCCAGATAGCAAATATTTGTTTAGTTCATATTACATTGTAGCGGAGTTCGGAACTATGTTACAAGTTTCAAGTGTCTAGCTCTACGGTAGTTACCTAAAAAGAATTTGCAAGATTCCGAAATTTCGTATGGAAATGAGCGAACATTACAAGAAAGGGACCTTATCTAAAGGTAGTAAAAACCCGAAACCAAATCCAGACAAGGCTCCAGCAATAAAATCGACTCCCCATCACTGTTTGCAAGAAAAGACAGCGGTCAGGAAGCTGACTATGCAACATACAACTGATGAGTTCTACATTCGGCCCTCGTTCCTTCTCTTTGAGGGCAAACTTCAAGGAGTACCCTTTAAGTTTCCATCGAGATCGGAAGAAATCATAGTATAAGGAATGTCACGGGCGGAGGAAGGACGGTGGCTACTAGACAACAACTTGAGACGACCAGTTAGAAAATAGTCCCCACCACAGACCTAGTCTAAGCACCGGAACGACTCGTGGGTTTACCCCACCAGTCTTTCATGTCAATATAACCCTGTTTAATACGTTTTAATGGAAGGGCGTGCTGACTAAGAAGGGCTTATGGCAACCACAACTATCTATAAAGAACATAAGTGATGGCGTCATTTTCAAAACATTTGTCCTCATTTTAAAAGCAAAGAAAGTGTTGTACTACTATAGATGATCGTTCCACAACCAGACTACAAGGAAGTGAGATGGTAATAGGCCGATTCAATTAACGAAAACTGTCAACAAAATTACAACGTACCCACCAGGCTCGCAAATTGAGAACTCGTTCTTTCAATTATGAATTAATTTAAAGGTGGGCTCATGACTTGCATTGTGCATGACAGGTTGCGCTTATTTGAAAGATTTCATTTTCAACATGGATATCGATCGCTTAGTGAGATATGTCCTATCGGTATCCAGAAGTTAAGCAAATAGAAAGATTACAATCATATAAGAGAACTCTGTATCGTAACACGCTCAGCTGCCTTCCCAGTGTTCGTACTTTGACCTTAAATAGACACGATCACTTAGCTTATGGTGGTGATATTGTGCATGTACACGGTGTCCAAAAAGTTCGAATACAAACTTTGTAACTTATTTAAAACACCAATCAAGTGAGCTTTGATTTTATTTTGATCAGCATGCGCCTATATTAATAACATTGTTGCACATTTAAATACAACATAAACATAAGCTCCTCCCAAAGTAGTTTTGCAGAAGTTTTTCCCTGCGCACAGTTTGGTATCAAATTTTTGGCCAAATGGGAATGTTCGCTCATAAATTTCGGCATGATGTTTTTTTGCTCTAAACTAAGTTTATTATAGTTTTTCCTTTAACCATAAAGATAGTTAAAATAATAAATATATACAAATATAATTTTAATATGCTAACATTTTTAAATTTGATGCGACTTCGATTGACAGTTTGTGAACGAGTGACAATTCGAACGAACGAGTACGTTCATCTACTCGTTCACGTTTGTTATCATACCGATTTTTGATATATTTGTAAGCTCACGGCTATCATAATACGATATTAACATTTTTATTTAGCGAGTTGCTCGTTCACGTCTGTGACGATCAAGGCCCTGGTTAACTAGATCACTTAAAACATTTAGCTCATTACATCAAAAATGGCGTAATAAAACAGCGTATTTTTTTATCTTTGCAGGCACTCACGTTCTCATCTAGAACCAACCAAATTATATGGATGTGATAAGTGCGATTTCAAAGCTCGCATCAAAGGACACATTAAACGTCACATGCGGTCGCACACGGGTGAGAAACCTTACAGCTGTCCACATTGCTCATTTCGCTGTAGCACTTTCGATAACTTGCGAAAACATGTCCTTAAAACGGGTAAACATCCTGGTAAATTTATTTACGAATGTCAACTATGCAGCAAAGGAGAACATACGACAAGTTCATTCCAAACTAATTCGTATCAGGAATTTCAAACTCATAATGTGGAAATGCATAATTCGATGAAATAACTGTAATTATAATAATTAAGTAGATAAAATGTATAGAAGTCAAAACAGAATAAACCCGGAATTTTTACAGAGAACTTTTAAGTCGAATTCCAGGAGGAATAGCCAAATCACTTGTAGTTTATTGAACACTTTACCTTCCTAAAAAAAGCATCAAAGCACTGCGTTTTAATTGAAAATTGACACAAAAAATAATTACATACAGAAAACGATATGGGTAAAAAGATTAGTCAGTTGAACCGGAGCCATACTGAAAGTTTCCGTATTTTTCCCATCACGTTTTTAAAAGCAGCGGTATACGTTTTGTTTGTTCTTTCCTCACGTTCCTGTGTGTGTGGTTTTCAATTTACATTTTGACCTAACATAAACATATAGCTGTTATATCTGACTATTATATAACACGAAAAATAACCACAATTTTACGGGCATGAATAAATACTTCGTTTATATGTATTGGAGTTAGGGTTCCCAACATTTTTTCAGAAACATATAGTACTTTTACAAAATAATATGAAAAAAATATAGTACATTTCAAAAATATATAGGCCATTAACCATAGTCGTTGCTTAACACGCGTTTTAATTAAAATCTTTACTTATCTTAAAAGACATTTAAAATGTTGGTTAATCATAGTCATATTCAACAAAAATTGAAGCTAAATTGAAACGTAACAGGGTCCCCTTATGAAAAAAAACTTAGTTGGTTAGTGGTATGAAGAAATTGTTTATGTTTTGCAAGGTCTCCCTGTGTCAGTCATTTAATTCACAAACCATAGCATATCTGTAGCGAAAAACGCCAAACTCAAGTTTGGAGTAGGCGATGTCACAAGCACAACTGTAGACACAAGCCGTCATTTTAAAATTAAAACTCCGTCTTAGACATAAAATGTATTTTAAGTTGACTATGACAGACATGAAACGATGTTAACTATAGACTCATGTTTAAGTCGATAAAACTCTATTTTAATTTGACGACACGAAAATATCCCCCATACAATCAACCAAATTAAAAAAACAGACTGTACTTTTGGTTGAGGTGAAATTATTGGACCCTAGGGATATTTCTTGCTGTCTCCAAAATAGTTTTATCGTTAAACTTATAAATGCACCAATCTAATTAATTCAAATAATGTTTGAAATGAATAATAATAATTAAAGTGAAAAATTCGAGCAAAATGAAAATACTGTAAACCGGTGAATAACATATGTATATATACAAAGTGTTGAAGAGGACCCGAATGAATCGATTCGCCACTGTGCACAGCAATTGGAGCTTTGTCCATCAACTTTATGGAAGATTTTGCGCAAAGATCTTGGCTTGCGACCTTACAAGATCCAGCTTGTGCAAGAATTAAAGCCGCGAGACCATGCAATGCGTCGTGATTTTGGTGTATGGGCCGAAAATGAGATTGATTTCGATGCTGATTTTCATCGCAAAATTTTGTTCAGTGATGAGGCTCATTTTTGGTTGAATGGCTACGTCAACAAGCAAAATTGCCGCATTTGGAGTGAAGAGAATCCACATGAGACCCTTGAAACGCCATTACATCCACAAAAACTGACTGTTTGGTGTGCTCTATGGGCTGGTGGAGTCATTGGGCCATACTTCTTCCGCAATAATGCTGGAGAGGCAGCTACCGTTAATGGAGACCGGTATAGAGCCATGATAACCGACTATTTTGTTCCCGAATTGGATGGCATGAATGTGGATGAGTTGTGGTTCCAACAAGACGGCGCTACATGCCACACAGCGCACGTCACAATCGATTTATTGAAGGAAACATTCGATGAGCGCATAATTTCGCGGAATGGACCTGTCAATTGGCCACCAAGGTCGTGTGATTTGACACCATTGGATTATTTTCTTTGGGGATATGTGAAGTCGCTCGTCTACACCAACAAACCAGAAACGTTAGGGGAATTGGAAGCCAACATTCGTGGCGTTATTGCCGACATACGGCCCCATATGCTCGAAAAAGTGGTTGAAAATTGGACCTGTAGAATTGGCTTTATTCGAGCCAGCCGCGGCGGCCACATGCCCGAAATCATATTTAAACATTAATGGCATAAAATTATCCTTCCAATAAAGCCAAATTGATGGACCTTAAAACGATTTTCTTGTGTTTTATTTCAATTCGAAGTTCTATACCCCTAAAAAAACACCCTATATAACGGATCTGAATTAACAAACGGAACTTTTAACAATTAGGGATGTCGTCTCCATGAACACGTGATTGAGTGTAACTAAATTTTTGGTGTCGTTTTATAATAAAGGACGGTTTTCTTTATGAAAAATTTAATAGTATAATATGAATGTATACACATGTGTAATAATTGAAAACAGAAGCGGAAGCTACTACAGGGTGGCGCAAAAGTAATCCTCCTATCAGAAAATGCTATACATTTTGCGATTGGCCCCTAAAGTCAGTTCTGTTTTGACATTTGTGTAGTAAACACATGCGAAATACACGTTAATAAACAATGTTACGCTACACTGCTCCAGAACGCGGAATATTGCTGACTATTTATTTGACCAATAATCGGTCGGGGCCAAACGGTTACTGTGAATGGTGAGCGCTACAGAGCAATGATCAACGAGTTCTTTTTGCCGCAACTTGATGAATTGGGATTGGAAAACATGTGGTTCCAACAAGACGGTGCAACAGCACACACTGCACGTGCCACAACCGATATGCTGAACATCGGAAGCTTACTTTTGCGCCACCTTGTACACATGATGCTGGCCTTTCGGTATTATCATTGTGTACTAGTTAGCTAAATACACATTTGGAACTGATCTTAATGCTGAATTCACATCTATATTGGAATATAACCTGGCATATGAGAAGCTAATCCCAGCCATAGAAATCATACCTCAAAAAAAAAATATAAGTTAAGTAAAGATTTTAATTAAAACGCGTGTCAAGTAACGACTATGATTGTGGGCCATAGTATTTTTGCATACTATATATTTTTGAAAAAATGGAAAGATCTCTATATCGATGTTTTTTGAATATGAGAGATAAAAAGCTCCCGGTTAGAGGGCTGATGTTGAAAGAAAAAAAAAAAAAATTCTTCATATTAAAATTAAGGAAAATTGCCTTGAATTCGAAAGAAATATGGCGCTAGGTTTCTCAAAGTTTCTGTTGAAAAATTATCCTCGCAGCCCCAGTTAGTTAACTCATACAAAAAAGCATTAAATACGAAAATAAAAGAGCTTGGACTAAGTCGTGAACAAATTTACAACACCGATAAATCCGGTTTATACTTGGCACTTTTGATACGAAAGAAGTATGTGCTATCGTTAAAAGAAACTGCAAATAACTTTCTTGTGCTGGTTACATGCGGCAAGGATCCAATCAACTCAAGCTTCTTGTAGTCGGAAAGTCTAGAAGCCCGGATGCTGTAAAGGTTTTGACTGCCCAGTTATCGACATTTTCAGTCAGCTGAAATTACTGCTGCTATTTTTTGCCTTCATCCACTGCCTTCCACTCCAATTCGCCAAAGAAGATGCCAAACTAGTAGGAATAAAAAATAGCCACGCGTTATAATGGACGTCTTTACTTAACTTAAAAAGACATTTAAAATGTTGGTCAATCATAGTCATATTAAACCATAGTATATGTCTACTAGTAGCGCAGCTTACTCCGCATCTGCACACACACACGAACCACACAGGGCGCGCTGTATGCAATAATAAAACAATCAAATTTAAATACTGCAATATTGAATGTGAAAGCTTAAAACACCCAAATTATTGAATATAAAGCACTTATAACACCTTATCAGTTCCTACAGAATGTAAGTTTCAGTTTAAATTGAAATTTTTAGTTGTAGTTTTTACTTTAAAACAACTCTGAACGCGATTTCCTTCATTGCACTCTCTCGGAGTACATTCATCCACTGCCTTCCACTCAGATTCGCCAAAGAATTGGCATCTATTAGGGGTAAACAATGTACAGGGTGTTTTTTTTACAGGTTTGTTTTTCGAATAGAGATAAAACTGGCATTTTGTGGTCAAATCTGGCAACTCTAATGTCATTTATGTTCAGTTTGGTTTGCCATTTCATCATGAACAGGTTGACAAAAGAACAACGCTTGCAAATCGTGCAAATTTATTTCGAAAATAATGGTTCAGTTCGCGAAGTTTACCGTGAGCTCCGTCCATTTTATGGTCGACATAATCGTCCATCAGAGCAATTAATTCGGTTAACCATGGATCGTTTTCGCACTACGTTTACTCTATGTGATAATACGCATCCGCAGAGACGTCGAACAGTGCGCACCGAAGAAACAATTGCCGCTGTAGAGCAAAGTGTTGAAGAGGACCCGAATGAATCGATTCGCCACCGTGCACAGCAATTGGAGCTTTGTCCATCAACTTTATGGAAGATTTTGCGCAAAGATCTTGGCTTGCGACCTTACAAGATCCAGCTTGTGCAAGAATTAAAGCCGCGAGACCATGCAATGCGTCGTGATTTTGGTGTATGGGCCGAAAATGAGATTGATTTCGATGCTGATTTTCATCGCAAAATTTTGTTCAGTGATGAGGCTCATTTTTGGTTGAATGGCTACGTCAACAAGCAAAATTGCCGCATTTGGAGTGAAGACAATCCACATGAGACCCTTGAAACGCCATTACATCCACAAAAACTGACTGTTTGGTGTGCTCTATGGGCTGGTGGAGTCATTGGGCCATACTTCTTCCGCAATAATGCTGGAGAGGCAGCTACCGTTAATGGAGACCGGTATAGAGCCATGATAACCGACTATTTTGTTCCCGAATTGGATGGCATGAATGTGGATGAGTTGTGAATCCAACAAGACGGCGCTACATGCCACACAGCGCACGTCACAATCGATTTATTGAAGGAAACATTCGATGAGCGCATAATTTCGCGGAATGGACCTGTCAATTGGCCACCAAGGTCGTGTGATTTGACACCATTGGATTATTTTCTTTGGGGATATGTGAAGTCGCTCGTCTACACCAACAAACCAGAAACGTTAGGGGAATTGGAAGCCAACATTCGTGGCGTTATTGCCGACATACGGCCCCATATGCTCGAAAAAGTGGTTGAAAATTGGACCTGTAGAATTGGCTTTATTCGAGCCAGCCGCGGCAGCCACATGCCCGAAATCATATTTAAACATTAATGGCATAAAATTATCCTTCCAATAAAGCCAAATTGATGGACCTTAAAACGATTTTCTTGTGTTTTATTTCAATTCGAAGTTCTATACCCCTAAAAAAACACCCTTTATTAAACAAAGATTTTAGCTAAAATTAAATGTAACAGGGTTAGGAAAAAAAATGTAATTGGTTACGGGTATGAAGAAATTGTTTATGTTTTGCAAGGTAACCCTGTGTCAACTATTTTATTCACATACCATATTATACTATGGTATCTTGGAGTGAACAATGTCACAAACACCACCATAGACATATACTGTGATTTTAAAATGTTAAAATGAGGTTTTCGTCCTTTTAAAACTAACTGCCCTATTCTGGGGCAGCTTGCCAACCTGGCTACTGACAATTGTTATAGCCCAATTCCACTTGTTTCTATAATCTGCAATTATCATTGCAGCTATCACCACCTCGTTTTTAGATGACAAGCAAGCTGAGAATATCATCATTAGACATAAAGTGTATTTTAAGTTGACTATCACAGACATGAAATGATGTTTATTTTAGAATCATGTTTAAGTAGATTAAACTTTATTTGACTATGACTACGGGCCAATGGCTCGTAGGGTTCTCTCTGCTTTAACTTTCAAATACTAATTATTTTATCATGTCCCAAATCCATTTTGTTAGTTTGTTGTTTCGTTCTGCAACGGCGCCATCTACAAGTCAGTTCAGAAGAAATACTGAAGGTTACAGCTATGCTACGCTAGAGTTTTTTTTCTTATTGTTGCTCTTTGACTTGTGCTACTTTTGTGACAACTGTAGTAGGATATGCCGGAATTTCCACATTTTTTTTTGTTCTGCTCTCCGCTAAATTGTACAAGAACGTCGTCTACTAGTCAACTTACACCAAATACTGAAGATTGAAGATACGCTTCTGTCGTCACTAGAGGCCACTCTTTTCCAAAATGAAACAAAAATCTGTGGCAGTAAACGGGAACAACCAAAGTCCAGTTAGGTCAAAATTTAGTTACTACCACCATGCGGAATCTATAAACAGCCAAAGTCGGTTTTCAGCACTCTCGAATTAGTGATAGCAACCTAACTCAATACTGGCTGAGGAAAGCAGCTTTAATAATTGAATCCAATTTTATTTTGTCTTGTAGTAATAGCCAAACTTAAATTTGATTTCAAAAATAAAATTGTTTGCTTTTGGAATGAGGTATTTTAAAATAATCTGGACCAAAAATACTGGTTTAACAGAATAATACTGGTATAAGTTGAAATGGTATTCATAATTCCAAACCAAAATTTTGAAAAAAAAACTAAACAGTCTACGAGTAATTTGATGAAAAGGCTACTTAAGTCCATTTAAAAATCAAGGCAATGGAAGGCAGTGGATGAATGTACTCCGAGAGAGTGGAATGAAGGAAATCGCGTTCAGAGTTGTGTTAAAGCAGAGAACGTTTATATAATGTTTAAGTTCTCTGGTAAAAACTACAACTAAAAATTTCAATTTAAACTGAAACCAGAGAACGTTTATATAAGCCAGTATTGAGTTAGGTTGCTATCACTAATTCGAGAGAGCTGAAAATCGACTTTGGCTGTTTATAGAATCCGCATTTTTTGACCCATGATCAATGGTGGTAGTAACTAAATTTTGACCTAACTGGACTTTGGCTGTTCCTGTTTACTGCCCCAGATTTTTGTTTCATTTTGGAAAAGAGTGGCCTCTAGTGACGACAGAAGTGTATCTTCAATCTTCAGTATTTGGTGTAAGTTGACTAGTAGACGACGTTCTTGTACAATTTAGCGGAGAGCAGAAGAAAAAAAAATGTGGAAATTCCGGCATATCCTACTACAGTTGTCACAAAAGTAGCACAAGTCAAAGAGCAATAATAAGAAAAAAAAACTCTAGCGTAGCATAGCTGTAACCTTCAGTATTTCTTCTGAACTGACTTGTAGATGGCGCCGTTGCAGAACGAAACAACAAACTAACAAAATGGATTTGGGACATGATAAAATAATTAGTATTTGAAAGTTAAAGCAGAGAGAACCCTACGAGCCATTGGCCCGTAGTCATAGTCAAATAAAGTTTAATCTACTTAAACATGATTCTAAAATAAACATCATTTCATACACTTTATGTCTAATGATGATATTCTCAGCTTGCTTGTCATCTAAAAACGAGGTGGTGATAGCTGCAATGATAATTGCAGATTATAGAAACAAGTGGAATTGGGCTATAACAATTGTCAGTAGCCAGGTTGGCAAGCTGCCCCAGAATAGGGCAGTTAGTTTTAAAAGGACGAAAACCTCATTTTAACATTTTAAAATCACAGTATATGTCTATGGTTGTGTTTGTGACATTGCTCACTCCAAGATACCATAGTATTATATGGTATGTGAATAAAATAGTTGACACAGGGTTACCTTGCAAAACATAAACAATTTCTTCATACCCGCAACCAATTACATTTTTTTTCCTAACCCTGTTACATTTAATTTTAGCTAAAATCTTTGTTTAATACATTGTTTACCCCTAATAGATGCCAATTCTTTGGCGAATCTGAGTGGAAGGCAGTGGATGAATGTACTCCGAGAGAGTGGAATGAAGGAAATCGCGTTCAGAGTTGTTTTAAAGTAAAAACTACAACTAAAAATTTCAATTTAAACTGAAACTTACATTCTGTAGGAACTGATAAGGTGTTATAAGTGCTTTATATTCAATAATTTGGGTGTTTTTGGTCTTCACGTTCAATATTGCAGTATTTAAATTTGATTGTTTTATTATTGCATACAGCGCGCCCTGTGTGGTTCGTGTGTGTGTGCAGATTCGGAGTAAGTTGCGCTACTAGTAGACATATACTATGATTTTGTCTTCCTACGTGTTATTTAGTGAACTGCGACGGACGAGATTGTCTTGAGTTGATAAATTTATTTACACAGTTCTAGAGCAAGGATTTTTTAAAAATTCAAAAAAATAGAAATGCAGGCAGCAGGCATTGCATTTCTGTTTGGGGATGGTCACCACCTTTTCGTTAATTCGAAAAAAATTGGAGCTTTGAAAGTTTAAAATTTAAAAAATACCGGCTGGTAGAAAGTGTGGTTTCGGGATGTGAGCGGACAAACCGTTCAAACTCAACCACCACTTTATTTTTTAAATTTCCTAATAATCTTCAGGTCTGAGGAAATTTATGTAGAACTTGAAGTTGGAAAAAGGCGCTACGAAGTTAAAGTAAGCATGCAGTTAGCATTTTGAAGAGGGAGCCAAAGGAAGTCTCAAATTGATAGAAATGCAATACGTACGCTGGATTTGGGTAAGTCATTATGGTTATACATTCTTTGGTTTAATAAAATATTTAGGGCGGATATGAACTGCTACGCAAATCAATAATTTCACACAATTTTCAAAAAGCGATTTACTTGATTCTCTCCTATCGCTGAAGTACTGTCATGTAGAAAGAGTTTCTCCTAAGTAGGGAAACAATTTGTTGAGGCTGAACTACGCTGAAGAGGTTCTCCTAAAGTTGGTTGTTGTGCAAACGCTGATCAGTATCGATCGCATTGTATAAAAAATTAAGGCTATCAGTAGGGCTGAACACATTGAATACGGTGGCTACAAACCACAGTTACAATAAAACAATTTTATGCGACAACTGTAGTCAAGCATTGGCTACTTGATTACAATGAAAGCAACAGCGACAGGTGTGAATTATCTTAAAAAGTAGCAAAGAATTATAGAAAAAGTACAAATTGTGTGAAAGATACATATACCTCAATAAATGAAACTTATATTACAAGTTATTCACTCTTTCTTTCGTTTTTATTGACAAGAAGAAAACAACGCCACGATCTGTCGCTTGTAAAAATAGAAATAGATTTATTCTGGCGACAGCGGCATTCGTGGTTTGTAGCCGTTGTGCGTTGTCATTGGTTATATTTTCCGCGACACACATTTTTTCTCCGGAATGTTGTGGTAGATTACGAAATTTTTGTTTCTCTCTAAATTGCAATATCGGTGGGCAGATTGTCCAAAAAACTTTTATTTTGGGAAAATTATATTCATGTGCATTTGGTTGGAAATTAGTCCTAGATTTGCTCGTATTTTATAGAAAAGACGTAAAACTCTCTCGAAACGCCGAACAGGACTCAGTAAAAACTTGCAGCAAAGCATCTGTTGCTATTTTGACTGGTTAATAGCTCAAATTTTTTTTACTTTTTGTTGTTGCTTTCCTATGTCACGATCAGCCGTTATCACTTGCAGGTTTTACTGAGTGAACTTCTCCCCCAGCAAAAACTTGCAACTCGCTCTCTCAATGAAATGTCAAAATACGGTCTCTCGCTGCAAATGTTCTGTGCAACCGAACACTTTCCAGTAAAAATTTTATAAAATTTTTAAAAATTTTATCCTCCAAAGCTACTGCTCTGATTATGTGTCTATCACTGTGCAGTCACAGTCTCGGATCAAAATAGCTGCGACTGAGAAATCATAGTTGTTGTTGTGGTAACGACAAAAATACACCCGAAAGGTTTTGGGGATTGTTGTCGAATTAACAGTCCTTGGTCGGATTTGAACCCGGTACTCCCTTGCAGGACTGCCTGACTGGGAAATCATAGTCACAAGACACACTGTTCATAAAAAGACTAACTCTAACTTCAACAGGGCGCTGTGAAGATACACATTTTTTATCTCCACTCTTCGAAAAATTAGCGAGCTAGAACTGCTTTATTTTCAATAATTTGTGAATTTTATGGGTCAATATTATATTATTTAAATTTATTTGTTTTAATTCATCCACTGCCTTCCATTCCGATTCGCAAAAGAAGATGTCAAACTAGTAGGAGTAAACAATGCCCAGGAGTCTTGGCAACATGCCTATCGAACGAGACTGCATAGCCCCACATAATTATCGACAAATTTGAACATACTGCTAAAGAAACCGAACTCAATTGAAAGAACGCATATGTGATTCATAAAATAGACATTGGCTGTTATGGCCACAATAAATTTTGCTCACCTAGCGGCGAATACCTATCCGATTTGCACACCGTTATTTGTGTCAAAGTTTTCTCTTTTGTTTTCTAAGTTCCTTACCCGCGAATTGATAGCTTGCGATGTTTTGCGTTGATTCCTCTTATTACCAGAGAACGTGTACAAATCTGTTAACTGATTCGAATAAATTTTTTGTTGCCGGCTAATTTTGTCACAGACAAAATATATGGTAACGTGCTGTAACCGCGTCAAATTGCAAGTTTTAAAAATATTTTTGTAAAAGAAATAGCACTTATTTCGCGTTTGACAGTTGAATAATGTGCGCCAGTAAATATTGGCACTGGTAACATTCCCACAACAGCCGGTTCTATCGTACCGGAATGGCCCGGGTTTTTTTACCCGGCCAAGGGCTGTTATTTCAGTGTAACCCTTAAATTGTCATCCTGCAAACCCTGGCAGCTGGAGAAAATTTATATTAAACGGTCGCATTCGGTTCAATGCATCAAGTGTAAGAAATGGCTACATAAATCTGGATGCTCAGGGCTTAACCCTGCCATCCACAGACCCCGTACTTTCTTTAGTACTTTCGAGGCACCACCTACCGCCCCTACCAACTTAAAGTAGCCACAATGGTGGCTCAGTCTACACGACTGGCAGCACTGCTGCTATTCCCGCCTCGCCCACTCTCGACTGTCGCTCACGCTCACTAGTGTTTCCATTTCGCACGGCTGCTCAAAACTCCTATCCCCTCCGGAATACGCCAGACATGAGCATCGCCGAACGTCAGTCCCCTCTTTCTCTGTCCTCAATGCCCGCCCCCCCTGCTTCCAGCTTGCACGTGGGCCAGGACCATCACCTCCTCGTACCTTTCACTACGTGCACCGTTTGTCGGCAAAGATTATATACGCCTGCGACAACGATCAAGTGCAACAATTGCCTTGGCCTGTATCACACCCTTATGTGCTCTGGGCTCGCAAACGGCAACCTCTGGACGGATACGTTCATAGCCCCCTGTTGCAGTACGACATAGTTTAGGCCTTATCCTACCTCCACCTAGGCAAGCGCATCCGTCCCTCACGCCTAGAATTCCCCCCTCTCCTCTCCTACACGCTTCAAAATTTTAAAGCGGAACTGTAACGGATTAGCTGGAAAGATCGCGGAGATAACTTACTTTATGAAGTCGCGCAACATGAAAATCGCGGACTATACAGAGCGCTCCTTCGCTGCCTTACCCACTCCGACAGACGTACGCAAAGGTGAAAGAGAGTTTCGCAAGGTCATTGATTCAGCCTCAGGCCGCTTTATTCCTGCTGGTAGAATACCAGAAATTCGTCCGAATTTTCCTGCAGAAGCTGCGGCGATGGCAAGAGAACGGGACCAAGTGAGACCGAATCAAAGATCTCAATGCGGAAATTCGTAGGATAGTCAACGAACACAAACCGACCAAGTGGAAACAACATCTCGCGCCATCGAATCTCTCCGGCGGAGTCGGCAAATTATGGTCGACTGACAAGGCCCTATCCAATCCGACCAAATACAATGACAAGGTCGCCATTGCATTTGGCGACAGCGTCAAATCGGACGCCAGGAAATCCGTGAGCTTCTTTTGCCGGCTGTTTATAATGCATCCACCTGCGGATAGGACTAAGAGAAGAGTCATCCGACGTGCGCACAAACACAAACACTCCACTGCGCCCATTGCCGTCTCAGTCGCAGAGGTCAAGGAAGCCATAATGAAGTCCAATCGTCATGAAGATGATTAAACACCTAGGCCACGAGGTACAGAGTTATTTAGCGGCTCTTGAAACCTTTCAATAACTACTTTCGTCATACATGAGACATGAAAACAGGCCATTGTAGTCCTCCTACTAAAACCAGGGAAGCCGGCGAACCAAGGAGATTCTTATCGTCCGATATCCCTGCTTTCGCCGGTTGCGAAATTACAAGAGACCATTCTGCTCCCTTACTTTATTGTAAATCTGAAATTGGCCGATGAACAACATGGTTTCCGCAAACCTCACAGCACTACATCCGCTTTGAATACCATTACAACACAGATAAATCATGGTTTGAACACCCACCAAACCATAGGACAGTTCTCGTGGCACTTGACCTATCAAATGGATTGGATACGGTCGACCACGCCACACTACTTCGAGACCTGGAAGAGACACCGCTCCCTGCCGGCCTTAAAAGGTGGAACAAGAAATCTAGGCCACGAAGAATAAAACAAGGGGTGCCGCAAGGTGCTGTTCTCTCTCCCCTTTTGTTTAATTTCTATATTTCTTTCTATATTTCGATTCCAATTCAGAAAAAAATCTTTTGCTACAAGCAAATTCCTAATAAGAAGCTGTTGTTGACATAAATACACTGCTTGAGTGGTCAACCACTGTTGAAGGACAAATTCGTTTAAAAAAAGCTTTGCTCTAAAGGTAATACTAAACATCCAACGTCAACTGCACTAAAAAAACTGATATGGGTACCCAGAGACGCGTTTCGGTCCAAGGAACCCTAATCCGATGGGGGAAACCCAATATTTTTAATAGTTTGCAAGATATTTGCAAGCAAACTTAACAATTTTCTGTAATTTTCATGTGGTTGTTGTAGAGAAAGGTATAGGGTGTTCTGAAAAGTACAAAAGTGTGTTCTGCGCAGAAGTACTGGAGATCGCGTAGCCGGTGTTGGACCGGCTAAGGGCTATTTTTTTGAAGCGCGGCCGAAGGCCGCCTGCGCAGAAAGGTGTTCTGTATATAAATACCCTACGTTTGGGATCGGACCCGGGTAATTTTCTTGGTTTTTTGCCAATAACTTTTAAATTACTTTTAGTTCAGTTTTTACAGTTGACGTTGGGGTAATTCTATATGACAGCACGTAACTGCTAATATACGTCCAAATATCTCGGGAAAGGTATCAAAAGACGCGTTTTGATCTCTGTATCAATAATCCGAAAGCGGAAATTAAATAATTTGTTTCAGTGAAAAAAACCCAAAAATGGCCTAGGTCCGATCCCAAATAGGGGGCTTGATCCAAGGTATTTATGTGCACAACACCTTTTTGCGTATGCGGCCTTCGGCCGCGCTTCAAAAAAATAACATTTAGTCGGTCCAACACTGGGTACACGGTTTACAATATTTCTGCGCAGAACACTTCTGCACTTTTCGGTACACCCTAATCTGTGATTACAACAACCACATGAAAATGACAGAAAATTTTCAACTTTAATTGCAAATATCTGTGAACAATCGAATTTCCGCTTTCGGATTATTGATAAGGAGGTTAAAACGCGTCGTTTGATACCTTTCCCGATATTTTTGGACGTATATTAGCAGTTACGTGTTGTCGTATAGAATTACCCTTAAACCAATCTGAAGTTTCACTGTGTTTCAAATTCGAAAATCGCACTGCCCAGTAAAATATTAACAGTTCCATACAATTCCTTTTTGGATGTAATAATAAAGTCCCAAAAGCCATTCGCATACTTCGCATACACATAAAACACAGTGGCTTCTAAAATGTGGCTGGAAATGTTAAAAATTCAAGTTTTCTGAACATGGCAACATTGCACAACAAGAATTTTTTGACTTTCCGCTTTGTGCTGTGTAAATGAAAGAAACGCGAAGAAAACGCTTTGAATCAGGAAAGAAAAAAAACTCCCGATTTGTGTTCACCTCAATTACTTTATTTTGTGTTTTGTGTATTGTGAATATTTATAATGAAATTAATTAATTAAAATTTATAAAGTTGTGCGGTAAATAAAGCTGTGCATTCGGTAAAATGATTAGTGCGATGGATAATCGATCGTACGGTGCGATTTCTAAAGCATCAACCGCTGGACGAAACGACTTCCAAACGCCAGGTAAAAATTAAATAAGCGAGAAAAAGAATGGAGTAGAAAAGGAAGGAAAAATAAAATTTGAAAATTCAATGAATGGACATTTAAATGTTAGTGGATTTTAGAGTATTTGTGGCAATGAGCTAGAAATATGCATATCTCTTTAAAATAGGGAGCGTATTAAACATGATTTGGAAAGTTATATCTTCTAGTTTTGAATTGGTGCACCATTGGACGCTATATCGGCCTCTCAAGGAATGTGAACCCGAAGCGTATTTATTTTATGTATGCATGTATGTTTGTAGCTGAAGAAAACGCTTTGTTGACGTTCAATATTCTTTTAGTTTACAAAAGGCAGGTGAAAGTCCAGAAAGCTCAATAAATTATGCTGTCATCATTTTTTTTACAGAAATTAACACAAAGATGCTCCTTTATTTATATCAGCAGCCAAGTTGCACTCATTGAGTCATCCAGAAATCCCAATTAAGAAGCTAGCTTGGTATTTTATCAACGCGCTGTCACTTCTATAGCGAGACACTCCTTCGCCTAGTAGCTTTTGGTACATATGTACATATGTATGTGCAAACACATGTGCATTGCTATGGGTAGCGCCATTCGGTAATTGTCTTAATTGGCCAACTGTGGAAGTGGATTACCTAATTTGTTAATTCAACAAAAGAAAGCTTTGATCAAAAGTAACTACGCACACAAAAGATGCACAGAAATATACATTGAACTTACAAAACATGCCGTTAGTAAGTAAATGAATGAGACCAGAAGCTCGTAAGGCTGCACAGACGCGTAATTTATGTACTTCGTTTTATATTCAACTGTCTTGCGATTTCTTAATATTATATACCTTACAAACTTGTATATATGCACCTTATAATCCTCTCAAATGGAGTAGGGGAATGCAATCATTTGTATAACCCTTTTTAGGACATCACGTCCCATTCCACCAATGGATGCGCCGGCTTAGCAGGGCCAAGTACTGACTACAATTAAAAACAGATTTCAGCTCAGTTCAACGATTGCTCTATGGATATGACCATCTGTGGGCATGCTAAGGTCTCAAGACATGTCGGGAAGAGATAGCTGGTGCGGTTGCATACAAACGTTTGCCACGTTTAACTAAGTGCTCGGGCAACCTGTTACAGAATGATAAAATTATTCACACAAAACCCAAAGAAATAATGCAACCATCAACCAATTGGGAGTTCATTGTTATGTTTGTTCTTTCCATCGCCTCGCCATTTGACACACTTATAGCAAACCATTTGTGGAATTTAATTGCTTATACCAAACTAGTTTTGTAAAAGTTCCTCATTTTTTTGGTTTTGCTAATTAACATTTTCTCATTGATTTGTTTTTTTTTTTTTTTGCAGAATTAACGCCTGAACAACAGAAATTATTAATAGAGTTACGTCGAAAAAAGCAGGAACTTTTACTGGAAATCCAGGTAAGTCTTTAATTAAGATTGTAAAACCAAATATTAATCCTATTATTTTACTTTTTAAAAGTTTATTAGTATAACGATCTTCTGTGTGTTATAAACAATTGAACGTGCCATATGCAGTTTGTTACTGCTATTAATTCGTCATTTAAATCTTCAATCAAATTTCTTTAAACGAGTTGTGAGTGAGTCATGTAAGGTACAGCCTTGTATGTACATACGAATTTTGTACATACTCGTACTTGAAGCGTAAAGATTAATTGACAACTGGTAGAGCCAGCTAAAGACGCGCGCAGATAATCTGCAAACACTCACATTGTAAATACGCAATGTGACGCCTGCTTTTATTGACAATTGGCAAAGTAAATTGCAATTTTTTGCGCATTTTATAGCTGAAGCAATGAATTTAAATTTATTCAAAGTCAGAAGTTTGTTGTTGTACTTTATAAATATTTGTATTCTTTCTACTTTGTAAAAATACTTGTTTAGTGTAAATCTTTGCTTGAAAACTAGGCAAAATGTGTGCATAAATTAGGTTTTGATTTTCATTTGTGATCGTTTGTCCTATTTTTACGCTACACTCCATTCACTTGTGTTTATGGCGTGGTTATCATATACCTACAAGGTGATGTGCAATTATGAAACTCAACGGGCTTTAGGGCATGGCATCGGCTGGGGGTATGTTACGAAGTTTTCTTAATTTTTTGCAGTGCACTTGAAGTTACTTTCAGTTGTTTCAAAAAGTAGGTTTGCAGAATCTTTTCTTAATTTTATATTATTTATAATTTCTCAAACTGGCATAAAACCACCGATAGAACCTCCATCTGTTTGTGCCAAGGAGCAGGGGTGTCGCTTCTTTTTTTTTTAATGATATAGGATACATACTTCGTCTTTTCCCCGTTCACCAGCTTTTTTTCACAGGCAAAAGAAATCAGAACTCATAGTACACTTCGTGGTCCCTCAGAATCCTGATGGAATAATTCAATGTCATTAGGAAAGCCCTATAAGATTTCAAGTAAAGGCGAACTCGAAAAGCAGTATAGCAGAGCTACGAGAGCTATCTAAATTTACTTCGAAAAATATTATTACCACTTTTTTCGTTTTGTGGAACTTTTATTTTCAAGTGTAAAACATTAGTCACTAAGGGGTTAACTAAGTATTACTATACTTCTTTGCCAAATTCTCAAATAAGAACAATGAAACATAAACCGTTAGGCAGCCGTAAATCACCTCACGCAACTTTAGTAGCTAGTAGTTTGTTTAGTGGGCGTGAGAATCGTATCGTCGTCAGACTAGCTGACGCTTGTTTAAAAAATAAATAAATAAAAAATGCTAATAAATTATTATAATAAACACAAAGTGGTTTGGGCGGTTGGACAGCGTGTGCCTAACTGGCTATGCAAATTTGGAGCAGACCATAACAACTGAGCCATTGCAACTAGTTATTGTTAAAAAAGTAATTATTTACAGCAACACGTGTTGAAAAATGAAACAAAACAGAGCGCGAAAATTGGAATCTTTCTTCCACACTCGTTTACATTTTATTTTTACTTAAATTTCAATTTGCTCGTTTAAAATAAGTCATTAAATGTCTGTGCGGGCTTTTCGTAAAAGTAATGTTAAGATGTTTGATGTTTCCTAGTTTTTAAATTGTAAATTGTGTCAAAGAATGCGATAAATTAAAACGCTCATAATAACAATAATAATAGGCAGAATGAGGATAATGCAGATGCTACTTTTACGCAAAAAAGTGAAATATACAGTAAAGGTTAGTGAATTGTAGATCTTATAAATGATTTGACTATTAAAAAACAAATATCTTTAGCCCTTAGTTTTATTAATTTTAAATCGGCAATTTGTGCCGATTTTTCGCCGAAGCTGTCAGGAACTAAGCGTGTAAAAACTTTCAAAATTTGTATGTCGATTCGATCCTTTGCAATTGTTAAATCAAAGAAAGAACTCTAAGTTAATTACATTTAATATAAAAATAACATTGTCGCTAACGAAAATTTCAGCTGTTGCTGTCAGCGCAAAGGGTAGTCATTTGCCGGCATGAATCCGGTACCAGCACCCTAAGCTTTGCTTTCTGAGTGAACTACTGCGATGTGGATACCGTAACAGGTTAAACTCTTAGAATATTTTTAAAAAGATAGGTAAGGAAAGTGACGACTAGGCAGGTCGAAGCATTGTTACAACAATAACGGCTTTTAAGTTATTTTTTGTTAATCACCAAATTTCTTCTCTAATATAAGAGAAGTACCACACCCATTTACAAAAAAAATCTCAGACCGTGAGCTCAATTAACTTGTCATAAGTTTTTAACATTAGTTAATAACTTATTAAGTTTTTCCATTAACAGAAATTGTTTATGTGAAAAATGGAGGCGTGGTTATAGTGCGATTTCCACCATTTTCAATAGTAATATACAGGTTGAAATTTGGGTAAGATATATTCAATTTTGTTCTAGTTATTTTCATATATGGAAGTCTATATCTATAATGTCGTTATAACGGCAAACTTTTAAACACAGCTAGGTATGATATAAATTTGTAATTGAGTAGCAACATATTTATATAGTGGGCATGTTCCAATCAGGAGTGATCCAGATCCAGATAGAAATTTTGCATGTAAATGCAACAACAACGTTGTGATCTTGATATTCATCTGGAGTAATTTCGGATCCGTATAGAAGCTCTGTTTGTTTAGTTTTTTGTAGTAGTTTTTTTGAAAGCCAACCCTTATTTGCTTGGTAGCGCAGCCATACATATATAAACACACATATATACCCAAACAACTCTCATGCAACTGATCCGTATCGTTCCCATGAGATCTTGATAGTGATACTGATCTGGATAGATGATTGGAACGCAACGAATGTATTTTTCACTGGTACTGTCATACAATTTCTTCACGCCCAAAAGTAGGCAACTATTTTAGAGGCTGACAACTCTGATCGCAGCAAAGAGAACTTGTATGGCTGTTCTCACACTACAAACTTACTTGTGCACTCTTATACGAGTATATACAAGAAATTGTGTGGCTTCATTCATGATTGGCAAAGAGAGGCATATGAGATCTTAAACAATTGTTGAAGCTAGAATTTGCGGAATAAAACTGATAAAAACATCGCTGAATTAAAAGCAATGACGTAGTCATTATTTATTTAAACTTGATATGACTCATAACTATGCCAATTTATTTGTTTGTTTTCTAGCGGATGCATTTGAAATAATGATAAATAAGTAACGTTAAACGCTAAAGCATTCAAATTTACTATGTATTTCCTCTTAGACGAATTCATTTCTATTTCGCAGCGAAATGCACGCATAACATATAAAATCAGTTTAAAATAAACATTGAGCTGGACTTAATAACGGGCTTGGTTAGATTTTGCCTACTAAGACGAGACCTTCCCAGGGATACGCGTGTAACTCTTGTCCAACTTTAGTAATGATACTTTAATAGTTTGAACTCTTGCCTACCTAGACTAAACAACGACATGTCCCGAATTCTATGATACTTGTTTATTGTTCTGCATCATCCTTTTGAGTCTGTTGTTGTTGTTGTTGTAACCTCAAAAACAGTTTATTGAAAGTTTTGGGCATGGGAAGCCTTTAGCGACATGCTTCGGTAATAGGCTCTTTTCACCTTCAGATTGTGGATTTCAGGCGCCTCTTACGACAGGTATACCTTGGACGCATATTCCAAGCTTTTAATCCACTGAGGGGCTACTCAGACAAAATGTTTTCGCCAAAAATCAATAACCTGAAAAAAAAAATTCTAAAACAAAATGCTTTCAAACAAATAATTACAGGCTGTGAAGGACTTGGTTTATTTAGGTTCTACCGTTAAAAGAGAAATTAACGTCTGCCTAGGCAATTGAGAAATAAACTCCTCCTCGACGTACAAGGATCACACCCTATAGGTCTCATATTATAACTGTTTGTTGTTGTTTGTAACGTCAAAAACAAATCCCTGATGGTTCTAGGGAGTGTTGTCGAAAGTGACAGTCTTTGCCGAATATAAACCCGGTACATGCCCAACTGTCGCGGGAGCGATTTGGTACTACCAGGGCAACCTTCTAAGTCAAGTCACTCCTAATTCCATAAGGAAGTAGAAGGTGGGTAGAGTGAGGTGAGAGGCACGATCACTCTGAGAATCGTCATAAAGCTCTTCTAATGGAAGTCCAAGGAAACCAGGTGTTTCAAAAAGGTTGGACCAGAGTCTTGTTGGTGTTAGAAGAGTAGGTTCAAATGGGCAGGTAGAGAGATGTTTCGTATGATGAGGGGGCATCACACATGCAGGTCAAGTATTTGGTATGGCGGTGTTGAATCTGGAGAAGTAAGAGCTTAATCTATTACAATATCCAGGACGAAGTTGTGCTAACATGACTCTATGTAGTCTCCCTTGGGAGGGCGCGCTCCTAGTCAGCTATACCACCGCCTAAGGTGACGCAGGTCAAACCGCAAGGTAATGTGGGGCCGGATCTCATGTTGTTGTTTTAGCGATCTCATCATAGATGAGATGGTTTGGATGACTGGGATTATTGCAGTTCAGTAAAGTCAACAGTTCCACGTGCTCAGGAACAATGAGCATTTTAGTCTCTTGATGGAGGTGAGACTCAGATGACATAAGAAGACATCCCGTGACAGTTCTGATGGCCATATTTTGGCAGACTTGCAACTTCTAGCAGTTGCTATCGACACCCGATTTTGGAAGCAGTTGGAAAAAAATGGTGGACAATGACTTTGCCTTCCTTGGTGTTTCCATTTAGCGCCAGTAAGCTAATTTTTTTTTAAATTTTATTTTATTGTGCTAGAAATTATATTACTATAGTTCTTGTTAATATAAGAGATTATTGGCAACAACTCTCCCCTTACTGTCTATAATCGAACAAGCTCGCTCAATATTTTTTATGTCTTTATAAGCAACACTTTTCTTCGCTGTATTTTATACAGCATTTTGCTTGCTCAAAAGTCGCAGTTAACAACAAGATAATTAAATAAATCACATTGTTTACATAAAGTAAATATGTCAAATAAGAAGGGGTTGGAAGTAACGGACGGACGGTCTGACATTGTTTCGAGATATTCAAATTTAAAGTTGATTACTCATTCAAAATTCCATGTAAATTCTGGAAAGTGGCAGAATTCCGGCTGCGGAATTTTTATAGACAAATTAGGTTTAGTATAATAATGTGCAAGTTAGAAGTACCTCAAAATTTCCCCTGAATTTTTCGATTTTTTTTTGTCAAGGATATTGGGTGTTTTTTACCATACAAAATAAAATTTTCTTCATGCGTTGTATGGAAGAAAGCACTCACCAACCTTGACGAAAAAAATTCTGAAAATTCAGGGAAATTTTTGAGTGAGTTCTAACTTGCACAACAACTAAAATTCATTCGTCTACAAAACTGCGTACTCAAATGTTTTCTAGAAATTCTGGAAAAAAAATTTAAAGATTTTGATGGCCATTTTTAAAGTTTTATTGACTTTCCTTAAATTTGAAATTTATTTTTATATGGTTTTTGTTATGGAATTCGCTATTAAATAAAAATTATTAAAATACAGTTGCTTCTTATTTCGTCGAACGATATCCATTTTAATTTCACTACTATGATATTGAACACAGCTGTAACTATACAAATATGGGTATAACTCAAATTAAAAAAAATGTCACTTAGATCCTTATGCTTCTGGACCCTTCATATGTATGTACTTATAAAAATATTTTTACTAATTTTGTTTAAACTTTCATTTTGTATACTTTAAACTGTCACTTGTTGATACGCGAGATCATTTGACGTCTTCGCAAATCTGCTGGTGACAACAACAGCAATAACAATTTACCATTGATAAGATAAACGAAGTGCTCATGTGTTTGCTGGAGCAAATAGGGTGGCGATCCATCACATAACCGCAATCGGTAATATCAACAGTTGCCAAGAGAAATTCTCCCCCGAAAAGAAAGTCAATCGAGCGCTCTCGTCAAGATTGTTAGTGGCGGTGAGAAGTCAAATATAATTCAGCTATTGGATTTTAACAAAACAACCGGCTCTTGCTTATACGAGTACATAGTTGAGCATATGTGAGAAGAAAACACAAAGCAAAGTAGACAATTGATAGAATCTCTTGTTGGCTGCCTATAAATGTGAGCGCGTTGAGTGCTAATGACTTCGCTTGGAAAGGCTCTTTGGTTGCTTGAGTTTAGTGCCTGGCTATTTTCACTACAATCGTTTGTTTGGTTGGTGCGGTAAGACCTGCTGTCGGGTTTACGCTGAATATTTCAGTTATAGTTTTTCGAGTTATGCATAAAATTTTTTGTCTGAGCACGAGAATCCAAACAAATGTTGGCGTGTTCACCGTCGATAGGAAGCAAATACGCGCGTGTACCAAGAAATTATAAATAAATATTGATGAAATTGTTTTTGTTTATTGTGAATGTACGTGATTATTTCTTTAAAAAAATCGCTAAAAAAGGAAAAATTCTAGTGTGCCAATTTTAGTGTGTGAATATTTAAGCAAAATTGGTGGAAAGTTAATATTTTTGGTGAATTTTGAAAAAAAAAATATTGAAAAATTATAAAAGTTTCATAAAACTTGAAGAGAAATTTATGAAAATGGAAAAAGTTTCAATTACAATTTGAAAATTTAAGCAAAAATTGTAGAAAAGTTTTATTTCTAAAAAGAAAGTGAATTTCATAGTAAGTGCCCAGAAATCCTTTCCGAAAGCAAATGAAAAATCGAGCAATAAAAATGCTGGCTGAAAAAAAAACCAGCAAATTCTGCTTCCTGAAGTGCCCTTTGGTTTTTCTTTGTTGTCGCAAATTTTTTCACATTTACATGCAAATGTATTTGCAGACGCTTGTTTTGCGGGCAAGCATTGTTGACGGCCGAAGGAGGAATGCACGCGCAAGTCTACTGGCACTGCTGCTCTTTTTGTTTTGATAGGTCGTGCTTACTACTGAAAAAGTGTAAAAAAGCAACAACAAGAACGCTCTAGGCACAGACGCAATCTTTCAATATTAAGTGGTGACGCAAAGGAATCGTTTGTCGTACAATCTTATCATTTAGCGCGGCTTATAAGCTTTGTGGTTCTGAGAAAAATAAAATAATATAAAAATTAAATGGCAAATGGAAAAGTTTTGTGCTTTTGATAGTGCAGAGCGAATTTTTGTGACTAAGTAAAATAATATCGGAAACATAAAATCAGTGCAAAAAATTCGAAAAAAATTGTATAAAAAAAAAAACAACAGCAAAAGGAAAAGAATAAAGCTGAAAATATAAAATGTGCAATAAGAACGTGTTTTTATGTGAAAATTATTATGCATGAACATAAAAACAGATGTCAAATTTTTTTTTGTAAAAGCGCCACATTTTAAGAAACAGTTTTTTACTTTTCTGTAAAGAATTTTGTTTTAAAAAATTAAAAAAAATACCCTTATAATATGTATATTTGTGTACAAGCACCTACAAAATTTACAAATCACGTGCTTGTGCGTGTTGTCTGCCTTGAAATTGCTCCCAAATACGGTATTGCAGCGGATGCCCAAAAAATAGAAACTCATGTTAAGTAGCGAGTTTTTCGTCTGTTATTAGAAATAAATAAAAAGCAACAAAAAAGTTTAAGAAAAAAAAACAAATATGTGTATACTAATTTAGTTTGTATGATAATTTGTATTACTATGTAAGCTTTTATAACAAAAGTTATACAGTTAATTAAAAGTAAGAAAAAAGTTTAAGAAAATAAATAAAAAAACTCGAAACCCGCATAGAACCAACAAAAAATAGAACGAAATAATATAAAAAAGTAAAGTAAAAAAATAGATAATTATAAACAAATAGAAAGCAACAAATAAAATAAAAAATATTAAATAAGAAAAATAAGAAGTTAAAACAGCTAAAACTACATAAAAAAATTACACAAGAAAACCATTAATAATAAACTATAACATAAAAAAAGTAGTATAAGATAGTAAGCATATAAAATAAAAAGCTATAATACATAAAATGAACACAAAAGATAATAGTAAAATTGAATTTATTTGAAACAAGTAAAAAAATTAAAAAAAAAACACTACGTAAATAAATAAAAAAAATAAAAGCAATAATAATTTTCATAAAAATTGAAAAATTTAAAAATTATTGTTCTTGGCCTTGAGCTCGTTTCATGAATACTTGAAAATGTACAGGCCGTAAATCAACAAAAATTGTTGGCATAAAAGCAATAACAAAAGCGAGACCACGCGGTAAGGCAGTTCGGCTGATAAAACAGATCTGTCAAAAAATCCATCATGATTACACTACTAACTGTCAACAGGCGGAAGTTGTTCAAGCATATGGTAAAGAAGAATAGAACTAGGAGTTTAGATGACATCAAAACCAGCGTATTGTTAGCTTAATGGTTAGCAATGCGTGCCAAAATTTCTCTGATGAAGAATCTTAGCAGCTTCCGAAATGGATATATAAGAAAAGCTATGGCAGTTGTCTCTAAAAATTTTTCCTACTCTATTCAATTAAAAAAGAACTTTTAATAATTAATTAAAACATAAAAACCATAATAATAATAATAATTTTCATAAAAATTGAAAAAGTGAAAAAGTATTATTCTTGGCCTTGAGCTCGTTTCATAAATACTTAACTTAACTTAAATACTTGTCATATTATGATATCTAATGCCAGTTGATGTACATATAAAAGATTTTTAAGTCTTAGTTGTACAAGGAAATGTTATAATAAATAAATAAATAAATATAAAATGTGAATAATACATATGCATGTTAAAATATAGTATATAAAAAAAAAACGAGTAAAAAGGAAAAATAAACAGAAAAAATAAGGAAATAAACAAAAAATAAAAAAATAAAGAAAAAAGAAAGAAAAAAAAAATAATTGAATTAAAAACGTAAATATAGAGAAAAAATAAAGCATAGAGAAGAAATAAAAAATAAAGAAGAAAGAAAAAATAAAAATAAAGAAAAAATAAAAAAATAATGGATTAAAAAGTTAGGAAAAAATAAAAAAATAAAGAAAAAATAAAAAAATTAAGAAAAAATAAAAACATCAAGAAAAAATTAGGAAAAAATAAAGGAAAAATAAAAAAGAAAAAATAAATTAAAAATTAAGATAATTAAAAAAAGAAATAACAAATAAAAAATTAAGAGAAAATAAAAAAATAAATGAAAAAGAATAAAGTAATAAAAAAGAAAAAAAGGCATTAAATAAAAAAAAGAAGAAATAAAAAAAATTTGAAAATAGAGAATGAAAAAATTAAAATTTAAAAATAATAAAAAAAATGAAAATATAAAAAGAGAAAAAATATAAAAATTGTAAAAGAATAAACAAACAGGGAAAAATAAAAAAATATAGAAAAAACAACAATTAAACAAAAAATATAAAAATAAAACAAGAAACAACTAAAAAATAAAGTACAATAACAAGTAATGGGAAAAATACAACAAAATGAAGGAAAAAATAACAAAATAAAGGAAAAAATAACAAAATAAAGAAAAAAAAAACAAAATAAAGAAAAAAAAAATAAACAAATTAAGAAAAAAAGAAACGGAATAAAGATGATAAAAATTAATAACTTAGTGTACAAGTTTACAATATGGAATGAAATAAAGCAAAAATGTGAAAAACTTAAGTGTAAAAACATCCAAAAGTTGGAAATTAACTAAAGACCAAAAGTTACAAAAAAAGTAAGCACTAAACCGGATATAATTAAAATCTGTGCTTAAAAAATATATTAATAAAGAAATACAATGATTATACTCCAAATCTCTTCTGATAGAAATAAACAAGTTTATCGTTAAAGATAGCAATCAAACAATTACAGTGATTTTCGTAGAATTTGATTTCTAACAAAAACATTAGCTGTCAAAGTTTTTAATTCATTGTGCTCTATTTATTGGTGCATAGCCGTACATTTTGTGCACTCAGTCTATTCACCTAACCGAATTTGTATATAGTAGTTCATTTGCTTTTTGCCCAGCATAAAAATTTCAATTGTATTTTCTATGCTATTTTTACGTAAATTTTTGCATATTTTTGTCGTTGTAGCCCAGAAGCGCCAGTCAATGGACGCTGTTGGTCTTTAGTTGCTAAATTTTGGTGTTTCTTTTTTGTTCTGCTAAGAAAAGGGAAACCAATGTTTTCTTTGTTTTATTTTCCTCATATCGTGTTTGAGTTTTACAAGGAGTACAAAAATGATTTCTGAATGCTTAAGAGCTCAATCCACCAGCCACAGTTCGGCAAGTAGTAGTTTGCTTTTGTCGGTCGGCAAGTTCTAATGTACAGGGTGGCGCAAAAGTAATCCTCCTATCAGAAAATGCTATAAATTTTGCGATTGGCCCCTAAAGTCAGTTCTGTTTTGACATTTGTGTAGTAAACACATGCGAAATACACTTTAATAAACAATGTTACGCTACACTGCTCCAGAACGCGGAATATTGCTGACTATTTATTTGACCAATAATCGGTCGGTGAAAAACGGTTACTGCGCAAAAGTAATCCTCCTATCAGAAAATGCTATAAATTTTGCGATTGGCCCCTAAAGTCAGTTCTGTTTTGACATTTGTGTAGTAAACACATGCGAAATACACCTTAATAAACAATGTTACGCTACACTGCTCCAGAACGCGGAATATTGCTGACTATTTATTTGACCAATAATCGGTCGGGGCCAAACGGTTACTGTGAATGGTGAGCGCTACAGAGCAATGATCAACGAGTTCTTTTTGCCGCAACTTGATGAATTGGGATTGGAAAACATGTGGTTCCAACAAGACGGTGCAACAGCACACACTGCACGTGCCACAACCGATATGCTGAACATCGGAAGCTTACTTTTGCGCCACCTTGTATGTATGTATGTTGGAACTCACTTATAAACAATTAATGAAAGTGCTGTCTTCGGCTGTGCCGAAGGCTTTATACCTGTGTATTTTTCTATTGCATGGGGGCTATGCGTCGTATTGGTCCGATCTTGCTGGTTTCGACAAATGATTAATATATTACAAAACGGCGGCCCAAATTTTAGCGAGATATCTCCAAAACTGAGGGACTAGTTTGCGTTCAAACAGACAGACGGACATGTCTAAATCAACTCAGCTCAAATCCCTGATCAAAGTTATAACACCATTTTATGTTCTGAAAGGTATAAAAACCAAATTTTTAGTCACACATGTGTTCAAATTGCAAAAAAAAAAAAAATTGCCTGGGTATAATTTTGCGATCTAATGTTTTAGTTTACACTGCTGGCTAACAGCTAGTTGATAAGGACAATACTGTTATTTCACAAATTTAAAATCATTATAAATCAATCGTAAATCCTGTGTTTTGTTTTAAAAGCTTTGACCGTCCTTTATTTGTCATCGTTGTCAAAAAAAGGTTTGCATACTAGACTTTTCGGCTACTAGAGCCGAGAGAGTTTAAATTTTGATATGAGGGGAATATGTGAAGGGGAATTTTTTTTTTTAACTAGTCTCAGAAATTTTCACGTTAATGGCTTAATATACACGCTTTTAGTTCCTGTAGAGTTTTGTTGAACTGGATGCCAGACCTAGAGCAATCGGTTTCGGCATCTGTGAATTCCACCAAGATTGGAAATTAGTATCGAGAAATAACCCACTCATATTCATGAAAGATAAAGAGTCTGCCGTATCACTAAATTCTAGCACAAATATGGTTGAACACTAAAAAAAACAGATTAGAAATGAAGTTTAGTTTTTTAACAGCAAAACACTCGCTGAAAGTTTTCCTGAAGGACACAGTCCTTGCCAGACATTAATTTGGTACTTACTATTGGGCAATCCTAATAAAGCAGTGGTTTGGTCAAACTTGTCAATATGATGAAATTCTACCCTAGCCGTTCAAGAAACCATAGCGGAGCAAGTGTCATACATTTCTTAGAATCTGAGTGTGGTAGTGGGGGTAGAGAAGGCCAGAGATCAGATATGGATAGATATATAATATGAGTGAGATATTACTAATGCGAAAACAAGATATTCTGGGACGAGGAAGAAAAATCAGATGACAAGTATTACTAAGTGTAACAAAATTACAGAATAGGTCTGGGGACATATATATTAGGGGAGATGTGAGCATATTAACAAAAAGGTAGGAACAATAATCTTTACATATAGTAAAATTGTAAAAGGTTGATATCTGTACATTGCAGATATTTAAGAAACATCGATAGCAGGGGTCATTATTAAGCCAATAGAAGCCAAATCAACGGTTTTCAGAATTTTTGTCTGTCTGTCTGTCTGTCTGTATGTTTGGGCGCATCACTCAAAAACTGCTGCATGGAATTGAATACAACTTTTACCTTTGCATTACTTGACGTTTTGTTTAGAATTTAAGAAATCGATTTTTTCGATAACTACACTGGTTTCGGAATTATCGACCAACTTGTGGACCAGGGTGGCCCTAAAGGTGTTAGTAAAATATGGGTATCAAACGAAAGGTGTTACTGAGTACTGCAATAGGCGAAGTGATTAAATTCTATATCACAACTGATTTGGGATATATAATGATTAAAATCGTACACAGTCTATTATATAAGTTTTGAGAAGCACCGAAGCAGGGCCGGGTCTTGTAGTAAATAAATAAATAAAACAACAATTTTACAAAAAAATACCCCAGTCAGGTTTTAATAGTATTTATTGGTACTGAGTGAATTTTATTTAAATTATCAGAAAAATATTAATCGAAGCTTAAAATAAAAATAAAAATCGACCATGTATAGAACAAAAAACTAACGATTAACAAATATATGCACGTATTTGAAAAGGCAATTATAATTTAATTTTATAGCTCTTGATTTAATAATCTGAACATAATTTTTAATTAATAGCTTTAGAAACTTGTTCCAAAACAGCAACCGGCTATGCTCTTTTGTCCGTTGTTGCTGTGTTTAGGTCTACCAATGAGCTACTTACGATATGCATTATCTTATCCAACTAACAAAATCTATTTTTTTTGTTTTTTTTTTTATTTGCTTTTGTGTTATGCTTTAATTCGATTACTTTAACAAATTTACAGCCAGCAACAACAGCACTTCCTATTACGAGTATTTAGATCCAACAACTTAGCTATATTGCTGGTACGAAGCCAAAGTTAAATGATGGTTTCTGCTTTGTTTGCGGTAAATTTAGTTGTACCCGCATTGGAGGCCCCAACAGTGGCTTTGTTGCTGCAAAGTGACTTTTACTAAATAAAAGAAGGGAGGGAGATTTGTAGGTTTTCGGATGTTACTGTTAGGCGCTACTTGTGCGGCTTTGCCAATGTACACAGGAAGAATTGCAATAAACTAACAGTAATACACAAATAAAAAGCGACGATATTTGTTTGTGTGTTTGACTTTGTTACATGAATGAATGGCAGCAATTGTCGTAAACTGCTATTCCAATCACATTTGTTGATTTACATGTAAATTTTTACTATTCAGCTATGGCTTCTTATCTATTGCCTCTTTGTGTAATTTCTAAGATCCATGGCGAAGATAATGGGGAGGGGTGCGTGTCGCTTTGGCAAACATTGCATGCAGACCGCGGCGTTCGCTATTCGCCATTTGGCTGTTGTCGTACATTTGTACTAAATGTTGTAAATTTTAGTAGTGACAAATCCATTGTTGTTGCATGACTTTCGTTGTTGTTGCTTTTTCACTTCTTGTTCTGTGGTGTAGCGTGTTGTCACCATTGAGTGTTTTGTGCCGAGTTCTAACGAGCACTACAAGGCTTTCGCGTGTCGTTGATGCAAAGAGCATGTGTAGTGATAGCGGTTGAAGAAGGGCATTTTAGAGTGGTCTATGCGAAAGTGGCATGCTAGTGCACAGTTACTCCTAAAATTATGTCAGTAAGATTGTCATTCATGTAATCTTTTTTTGAATACATCGGCCAAACAGCACCAAAGGAAGTACCTACTTAGTAAATATCTCTTAACAAAACATATTAATATGAGCATATAGTACTTGAGTTGGTTTCTATTGTAGTTTTTGCAATTAAAAAACATTCCCTGAAGGTTTGAGAAGTGTTACGGATTTGAGAATTCCTTTGGCGGTATGAATCCTATACGCTCCGGTACTAGCACCTTCTGGTACCAGCCCGACTGTAACGGGAACGAATATATTTAGTTGTCATCAGGAAAATCCAAATTTTTTATTGAGTATTTTTTTAAGCATGGTTTTAGATATCACCGTCAGCTTACGAGTTGCCCATGAATCTCTCTCACATCAATTTATCCAAAAAATAATTGCGTACTCCTCTTGTTTCTTGTTTTAACTTAATATTAACTCTGGAGGCCTGAATTTTAAATCAGCCAAGGACGACCTACACAACTGCAGAGTTATTTTATATTTTATCTTGCCAGCCAGAAACCATAAGCATTCCTTAGGTTGGAGCATTCACAGAACTTTGCCCAGTAAACTCTTCGCATCTATATTCCATCTTTGTTACAGCCTAAACACATTATTCTTCTTTAAATGGTCATCTAACCGCCTGGGCGATTTTGACGGCTTAAAAACATTGCTCTATCGTATTTTAATGACTAACGAGCTGAAGGGTATAAGATAGAGCCTACCACAACATTAGACCGCTGAGCTGGAACTTGCTATACGGAAAGCAACCACAAATTAATATAATTCAGGACATCAACGAATCCATAAACAATAAATTGAAAGCCAATATAGACGAAACTTAGAATTCAACAACCATACATCAAGAAGAAGCAACCAAAATATGAACATGAGACGACAAGAAGAAAGTACTTACAAAAAGGGAAACCAACAAGAAAAAACTGCAGCGAGTAAAGACCAAGGAATTAATAACCACAATAAAATAACAAGAACAATAACACACCAAAAACCAAAAAATTACTTCAACAATAAAACAGCAGCAGCAAGAACGCAAATGAAAAAAAACAATCAGCAAGGAAATGACAACGAAAAAATTAAAGCAATCGGACAACTAGAATCCAACAGCCACGAACCTATAAACAACAACAAATCGATAACAAAAAAAGAGCAAAACTTCAAATATAACGATAACCAAAGTTGAGTGAACAAAATTACAACCAGGACAAGTAACAACAATATGAACAAGAACCAAGAATAAGAAAGCACTAACAACAAGAAAAAACTTGAGCTGGAAAACTGACATAAAAATAACAACAAGAAAACGCGAACTAGAAGAAAACAACTGACAGAAATCAAGTCAAAAAGCAGACCAAAACAACAAGGAACAAACACCAGCAAAAAAAAAACAACAACAATAATAAGAGTATAAAACAATAACAAAACCATCCACATTAGAAGGCAAATTGTTTCATGAAAACATTTCTTAGCCACTGTATTTAACCGTTATCCACATCTGTGTATGCTCAAATCAAAATTGAAAGTGCTAAAACTGGGAACTTTTCAAATTAAATTTCAAATACGCGCCATTGTCGTCCAAGCATTAATTCTGCGGATGTGAATATTAGCAGCCGCTGCTACATTTGATTAATTGGTGCTGAAAATGGGCTTGCGTGCATTCATTTAAAATGTAAAACATTTTTAGCTCTAATAGATAGTTATGTACATACCATTCCAACAAAAAGAATGGCACGCGTGCATAATGGATGTAAACTCCTTCACGGCCACCAAGTGAAAAGCCACTGGGCAGGCAGGTCAGGCTGGTGTTGTAACAGAAGTTCCGGTTATTGCACACACCTGCCTATTTACAAGAAAAAGAAAAAATAACTCTCACTGTTGTTGCTTTTCGTTGCACGTGCTTGCGACTACATCAATAACAATAACTAAAACAAACGTTGAAGTAACAACAGGCACAACAAAGCGACGCCATAAGACATTATCGATTAATAATTCGCTTTTATGAAAAGTTGTATTGCACTTAAGCTGAGACCAAAATTTATAGCTCTTAGTCCGACGAGCGTAGTAGTAGATATTCTATTTATTTTTGTTGTCCTTCAGTTACGAGCATTTCTGCATGAGTGCAAAATGCATGGTGTTGGTGTCCCTAGTGTTGGGTGGACTATCATTTGGCTAGTTGCCACGCAATGTCCTTTTACCCGGTAACGTTTACATACATAGCTGTCTGCTTGCAAACTCGCCTACAGTAGATACTTAATTGCTGGGACCAATACTTGCCTGCATGTTTGCTCACAATTACGGTGGCAATGGCGAGAGACTTGAATAATAATGGCGTCATACTACTTTGTTAAAAAAAAAATTCTGACATGTGCCCCACTACTGTCCTTGTAAGCCTGCCCGTCTCCTGTATTCTGCTATTGGAAAGTCGATGAAACTTTTATTTTCTCTGTTTGTATACCCAGCTGTGCCATTAAGGGTAGCTTATAATAGTCAATCTAGATAAAAGTAACAGAAGGTTAAGGTCGTATTTTTACCAAAAACAGTGAAAGTAAATAGTTTCCTTCGTTTATTAGAGGCAATTAGGCTCAGTTCCTTGGCCTATCGAAAGTGCCCTCTTAAGCAAAAATTATCTGCAATCATAATCCTAATATAAAACTTGAACGGCCTAAAAAGGGCTGAATACATAATGTTCTGATCGTTTATTGATATTTATGCGATTTAGCAATATGGCAACTGAATCAGTTGTAGTTTCTGGAGAATACTTTTAGGCGATGATTTTGCTCTCTCTTTTCTTCTGGACTTTGATTGCACGGTAATGCGCCGATGATTTCAAAGAAACAAAACTTAATACTTTACTAAACCAAAGACAAGAGGCATTGGTGAGTAAATTTAACATGTTACAAGCCAAACTTTGAGGAAAATTCATCTTACCCTAGTATTAGAACGCCAAATTTTGAGTTAATTCAAAAGGCTTTTAACGAGTATATCCAACAATGAGTGTCACTCAGATCGCTCTTCTGCTTCTCTTTATTTGCTATCGTTTCAATCATTTTGTTTTCAAAAACCGCAGCTGGGCATTAATCAAGGCGAATTTATACCAGGTGACATTACGGCGAACTCATTGCTGTATGCACACACCTACTTCATGTGTTTTGTTTTTGCTTTTGCGGCTTCTCCTGTCAAATAGCAACAAAAAAATTTTATTTTGACACTAGACGCCGCTGCTCATTTGTTCTTATGATGTCACCTATAAGTGAATTCGCCTTGGCATTAATTCTCTCCTTCACTGTTGTTTTGATGCTGCCTTGTACTCGTTTAAATACTCGGAGAGATGTAACGATACCTAAAGAGGAAAAATGCTATGTACATACTCGTTTCCAGACCTGTTAAATAATGATTACTAACCGTAATGATTACCGATTTGATTAATTACTTTCTTGAGAACCCATCTAATGATTGATTACCAATTACTTTAAATTTTTGTTGATTATTTTCCAATTAATTAAAAAAATAATCAAAAAAATTATGATTTTTTACCATTATTAAAAAAACCAAAAATAATCAAAAAAAGTTGTTTGATTATTTTTGATGTTGTGCAGTACTGTTGTAGAAGCACATAAATATACACATCAACAATACTAAAAAAATGAAAAAAAATCAAAAATAGTCAAACGTAATTAAAAGAAATTTTTTGTTTTAATTTGTTTTTTATTTTTGGTGTTTTTTTTTTTGTTTTTTTTTTTTGTTTTTTTTTTTGATTTTATTTTGATTTTTTTTTTCTAATCGTATTTAATTAATAATTGCCTTTTCTGGAAAAACCATTAAAATAATCATTACCAATTAAAAAGTCGTCTAATTAATTGTTTACTAATTATTAATAAAATTTAACAGGCTCGTATCGTACTCATTGAAAGACTTCTGAAAACTATTCTTACAAATATGGAAGGAATAATTACAAATACAAAATCAAGCTATGGTTAGTTTTCTTTCCCAAAAACTAGCTAGTGGAAGTAAAGAAATGTTTTAAAATCTTAAAAAAAATTACATAAAGAAAAAAAGATTGGCGTGCGGTTTCGATTCTGTGCCTCCAGCTCCACGATACCCATAAAAGTAATCCTACGAGGTAGTATAGTACTAGTATTTACTCGTTACTCGTATCGGAACAGCGCTATATTCCACCATTACTTGTTTCCTTCAGTTCTTCTCTATCTCATTAAGAACTAAACACAAAGTTCATACAATGAATAATTCAAGAGAGTTTTCTCTTAAAATTCGTTTTAAGAAAACATCACAATTTATTTTGTTGCTTGTTATTTACTTTTGTTGTTTGTTTATTTGTTCTTTTGTGGTTTGGCGTAAATTGTCCACTTCCGGTTAGTTGGTGACAAATGCTACAGCACTTGAATGCCAATCGTGTGATTAAGTCGCAAATAAAATTATGGGTGAAGAAGTGACCCCAAACACATTAAGAGATCAATTGTTGGCTTTAAAGCTATTGTTCAGCTTAAAAAATGTGCGAATTAATTTATAGTGGCAGTTATGAAATTTTCTACATCTTCTGCAGCACACAACTTGAATGCCTTTTTATATCTTTAATGGAGATGAAATATTTTTTTACTCTGCTCCGCTGTTTGTAAGTATAAGGGGAAAAGATATCGACCCGAAGTTTACCGAAATGATCAGGATCACATCATTATAAAATATCACATATAACTAATTGTTGGGATCAAGGTGTTTTGCAGCATAAATTTTACAATTAGACGCCCAGGATTATGAGACTTTTTAGGGGCGATGCTCTTGTAAATAGCTTAAGAAAAATTATCAAAATTTTAGCTTCAAATATGTAACTCTCCCTCACAGTTTACTTGTTTGGAACTTTGAAACCCTGAAATTATAATACGCTGATAAAGACAGATCAGTACTTTATATGATATAGAAGCTAAAAAACCGATTCTCTAGGCATAATTCAAATCCAAAGACAGCGCTTTCCTGGTTACTTTTCAAGTCACTCTTTAATGATTGCCATGGCTCTTAAGAAACCAAAATTCACTGTTAAAGCTCGGGGGCTAATCAATTGGAAAAAGTTGCCACTTAAGCGACTTCTACCTGATTGTTATCTTTCCACTCGAAACATTTTAAGAAATATTCAACAAGGGTTCTTATACAAGGTGGCGCAAAAGTAATCCTCCTATCAGAAAATGCTATAAATTTTGCGATTGGCCCCTAAAGTCAGTTCTGTTTTGACATTTGTGTAGTAAACACAGAACGCGGAATATTGCTGACTATTTATTTGGCCAATAATCGGTCGAGGCCAAACGGTTACTGTGAATGGTGAGCGCTACAGAGCAATGATCAACGAGTTCTTTTTGCCGCAACTTGATGAATTGGGATTGGAAAACATGTGGTTCCAACAAGACGGTGCAACAGCACACACTGCACGTGCCACAACCGATATGCTGAACATCGGAAGCTTACTTTTGCGCCACCTTGTATTAGCTTATACTTTTTCCACGAAAAATACTTAGAAATACAATCAAACATAGGCGCCACATGTCGTTATACATAAGTATTCTTTTTTCCCCTCAGTCTACTGCCCTTTTTTAAATTACAATTTGCGACAAAAATATTAGGCCAAGAAGAAAAATATTCATATTTCTTCTTTCTGACTTTTATTAGCAAAACATTTGAAAAACTTTAGTTTACCACGAAATGCTAATAAAACTTAATTTAAGTGAATTGACTTGTTGATTTATGTGAGGAGTAAAATTTTTAGCATTATGCTAATTGTAAGATCTGACAAAACTCAAAAGCTAAATCGTTAAATAGTCAAGCGAACGGCAGAATTGGCGAGAAGCAATAAGCCATAAAAACCAAACAAGAAAATAAATAAATAGATTTACGAACTTATTTATATTCTAGAATCTTGGTATTAGAATATTAGTGCTGAACAGACAAATTGCTAACTTTTTTTTATTTATTTCAAAATCATAAAGATTATATACATACTTGGAACTCTTTATTATGTACTGTGTACTCTAAATAATATTAATTTTATATGTCTACGCAAAATATATATTATTGATTCGCTAATTAGCGAAAGAATTAAAGCGAAACGAAATGTGTCAATCAAATCAAGAACTGTGTCTAGTTTCTAAGTATATTTTGCACTAAAGCATAAATTATTTAGTTTCGTTCAGACCTGTTAAATAATGATTACAATTCGTAATTATTACCGGTTTGATTAATTATTTTTTTTGTGAATCCATTTATTTAATTATTAAATTTTAAAATTTTTTACGATTATTGAAAAAAATCAAAAATAATCAAAAATAAGTTGTATTGATTACTTTTGATTATTACGATACTGAAAAAAAAAAAAAAAAATTAAAATTAAATCAACAAGAATTGTTGGCGTAAAAAAAGCAATAACAAAAACCGAGAGCACACGGTAAGGCAGTTCTGCTGATAAAACAGATCTGTCAAAAAATCCATCATGATCACGCTACTAACTGTCAAATGGCGGAAGTGGTTCATGCATATGGTAAAGAAGAATAGAACTAGGAGTTTAGATGACATCAAAACCACCGTATTGTTAGCTTAATGGTTAGCAATCCGTGCCAAAATTTCTCTGATGAGTGAAGTCTAGCAGCTTCCGAAATGGATCTAAAAGAAAAGCTATGGCAGTTGTCTCTAAACATTTTTCCTACTCTATTCAATAAAAAACCTTTTAATAATTAATTAAAAAAGATTATTAAAAAAAAAAACAAAAATATTATTATTATTATTCTTGGCCTTGAGCTCGTTTCATGAATACTTAAAAAAAAAAATCAAAAAAAAAAAAAAGAATCTAAAATAACCAAAAGTAATCAAAAGAACTTTTTTTATTTTGAAATTTTTTTTTGATTTTTTTCTAATCGTAATCAATTAATAATTGGCTTTTCTTGAAAAACAATTAAAATATTCATTACCAATTAAAAAAGCCGTCTCATTAAGTGATTACTAATCAAATTTAACAGGTCTGGTTTCGTTTAAATTAACTAGTGCGTTCATCTCTACATATAATAACATTGTAACAGGTCAATGTCTGTATATTGCCGATATTTAAGAATAATTAATAGGAAGCATCAATATTAAGCCAATAAAATCCAAATCAACAGTTTTTAGATTTTTTTCTGCCTGTCTGTCTGAATGTTTGGTCGCGCATCACTCAAAAACTGCTAAATTTTTTCCTTTGCATTACTAGACGTTTTCTTTAAAATTTAAGATATCGATTATTTCGATAACTTGACTGGTTTCGGAGTTATCGACCAACTTGTGTTAGTACAATATAGGTATCAAGCGAAAGGTGCTACTGAGTGCTGTAATAAGCGATGTGAACAAGTTCTATGTCTCAGCGGGTTTCAGAAATACGATGATCAATATCGGATTCAGTCTTTTATAAGTTCCGAGACGCAGCGAAGCGTGGCCGGGTCTTCTAGTATTATATATATTTGTGGCTTATTTTAACAGTACTAAAGAAGTGAATAAACAGCTCGGGGTTAAATATTTGTCATGGTTTGAAATCTGTTGAATGATTTTTTTCTTTTTGACTTACTCGGTAGAGTGGGTTTAAAAAATTTCACATGGGGTTAGAATTTGTACTTTATATATTTGAGATGGTCTGATTTTGAAATAAAATACTTCCAATCGAAATATTTGTTTAGTCCAAAATTAAAAAAATTTCGAATGTGATTTGGAATCTTTTCTCACTCAAAGACACAAAAAAAGAGCACTTACTTTTTTGACTTTTACATAAAATACAAAAAAAAAAAAATAAACTGCTGACTACAGATTCTGGAACACCTTTGGAAATGAAAAAAAAGCCTAAAATTCGGATTTTTTTTTCAAAAACGCCCTATTTCAACTAAAGATGTATGGAATTTCCGTTCAGATAGGTCCACAGTAGATTAAAAAAAAAAAAATTATAAAATCTCCGATTTTTTTTTAAAACATCCTACTTGATAATCATCCTGAGATAGGGCGTTCTTCAACCAAATTTTAAAATGGGGCGTTTGAAAAATAAATTCCGAGATTTTATTATGTTTTTTTTTTTAATCTACTGTGGACCACTTTAAAAAATTGATAAAAATGTTTTTCTTTTAAATTTCATTTGTTCATAAAGTATAAATTCTACCACCATGATAAACAACATATTTTTTCAACCCAATTCCATTCCGCAGTTTGTAAATAGTATAGTAGTAAAAGTATTTCCCACCTCGAAAAATTTTGCAATTAAAATTAATCTACCAAAAACATCTTTAGATAGCTTATCTCATGTCATATATAATTTTCTATAAAATTATTGAAACTTAACACGAATCCATGAGGAAGACCTACACTCTTATATTGCTCTGTGATTAAATTATTGCTGATACGCTCTGTTTATTCATATTAACTATCAATTTGTTTTGAAAACTGCCGGGGTCAATGGAGTCATAAATATTCTTTACAAAAACATGAACACAGAAAAAAAATAAGAAACAAGAAAAACAAATGAATAAGATTATTAAAACTCCATAAAACACACAAACATGCGCTTTGAAAGGCTACTTGCGAATTCCATGGTGTTTAAAATGACCGCACGAAAAAAACAATGAAAGAACACTTGTTGCTGTAAAATATTTATTCGCCTACTATTCCTTTTGCTCGTCGCCAAAAATAGCTGCGAGAGAACTCATTGCGATGGCCTCGAGTACAAAGACCGGCACGGCAGGCAAAATATAAACACGTTTGTAAGACAAAATGAAAAAAAGTAATAATAATTTGAAAGAAGAAATCAAAAACAAAAGGTGTAAATATGTGGATTTCACGAAAAACAAATAGTGTTCAAAGCAAGTGAGAAAAAAATATATATGCAAATAAATACATACAAAAGAAAATAGTTCAAAGTAGTAATAATCAACTATAAGGAATATAGATCAGACCGAGGGCCTGCTAGAAAACCATTATATCACTAGCACACATTAATCATTTAGCGCGCAAAAACGCCAATGGGCAGCAGCCACAAATTGTCGCTGTAGGGCGGTCAACTAGCCGCCTGCAGTGTCGATGCACAAATTTGCATGCTCGACCAGCGGTTGCCACACTAATTTTTTTCGGAAGCAAAACGTATTAAGAAGAAGGACAAAAAAACAAATAATGACCCAATTTTTTGCACTCGTTTTCAACTCTCTATATATGCCTTTGTACTCGTATATAGGAACTATTTTAGTCCCTTGCCAAATTTAGTTTGGATTTCAGGTTTGTGATATCTTCAAGGTAGTTTTTCGTTCCAATTTTTTCCAAGAAAAATGAGCATCTGCATGATATTGTCTTTGGTTGGAGCTTTATTTAAAAAATATGTCTTGCAATCAAAATATCTGAGGGTTATTGTTTGAAAGAATGGGGAATGAATCCAAGTTGTCTTTGGTAATTACACGGCAAAAAATTTGAGCATAAATTTTAAACCATTCGTCGGTTTAAGCAATTTTTTAAAAATTTTTGCAATAAATTCCACACCTTTGAATTACCTACACCAATTTTCAATTTATTGTCTAACGTCTAAAGTTTTTAAGATTTATTTTCATTTATTTTTGAAACTTTTTTCAAGCCATAGATAATTTTTCTCTTTTGTGCGCTGCGTAGCTCAGTGGGTAGAGCAGACGACTGTGATACGGTGGGCGTCGGTTCGAATCCTGACAACTGATACAAATCTTTTGTATGTTTTTTAATTGTTAACACATTTCTGGTTTAAAGTTTGAACTCTTTCATCACGCTCATAATTTAAATTCTAAACCAAATTTGGTTTGGACATATATGTAGCCCAGAAAAGTTGAAAATCTAGGCTCAAATTTTTAGTCTTGTAGCTTCCGTGACCAACTAAATCCGTTTTCTGTATCATCCAATGTCCTGGGTACCAAATTTGTTGTTATATTATCTCGACGAAAATCATTGAATAAATGAGTCCGTTAAATAAATAAATAAATATTTGGCGCGATATACCTCCGAGGAGATTAAGGCCGAGCTTCTCTAACAATTTTGATTTTACCTGTCGCAGGACTCGAGACCACCACATCGGCCGCAATGTCGGCAGGGTAAATTGCTGTTACAATAAAACCGACTTTTTTTGGTACAACTGAATGAAAGTGGTAACCATAATATGTAAGTTCGAGACAATACAACGAACGCTTGTGCACTTGTTGCTGATATTTTTATTATGTACTTAGCTGTTCTATGTGCTAGTTGTCTGTCAATATACAGTTGTCTTCAATATAATAGTAGCGAAATTAAATAAGGTATCTTTCGACGAAATAAAAAGAAGTCGTGTTTTTAATAATTTTCATTTAAAATAAATTCCATAACAGAAACCACAAAAAAAGAAATTTCAAAGTTTACACAAAGTTCAGAGAAGTTAATTAAACTTTTAAAAATTGACATCAAAATTTTCATATTTTTGGGCAAAATTTTTAGTAAATTTTCGAGTACGCAGTTGTATAGCTCATTCAATTTTATCACAATAATGTGTAAGTTACAAAAACCCCAAAATTTCCCCTGAATTTGTAGAATTTTTCTTGTCAAGGCTGTTGGGATTTTTTTCCATGCAATATTTACTTTTGTTCATGCGTTATATGTAAGAAATCACTCAACACCCTTGACGAAAAAAATTTTCTGAAAATTCAGGGACATTTTTGAACGAGTTCTAACTTGCACAATGTTGTGCTAAAATTTATTGGTCTACAAAACTTCGTACTCAAAAAATGTCTAGAAGTTCTGGCAAAAAAAATTGAAGATTTTGATGGCCATTTTTTAAAGTTTCATTAACTTTGTGTAAAGTTTGAAATTTCTTTTTATGTAGTTTCTGTTATGAAATTTTTTTATATTTTAAATGACACTTATTAAAATCACTGCTTCTTCTTATTTCGTCGAACGATATTTTAATTTCACTACTATTACTAATTTCACTACTATTATATCGAACACAACTGTATATACATAATTCGAGACATGTATGTAAATTAGCTCAGCTGCATATTTCGTGCTCGGGATGTCACTGCATTGCGCAGCGAGATGAAATTGCAACGATAGCGCATATCACTAAACTAACAATTTCGGACTGCCTTTACTTGACTTGTGACTGAACTGGACCGCACGATGCAGGAGAAAGGCTGAATGATTACAGCGTGCATTTGCATTGGCGTTTGGCGGTTATTTGGAGGGTGAGCGTTGAATTCGCTTGTGTGTAACTGCATTCATAAATAACAAACTATGACAGTGCTTGCACTTCGTTGTAAGCTGTTGGCGTAAAAGTGTAATAAATCTAGGAGGCACATGCAATAGTCTGCTGTCTAAATGGGAAGAAAGTACAAAGGGTGTAGTGTGCAAACGCTATTAAGGGGCTCTCCAGTGCTATCAAATATATAAAAATATAACTAAAACTACTTATTAATTTTACTAAAATAGATAACTTACTTAAAAGATTATGGTTCGACGGGTAGCACAAGAGATTATTCTGTACAGTGAGACATTTTCTATTGGAAATACTAAACTGCAAAGAGGTATACATGAAATTATCTTCAAAGTCTTGTCAAAAAAGACTACATACTTGTTAAACCTATTTTCAAGGTCACAATAATTAATAAAAATTGTTGTTCAAAGGTAGTCACTGTCGAAAAAATCCATGGGATGATATTGGCCGATCGGAGAACGAACATCCATGAAATAGCTGTGATCACAGGCATCTAAACTGGGCGAATATATTACATCTTTCATGCATATTTGGACTTGAAAAACTTATCCGCTCAATGAGTGTCGTGATTGTTCACACTCGATCATCACTTTAAATGTGTGACAACTTAAAAGGAGTGTTTAACGATGTTAAGCCGCAATCCGAAAAAATGTTTGCTCCTTAGTAGAAATATGGAACCATCCCGCCACACCAGAAACCAAGGAACAATCAAAACAGGGGGTTTCTCAGGGTGAACGTGCTATTTACATATATACAAATTCAAATATTGGGTCACGAACTGCCACCTCACCCCAGGTTTAGCCCTCTCCCTAAGAACTACCTGTGCGGTAAGAGGTACGACTCAAATAAGAGGTCAACACTAAAATAAATGCATATTTCTACAGCCTTGGAGAAACCTATTATTTGGAAGAAATATAGAAATTGAAAAAACTCTGTTTAGTAATGATTAAAAATTTAAATGATTATTAATTATATTGTGTCGTCCTCTGAAAATTTTGTAATGATTAAGTAGCTGCACTATTTTAATGATTAATATTTAATTAATTCAAACAAATTAATTAATTGATTTTAATTGCATTATTTATATAAACATTTCTGATTATTTTTAATGGCGTTTAATTGCATTTTTGATATGATTAATTGATTGATGTTAATTAATTTTGACTATTTTTAATTATGTGATTAATATGATTAACGTAATTGAATGATTATATTTGATTAATTTTATTCATATGATTCATTTTATTAATGTAATTAAATGATTATTTTCGATAATTTTTTAAATTAATTAATTAATAATTTCTAATAAATACCCACAAAATTAAAAATTAAAAAGGCCAAAGATTTTAATCATGATTAATGTTAATGGGTATAAAACAGATCTGCTCTGGATCATTTGTTGTCGGCATAAAACATGTAGACTTCGTCAATTTGTAGAAAAAATAAATAAATGTAGCAAACCACAAATTTGGTATATACAGCAGCAACGGATAAAGAGGTTTTATATTTCAAGATAGACCTCTAGAAATTCCTGTTCCAAAAAAAATATTATGACTCTCCTTTTTAGTAAGATGGTGTCTTATCTTCAAGTTGGCTCTGATAATAAATTCGAAATGTCGAAATTTCTTTCAATTTTATAAAGCGCTATTTGTGTGTTGCCCGATAGATAGACAGACAGACCAAAATTCTAAAAACTTTTACAGCTTCTATTACTTTAATAAACATACCCAGTATGCATTTTTCTTTAATTTCTATTATATACCTACATACTCACACTGTTTAATTTAGTGTTATTTGATTTTGCCCTCACCTCTTTGACAAATTGATTTTCTTTATTACTTTCGTAGAACTCACTATGCGTGCTGTAATCAAATTTTCTTCACTAACCTGGGTCAATATAAAAATTCTATTTGTGACCTACACGCACTAACAATTGATTCAATTGACAGTAACTGCAAGCACCAACAGCTAAATGAAATTAAAATAAAAAAAATTAATACGAGTCCCACGAGCACTCGTGTCGCACGCTACGAAATTTCAAACTGACCTCAAAACACTTAGCGTTTGATTAAAAGTGGTCTTTAAATGTGAAAGGTTTGGTTGTTATTTTTGAAAGCGCACACTCAGTCGGAACCAATATTAATTTATCAATTGATTCAAGTGTGAATGTGTCACTTGAAAATATCATTTTTCATTAACAGCTACCCTACCTACCTAACGCATTGTTGCGGAATGAGCATTTGTTTTCTATATCAAATATTTGATAACTTGCCCTTGATTATTGTTCTATGCATGCTATTAAATTGGAACAATGTTATTTTCTATTGAGTCGTATTTCACGTCAACTCGTTATTTGTTTGAACTTTAACACATGTCAGACTATTTATATTTTTTTTAAATTACTTGAACTATCTTAATGACGGTTATACATATAATAGATAGTTTATAATAGGCACGAGCTGTTATTTTCATGCCCTTAAGTTTTAAGCTTACCCCTGGCATTATCTACAAGCAAGTTTGAACTTCGAAATACCGCTGCTTTCACAATTTTATTTTAAGGGCTGTTTTGCAAAATATATTTATGGCTAAACTATTCGGAATAGACTTGAATTGTTTTGTTATTGTTTTTAGTTATAATTTATTTAAATTAATTTCCTTGCTATTTTCTCTGTCTTTTTTTACTTTTACTTAGCGAACTACTCCAATAACGTTTTAATTACGAAATATGTTTTTTTTTGCGTCTGCTAGTTGAAGGCAGTAGCAACATGAATGCCTCATTAAATTATATCCGCCAAATGGATTTTGTGCTTCGGTCGTGTGGCTCATAGCACAATGCGCGCTTTTTGACTTTCATGCATGATCGACCGTCTGCCAAACGGCGTGTTGTCTGCTTCTCGCTATTAAAGTAGATACTTAATTGTTTTATTATAAGAACATATTTATTTGCATTTTTACTCGTTGGCAAGGTGACGAAACTACTTTCGGGCCATTCTTGTGTAATAATACCAAAACATACTTATTTTATTCATGGCAAAACAACCGGATATCCGAAACTGGATAAACTATTTCAATTCATGTCATTAAGGGTTATCACTAGTATGATTACTCTTTTGGATATGCCGTAACAAGCTCGTTGAGCGGCTCATATACTGCCTCGCTCCAACTTGAGAAGGGCAGAGAATGTATTACTTAGCCTTAGTTGTGGTACTGATCGTAATCCCTCGTTCTTCTTGTTCTGCCTGCGACGATGTTTATAAACTCTTGCTACTGACCGCTGCTTCTCTTTACACCTTAGTTATTGTCGAATACAGTTTTATCTATTGTGCCTAAGCTTGCCCCCATATTCATAAAAAATTAAAAAGGTATGGATTTTTGCTGACAAGCCTTCCATGGCAGAAATACACTCGTAGAGTTTGCCAAATCACTTCGTATAAGACGCTTCAAAGGCTCTCTTGGTTTTCTTACCCACTATTTGATTCCGCTTGGTGTTACCTTGCCCGCACTTAAATGTCGGCATGTGTCGGCAAAATCCAATCACCGGACATCGCTATGTAAATTGGACTACCTTTTTTATATGAATGAGGATAAGTGTTGGAGTACTCTGATGCTCCAACGTTTTTTACAGGGAAGTTATAAATCTCCGCGTAAGTATTGAAGATTGCCAATCGTGAATATTATTAAGCCGTTCGACTTTGTACTATTCGTATTTCTTGCAATGTCTTGCTTTCGTAAATTGTCAAAAACGTTTCAAATATTTCAGATGGTAGTGGATCCATAGCACAGTTCTCGATTTATTTCTGCCGCATAAGGTTTCTCACATTATATAACTAACAGGCATTATATAAAAAATTGAACTCTTAACAGCATCTCTTGAAGATTAACTATGCATACTCACATACATATGTTGAGCTCAATAAGATTTACTTTAAAAAACTGGCTTCTATCTCTCAACACCCCTTTTCTATTGAGCTCACATTTCAATGTACGCTGATGTAAACATAACATGCACATTAGATCGGCTCAGATTTTTTTTTCTCTGTATGCGGCTCCACTACAACCCAACAAGCAAATTGAACTTAAAATAAATCTTTAAAAAACTTTCTAAAATAAATATTAAGCTTACAAAATTCTGATTTTTCGTTTATAAAACGTTTGAAAAAAGTTGATTGAAAGTTTATTTATGTAAGCCTATAAACAATTTTCAAAGAAAGCTTTTTGTAAATGTTTTTTCTGAAACTTTATTCAAGCGATATTTTATATATTATTTAGCTGTTGCGATAAAAGAAATACAAAAAAAAAAACTAATCATACATTGAATGCTGCAACTCAAAACAATTTTAGCAGATTGCGTAAGTGGTTAAGATGCAGCCATGATTTTTGCCTTTGTAACGTCATTCTCATGTAAAATCTTTTGTGAAAAGAATTGCAAATATTTTAAGTTGAAAAGAAAAAAACTTATCAATAGTTTTTTCTGAATTTTTGGAAACATTTGCATATCACGTTTATAAAAAGTTTACTTTATACTTTCAAATAAATGAAAACTGAAAAAGCTTACATATCGCTCATTGTAGCAAGTTTACTATACATTAGTTGTAAAAACATTTACAGAAATGCCTGTTGGTAAAAACCATCACCTCCAAATTTTTATATACTCTAATTGTACACAATTTCTAGTTTTTTTTTGTTTATGATTATAATATTTAAGGAATATAGAGCTAGTTAGCTCATGTACCTCTAGTCGATATGTAACTTTTGTATTCATTCTATAGGAGCTTTTGACATTTTATTCTTAATTGTGTACCCAGGGTTCCACCATTTTTTAGCTAACTGTGTATTATGAAAATGGAAAAAATGTGGTGTTGATGAATTTAATATAATTAAAAGCTAGTTTCTTTTTATTTTACATATAAACGAAACTTTTCTGTTTCTTCGGAACAAAAAAAGAAATATATTTTTCTCTGAAATGGTCTAATGTACCCACATGAACAAATGCACTTATTATTTCCCCATAGTTATTGACATCATTTCAAGCTTTATTTACTTTGAAACATGCACTTTCTCGGAATAATGTATATAGATATACAGATGTAGATGCATATCTATATACAAATGCAGCTTCTTAACCTTCGCCATGAAATTTATAGTATATTGTAGTATTTTTAGCATCGTGTAAAGTCAATGTGCTACTAACTGATGTTAACTCATTTGATGGACGTTTTGGATGATTTTAGTTTAGAAAAAAGAAGAAGAAAAATAAATGAACCTCAAAAAGTTTATTAATTGTTTACAATAGATACAATCTGTTGCACTTTTGAACAAGTTTTCATTAGTTGCCCACATTTCTAATTGGAAGAGGTTTGCGTCTGTTGAATGACGCTTGTTTTTGGTCATTGAAAATGATGATTTATTGAAACATTGTTACAAGTCGCTTCTAAGAATATGCGCATATCTAAAATAAAGCTCTTTTACTGAGCTGTTTATAAGGGCATTTATAAGTACTTTAACTATAAGCTCTAAGCAGTTTTTAAGGAAATGTAAGTGCTTTAAGGCTGCTAGGCCTCATAGCTTGTAAGGACATATATGTATAAGTACTTTGAGCGTTACTGCTAAGGTATACAATATGCAAGCTGTGCACATATTAGGCTTAGGTTTTAGCTTTTCCCATGGCCAGAACAAAATTAAATACTACTGTAAAGGCGGTCGTTATCAATGAAAATGCATTTAACACAGCTCACAATAATATAATTTATAAAGTTTGGGTATTGTAGTTGAGTCTAATGCGACTCTTAATATGATCTGCCCTATCATCAACGATTTATTGGACGCATACGTCATTTATTTTGGCAAGTTGGATGTGACAACTGAAATCGTTTCGCAATAAACAGGAATAAATTACAGAAAATCTGTCAGATTGCATTATTTCTGTTTAAAAAGCTTACGATGTAGAGCACTCACAGTCCCAAATTCAAGAAACTTGTAAGATTCAAAGTGAAGCTGGAAATATATATACTTGATATATACCTATACATATGTACACTCTCAGCTATAAATTCAACACCAAAAATGATCCATGACCATTTTCCACTAATCTCAATTTTACTAGGACAATAGCCTCATCATGAAATGAGCAAAAATTATTGCCTTTTTATGTTCAACAACACTCTTGAAATCCTAAGCATTTTTCATCGTTAATCTAAATTGAATAAAAACGTGTAAGTAGCAGCAAACAAATGCTATATCAAAATTAGAACAACAGCAGCTGGTTGCATCTGAGTCAAGCAGAACACACGCCTCAATCTCCCCATAGGTCATAAAAGATTGCTATAAAAAATAACTATGTATGTGAATATGTGAATTAGGAAAAGAAAAATACGAATGCAATTCAATCATCACTCAAACCATTCAAATGTTGATGCATTTGGCCATATATACAAGTGCATATGTAGGTGCAACTGAATCTTTAACTAGGCCTGCGAGTGCAGTAGCCTTACTCATCTAGTTAAGTACAGTATTGCGGCTAATTTTACGATAATGGCCCTTAGGACGAGTGGATGATTTTTAGCTGTGTTTAGGAAACACACATAGATATAAATTGAGTGAATAAACAATAAAATGCCTTTATGAAACCAAAATTTCATAGAGAACTTTAACGGTATATAAGCTTTTCTAAGAATATTTCGGTATTGTGTAGCTAATGGAAGACATTTTTTTTAATAGCCGGTATTTTATATGGATTGAATTGAAGAAATTTTGACTACACCAATATGTTGACAACACGAATTTGGTTTGATGCCGCGGTTAAAAATTTTTATTCGGCCGTTACTCAAAGCGGTACTCGTTTTTAGGGATCATCTGTTTAAACAATTTTCTGCTTCGAGTCCGATTTTTATTAATATATCCCATACCAGATAAGATATTGAACTTAATTACATCGCTTATTGCAACCATCATTGTCACCTTTCGTTTGATACCCATATTGTACCGACACATTTTGGGTCACCTTGGACCACATATTGGTCGATATCTCCGAAACCGGCCGAGCTATCGGTACAAATAACATCCCAAATTTCAAGTAAAACATTTAGTAACGCAATAGTAAAAGTTCTATTCATTTCCAATCAGCAGTTTTTGAGTGAAGCGCGACCAAACATACAGACAGACTGACAAAAATTTTAAAAAATGTTGATTTGGCTTCTATTGGCTTAATAATGGTCCCTCCTATCAATTTTTCTTAAATATCTACAATGTACAGACATCGACCTTTTACAATTTTATTATATGTAGAGATAATTTGAAGAAGAATGTAAAGAGGGTTTCTAAAACCCTCTAGAAAAGTAAATAACAATTGTGGGCTGTATTTTTCTGGGAAACACCCATCATTTTCCAAACTTTTTGTGTTAATTTTTAATTTTTTTGTTTAAATATTTTTATTTTTTTATACTTCAAAAGTAATATCGGGATTACCAACTCTAATGTTTATATGTATATTTATCAATGCCTGAGTGCGTCTTTTTGACTGAAGTTTTTATTTCTCCTTTCTTCTGATTTAATTTTTATGTCAGTATAAAATACCTCTTTGCTAATTTTAGATACAACGTAAAACAGATCAAATGCCATTAAATTTGTTTTGGTTTCAATGCAGTTATGGCTAAATTAGAAGCCGATTTATTGAAATGAATCAGAAAACTATATTTGGCAAAAACTCTTACAAAAATACGCCGCTAATATAATTGTTCAGAATAAAAAGAAACTGTGTTTACGCGTAAAATTAATTGCCCTTTTATTAAAATAATCAGGGCTGCAAACCATGTTGAACCGATCAACAAAAAAATTCTTCGGTTCAGTTCAAAAATCACTTACTCGTTTTTAAGTTTTTCAATATACAACTAATCTAAGAAGAAAACTATCTGTTTTCAAAAATAATGTACGCTTGGTCAATAATATTTTATACTCAACCAGACCTGTTAAATTTTATTAGTAATTAGGAATGAATTAATTAGACAACTTTTTTAATTGGTAAAGATTATTTTAATTATTTTTCAAAAAAAGGCAATTATTAATTGATTACGATTAGAAGAATCCAAAAAAAAAAAAATCTAAAATAATCAAAAAAAAGTGGGTTTGATTACTTTTGGTTATTTTGTTTTTTTTTGATAATTTTTGATTTTTGCAGTGTTGTTGTGTATATTTATGTACTTCTACAACAATACTGAAAGAAATCAATAATAATCAAAAATAATCAAAAGTAATCAAAACAACTTTTTTTGATTCTAATCATCAAAAATTGAAAGTAATTGGTAATCAATCTATAAATGGATTCTCAAGAAAGTAATTAATCACACCGATAATCATTACGAGTAGTAATCATTGTTTAACAGGTCTGTGCTCAACTTTCTGCCGGTTTATTTACGAAAATTCCATAGCAGATACATACAAGCTTCAACTACATTTGTACATTTCAAGCTTCAAAGGTTTTTTGTCAAACAAAAAATAATTTACGCAAATTTTTTAGCTTATCCAGTTTGTTGTTTTCCGAAATATTTTTAGATCGCTGGATATGTATAGTATGTCGGATAGGAAAAATTTAAAAATGAAAAATGGTCATATTGGTAGACTTGGAAAATGTTATTACATATTTGGTCGGCCATTCTGAAGTCTTAAAATCTGAGTTTGGATTCATAATAAGTAGAACCTAGAACATAATAACCGTGCGTTCTTTAGAGGTACCAAAGTAGGACCTTTAGTATCCGTTTCTTATGGTTGCTTATTCTGCCAGACAACTAAACCAAACCAGCGACCGCCGTGGTGTGAAGCCGGCCTACCACACCGAAGGTCCATGGTTCGAGCCCTGGTACAGGTAACATCAAAAGTGATTTGAAACAAGTTTTTCAAAAAACGGGGTCGCCCCTCGGCAGTGGTTTGGCAAACTCTCCGAGTGTATTTCTGCCATGACAGGCTTCTCAGCAAAAAATTCGTCTCCTTTGTAGATGCCGTTCGGAGTCGGCAAAAAACTGTAGGTCCCACCAATTTGTAGGGAAAATTCAAATCGGCACACCACAAATTGGAAGAGAAGCTTGGCGCAAAAATCTCTTAGGAGGTTTATGATGATATACCTGTTGTATATCGCGCCATAGAGAGAGAGAACTAAATCAAACCGAGTCGACTCTTTAAGTTATTAGCCGCCCTGTTAAATTTCTGTAAATTTTTGATTTTTTTCACTTAATCTTACAAATTAATTATTATTATTACTTTTTGATTCTTTACTTATTATTTACATTATTTTGTTCTTATTTATTCTTCTTTGCATTTATAAATAAAATATTGAACCCAATTTTTTTTAGAATTTTTTTAAGTAATAAAATAATATATATATATATAATGAATATAAAACTTTCTTAAAGCTGTTAGAAAACTTCTCTAAGATCATTTGATCTGCTGAATTTTGTTCTACTTATGTTTAAAAAGATTTATTATCCCGTCTCATTTGATATTTAATCCATTTTGGGATGTTCCTCTTGGTCTTTCGGTTAATTTGGAAGAGCTTCGATGTTGGTATTCCCAAGATTCGAACTCTTAATTAAAAAAAAGGTGCATTTTTACTCCAATCTGATTGCCGCTAACTGACATATTAACTGTATACATTTTCCTTCTTCATTGATGATGTTGAATAATATCTAAACTACTCGTTATTATTCTGAAAATAAGACTAATAATACTAGAATTGGCCTATAGAAATATAACTACCAAATAAGCTAGTCCGGGGCCAAGCATAAAACACTTTTTCCTACGGCTTTGAACACGAAAGTATGTTAAAAACTACTACTCGATCAATAAGCGTGAACAATACCCTATCCCACTTTCTTCTAGTTAAATTTAATGATCTTTGCAATTTCTTTTAAACTCACTCACATAAATAGCTTTTCTCACACTTTCAGTAAAAAGTATCATCAATTGTCTTTGCGCATTTTTTCGCCCTCTTTTTAGTTTTTCTTTCTATACATAAATTTTTCCAACAATAAAATTCCTAACAACAAACGTCGTTATTCAACACATTTCGTTCACATGCATTTTTCTACTCGACAAGCAATTTAAATAACTTTTTTCTTGCCTTATTTAGCACTAGTCAAACAGTGATTTAATCTGTTGAATTTATTTATACTTTTCCATTGTTTTTCCATGTATTTATCTTCAATGTTCCATGTGTTTGTAACTTGTAAAATGTTGTTTTATTTGTTATTTCACGCGACATTTGTCACTGATTCGGGTTAATTGTGCGTATTGTGGGTTCGATCGCATCCAAATGTATCTATTCTCATTTGTATATTGTATACATACATACTGAATATAAAATAGATATAGTTTGCGCATCCATATCTATTCAGTCACAATAATCAAACTAGAGGCCATCACCCCATACAACAAGTTAGGGCATTTGTAATTGTGAGCGACATTTGCGATTTATTGAACGCAATTCACGCATAATGACTTCTTTTGTCGTATGCTATATAGATAATGTCAACAGCGATTTGTTATGCTCAAGAACAAAAAAAAAATTGTTTATAAATTTATAACAAAAAACCATTTTCCGAGATTATAAAAATTCTCGTTCATAAATTTTATTTGTTTGCCTCATCTTGTCCCGCCTTGTTTTGGGTGGGTAGATGTTTGTTGCTTTTAGCTCATATAAACGTTTAAATTTTTATAAATTATTTTGTCTGCATGTGTATGTCTGTAGCTTACATATGTATGTGTTTCTACATATTAGCTTTTATTTATTAGTAAATTTTCTAATTTGCTTGGCTTTTGGCAGCACGCGCCGTTCATTGCAGTCGGTTCTCATTTTAAACAAATGGGCAATGAACAAACGCCCAATAGCCCTGTGGCATTGCTTTAGCGGTGTAAATATCTGTTTTTGTTTTTGTTTCTTGTTTGTTTCTTTTTTTTGTTTACTAAATTACAAGTTTGCTTGCTTACACGCAACATTCCGCATGGGATTGTTCTTCAAGTTAGAACCCAAAAAGCGTTATAGACAAAACGATTTATGAATTTGCTTAAAAAAACTTTTATAGCATAGGGTGTTTCATAAGGCTGCGATATTTTTAGATCTTCTTTGATTTTTTAGTGGATTAATAAAACAGTTACACAGAACAGTTACAGAAAGAGAAAAGAATGAGATGAAAAAATGAATACAAAGACAATATGAAAAGGCAAAAAGAAAGGTACAGACCAAAACAGCAGAAAGAATGTAAGAAGGACGAAGAACAAGTTTAAAATAATAAATGAGAAAAAGTAAAACAGCAACGAAAGGAAAAAGTAAAGTGAAAACAAAAAAAGAGAAGAAAAGAAATAACAGAAAAAGAAAGAAAAATATCCACCAATCTACAGAATAAAAAAAAAAAGGACGAAGCGAAAAAAAACTAGATGAAACATCAAAAAAGAAAAATTGTTAGATTTAGATATCTGGAAAAAAGATGAACAGATATAACATAAAGAAGGAACAAAAATGGGGAAGCCGAAATAAAAGAAAAACGGGTAGGGGAGTAAAAATCGAAATTAAAAAAATTTAAGTCGGAAAAGTATAGCAAAAAGTTAATAAAAAAATATGAAAAATTAAAAGAGAAAAGAAGAGGAAACGAAAACTAAAACGAATTGAGGAATCCGCTAAAATAAGGAGATTAATAGAAAAACACAGAGAGGGAAGGAAAAAGTAATAATGAAATAGAAAGGAATAGAAAGCAAACAAAGCAATGAGAATAAATATGGAAGAAAACAGAAAAATAAAATATGAAATTTCAAAACAGGTAACAAAAAGTTATTATATATGCAGATGGAAACAGGATGAAAAGAAAGAAAGAGAAAAGGGTGAATGAAGTAGAAACCGAAAAATAATAGACAGATATGTGACTAGCAAGATGAATAAATAAAGAAAAATATATAGAAGTATTATAGTAAGCGAAAGAGATAAAATCGAAAGAGCAGGAAACTAAAATATGTGATAAAAACTAGAAACGGAAAGAATGAAGTAAAATGAGAAAAATTTAAACACGCTATAAGACAGGAATGGGAGAAAAAATTAGCGGATTCGCTAGAGCACAACGGAAACTAAGTTGGAAGAGAATAGAAAAAGGTTAAGATGCCCGTACTGAACTTATGTTGATCTGGAAAAAGATTATGACAGCGCCAACTGATCTAAACCTTCAGGGTGTTTTTTCTACTAAAAAAACAAAAGCAGCAGCTCTGGTCTAACTTTGTAGGAACTTCTAGTTTCCTTGGTTTTCCGTTACAAGAATTAGATGACGAATGTTCGTACCCATTAGGCAGGGCGAAGCATTGTTAACAATAACAGCAAATCAAAACTGTTTGTTAAAATCCTTTTGGTGTTTTATTTGCAAGCTCCAATTTTTTGTTCGAAATTAGCAAGAAATCAATTAAAAATTTCTTTTCGGGGCACCCTTTTTCAAGTTATTTGGTTATTGAGTTAACCTTGATTTTAGCCAAACTAATTTTTATGAGCTCCAGCGTGAAAGGTGAAAAATATGACGTTGGTATATGCTGTGTCGTTTTAGAGAAATGAAAATATTTGTTTAGAAAATAAAAATATTTGAGCATTAAAAGTTTCTAAAAAAAAATAGGTAAAGTAAATGCAATTAGCTGTCTGTTGACTGGTGAAGGAATAATTGCATAAAGTTAAAAATAAAAGTACTTGATTTCAGTGAAATATGTATATAGGATACCACTAATTCCTATATATCTTGATTGCCTTCTTTGACTGCAAACAAATACAACATTCGTTTCCTATTTCATACTCCATTTCAAGTGTCTGGAGGGACACACATATTTACCTTTTTTTAAGATTCTGAGAAGAGATAATCAAAAGAGGTTTGCTTTGCTACCTTAAACGATGACTTTTAGTGTAGATTCTAGCCAAGGATACTTTAACAACAAAATGTATTATTATTTGTAAAGGGTGTTTTTTTAGGGGTATAGAACTTCAAATTGAAATAAAACACAAGAAAATCGTTTTAAGGTCCATCAATTTGGCTTTATTGGAAGGATAATTTTATGCCATTAATGTTTAAATATGATTTCGGGCATGTGGCCGCCGCGGCTGGCTCGAATAAAGCCAATTCTACAGGCCCAATTTTCAACCACTTTTTCGAGCATATGGGGCCGTATGTCGGCAATAACGCCACGAATGTTGGCTTCCAATTCCCCTAACGTTTCTGGTTTGTTGGTGTAGACGAGCGACTTCACATATCCCCAAAGAAAATAATCCAATGGTGTCAAATCACACGACCTTGGTGGCCAATTGACAGGTCCATTCCGCGAAATTATGCGCTCATCGAATGTTTCCTTCAATAAATCGATTGTGACGTGCGCTGTGTGGCATGTAGCGCCGTCTTGTTGGAACCACAACTCATCCACATTCATGCCATCCAATTCGGGAACAAAATAGTCGGTTATCATGGCTCTATACCGGTCTCCATTAACGGTAGCTGCCTCTCCAGCATTATTGCGGAAGAAGTATGGCCCAATGACTCCACCAGCCCATAGAGCACACCAAACAGTCAGTTTTTGTGGATGTAATGGCGTTTCAAGGGTCTCATGTGGATTCTCTTCACTCCAAATGCGGCAATTTTGCTTGTTGACGTAGCCATTCAACCAAAAATGAGCCTCATCACTGAACAAAATTTTGCGATGAAAATCAGCATCGAAATCAATCTCATTTTCGGCCCATACACCAAAATCACGACGCATTGCATGGTCTCGCGGCTTTAATTCTTGCACAAGCTGGATCTTGTAAGGTCGCAAGCCAAGATCTTTGCGCAAAATCTTCCATAAAGTTGATGGACAAAGCTCCAATTGCTGTGCACGGTGGCGAATCGATTCATTCGGGTCCTCTTCAACACTTTGCTCTACAGCGGCAATTGTTTCTTCGGTGCGCACTGTTCGACGTCTCTGCGGCTGCGTATTATCACATAGAGTAAACGTAGTGCGAAAACGATCCATGGTTAACCGAATTAATTGCTCTGATGGACGATTATGTCGACCATAAAATGGACGGAGCTCACGGTAAACTTCGCGAACTGAACCATTATTTTCGAAATAAATTTGCACGATTTGCAAGCGTTGTTCTTTTGTCAACCTGTTCATGATGAAATGGCAAACCAAACTGAACATAAATGACATTAGAGTTGCCAGATTTGACCACAAAATGCCAGTTTTATCTCTATTCGAAAAACAAACCTGTAAAAAAAACACCCTGTATATTAAAATCTATTACACATACTTATGCCCAAGGTTAAACTTTTTTGTTTTCGTAACTTCACCTAATTGTTTTCGTAACTTCACCTAATTGTTTTGTAAACAATAACAGCTACAGTAATATTTTTTATTAAATGTTTGTTTATCAAAATATAGCACGTGTGTTCTAAAAGCATGGGCACATTATGATGACTTGTTTGTTTGAGTGAAATAATCAAAGAAAAATTTAAACGAAAAAATATGTGGAACAAGTATGTAAGCTGCGGCAAAGAAGGCTGAGAATTTGTGTTTTCAAATAACACAACTAAACATCAGAATCGACGCCCATCCACTCTACAAAACCTTCTGTTTTCCTTAATACCAAAATGGGTCCCACGCTTAGCCAAAAAAAAAAGAACAGACAAACCATGACGATTTAACATCCTCCGAAGTATAAAAACGGAAAAGCTTGGTCCTTTTCTGGGACTTTGGACACCAGTCGAACTCACGCAAGTATTGTCTCAGTATTTTAAGGCATATTCAAGTCACCTTCGACCTGGGTATCAGTAGCAAATGAAAACTACTTCGGGTAGCTGACGAAGGAATTAGCTTCTTCTACCGATATAGTTACATTTCTTCTACATCTTAGTGGTAGGTACTAAATGGTTTTAAGCAACCAATGATATCTCCAACATCATCATAAGTTTTGTTCTCATCAAACCTACAAAGTTTTTGAACGACTGCTAAACTTACCATGTTAACGTTATTAGAAGAATTATACATGTAAACCCTCAAGCCAAAAGTAAACCTTCACTTTATGGGGGCTGTGAGTCGAGGTATTACTGAAAATGAACTGGTATTTATATTAAAGTATATAATAATAAATAGGAAAAACATGAAATATGAGATATATTAAAATGAGAAATAAAAATAAAACAAATAAATATATACATTGACAAATAAAAAAGGTAAATCTAATCTAATTCTCTTCTTAAAAAACCGGTTTTGAACTCAAATAGAAAAAGTTGATACTTAAAAAACTAAAAAAAAAAAAAAATTCCAAAAATTAAAAGAAAACAATAAAAAATCAATACAAATAAAAATTAAAAAAAAAAAATTATAAAAAAAAATAAAAAAAAAAAAATTATAAAAAAAAATAAAAAAAAAATATAAAAAAATTATAAAAAAAAATTGTAAAAAAAATTATAAAAAAAATTACGAAAAAAAAGTTAAAAAAAAAGTCAAGAAAATAAAAATAAAAAAACAAAAAATAAAAAAAAATATACAAAAAATAAAAAAACAAAAAATATATAAAAAATAAAAAAGAAATTTAAATAAAAATTATAAAAATAAAAAAGCATAATATAAAAATAAGTAGAAAAAACGAAATATAAAAACTCATCAAAATATATGAAACAACTTAACTACAACCAACCTTTGTTGTGTCCCATTAAGGCACGCTAGCAACTCGTGTCGTGTATTTCTTATCTAACCCCAAATGCGTACTCTAAAAATTCCAAAGCACTCAGTTTCACAATTGTTGGTGACATCAACAGAAACTGGCCGAGGTTTTATCCCGCAATTTCATATGGTACGATGCATGACTTGACTCTGTTGCTTCGAGATAAAACATTTCCGGCTTCAAATGGTGCCTTGTGCTCTTGTGTAGCTCTAACGAATGCTAGAAATTATAGAAAAACGAAAAACAAAAGCAAGTATGCGAAACTTATACGAACAAGTTGCAATTGATCTACATTAGCTGCCCTTAATGTTTACTGCTTATCACAGTCAACTTGTTATATACTTACATACAAGGATTTAATGGCGCCAAACTTCATATATTGAAATTATTTTCGGATATACATTTATAATTATATATGGATATTTGCTGTTTCATAAGTTTACAAATAACCATGCGTACGGGCACCTATTTTAGAATGTCCATAGTTTCTATGGTTTCTTCTTTATCTTTGAACTTCTTTGGAATTAATTTAATTTGAATAAAACGATGAATGCTGAAAAAACCAACAATCAGCCTGTTGACATTCATTATATATGCTTATGTGCATTTTATACATGCTAATTACGGCTTTGATAAGCCGTTCGAGAAAACCTTTATCTTTGTACAGAAATTTATTTTAAAAGCAAAATGTGTATTTATCTTCTCTTGCTTTTCGAGAAACTGTTTATTCAAAAAGGAATGAGAAAAAATGTTGTGATAAACATTTGCATATTTTTGGACACTGATAACCAGCTGGGGCAGGGATTTGGCTATATTTTTTTAAGTGTTTCATTGCACAAATCACAAAAAAAAGAGCTAAAATTATCCTCTTCAACATAATTTGAAAAATTATAGAAAATGTTTTATTAAATTCCAAATTCAGGAACTAAATAAAGCAATAAAATTAACAAAGAAAATACAAGAACGTAAAAAAACATAAGCATTTAATTAATGAAATTTTCTTCTGTTTATTTTTTCATTGCACGGTATTATAATTCCATCCAATAATAAAAAACATACAAATGCAGCTTTTTATACCGTTTCTATTGTTTATCTATATACATTTCAAAATTACTAAAACACATTAAAACACAAAAATTGAAATGGAAAAACATTTGTGAATAAATACATAAATATTTATTCATTCATTCACTGCTGTATTTAAGAAATGACGCAATATGTGAGCGCATGCTTCGAACATGTTTGGTCAGACCAGCTAGGCCAATCAGTTCACTTGTAGAGAGATGATCAGTCACTTAGCGTAATATTTTTTTTCTTACAATTTGTAAAGGTATGTATTCTTATTTGGTTTGCTCACAAAAGGAGATGGTATTAATCTTTGCTGAGAAAGTAGGGAATATTAATCGTTTTCGCCAAAATAAATCTTATTACTTATTAGTATAAAGTATAAACTCTCCACTTGGTAAAATCTTAAAAGTAAACGGTAAAAGAAAAAAGAGAATAAAATTGTAAGCGTCTTACAATTCTCTCCATGCTAAGTAAATAAACACAAGAAAAAAGAGTTGAAGAAATTTTCAATAGAATGTTAAAAAAATTTAAACAAAATCAGATTTATGAAAAATAAAAATCCCAACAAAATAAGAATTGTAAAAAAAAAAATATGAGACAAGATAAGTTATGAAAGACAAAAATTAAAAAAGTTAAATTAAAAATGAAAAAAAAATATCTACATATGTATGTTATAATACATAAAAAATCAAAAAAAAAAAAAGTTAAATGATAAACAATATTGAAAAAATTATAATATAAGTATAAAAGAAATTATAATGAAAAAGCAAATTATAATAAAAATAGGAAAAAAAGTATAACCACCAAATTAAAAAAAAAACGTCTAATAATAAAGATAATAACAACAAAGTTAAATGAACCAAAAATATAGTTATAAATTCGTAATAAAAAAGTAAACAAAACCCAAAATTATATAAGAAAGAAATAAATAAACATACTACGATAAAAATTAGAATATCGGCAAAATTGCTTAAACAAATGTAAACAAGTAAGGAAGTGCCAGTTCGGGTGGAACCGAACATTATATACCTACTGTTATGGCATACCAATTTACGCAGCTCTATTTTAACACTTTTCAGTTCGTATTATAAAGCCAACTGATTGTTTTCAATAAAAATACTTCTGTTATGAGTCTTGAAGGGTAAATTTAGATCTATCTGTACAAGATCTTATTGATATAGCTTGCATAGTTATAGAAATATCGCGTTTAACATTTTACAAACAAATTTTTCAGAACTATGTTAAAAAACAGGGCGCGCCCGTTTTTACAACAAACAGTTACCTTAATATATTCAATATTTTTGCCACATATGGTTTCGATAAATTAATTTTTGCCGGAGTTATGGCATAAAAAGTTTTGTGCAGTAATGCACTATAAAAGGAGCGTGGCAACGCCCATTTCAAAAATTTATATTTTTCGACTTTATTTGGTCACGAACACTTTGAAAGTAAAATAGATATGATAAAAAGCTATTTTACGCAAAGTTATTGCCTATTAAATATATCTATGATACTTTTCAATATCTTTCGTATACAAGTGGGCGTGGACCTTAACCGATTTCGACCATTTTCTTCCGGCACGTTCCTTGTATTAATATAGATATGTGTGCTCAATGTACAGACATCGACCTGTTACAATTTTATTATATGTAAAGATATAAAAATGGGCGTGGCTATCATCCGATTTTGCCCATTTTAAATATCGGTCGGAGATGAGTGCCAAAGAATCTGCATATCAAATTTTATTAAGATATCTCAAAATTTACTCAAGTTATCGTGTTAACAGACGGACGGACGGGCGGACATGGCTTAATCGATTTCTTTTTTCCTCCTGAATATTTTGATATATGTGTCAATATCTAGCTGGATTCGTTTATGCTGTTACATACTACTGTTAGGAGGATGAAGTTAATATACCTTGTATGCGTAGCACTACTAGGTATAAAAAGCGGGAAATTGGGAAGAAAAGTAAAAAAATGGTTTTACTGAGAGCTCTAAAGTTAGGTATCGATTAGAGATCGATTACTGGCCCCAATATTCAATCTCTAAAGCACAGAAACATGAAAACATAGAGTTCTCAAACAATATTTTACTTAATCCTCTATCTAATTTCTCTTACCGGATTGTAATGCAATTTTCTAGTCGGATTCCAATCTGAATTGAACTATCAACTCGAGAATTAGTATGTTAGTTATCTAGTACACTTTATCGTACATACATTTATCCAATGTCATAGAGTCTGTATTTTCTGGGTATATCAAAAATGCGACATTTAGGTCGAGCTGTTACTCCAATATGTGTTGTGCTACTTTAATTCCTGCCAATTCAAGACCTGCAGTGTCTATGTTAAAGAAATTTAATGTTTTTCAGACAACTCGTAGTGACAGAAACACTCTCAGAGGGCTTGTAAGCCAAGTGACATCCCCCATTTCAAAAAAAAAACAAAAAAATCCTGAAATGTTTTGATATAAAATTATGCTTTGTTTATTTACTATAGTATTTAGTTCCCGAGCTCACAACTTTTACTCAAAACTTGTTTCTAGTTAAAAAGTTCATTTGCCTGAATTCGTTGAGGTTTTCATCGTAAACTGAAATACATACATAAAACAGTTGCATTAATGTATTCTTAATTAAATTTAAAATTCTGCAGCGTAAATTTTCCAATTACCATGAGTTTTTACGCGTGTTCCACAAGAATACTTACTATCCAAATCCAAATGCTGACCTCCTATATACTACATTTATGTGTTTACCTAAGTATACAAACCAGCCAGCTAGGCTAGTAAAATGCGTCCATTGGCAGTACTTTATTTGTTTTTGTTTGGGATTTTTACACATATGGCCGGTCACATTTGTATGGATAACAACAATTACGGCACATCAATTCATTGAAATTCCAAACGATATGCCCATACATGGAAGAATAGAATATGTATTGGAATTACAATTTTTGAAGCGACCAAGTGATATTCTTTCGAGTATTTTTAGAATACATACATACACTTTTATGCCCATACTTACCTAAATACTAGCGTACTTAAAATGTGGCATCGTTTGCACTTTTTGATGGGTTTTTCGTTAGAAAATATGTGGATTCTATGTTCCCACTAGAGATGGCCGGGATTTTGGGTAACTACAAAATTTGGCATTTTCGGGATTTGCAATATGGAACTGAAGATTAAATTTGTGTAATTTATTACATAATCGTATCTTAATTCATTGTTGATGTGTAATGTGTTTGAGTAGTTTGATTGTATTTGTTAAATGTTTGTTAAAGTAATATACGAATTTTAAGCAACTAACAAGAAACTGTTTGTTCACGGAGCCACTATAGACAGTTTTTCTTTTGTTTATTAAAGATTCCATATTTTTTTTAATTAAATGTAACATCTTTTATAACAATCACGGATTTAAAAATTTATCGCTTTGATAACAGACCTGTTAAATAATGATTACTAATCGTAATGATTACCGGTTTGATTAATTATTTTCTTGATAATCAATTTATTGATTTACTACGATTACTTTAAATTTTTAATGATTATTTTCCAATTAATTACAAAAATAAATAAAAGCATGATTTTTTACGATTATTAAAAAAAAAATCTAAAATAATGAAAAAGGGGTTGATTACGTTTGATTATTTTTGATATCTTTTTTTTTTTTGTTTTTTTCAGTATTGTTGTAGAAGCACATAAACATATACACCAACAATACTAAAAACATTTAAAATAACTAAAAAAAATAGCCTAATTACAACAAAAAAAAATCTAATAAATTTTTTTTTTTAATTTCTTTTGATATTTTCTAATCGTAATCAATTAATAATTGCCTTTTCTTGAAAAACAATAAAAATAGTCATTACCGATTAAAAAAACCGTCTGATTAATTGATTACTAATTACTTACCAAACCTAACAGATCTGTCTGATAACTTAAATTTTCTTCTTTCATTATTTTCAATAAAATTTTGATTATGAAGTGATATATTTTAAAGATTGCACAAAAAACATCCTTTATAATAATTCCAAAAGTTTATCTAAAATATTAAAAACATTTTGATACCCATTTCATTTTACTTTGGCATTAATGAAATAGCTTTCGGTTCAAATAAAAAATCATATCCAATATGAACTATTCATTTTAAAGTCAGTTAGTTTCTTACACAATTACTTCACTTTTTCCAACTGAATCCTGGTACTTGGTTATTCTAGAATCAAATCTGCAAAATCCTGGGACATAAAAAATTAAAAAAAATTGCATCCCTAGTATGTTGATGCAATATACCTCACAAATGGCCGTTTATGCTTTACACGTTGTAAATACTTATGCCTCTGTAAATATGTTTTGTAGTTGACAGTTGACGCACTTTATTATTGTATACATTTTCTTTTTCAAGTATCTAAAAGAAATATCGTCATACGCCAAAAAATGTTAGTCAATACAATCGTTTTGCAGTAAATATTATGTTTAGCTATATGCATGAATATGGATTTTACTTTGTCATCTATTTACTTGTATTTGAAATAACTTATGCTATGCATGCGTAATTCTCTGCAAACCACAGTGACGTGAATATCTGATAAGATATACCTTTGTATGGCTTCGTCAAACGTATCCATTTGTGTATACATACATGCGTACCAGTGTTAGAACTTCCAAAAGAGTAAAATCTTAGTAAATTATAAGTCTTTCTAAAAGTTTTACTTTTTTAAAGCTATGTCCTTTCGAAATGACTATAAACCCTATTCGCTTTGAATGTAAAACTTATCCAGAATTAAATAGGGATCTCAGCTGTTCTCATCGAGGCTGAAGTTGGCATTCCATTTTTTGTGCTTATAAGTAATTAGCAATCAATTAATTAGATGGCTTTTTTAATTGGTAATGATTATTTTATTGGTTTTTCAAGAAAAGTCAATTATTGATAGATTACAAGTAGAAAAAAAAAGTTGTTTTGATTACTTTTAATCAGTTTTGAATTTTTTGTTGATTATTTTTGATTTTTTTCAGTATTGTTTATATGTAATTTATGTGCTTCTACAACAATACTGAAACAAATTAAAAATAATCAAAAAAAAAGTAATCAAAACAACTTTTTTTCGATTATTTTTGATTGGTTTTTTATAATTATAAAAAATCATAATTTTTTTGATTATTTTTTTAATTGTTCATGAACTTTTTGAGTTTTTATGAAAATTATTATTGTTTTTATTTTTTAATAATCATTTTTAGTTAATTATTAAAAGTTTTTTGATTGAATAAAGTAGGAAAAATGTTTAGAGACAACCGCCATAGCTTTTCTTATAGATCCATTTCGAAAGCTGCTAACCTTCTTTATTTTTTTAATTAATTGGAAAATAAGCATTAAAAATTTGAAGTAATGGTAATCAATCATTAAATTGATTCTCAAGAAAATAATTAATCAAACCGGTAATCATTACAATTAGTAATCATTATTTAACAGGTCTGGCTGAGATACAGGAGGAGGAAGCGAAAAAAAAGAAGAAGACGTTGATGTAAAAGCAGAGTTGGTCTTACTCTATAGATTACGAGGAGAGAGTATATTTTCGGGCAGGGCCGGGTCTGCTGGTATAATGTAAAATATATTCAAGGTTTTTCGATAGTATTTTTAAATTTCTTCGAGTATTTTTTGTATCTGCGAAATCGTTTTGCATCATGATTAAAAAACGCAGTATTTCTGCTACGATCGGAATAAAGTGCTAACCCTGATGCATATGTAAGCTTGTCAGTGATAGATAATACGATTAAAACCTGCAAAATATAAGTACAAATATTCTGACGCATATTTTTTATTATTCTGTATTACTTTTCATTCACATATTTACCTTTTACTAACTACTAACCCTATTAATCATTATCAGGCTTGCTATGATTCAACTGCTAAACAGTATTCAAAGCATATAACTAGGATGAGTCCCAGAAACATATTAATAGATAAATAGTGGGCCTTATCATGAATTTCATGTGAACAAAATGTTCCCAAAATTTATAAAGCAAAACAAATACGTCGTGTGAAAAATTGTTATTGCTTTGCTAAAACATTTTTTGGGAATTTTGTTCACATGAAATTCATGATAAGGCCCAGTATTCACGAGCGACATATATTTTCTGTTCACGTCAGATAGCTAGGGGGTTCTCTGACTTAGATCGAATATTTTAGAGGGCGAATTCTCTCTTATAATCCTCTGCTTCCGTACACCCTGGTAGGTTCATAAACTCGGAAATAATATTTTGTAGCTTTGTTCAGGCATTTTTAACTAAAAATTAGTAAGCACATAGAATATCAATACAAAATTTTCAAAGACAACGTGAAGCGATCACCAGATTTTTTCTCAAGGACAGTGCTGGCTGTCACGCGCTTACTTCACTTTCTCCCTACACCATTATTTATCCACTCAACCCTGATTTATTCTACTCATTCTGACATGACGTTGCGGTCAGGCATCATAAAACTGCCCAAAGTTAGTTCGGAAACAGCATTTACAGATTCCATTCTAGTTCTGTATTCCTATCACAATATGAATAGGTTTAACCTTATTTTGTAAACTCATCAGTTTCCTCAGACTTAAAAGAATGGCCCGCTGACGCCTTAAGAAATATGGAGCTGCTTCTTGAACTAACGTGCATCATCTACAAAGTAAATAAATTTCCAATAGCACAAAGCAGAAGACCGGTATACTGCATAAGAAATGAAATAACATCCGATTCATATGTATATGTCAGTATCTTAATCTTATCTGTTAGCAACGACTACCTCCTAATTTTCATAAATATTCACTTAGCACGACGAAATACTTGACTGATGACTATTCAATCATCACTTTAGACCGGTTATTCAACAACTTGGCGAGTCATTTCTGAAACTTATCGAATTGCATATAAAGGGTGTTTTTTTTAGGGGTATTGAACTTCGAATTGAAATAAAACACAAGAAAATCGTTTTAAGGTCCATCAGTTTGGCTTTATTGGAAGGATAATTTTATGCCATTAATGTTTAAATATGATTTCGGGCATGTGGCCGCCGCGGCTGGCTCGAATAAAGCCAATTCTACAGGTCCAATTTTCAACCACTTTTTCGAGCATATGGGGCCGTATGTCGGCAATAACGCCACGAATGACGGCTTCCAATTCCCCTAACGTTTCTGGTTTGTTGGTGTAGACGAGCGACTTCACATATCCCCAAAGAAAATAATCCAATGGTGTCAAATCACACGACCTTGGTGGCCAATTGACAGGTCCATTCCGCGAAATTATGCGCTCATCGAATGTTTCCTTCAATAAATCGATTGTGACGTGCGCTGTGTGGCATGTAGCGCCGTCTTGTTGGAACCACAACTCATCCACATTCATGCCATCCAATTCGGGAACAAAATAGTCGGTTATCATGGCTCTATACCGGTCTCCATTAACGGTAGCTGCCTCTCCAGCATTATTGCGGAAGAAGTATGGCCCAATGACTCCACCAGCCCATAGAGCACACCAAACAGTCAGTTTTTGTGGATGTAATGGCGTTTCAAGGGTCTCATGTGGATTCTCTTCACTCCAAATGCGGCAATTTTGCTTGTTGACGTAGCCATTCAACCAAAAATGAGCCTCATCACTGAACAAAATTTTGCGATGAAAATCAGCATCGAAATCAATCTCATTTTCGGCCCATACACCAAAATCACGACGCATTGCATGGTCTCGCGGCTTTAATTCTTGCACAAGCTGGATCTTGTAAGGTCGCAAGCCAAGATCTTTGCGCAAAATCTTCCATAAAGTTGATGGACAAAGCTCCAATTGCTGTGCACGGTGGCGAATCGATTCATTCGGGTCCTCTTCAACACTTTGCTCTATAGCGGCAATTGTTTCTTCGGTGCGCACTGTTCGACGTCTCTGCGGATGCGTATTATCACATAGAGTAAACGTAGTGCGAAAACGATCCATGGTTAACCGAATTAATTGCTCTGATATTATGTCGACCATAAAATGGACGGAGCTCACGGTAAACTTCGCGAACTGAACCATTACTTTCGAAATAAATTTGCACGATTTGCAAGCGTTGTTCTTTTGTCAACCTGTTCACGATGAAATGGCAAACCAAACTGAACATAAATGACATTAGAGTTGCCAGATTTGACCACAAAATGCCAGTTTAATCTCTATTCAAAAAACAAACCTGTAAAAAAAACACCCTGTATATATTATAAATTTTTTTTTATTGCTTTCCGTGATTAAATTCATCGAGCTGCGCATAAATTACAATTGTTTTGTGATCACTTGCTGAGGGGGCGCGTTACGCATGCCAATATGTAATTAAGCTGGGAATTTTGTTTCAATAGCTTTTATTAGGTGGTGCAAAGCAAGTGAAAAAACCCCGCAAATGAATTATTCTATGATGCCTTAGTACATTCCGAGGTGGCTACCGGCAGGGTTAATGGGATTCCGTTCGCTACGTGCAGTCTGCTCTTGGACAGGTGGGCCTCGGATGAGCTAAGCAAGCGCTGTGAGGTGTCGAGATCCTTCTGGCTAGTAATAAAAGACTCTCGGCTGTTAGGATTTACCAGGACACACCTGTCTGATTAGAGTTCTGCCGGGGCAATGTCCGATGGCGGTACATGCGATGCGACTGAATATCCTAGAAAATCCCAGCTGTGTCAACTGCATGGAGGATGATGAGGTTGAATCACCAAGTGACTTTATGCTGAGCTGCCTAGTTTTTGATAGAACAAGGCGTAAATACTTCGGTCGAGAAGTACTCGACTACCTCGAGGATCTCTCCGAGATCGAAATGAACCTTATCCGGAACTATATCATTGCTACGCAGCGGTTTGTGAAATAAATATAAATAGGGTCACCGTTAGCCAATATGGTATCACAACGAACAGTAAAACTGTCCAATTGGGCTGCTATCCGGGGCAACCGCCACCATACCTAACCTAACCTAATCTACATGTGTATAGTTAGTCGCTTGCCAATTTGTCATTTGGCCAATAGGGCCATTTGAAGTACAATTTAATGCTTGAATAACGCTTTTGACCGCATATTTACCCGCAGTTTTAGTTGCAAAAAGTGAAAGCGCAGCTCAATTTACAAAGTAGGATTATTGCACATTTTCTTAAGTTCTCCACTTAAGTACCAGTTTTGCAATAATACAAAGAGATATACATGTACGTATGTATGTATATTCTATTGCCCAATAAACATTTTTTTTTAATATTAATTTGAGAAGCATTTGAGAACATAAATCTTAATAGCTAGTTCTCAAATGCAGCTCAAAAAGCAGTTAATGGCGTTGCCAAACTAAAAGCCATTTTCAGTATAGATATTTCGCTGGTTCTCAAATTTAAGATGACAGAACCTAGCACAGTCGAAATGCCTTTCTGAACTTGTTCTCAACTCATACTCAAGTTGAGTTCCACAAAACGTTTAGTCTCAGATAATAAACAACGCTAATTTATAATAAATATATTTTCTCATGATTTTGTGAACTTTTGTTGTAATGTTTATTGGGTTAGCAAGGCAGACCATCAATACAGGGTGACTGATAAATGTTCTGAGTAGAAGTATACATGCTATTAACTGCCTTTATTAATATATATATATATATATATTTCTTTTCTGCAATGAACACAAAATATTACATCCAACAATGCGATTCACCGAGTTGGTTAATTTGGTTTGATTAAATTGTCCTCAGACAAGTTTTTCTAATGGGTCAGCTCCTCGACAGTTAGCAAAATCCCATAGTGTCGCCAGACATGAAAAGCCTCTTAGTAAAAATCTATCCTAGAATCAAAAGTGATATAATCCGACATAGTGCGAAAGTTCCGAACTTCGTTGAAGGCTCTGAATCATCTAAAATTTTTTTTTTCTGCTGCTGCCCGGTCCCAGCAATATTGATGGGAACGAAATATCTAATGAGATGGTCAGTAAAGCCTCCGAAATTTTTTACGACTACCATAGATACATCTCCTAAGGAGAATGGGGGGCATTCTTTTAGATTCACGGATTTACTATTGAGTAACCGGTATGATTGCGAAGTCTCAATAATAATCCCCAAACGGATTACCCACCATATCCCGCCCGACCGGCGCGAGGGGCGCATCCGCATAACGCGCGGATTACTCGTTCGTGTCGAGTCGTTGAAAGGCTTTGGTTTGTTAATCGTCGATATCTAAAACTGCTCAGCTACAGAGAAAACCTCATCAGCTAAGTAAAGTAGATATAAGATAGATTATACATTAAGAAATAACTAGTTAACAGAATAAAATTATTGTTAGAAGTTATTATAAGAAGTCAAAGAAAAAGAAACAATTAGTAGCTATGAATTTAGGATAGAAAGAATTGATTTTTGTATGCTGAAAAGCTAGTCTGAAATATCAAATCTACCAGAAAGAGAGTTATAATCTTGACACAAACAGCGAAAAGGCTCATTTAACTCAAAATTGGTTCGGCCCTGTTGTAAGACTAGAGGTTTAAAATGCCTTGAAGTACGAGACGGTACATTGAAGTTCACTTCACTTAGAAGAAATGCGCTGGATAGTGAACCATTTAGCAATTTAATCATAAAAATAATTCCAAGCATTTCCCTCCGACTAGAAAGTGTGTGCAGATTAATGAGTTTTAAACGACTCAAGGTCCATATGGTCATGTTTCGATAGGAAAAGAACTAGACCCCTTCTCAAAATGAACAAATCTACAGTGAGAGTGTTTACAGAGGTTATCGCAGGGCATTGTTGATTTGACGATGGCTTATACCAAAAAGTTGTCCCGATTTCCAAATGTGGCAGTACCTATCCAGTTTTGTATACAAAGCATAGCATAAATTTCGCTGTACTTCCATTTCTGGGACAACCAATAAATCATAACACAATTTCCGTCGTTTATATTATATTTTATATAGTATATTATATTTAACTTTAGGTCCACTGTAGATTGACCCTGCTACTTTTTATATAGCACTACTTCAACCAGTAACTTTCATAACCACCCTGTATTGAACGCCACACAATATACTTCAACGACCTCGCCGACCACATCTTTTGCATTCACCGTTTATTACACCGTTTCGGTATTTAATTGGATTACTTTTCTTGTGTGTTTTTTTTTGAGTCTCGTTCTTTATTGCTTTCTAACTACAAACTGAAAAAAATTCCTCTTTTTTGAACTCTATTACGCTATTAGAAGACTTACGCGTGCTGCTTGCTGCCTTTTCTGCCTTCTAGTGTCTAATCGGATTCGCGGTTCATTGCTGTTTTTTCTCTGATATTTACTGTGCCGACGGTGTGGAGTATTCACCGCAAAGTGGCCAGACCGATATCTGTATTTATAGAACAACAAAACTGTGCTTTGTTTTGTTTTTCATTTTTCCTCACAAAGAATTGATTGTACAATTATTTTGCTTGTCATTCAATTCAAATGATTACCATCGGTTGATATTTTTTTGTGGCTTCTCTGAGGTGCGTATGAAAATCTGCTTGCTTATATCTGTAAACATGCACGAATGAATGTGCATACAATGACGTTCCAGGTACTTGTGTGTTTTTTTTGTTATGTTGCCATGTGATGTGCATCGATAGAGTGATTGATTCCTATTTGGTTGAATACATAATTATTTTGATATACTTTGGTACATGCATACCTTTGTACAGTAATCAGTCGACTGTTAATTTTGTAAACCTTTCTTTGGCTTCGTTTATTTTTATTCGTACACTAAAGCCATACAAAATTGAAATACGAAAATCCAAGGAAATCGTCTGGAGCATTTAACATATCCGCCCTAATGTGTTTTATGGCTACTCGTTATTTTTTTTGGAAATGTTTTTTGATGAAGGAATAGATAACTGATTGATATTAAAAAATAAAATAAATAAATAAGTAGGGAAATACGAAAGTTTATAAAATAACCACAAAACTTGTTTAAAACTAAAATATCAGTAATCTAATCAATGACTAACAGAAACGTTTCTTTTAAAAAAACCATATGTCTAAGCTTTATGGAGGGCGAGTAGTTTTTTGAGTTATTTTTTATTTTATTTTATTATTTTTATAATATTATTGGTTTAGAGAGGAAAAGGGGGTGTGCGGAGCACATGTTTAATATAGGGAGCCCTTTTCTAGTATTTATTTATTTAATTATTATTTTATTTATTTAAATTATTTGTTCTATGTAGAACGGGGGGTGCGGGGCACCTGTTACACCTTGTATTTATTAATTGGGGGCGAGCACTGTTCGCTGTTAGGCATTGCACGGGATTGGCTTCCTCATTTTCGTTGTGAAAAACCCCGCTTTGGGATTACAGAACATAAATTATATCTTTGAGATATTTCATAAGCTGCTTGCGAATTACAAGAGAGTGCAGCGCAAATAAAATAGACGAAATAAATAGTTATAGCTTATTTCGCTTAAACACCATACTTCAAACTCCACCTGTTATCGAGGAATATAACATATCTGGTACTTTTTGTAAAGTTCCAACAAAAGCCAGTCACTATACCTTTTTCAGCCTCTTAACAATGCATCTGTCTTCAGTAAGCTGCATCAGATCAGGTTATCTTTGCAACAGTCTCCATAAAACCATGGGTGCTCAATCTAGAAATCATTTATCTACTTAAAACATTAACTACATAGTTTGGATTTATGATATACCATCTCTAGACTACTTCTTAAATGAAATTGCGAATAACTGTTCCAAAAGAACGATAAAAACGATTATATATAATAGGAAGGAAATCGAGGTTATTCACTATCTGCTCTTAGCAAGTCTTTATTTTACCAGAATACTTGCGGTCGCATGGTGTGAGGGTAGTGTTGCTGGCCTACCTCTTTAAAGGTCCAAGCTTTGCGTTCTGGGGCAGGTAACATCAAAAGTAGTTTGAAAAGGTTTTTTCAAAATTGAGTCGCCCCTAGGCAGTGGTTTGGCAAACTCTCCGAGTGTATTTCTGCCATGGCAGGCTTCTGAGCATTAATTAATATTTTGCAGATGCCATTCGGAGGCGTCAGAAAACTGTAGGTCCCGCCAATTTGTAGGAAAAACTAGAAGCAGCACACCACAAATTGGTATAGAAGCTCGGCCTTAATCTGCTCTCAGGTATATCGCGCCAAATATTTTTTTTTTTACTTTCCGAGTATCTGTGTTCATTCGGGCATAAGCCCATCGACCTTTCACAGACTTAGTCTCTTGGAACCCATCTCATTAGAGTTCGAGAGGCGGCGTTATTTCTCAGTTCCATACTCAGCTCAAAGTTCCAGTTTTTGGCCAGATTAATTGTGACCATACCCGAGTTTTTTCTACTTTGGGAAGATTCAAAGCAACTCCTCATAATGTTTGTCTTATAAGTAATGCTCTTTTTATGAGAACTCGGCGTTCTTCACTTGCAATGTATGTATGTGAGAAACTACATATTAGGTATCATTTTAATCTTAATTTGAACTTAAACTTGAATGCTTTTTAGGGGAAGACAAAGTTCTACGCAATTTTAAATGGATTTCAGGGTTCTAATGAGCTGACCCTTGGTTTGATTACAAAAGGTACTTAATCTTCTCCAGGCCCAGCGTCAGACCAATTATTTTCGTCTCTTAAACCAGTCTAGCGAAAGTCTACCTCATAACGTGACTGTCGTAGACTGTTAAGGTTCTTAAATACACAATTCCGTCGCTGTCTTGAGGTGCACCCACTCATACTATTCCCGATATAGGAGCGTCATACCACTCGAACTAGCCATTCAAAAATTCTCATACAAACTAACATTGCTCTAATATCTTTAGTATTCCACTTCCGCCATCTATGAGTTTACAGCGTTTATCTAAAAGTTCATTCTCTTTCAATGACCTTTGCATCTCATTGATATTTTTTATTTGTTTGTTTATTTCCATTTCTGCTTTAGGCAAACAAGAGGCACTTACCTGTCTGCCTGTCCATAATTATCTATCATTTCAACACATTTCTGCTGCGCTGCTGGGTGTGTGTTTTGTTTTGATTTCATTTGATTGCGTATTGCTTTTGTATATAATTTTATCGCCGCTACCTGCCTTCAACTATCGGTCATGTGTATAAGTGTACTTATATGCCAGCCAATGGTATGAGTTTGTGTGCCATTATTGTGTAGGCACACAAGTGCGCTTCAATCTATTCATAAACCAAGCCTTTTGAGTTAACTCGTTAGCTGACGCCACTACCTTTTTGAGATTTGTTTTATTTTATTTGAAGGTATTTTAGGAATTCTTAAATAATAATGCATTTTATGTATGTAAGTAATGGAAATAGTATTTATAGTAGTTAGCATTAACAAGACATTGCCATTAAATGCGACTGCTACTTATTCAACACATTTAATCCTTGCTCTTTTACGCTCCTGTCTGGTTCATCAAAATTACGACTTAAATCTATCCACAATAACATTTAGTGCCTTTATTAATGCCACAAATACTCAAAAGTTCGGTTGTTTGTCTTTCTATTAGTATTAGCATTAAAAACAATTTAGAATTTCCGCTTGAAATAGTTGAAATTGACACTTACCATTGAGCGTCTCGTAATTAATGCCCGTATCCTTACTCCTTTGCCTTTGCTCTGATTCAATGTCTGCTTCGCACTTCCTGATTTCCTGTCTCTCTGTCCTTTGTTCGCTTTGTAAACTGTCAAGTCTTCTGTGAATTAGTGTTGTAACATGTAGATTTTATTGCACTGCTTTTCACTAAAAGTCAAAGGCGGAGTCGAGTGTGTTGGTCATTTAAGTATTTTCAAATCTTGTGTCCTTGTCTCTAAGGTATTTATGCCAATGTCGCTGTTTAATGGTTTTTGCCAAGAAAGCATTACAACGATTTACTGCTACTGTAAGATGAAGAAGCCGAATGGAATTTATTACTTAGTTGCTTAAAGTCTCGCTTTGAAATAGTTAGAATATATTATTACATACTAAATGCTTTCGAGATGATTTACGTTAATGTTCCCAAAATAAATTGTTGCTTAGTTTGTTTGTGACACTTCAAGTGTTTCAAGCTCTAGTAGCTTTCCAGTAAACCATTTGAGTGATAAATGAGTCAGAATGGAGTCCTAAATAGTAGCCTTCATTCACTTTATGAGCTTATTTATGAGCCCGCATTGAGGGATCTTCCTTCTTACAATGGTCGTTCCATATGAGCCAAATTTCACATATCATATAAGTAAGAGTCATATATGCCACTTTTTTGGCCTTATAATCTACATTTATTGGACTCAAAAAGGACTTCTTTCCGAAGTATTTTTAAAGTCATATATGACTATTACAAAATGCACAGGCTCTTAAGTTACGCCTTTTTGGCGTTAAAATGGAGACACTGGAATTGGAGAAGGATACCATCGAAAAAATACTTTAAACTAAATCTAGCCAGCAAGAATAATATAAACGAAGCGCAGAACAATGTAAATCAGGAACAGATTAGATGATGTAATTAAATTTTGATTCAATTAAAAAAATTTCCAAAACAAAATATGAATATTTGTTCCAAGCTGCTTTATTAAATTAACGATTGGTTCATAAGTTTGATCGAACGGGAGTACTTCAAAAATGTTTGAGATGTTGTGTTTTGCTGCAGAAAGCTACATACATATGTGCGCCTTAAAGTGAATTCGACCAACCTTTCTTGTTTAAGTCTTTTGTATTTATTTGTGCAGAAAATCGAAATATTTATAGCACTACTGTACAAACCGATTTGAACCATTTTTACCCAGCAAAGAGTTATTGTCGTAGAGGCAAACACTGTCCCAAATATAGTTATCGTTGGTTGACTTTTGTTAGGTAAGTTTACCTACATATAGGGTCGTTGACCACTTCTCCAAATTTATCAAAATTGCGCAATGAACTTTACAATTAGTTCATAGCTAGTTGGATGTATCTATTTCGGAAGCTCCTTACAGCTCTTTTGAACGACCTTTTGGTGCCGGTGGTGATAGACGAACCAGCTTATCTGAGCGATGTTCATATTTGGCGCTAGCATTCGGTTTTTTTTTGTAAATTTTTTTTTTTGTGTTTTTGTTTTTTTGTTTACCTATTGTTAAATGCTACCAAGATATTACACGTTTTTTATGGGCTGACTTTTAGAACAAACTAATGTAGCTAAGTAACTCTGTTTCTAATTTGAACATAATAACTTCATAGTTTTCTAGGTTTCGTAAGTAGGCGCTAACACATCCATTTTTCTAAAACTTTTTTTCTTCATCCAGAGCCATAAGACCAGTCAAGGTGTCCAATTTTATTAGTTTATCGATTGAGAATTATCAAAATGTTTAAATTTTCCTACCTTTTCCAATCAGCATATCATAAATTTCATGGACGGATGAATATGTCTCGCTAGATTTCTTATGTAATGCCGATAACTTTAATATATCTATTACGAATCGTTGACGTGGTTACATCCAGCTGTTATTTCAGCAAAATTATAACACCTTTGTGCTAAGAACACCTAGAAATAAAAAGTTGTGGGATAAAAAAAGAAAAAAGAAAGTTCCTATGAAGATAATTAGGTTTAAGCTCATTTCAAATTGGCATTCTGAATATAAAAGAATTAACATAATGTAGCATGATATAACATAGCATGACGTAACATAATATAACATAACATAATATGACATAACATAATATAACATAACATAATATAGCATAACATAACATACCATAGCATAACATAACATAACATAATACAGCATAACATACACAACATAACATGAAATAACATCAAATATGACATAACATAACGTATGACAACTACTATGGGACTATTTTCGTATAATATTCGAATAAACGAATAAAAATTTAAAAAAAATTCGAATAGTATTTATTCGAATAATTTATCCGTTTATTCGAACAGTATTATTCGAATAGTTGTATTGAAATGCGAGAGATGTCGGAAGCGAAATTCACTGTCTTCGTCGCTTCTACCTATGAGCATGCATTCACGTTTTGTATGTTTGCGTGTACAAAAGTGTGCATAAGCTGTAGTGATATTTGTTTAACTATTCGAATACCTATTATTCGAATAGTTGCCATTTATTCGAATAATACTATTCGAATAAAAGAATAAATTATTGAATAAATATTATTCGAATTTTTTATAGCCTTCGAATAAATGGATTTTTTATTCGAATAAGTTGTATTCGAATAGTCCTATGCCTAATGATAACAGAACATAGCATAGTAAAATGCTTAATATAAAAAAAATATACATATATACATATCCCTCTAATGAATAGTCACCATCTTATAAGAAAAAGAATATGCATTATAGAAATAGAAATGTAATAAAAATGTGTTTTAAAACTTCCATGCAAAGTGCCGCGGCAACAATCCGTCTCTCGAAAACTGCATTCCTCCTACGGCCTTGCAACAATTTCCGCGAACTTACCGATAGCAAAACGTGCACACGTACTTAAAGTTGAACGCGCTTGCATTGCTCAAATAAAAAAAAATATATCAAATTAAATAATATTTTCTACTGTAGTTGGGGACACCAGCAGGAGAAGCCATAATAATATCAATGTGTAATGAATGACTGTGCCGCCGACAGGAACTGGTTTTTATTCATAGATATGTACCTGTGTGCATAAGTGGTTGTGTGTTTGTAACTGCAGACGACAACAAGTGGCAAAGTGATTACGGTGAAGTCATAAAAATTTACCAAAAAAAATTATTAAAAAACAAAAGTTGAAAGGAAGTTTATACATTTGTTGTACGAGAACTTGAAAATTAAATACAAAAATCTCAACAAAAACTTTTTAGAAAAAAAATCAGCTCCGACAGGTAAAAAAAACGCAACAAATTAACTAGAAAATTACAACTTAAAAAAGATATAACAACAACTACATAGCGTAGCTACTGCACATCAACTTCAGCTATCATAATCATCGTCACCCCATTTTGTGCATGCGCATGACCATGGCTTCGCTGCAGCAATATCAACACCAGAAGCGGCCTAGCATCACAAACTGGTTCTCATCGTTGCGTCGCCAGCCCAAAAGCAAGAAAGCCGCTGCAGCGCTACATGCTGGTGACAAGAATTTCCAGCGCAGTTGCTTCGATCTTAGCGCCAATAGCACATTTTATGTGCCACAAGTGGAGTTGTCGGGGCAGGGGAAAAAGGGACAGAACTTTCTACCAAGCGCCAGCGGTGTATCCGTCGACAATCTGCAACAGGAAGATGAAGATAGCACAAGTGATAGTGATAAGCGTGCGCTGGTTAGTAGCGGCAAACGTGTTTCACAGCTATGTTCACGTTGTTGTTGTAGCAGTAAATATGCAACGTCATCACGCCCAGAAACGCCACAAATGCGAAAACGTGCTGATACGACGCCGGCGCAACTTAAAACGGCGTTGCCTACAACACCAACGCTGGAATCAAAGAAATCACCTTTGTCTCCAACGGCAACACCCTACATCAGCGTTACAAGTTACAATATACCGGTCCTGACAGATAATCCCATTTACGAAAGAAAGACGCAAACAACGACAACAACAACAACTAGAACGAAATCTCCAACAGTGGACAATCCAACACCTGAAACGCTGAGCACCCAAACTAAAGTCAAAAAAGATACTACACGAAATGTGCATGTGACGCGTCTGCCAAGCGATGATCCAAATACTCTGCTAGTAACCAAATGTTCCGAATTTACGCGTTCAGTTGTTACCACCACGAAGTCACATAAGGTCATCTCACGTCCGGTCGAATTGGTGCTGAATGAGCGTGGTGAGCTAGTGGCGCGTAGACCGCAACGTGAACGCACCAAGCAACGTTCTAATAGTTTGGATAATGTGCTACAAGAGGATGTGGATGAGTCAAACGTATCCCCACACTCGGTAGAGATCAAGAATGGTAAACCGTTTTGTACGCGTCTTATAACTGTGAGTCCACTTGCCGATTTGGTGAGTGATTTGCGTTTTATTGACGATAGTTCAACATCACAAAGCGAAACGGAACGAAATACGCAACATAACAAAGAATATGGAACACATTGTAATGCACTAAGAACAAAAGATTTGGTGAAAGGCTTACAATTGAATTTGAGTGGTAGCATAGTCGGTAGTGATGACAGTGGTGTTGGTTGTGACAATGACGGCTATGACAATAACAATTATCTCTGTGAGGATTGTCGGAATGTCTTGGTGCGGAACCGTAACAATGCGGAGAAAAATGCTGTGATACTACGCAATAACAAGGTAGGCATGCTAACAATAGAGGAATAAGAATAATATGTAAGAATATCTTCTAGTTGGATACCTGAGTAGTGTTGTATAAGCACAAAAAGGGGGTGATGTTTGGATAAAGGCATGAAATGAATTAGCTAAGCAATCCGCTCTCTTCATGCTATTTTTAAATTATTTCTTAATATTTTGCTTTTTTTTTGTTCAATTCGAACACGCTTTGTGATAATTCTTTGCTCTGCTTTGTTGTCCGATAAACCGGTTGAGGAGTGCTCTTATGTGTAACTTAAAATCGGAATTTTGATCAATTACCTGTGTGTAGTTTTATTTGTTTTCTATCACAATAAAAATTAAACAGGTTTACGCTACACTTTACTATAGCTGCTATCGTAATACGCGCTTTCTGTGATTGTGGCGCTTTCTAGTTAGCCGGCATGCGCAGATTTAATATGTAGCAGTGGCGTAGCTGGTATAGAGGGTCGTTCACCTGAAACTTAATTCCTAGTTTTGATAATCGGTCTGCATGTTGGCGTAAGTAAGCTGGACGTTGCGGCTAACGACGGTGGCCATCTGCCAATGTTCTGATATAACTTTATTACAAATTATTTCAGCTTGAGATGGTTCAGAAAACAGCCTTGACCACAAGTATATGGGGAAGAAAGCACGCATGGGACCCTGCAAATGTGTTTATCGTAGGCATAAGTTATAATAAAAATTTAGTAGAATTGGAATCGTAAATGTGAAAACTTCAAAATAGTTCAATTTGCGGAGACAACATACATAATAACCGAAAACTGGATGAATGAGCCTCGTTAATAAGCGCTAGGACCGTGTGCGTCAACCTTCTTAAAAAGTCCCTTCAGCTCTCGCTACTGTTAGTGCTCTAACAGCTGAAAGAAGGGCCAAGAGTGCTGGTAGCAAACTCTCCGGGGAATGGTCTAATGTTCTATGTCCCGATAAATCGGACTTGGAGGTGGCCTTGGCAGAGTCCCTTAAAACAATAACAGTCTTTATTTTTACCTAAACTCAGAAACCTACATTCCGGTCCTGCAGTCCTCTTAATCTTTTCCGGCATTCTTATCTGAGCTAAGGCTTGGACGGATTTTCTTCAACCTGCAAATGTTGCCAGACCATCGCCCAAAAAAATTGTTCTTGGTTTAGTGTCGCCACGACAATTGGTCTTAGGATCTGAAGAGAATAGAATTATTTCCCTCGTAGTTTCTTGAACATATCCCAATGCTAATACTTATGTTATATTTAGCCACGAAACATAAAGACTGTAATCTCTAAAATCTTTCACCTGCATCAGTTCCCGCAACATACAAACAGCTCAAATTTTATCAGGCCACCCTTTTTTCTAAATTAGTGACCACACCACTGTTTCTAAATTAAGAGTTAAGACACTTAAAAGCAGGTAGCAATTCTATCTTGCAATATTTATTAAGCTAATCGTGAATGCGACAGCTTTGAATAGCCATTGAGAGGCTCAAAATATGGAAATTTCCAGGCTAAATTTTGAAGGTTATCGAACAAAGTGAAGATTAGAGATTGAAGTAAATTTAAAAAACAAATTTAAAAAAATTCCAGACCATTATAAGTGGTTATTTGTGTAGTAAACTAAAATAACCTGTTCCAACCGTCTGGACCGTCTAAATATATTCATTCAATACAAAGTAGGCGCAACTGCCTTCGGTATGTAAGAAGAGGTTTGAAGAATCAGGCAATGAGATAAATAGCAACAAATTACGCAAGGCTACATTGGCCCATGCTGTGGAAGCGCCAGTCTACAACATAAAAATTACATACGGGATTGGAGTGCGAACTCTACATAATTATTATTCAGACCTGTTAAATAATAATTACTAATCATAATGATTACCGGTTTGATTAATTACTTTCTTAAGAATCCATTTAATGATTGATTACCAATTACTTTCAATTTTTAATGATTATGTTCCAATTATAAAACTTGTTTTGATTACTTTAAATATTTTTTTTCGTAAATTTTTATTTTTTTAGTTTATTTTTTGTTTTCAGTATTGTTGTAGAAGCACATAAATATACACATAAACAATACTAAAAAAAAAAAAAATCAATAATAATCAGTAAAAATCAATAGTAATTAAAACAACTTCTTTTTAATTATTTTTGATAAATTTTTATTATTTTTTATTTAAAATTATCATTACCAATTAAAAAAGTCGCCTAATTAATTGATTTCTTATCACTAATCAAATTTGACAGGTCTGTTAAACCTTCAGGTCATATATTATTATTCTATAGCGTTATTTCTAAAACATCCATAAATATATGGCAGTTTTTTAAACATTTAAAATTTGGTTTAATATATTTTCTTTAATTTTATTTCATTTCCTATTAATTTTATATGATTTGCAAAAAAGTCAATCATAAAAGTCAATTTGGTGAAAAAGTGTTATTAATTCAGAATATTAATCTGTGGTTATCACTAAAATATTCGCTTTATATCTAAAATTGCTTTTAAATCTGATTGCGTAGTATCGTTTATACTTAATTTCATATAATGTGGGTATTTTGCTCATATGATTTAAGAGTCTATTTTTAAGCGCGTAGTTTCCCCAACTAAAATCATTTGTGAATTTTTTTCTCAGACATATTTAGAATTCTTTTGTCATCAGAGAAAAATTCTTATAAAAAAATCTCGTCACCTTTTAACGATAAAGTTTATGAGATCATCGCATACAAATTGCATATGGATATTAGCACCTACAGTGATGTGCATTGAGATAGGAATATTATTTTTGAAATTAAATTAATTTAATGTGCCGGTAATATCTAGAGAACTCTTTTTTTTTTACGAATAACTGTATATTATTTTCATTAATTTCGACCAAAGCTGTTTTAAATACTACTTATTGATTCAGTCTTCAAAAATTTGATAGTAAAAAATTATATTATTAATTGAAAAATAAAAGTTTAGAACTTTTGGCACTCTGCTCTTGAGAACCTTTTAGCAAGAATCTAACTAGGAACTGAAAGTTGCTCTGGGTGATAAGATCATAGAAACAATTGTATCTTGAATGTCGAAACAATCAATTTGCTGGTAAGCGTTGGATGAAGTGGAAAAGACTACTTAATTCCTAGTGAGTTATATCTGGACCAAAATGTTTCATTTAATCTTTTGTGTCTCTTCTGGATAGCTGTTTTTTCTCAGACCATAAGAACTCTGAGGTTTTTAAGGTTATTCAAAATTATACTAACCAAGTATAAATATTCTTTAGGAGACCGGACATTAGGGTGTTTTTTTTTTCTTTGATTCGATCTGTGCTTAGTTCATTAATTCTTATAAAAAAAGTATATTTCATAATTTTTCACAGCGTTTCCATATTTTTGTTCTAAACTGTAATTACATTTAAAGTGCAGCTTTTGAAAGTCAATGGACCCACCGACGCCGCACCTTGTAAACGTAGTCACTAAGTGCTTCATTGTATTAGTAATTTAATTAACTTGCGGAATCAATTATGAGTAATGACGGACATATTGAAGGCTATTAATAAAGAATTTTCTTATAACATTTTAACAAAAATAACAATTTTATGTCTGTACTTACAATTGTTAAAACGATAAAAGTTAATTAACATAGCTATGTCTGATGTATATTGGAACGATTTTTCGTCATCCCTTGTCAAATTTGGTTTTGAGACAAACCGGTTTCGGCGTTGTGCCATCATCAGTGTCGATTTTCGTTCTCCTAACTATGTCTCATTGAAAATTAAATTCTAACTATGAGAAGAGAGAGGAAACGAGAAAAAAATTGCATTGTGTATACGTTCAACTCACGTTGACAATGTTATTCTTGTAAATTTCTCATACAAATTGCAAATAAATAAATTTAGGCATTTGATTTTTTTAAATTACATTTCTACATATTAGGGATGTAAATCCCGGGATCTGGTACTTTTTAAATTCCGAAAATAACGGGATTTCAATATTTTACGAGATTATATAAGTCTGATTTCGTATGAAGCATATCTTAATTTTTTTTTGGAATCTTTTTACATATTTTAATTTCTTTTTTAATTGTGTTGTGTAAGGAAACTTAAAACTTATTAGCAACTAACAGGAAATTAAGGGTTCCAAAGCCTGATTTTTTCTCTCAGTTCTGCTCTATAACCGATATTTTTGTTTCCTGGAAATATCGTCACAGTTTATGTTCTTCAACCGATCATATGTGATTCCAAAATCCTTATATGGGTCGGTGAAAACATTATCCGTTATGAAAGATTTTTTTTTATAAAGAAAACAATTACAATAAAACTGGTGGTAAGCCGCTTCTATATTTATCTCTTTAAATAAGTCTTTCAATCGCCGATCTCCTCCTGATTGAGTTTGAAGAATCTAGGCAAACAATATCAATTTATTACGATCAGTTAATCACATAAGTTAAACAAAACACATATGTATATTGCGTTGCTTCCAAATCAATGTGCTGCTCATACCCGGAGAAATGCTTTCGACAAATAATAAGCATTCTTCAACCATTTTCACTTTTATTTCAATGGCACTTATCTTACTTAATTGTTTTTTATTAAAAACTCCCACTGTTTGCAGTTTAAAACGCCTATAAAGCGACTGTAATCCGATTTTCAATACAGCTATCGTTTTTTAATGAATATTCTATACATGAATACATGCCATTTTAACATGAGAATCTTATATACAAATATTCAAGATGAATGCAATGTAGAACCGTTTTCTGCTAAACTATAATTGTAAGGTATACAAATTATATATGTATAGATAGGAAATTTTGCGGTGTACTTTTAGCCGTAAATAAAAAAAATTTTAAAAATCATTTTAATATAAAAAATTTAACATAAAAGTTACACCACTACACATTTACTTATTCACACTATAGACATGCTGTGTGTGTGTGTACTTGCTTTTTGTGTAAAATGCTGAATCGTGAGCATGGCCGAGGAGTTGCTTTGTAGGAAAAAATTAAGAGCCGTAGTAGTGTGAGTAGACTTGCCATGCATGTTTTTGTTTTATTCGTGTGGTCGGCTCTCACTGTGAGTGCGAAGAGTTGGTAGTGGACCAATGAAAAATAAGTATTCGCACTATAGATACTCTGTTGTGTCATGCATTTTTGCTTTAGTTGTTTTAATTGCATTGATCACTGGCTACGATGCCCAGTGTCAGCGGCTCTCCTGAGAGCACGAAAAGTTGCTTTGTTGGAGACATAAACAAGCAATTTCCAATATGAGCAAATATGTAAAATTCATTGCTGATACCTACAAACAGGGTTTACAAAAATAAAATAAATGATTACTCATAAAGAGTATTAAACACCGAAGAAAATTAAAGGAAAATAGAGGAAAGGAAAAGAATTGAAAGGAAGGAAAATTAAAGGAAAGAAAAGGAAAAGGAAAGGAAGGAAAGGGAAGGGAATGGAATGGAAAGGATAGGAAAGGATAGGAAAGGAAGGAAAATTAAAGGAAAGAAAGGAATGGGGAGGAAATGAAAGGAAGGGAAAGGGAATTAAAGGAAAGGTAAGAAAACGAAGGGGAAAGAAAGAAAATAAAAGGAAGGGAAGGGAAAGGAAAAGAAGTTTGAGGAAAGTAAAAAATAAAATAAGAGAGTAAAAAAGAAATCAAGGAAAATAAAAATATGTTAGAGGAAAGGAACGACATAGAAAGGAAGAAAAAAAGGCGGATAAAACATACCTACAGCAAAAAAATAAAATAAAATAAAGTTTATTGGTTGAATTTCAACCACTGGGCGAACTCTAGTGTTATAAAAATGTTGATTTAACAGTTTTAATATAAATTTAACGTGAAACATGTTGTTTTGACTATTTTCAATGGTAAATGCCATTTTTTTTGGCGAAATGTATTATTAAATGAGAAACTGATATGAAAATGTAATACATGCCAATGTTGATTTAACAGTTTTAATTTTACATGACTTTTCTTTCGGTGTATCTATTTTATTTTGATTTGCGAGTATGGGACTACTCCCTATACTTCTGTGTATTACCATATAATTTTGTATACTCCCTTTTAGCATTGCATGTCGTAGGAAGGCGAGTAATAGAAAAACTCCCTTTCACCTTTCAAAAAACAATAATGGAGTCTTTCTAATCCTTTTTTAAGAATCAAAATAGAGTAATGGGGGAGTTTTGGAGAATTTTAGAAAACGTCCTAGGAGAGTAATAAGGCAAACATTAGACATTCCTCCTAAACGACCAATGAAAGATCTTTGAAGATTACTATTTTTAAACTCGTAATCGAGCAAGGGAAGAGGACTCATAAATACCTCACATATCAGAAATAAGGGATTAATTATAGATAACAACATACACGTTAATTTAAATTGTTTCTTTTTTTTTATTTTCGCATATTACATACCATTAAAAAACAAAAATTAAATTGACCACTTAGATGACTACAAGCTTGCAGCTTTTAATTTTGATGAATTTTTTTATCCATTTGTTGAAATTTGTTTTATTTTTCTTGGCATAGAAATTCGGCTTATTTAAATAGGTGTTAGCCAGGAGTAGAAGTTGTAGAAATCTCTACGTTCGCTCAAAAATATATAGAAGTGAGTCATCTCTTATCAATAACTTGAGGAGGTCTCCCAAATTGCGCAAATATTAGGAAAATCTGAGCACAGTGTGTAGAAATCTCTGTTATTGATCCGAAAGGATGTTAGGGGAGTACTCTCTTATTTATTGTTTAGGGATATCTCTTCTTTTCCCCCCATAAAGAGTAGCATAAGAGCAGAAAACGAAAATAATATCTTCTATTCTTCTAAAAAGATGTCAAAGAGAGTACTCTCTTATTCATCGCATGGAGAGATCTTGCTTCAAGTTTTACTGGGTAATGAAATAGCTTTTGTTTTGAATAAAAAAAGCATTAAAACTCCAAATATTGGTTATATATTTTAAAGTGAGATTCTCCCCTAAACAATTTTTCCACTTTTTTTAACCTAAGAATAACGAGTACCTAAATCCCGGGAATGTAAAACCAGTTTCCGAAAATCAGGGTAATTTAAACATTGAAACATGACCATCTCTAATATACTCGTATTTGTAATTAACATATGTATATAAATTATGTTGTCATCGGTGCAATCATCGATACCTTCACATATTATAAAGAGGTTATGTACGAGGTAAAATGAAAATTTTCGTGTGAGGAACTAACAAAGCAAAAGCGCAAAATTAAGAAAAAAATTTTTAAATATTTATTTGTTTGCATATATTCTACTTATTATACGATTATTAAAGTGACAACAGCTGGGCTATTTCAGCGTCGCCTGATGGTGAAAGTCTTTTATCTTTGCGCACTTTGATTTTCGTTTCACTTTCGGACAGATATTTTGTTGTACTCGCAAATTTTTTTTTCTTTATTTGCTACTTACCATTGGAAGCAACGATTTTGGCATAATCAATAGAAAGTTTAAATTATATTTGTGCCAAAGAAATGAACTAATTTAAAATGCCTTTGATGACTCCATTTGATGCGCATTTTAGTCCAAGGCAGTATGTGAAGGCATAAAAACTGCGAGGGTTACTTTAAAGGTTTTGAAACCAGCGACGATTTGATAAGATAAGCCTTACTTTAGATTATCCGATGCATAATGGTCACTAAGTTTTCTTCAGTTTACTAATTTAAAAGTGTGGCGAAACAGAATCACAAGAAGTCAGCGGAAATCATTAAGCTTGATAGAACTTTTTGATTTAGGATATTTCTACACATCAGTAGTAGCGCTGCCCTTTGAACAAGAAACAGATCAGTGGCGTCGACATTTAGTTAGAAAATCGATTTGAATAACTGATATTAAAAGATATATATTAAAAGTCTTGTAAAATCAGAATCCAAAATTTACCTGACTGAAGCAACAAACCCGACAGTAAAAATTTCATTCCATGGACATCAGCCTGTTTCAAAAAAGTTCTCAATATTTATATTCGTATTGAGAACTTTCTTTTGGATCAAATCAAACATTCAATAAAAATAGGAGTTATGTGACAAAAAAACCATCACTCTGATAGCGTAATGCTTAACAGAACGTGCAAAATGTCGCTGGTGAACTAGTCTAGCAGCTTTCGAAATGGATTTATAAAAATAGTTATGGAGTTTGTCTCTAAATTTTCCTTTTCTATTAAATTGAAAACTTTTAATAATTAATAAAAATTATTAAAAATAAAAAAGGAAATAATCTTCATAAAATTTATATTCATAAAAATTACTATTCTTGGCTTTGAGCTCATTTACGAGTATGGTCATGAATACAACACAAGATATTTTATGAAATATTGTTTTTAAGTCAACAGCAAACTTCTAGTACTCCTGTAGGAAATTCATGTAAAGACAAATTTGACGAAGTATGTTCTAGTTTGTTAGGTATTGTTGGAATAGGGCTGATTCCAGGGACAAAATCAGCGACGGGATTAAAAGCGATCTTGCGAATATTCTCTAACATATTTGAATCAAAGTTTATTGAGCAAACTGGAATTGTGTATAGTGGTGTATTAGTATAATACTGCTTAAGCCAAGTGCTGTTTCCCACGATAGCAGCAAGAGGGCCTTGGCTCATTTAGCCTGAGAGAAGCGCATGTGTTGGCTTAAAACTCTTAGAAGGAGATTAAAATGTATCTTCAGCCTGCTTTCTGAAGATGGCGAAGTATAAAAAACGAAGTAGTTTACAATTTTTTAAAAACTATGCTAGATACCGGCAGGAAATAATCTCCAAACCACCAACTTAATGCGTATCTCTCGTAAAAGCTAAGTCATTTTATTGTCATTAAAAATGCCCATCCCTCGGTCTTTCTAGGCGTGTTAGCTACAAAATGAAAAGCATTCGCGGTTTTACAAGCGAAATTTGCAGTTCTGTGCGTTTAAAATTCAAGTTTGTATACACAAATTTAGCTATTTTTAAAATTCATCAACAGTCTCTACGTTTCGTTTACCAGCAATTGTTTCTTCCTCTTCCGCTTAAAGTTTACATTAAGCGAAAAAATGCAAATTTAATTGACACGCATTTTCCAAAATACTTTCAGCGTACATATGGAAATACATTTATTTTTGGGTTTTAAACATTTGCCTTCAGTTAAGACAGTTTAGTTTGTCAAAAGAAAAAGAAATTACCGAGTTTAGTGTATTTAGCTATCGACTTAAAAAATATTTTTTTTTTATTTGCAGCAAATCAAAGATGAACTCGGAGAGGTGGTATCGGAAATGGAGGCATTGGAAGTGCCTGAAGACAATAAACTTTCCAAAGAGAAACAAATGTCAATTGGGCGAAAAAAGTTCAATATGGATCCAAAGAAAGGTATGTAAATAACCCTAAGCAAACACTTACCAACATTCTTAAAATGTTTTAAGAGAATATATCTACGGTTAAGTGGACACAGCGTTCTCCTGGCCTAAATAGGTTTAACAAAAATTACGACAAAAAGTGTGAATGAGTTATGGTCAGCGACCGTCCAGAGTACCAAAATCCGTTTCAACACACCTTGTCCTTCCCGAAAATGTCCTGCCTGTACTTTCTTTCCTTATCTGCCTCTTCATCTTTCACTTACTCTGACTTTCATTTCCCCCTTTTTCTCATCCTCCCTTGTGGACTCTTCTTCTCTATCTCCACATCTAGTTGTACCACAACCCCTACTCCTAACTACACTACATTCCTGTCTCGGCGTCAGCTCGGTTTCTTTGCACACTCTATTTTGCACAGCTATTTTCGAGGTTTCTACCAAATTTTATTTGTATGCTTTTGCTCCCTACTCTCGAATTTTTCCTTTGCGATAATTAAAATTAATTAATTGGCCGCGCATGCCATTTGCATATGCAACCATTGAGTTTTTAAACTACAGCGAGTTATTCCAATAATGTACTGCACCCTTCAAAATGCCAACGAACTGTCAAATTTGTCAACCCAAAAGTAATTGTATGCTTCGAGAAGTGTGTGCTTATGCTCATTTATTTAAGTAATTTTTGATGAGCGAACGCACCCCAAAATTTAATGTGTGATGAGATCTTCTTATTTCATGCTTGTGTCCTCTACCCTCAGCGACTTGTCAATAGGTTTTTTCCCCATTCTTTTTGTTATATGTAGTTCATTTCATTGCCATTCCGCCGATCATCCTTGAAGCCATCAGCAAAGTCATACAATGTGATAAAGTTGTCATTAATATAATGATGATGGTATTTTATTGTGTCTTTTGCTTTTCGTACGCAAGCGCCCTTATAAGTTGAGAGCGCTCATCACATATGTTCTGAGGAATTTTAGAAAACTAAGTGCCAAAAGATGAAAGCACCGCAAGTCTCACCGTTTAAGTAGTTATGCGTTGGCGACAATAATTTGTGCAACAATTTAATTTCAATTGCCACATTGTGAAAATTAGGCTGTTCCACATTCTTGTACTGAACATTGACGCATGTGAGGAAATTCTAGTTAAATTACGGCAGATGTCACACAGTTGGATTCCAATAAAAGTAGGAAACGATGACGCATCTTCCTTTACACGCTTCTTTGGCACTTAAATCATCATTTATCAACATAAAATTACAATTTGCGAACACAACACACGACAATCCTTTAGATAGATGCTTGCTCATGCCAAAAGTTCTGATTTATTTGTTTACACTTGCGCCAAGCAGAAATGAACGTTTCTGAAGCTTTCTGATAATATCCATGTAACATTTTAGATGAACAAGTGTGTTAAATATATTTTATCTGAAACTTTAGATCCGATAAAGTAGGAGTATTTTATTCAAAAATAACGAATTTGGAATCTTTTCTCAGCTAGGTTCTTTTACCCAACTGTCGAGCACGCAGGTGGAGTTGGACAATTTTTTATCATAATTGAACGGGCTTCAAGCTTTCCTTGTCCTCTAAAATGGTTATAGGTTGGCTATTTTATCAATCAAAAAGCCCATAAATTAAAAAAAAGTTGGATGACCTTTAGAATTTTCCTACAACTTTCTTCAAACCCATAAATAACGATCATAATTATGATTACTTGCTTTTGACAAGAATACACAATCTTCCTGTTCATTAAGTAGTGTAAAATTTCATGGGAGCGTGTCATTATTCTGTATTACAAAATTCTGTGTGACAAAATTCTGTAAATTGCAAAAAAATTCTGCTTGAACAAAATTCTGCTTTTTTAAAATTCTGCTTTTTAAAATTCTGCTTTCTAAAATTCTGCTTTCAATGTTCTGTATTACAAAATTCTGTATTAAAATATAATGTTAACAATGTTAAAGAGGTAATGTAATTATTTTGAAAAAGTGTACATATGTATATATTTTATTTGTTTTGTCGCAAGTTTTCATGTGGTTGTTGTAAATTATTAGGCTGTACTTAAAAACGCGCAAAAGAGTCGGATCGGTGGCATGTTGCCACCGATCAGGGCAACCACCTGGACTTGGCATGGCGTAGCCCAGGGTTATTTAAATAAGCGCGGCCGAAGGCCGCCTATGCAGAAAGGTCTTTTGTACAGAATAACTGTAGTTCGCGTAGCTGCGCACTTTTTCAAAATAATTACATTACCTCTTTAAAATTGTTAACATTATATTTTAATACAGAATTTTGTAATACAGAACATTGAAAGCAGAATTTTAGAAAGCAGAATTTTAAAAAAGCAGAATTTTAAAAAAGCAGAATTTTAAAAAGCAGAATTTTAAAAAGCAGAATTTTGTTTTTAGAATTTTGTACATACAGAATTTCGACACCAACCCAAATTTCATTCATGATCAGGTGCGAGTCCTTCTAAGACTTCTGGCCTGAAAACTCTCTTTATAGAGCCAATGACGCGCTATTACTTTCCGGGCTAACCATTACATGGTCAATAATCATTTGAGGAAGTCGTGTGACAATTTCTCTCCTCATCTCCAACAGGCTTGTCTTTCATGGCTGCCTCTGTTTTTGAAGTATTCTCTGCGCGCTATAGGTCTGTTATACATTTTATGCAGTAAACAGCGCATCTGACAGTATTAAGTACTTCCACAAACACTGCAGAAATTTATCATAACGGTTGTTCTATGAAACCAACATATTTTTACGAAATCGTCACCAATAAAATACTATTATTATCATAATAACCAACAATCATAAACCATCCATCACCGACAGCTTGCATGTTGCCGGTGGCGTGTAGATATTGTTTAGCAGTGTGCTCTATATATGTAGGTGGAGAGATGGAGTAAAGCGTTTTATAAATGGTGCAAAAATTCAACGGTGCTTTCGTCACTGATTTAATTGCCGCAAATATGTATTTGACTGGTTGTCGGCATGCCTAGTCATTCATTTATAACAAAGTATGTACAGTGTGCGACAAAACTAAAGCTCCGAAATTCCCTTTAAAACGTTTTACTCAAAAAAATCGTAAGTACAAGTTCTATAATGTTTGGTCCTTTTTTTGCAGGAAGAATACATATTAGGTATTAGAAATTTTAATAAATAAAAACAGTTTTATAGTTCATCAAAAAAATTGTGTACAAAAAATCCGAAGAATTCAAAAAGTGGAGCGACAAAACTAAAGCACCATCAAATATTTATGGGACAAACCCGAAGTTTTTCGTTATTTCGTGACATATCGGTGGTTTTTTATGGCAGGTTCACATCGTGTTGGCATTGACTAAATTATTTAAAGAAAATTTCTTAGGAAATATTTGTACACGCTAGTTCAACCTCGGATTTTTAGGATCCATAATTTTTTATAGTTTAGCTGCTGGGTTAAATAGCACTGGCCACGATAATACGTCGACATTATTAGCTTTAAACAGCAAATCGCCGAATGTTTCGGCAAAATGTCTTTTTAATAGATTAACCTTATTGGCATTCCTTCCTCTCAAAAAGTAGGACGAAGATTTTATGAATGGCTTTGTACATAAAACGATTCTATAACAGTTCAAAAGTTTGAATTGGACCCACTCCACGGCCGGAGACACCTTTACAAACCCTTACACCGCCTCAACCGTGTTTGACTGATCAAAAAGTGGAGTAAAAGTGAGTAAGCCTTGTGTTTTAAGCCAGCGAACAACCTTCAGAGTGTCCTAATATTTCAGAAAACTTTTATTCGAAGTGAAGTAAGCGGTCCTAAAGAGCACGTCTTTAAATGGTCCTACATGGAGTAGGTGTCCCAAAACCTTTTACAAAACTTCTTGCGGAAACAAGAAGACATAATTTTGGTCCACGAACGTTTGCCTGATCGATACTATACGGTGTTTTTCGTAAACTATTACCTACTTGTATGGTGCCTCGCTGAGCCCAAAAACGCTTGTGGTACGCTAAATAAGGTCATGAAAAATGTTAAAACATTTCACAGTAGTATTCGCTGATTTACTTTGATTAAATTTGGGTAAAATTCTTTCGCAAAATACCACAAAATAATTATTTCTCGCAAATCTTTTAAACTTCTACCAATCATCCAACCTCGTTTAACGGCTAAATGAAAGAAGGGAACCCTTATTTGAAATGTTTCGAAATAAATTGGCGTGGTTATTTTTTGTTTTTTAGAACACATTCATAAAAAACAAGACCTACTTTGATTTGGTGCTTTAGTTTTGTCCCACAAATTTGTTTAGTTAGCCTGAAAATTGCTATTAATTTTTTTTAATGGATCATGAAAACAGTTTTTTTTCATGTTTCCAATAACTAATATGTGGCCTGTATCAATAAAAACAAATACAAAATTTAGAACGAGTACATAGAATTTTATTTAATGATATTTAGTAGAAGGACTTTCGGTGATTTAGTTTTGTCGTACACTGTAGATAATACAAACAGTTGTACAGGGTGTTTTTTTACAGGTTTGTTTTTCGAATAGAGATAAAACTGGCATTTTGTGGTCAAATCTGGCAACTCTAATGTCATTTATGTTCAGTTTGGTTTGCCATTTCATCATGAACAGGTTCACAAAAGAACAACGCTTGCAAATCGTGCAAATTTATTTCGAAAATAATGGTTCAGTTCGCGAAGTTTACCGTGAGCTCCGTCCATTTTATGGTCGACATAATCGTCCATCAGAGCAATTAATTCGGTTAACCATGGATCGTTTTCGCACTACGTTTACTCTATGTGATAATACGCATCCGCAGAGACGTCGAACAGTGCGCACCGAAGAAACAATTGCCGCTGTAGAGCAAAGTGTTGAAGAGGACCCGAATGAATCGATTCGCCACCGTGCACAGCAATTGGAGCTTTGTCCATCAACTTTATGGAAGATTTTGCGCAAAGATCTTGGCTTGCGACCTTACAAGATCCAGCTTGTGCAAGAATTAAAGCCGCGAGACCATGCAATGCGTCGTGATTTTGGTGTATGGGCCGAAAATGAGATTGATTTCGATGCTGATTTTCATCGCAAAATTTTGTTCAGTGATGAGGCTCATTTTTGGTTGAATGGCTACGTCAACAAGCAAAATTGCCGCATTTGGAGTGAAGAGAATCCACATGAGACCCTTGAAACGCCATTACATCTACAAAAACTGACTGTTTGGTGTGCTCTATGGGCTGGTGGAGTCATTGGGCCATACTTCTTCCGCAATAATGCTGGAGAGGCAGCTACCGTTAATGGAGACCGGTATAGAGCCATGATAACCGACTATTTTGTTCCCGAATTGGATGGCATGAATGTGGATGAGTTGTGGTTCCAACAAGACGGCGCTACATGCCACACAGCGCACGTCACAATCGATTTATTGAAGGAAACATTCGATGAGCGCATAATTTCGCGGAATGGACCTGTCAATTGGCCACCAAGGTCGTGTGATTTGACACCATTGGATTATTTTCTTTGGGGATATGTGAAGTCGCTCGTCTACACCAACAAACCAGAAACGTTAGGGGAATTGGAAGCCAACATTCGTGGCGTTATTGCCGACATACGGCCCCATATGCTCGAAAAAGTGGTTGAAAATTGGACCTGTAGAATTGGCTTTATTCGAGCCAGCCGCGGCGGCCACATGCCCGAAATCATATTTAAACATTAATGGCATAAAATTATCCTTCCAATAAAGCCAAATTGATGGACCTTAAAACGATTTTCTTGTGTTTTATTTCAATTCAAAGTGCTATACCCCTAAAAAAACACCCTTTAGTTGAGCGAAGACTCACGTTGCTGCCGGCAGAGTGCTCACTGTAAATGTGGTTTTGTTGTTCTATTTTGATATTGTACTGTTGCACACAACTTTGATGCCCACTAATCTTTCTGTTTGTTTACTTTGTTGTCTGCTTCCAAATACTTGAATTGGTTTACATTACGTTCTGTACTCTTGCTGCTTTTGTATGTAAATGTTTGTAGTATTTCTGCATTTGATTGCCTTTTTCCAGTTCGCGATAGAAGTGCCCTGCAGAACTTTGTTTTAGTTATTTGTATAGTTTGTGAGTTCATATAAATTCGAATTCATCATAACCGTGACTATGATAGGGTAAGGTAAAGGTGGTTCTGTGTTGAGATCCCTTTCTTCTCAAATTAAGGTCCTTATATATGATGTGTTCTCATGAAACTTATCTCCTCTGCTCCGTCTTCATTCCGATGTGAGTCATTGCCAATCTCATCCATCGGCACCACTCCAACTTGATCAATGGTCGGTTCTGTTTGATCTAATACTTTGACGATTTGGTATATGTCTCCACTATGATCTGCCTCTACTAAAACTGTAAACAATTCCCTTATCATATTCATCTTACACGATATGAGATCCCTTAGCGATCTGATCTGAGCCAATGTAAACCTCTTTTTCAAATCATCAAACCTTGTATAACCACAAATGAATGAAAGTTAACGTTTTATAAAAAACACTAGTGACTTAAATAATTTATGTCTTCCGCGACTAGACTAGTAGACCCAAAAAGCATTGTCAGAATCCTTTGTGATTTGAAACTTCTGCGTGACTGACGCTCTCATGCGCTTTCCCCGAATCATCTGGTCTTAAACGATCTGATCTTAGAGAACATATGCGCCTTATCTTTTATCCACCGCCATAATGTGACCAAATAAAAACTGTATTTCTAGAATAGTTTTGATAAGATTTGTCTAAAAGATCTATCGACAAAGTTGATAAAGTACTGTCGACAAGAAGCTCTACCCATCTGACCACTACAAATTCAGTTTGATAAACTCGTGTTAGGTTTACAGAAAGTAAAGTCGAAAACTTAAGGTTCTCACGAAACATTAAAGACATGCGATGTGAGGACAAATAGAACAGGGGTTCTCGCCTCTTGGTAAATCTTTTATACGATTTTTCCTACAAGGGCTTAAAATATATTCACTACAATTATACAATTTACATAGCCATTCATAGTTATCTTATTCCTTTTCTCATGTTATGTCGGACACACCTTTATGTATTTATTTATGCATACTACATATCAAGATAGTAATTGATGCTGTTTGCGTAATTCACTTGCAATATATACAACTTAATTCCAAGATTTTATTGACGTATGTAGTTTAAGCGTATGCGAGTATAAACAATTGTACAAATAGTTTGAGTTTTCGATTATTGTGAAGTTTGTATGAATTTGATTTTGGTTTTATGTATACTAGGGTGAAAATTTTATTTTCGGGTCTTGGGACTTGTTTTGGTCGAAAAATCGACTTTTTCAAAACCAGAAAATAAATTTTTTTTTCAAAAAACTGTTATCGCCAACGTTTTTATCGCATAATTTTAAGTGGGACAGGAAATATGAGACAAATTCGTTTTCATCGAAAACATTTTTGCATGTATGCTGAAAAAACCCTTAAAAAAATGGCGTAAGGGTACATTTTTTGACCAAAACACTCCCCAAAACCCAGTCGAAAAAAGTAAAAAAAAAATGAAATTTCGCAGGCTAGAAAATTATTTTTTTGGGTATGCGTAGTGGAACTTTTTTTTCTTGAGCCCAAAACCTGTCGAAAAATCGATGGCGCGATATCGGTTAATAAATCGACCCAGTCTAATGTATACAGTTGTTAAGTCTATTTCACATCAATACTGTAACTCGTAATCTAAAAACCCTTATAAAGGCGACACTGTTTTCATATAACACCCTAGATCTCTATCTCAAAAGACCATTCCTCTGTGCTAGCTCAATGTGATGCCGGATTTACAGCACTACGCCGTATACAGATCCGGTTCATACCTTTTTCCCCAATTCAAATGTTATTTGACATTCGCAATAGTTTTTTAGTGTATCGCCTTAAATGCCCACAAGAAACTGCAATCGAGGAAGGCATGAACGAATTTAAAAATTTTATCTTTCAGTTCTGTTCATAGTACTATTTAAAATAACTTCCTACTTTAAATTTTACAGGTATTGAATACTTAGTGGAAAATCGCCTCCTAAGACACGATCCTCAAGATGTTGGGCATTTTCTGTACAAAGGCGAAGGACTCAACAAAACTGCAATCGGTACGTAAAAACAAAAAAATTTTAATCGAAAACATATTTAAATATTCATTTTACTTCTAGGTGACTACTTAGGCGAAAAGAATGATTTCAATGAGGATGTGCTGAAAGCATTTGTGGCGTTACATGACTTCACGAATTTGATATTGGTGCAAGCTTTAAGACAATTTCTATGGTCGTTTCGGCTTCCGGGTGAGGCGCAAAAAATTGATCGTATGATGGAATGTTTTGCACAGCGTTACTGCCAATTAAATCCGGATATTTTCACAAATACCGATACGTGTTATGTGCTAAGCTTTGCGATTATAATGCTTAATACATCGCTGCATAATCCATCGGTGAGTGAATGTATTTGAGTATTGTTCGAAAACTTTTGCATTTGCATTTTACTTGCACGAAATTATGTACTACTTAAGAGCGGAAATCAATTAAACTAAACTGCAGTAATGAAATGGGTAGTGAGTACGAAAACTAAGCAGACAGGCAAGAATGCCAAAGAGATCTTCTACTTAAGTTTACAGTTCAATGATTATGTTCTATTGTGCACGCTTCCGTTCACAAACAACAATGCTCTTTTTTGTTTTCTGCGCGTATCGAAATTTGTATTTATAGTCGAGTATTTTGCAAGTTGCAAGCAAATAGCCACCCCCACCAAATTATCTAGGCAATGCGGTGTTTTTGTTTTATATTTGCGTTGCATTTTTATGATATTTCGCATAGCTAACTGAAAGCAGGTGATTAAAAACTGAGTTAGCATTATTCCATGTTAGTTGGCTAAATAATAGTGGTCAACCATTTGCTTTCTTAAAATAGGACCTTCAACCTGACGGCCTTCACGATCGCTGAAAAATTCCGAAACGTTGATTTACAGCCCAACCTAATATAACCACACAGCGTTTTTTACCGCACGAAAATAAACGCCTTTTTTGGTTCTAACCGAAATAAATTTGCGTGCGTGAGTGGCTCTCATATACACAAATGGCGTACCAGCTGAGCGTAAATGTAAAATCGATGTCTCACGTAAAACCAAAATTGGAAATTGAGTTAGGTTTTTACGCTGTGCGGTTAGTTTGGGTTGCTCTCATACAATTTGTATGTGCATGAGACATTTTTGACAGCAAATTGCCGGAGTGCATTTATATTAGGTTGGGCTGTTAGATACATTTTCTCACTGTATGCTAAAATACTGAACAGTGCTGATCTATAAGCTTTTTTCATACGCGAAGGCGGTGTGAAAGTTAGCCGCCTACAGCTTATACTCCCACCACCCGCAATCATTTCCTTTTAATTTTAATTTCTTCACCATTTGTTTTCATAAAAATTCTAACGTAAATGCTCCGATTGCATGCGTCTTGTTGTCTGTTTGATGATCTTATTAATTTTGCGTAATTACTTAATTCTAAAATTAAAAAAAAAAAAAAAAAAATAAAAAAAATGGGTCAAGTACGATTTAAAAGTGAAGCGAATATATTTTGTTGTGGCGTTAATTGTTGCGCATCTGGTTTTCGACTTCGTTGTTTTGCGATTTTTTCAAATGCACTTCATGATGTTTGTAGACGTGTGTACGTACAATTTCTTTTATTTTTTAGCTTCTTCTACACAGAATGTTTTTGCATTTAATTTCTTGTTAGTTTGTTTTAGCACATCATGAGACCAGTTCCTAGTAAATTACGAGCTTCTGCCACGAGCGATATTTTTAGATACTTCATACACGTTGAGTGACTGTGGAGCGGGTGAATTCCTGGGTGCCTAGATCTAGGTCTTCAACATTTTTTTTACCCAGTAGTGCCAATGTTGATTGCGTTTTGAATAAAGCTTTGGTTTGGGATAACCTTTTCATTCCTAAACTGTTTCACAAAACCATCCCATATGCAATTGATCGGGGCAAGAGGGAAACCAAAAGACAACGACGTATTCTGTATTTGTTGCAACCCAGTAGAACCAGGGATCGTTTTATTAGTCCCGCACTACTCCCTTGCAAGTATGGGACTACTCCCTATTACTCCCTATGCTTCTGTGTATTACCATATAATTTTGTATACTCCCTTTAGCATTGCATGCCCTAGGAGGGCGAGTAATAGAAAAACTCTCTTTCACCTCTCAGAAAATCATAATAGGGTTTTTGTTATTACGTTTTTATGACTCACAATAGAGTAAAGCGGTAGTTTTAGAGAATTTTAGAAAACCTCCTAGCATAGTAATGAGGAAAATATTCAATATCCTTCTAATCGACCAAAGATCTTCGGAGAATCATGCCTCAATCCTTCTACATAAGCAAATGAGACTAATATTTTAAAACTCACAAGCGAGCAATGGAAGAGAACTCATAAAACTTCACATATCAGCAATAAGGGCATTCAAAAACAAAAAATTTAACTGACCACTTAGCTGACCAAACATTAAAAAATTTTTCCATTTCTTGAAACTTTCTTTTCTTTTATTGGCGGAGAGTTTCGGCTTACTTAAAAAGCTGTTAGCTAGGAATAGAAATTGGAAACCCCTGCGAGTAAGGGGCTTAGAATATAGCGGAGGTAGGCTTGCCGGTCGTAAGAGGCGGCTAATATGCACCAAGGTAATGACGTGCTATGACCTAGAAGGTTCCACTGGTCATACCATTTTTTATGACTGAGGAAAAAAAATTCATAGCGAAAATTGAATTTCTAATTTTTACAATCTATTTCTCATTTTAGGTAAAAGACAAGCCCACCGTTGAACAGTTCATTTCAATGAATCGCGGCATAAATAACGGCGGCGATCTACCCCGCGCCCTACTTGAATCCCTTTACGAATCAATAAGAACTGAACCGTTTAAAATACCACAAGACGATGGTAATGATCTAATGCATACATTCTTTAATCCGGACAAAGAGGGATGGTTATGGAAGCAGGGTGGACGGTAAGTCGTGCATCTTTTTTATTATTTCGTGTACCTAATATATTATTTGACACTTGCACAGCAGACAAGTTTAATGATATAGTTTTTCGGAATATTTCAGCTATAAATCCTGGAAGCGACGATGGTTCATATTGAACGATAATTGCCTCTACTACTTTGAGTTTACAACGGATAAAGAACCCAGGGGAATTATACCATTGGAAAATATATCGGTGAGTGCATTTTCTATATATTTCATTCTGGAAAAAACACTCGATTCGCATGTCAGATAGGTGGGTAGAGCACTTGTGTATCAGTTCTATCCCTGCGGGAGTATGTGTGTCTTAAGAGACCACTAAATCGATCCTACGGCAGTTGCGCTAGTACTGCAAGGTGCTAGTACTGTAGCGTACCGGATTCATATCTGGCAAAGGTCTGCCAATATCACAAAAATCGTGGTGCACGCCAACGAAGCACGGCGCAGTACTGCTACTCCAACAACCACACACATATACCCCATTTTGCATCCCTCAGTACGAATTTCAGATGTACATAGATATCATGGGGTTCCCGTCTTATTCTTATTCTTAAAATATTTCTTAATCTGTGTCCATATCTCTCCCTCGCTTCTTATCTTTATTTCTCCCTGCTTCACTCTTATCATCAAGTTTTTCTCATCTGTCTTTGTTTTTCTTTTTATCTATCTGGCCTTACCTGTTGTTGTTGCTGTTGTTGAAGCAAGGCTTCGTCCTTCATACTCGTTGTGCCTAATGGGCACGATAAATCTGAGAATTGCCATCAAGCTCTTCTAACGGAAGTCCAAGGACACGCCCCGTTTCAAAAGGGTTGGACCAGAGTGATATTGGTGTGAGAAGAGTAGGTTCAATTTAAAGGGGGAAAAAAGTTTAGTATCATGAGGGGACATACCACATGATGGGGTTAAGTCTGGATAAGTAAGAGATTTACCTATTACAATATCCAGAACGAAGTTGTGCTAGCATGACTGTAGGCTTCCCCGAAAGTACGCGTTCCTCTTCAGCTATTTCAGAAGGTTGGATGTCAATAACGGAATTCACAGGCCGAGATCTGGAGGATCTGTCTACTCGTCACTAGCCTTACCTGTCATTGTCAACGTCTTCTAACGGAAGTCCCAAGAACGATTTTAATAGGGTTGGGTCAGAGTGAACTTGGTGTTAGAAGAGTCTAATTTGTTGAGCAGGCGAACAGATGGTTGGTGTTCGAATTGTCAGGGCTCAGCCTGCAGTTAAATCTGCTATGCGTTTCCCTGCAGGAGACCACACATATTGTGCAAAGAGCGCTCTCGCATTTCTTCTGTTTCGACTGAACCTCGTTGCCGAAGACGATAGAGATTTTATAGTTAGCGTTCGTCGGGTTGGACCAAGATATTATTGTCGACCACAATTTACCAACACCCTCAGAGCGGCTGCAGGATGTTAGATGCTTCTCCCACTTGTCGCGTTTGTGCCAGACGTCTGGTTTTCGCATAAAGGCCCTTGAGGATCTGCAGGGGTGAAGTGATCATAATCGCTTCGTTTGCCACAGCCGCTGCCAGCACTAGGGAACGCGGATTTGTTAATTTTCCTTGACAGAATGTATTGAGTTGAGGCCGAGTATGTTAGTCGAGGTGGGAAGAGCAGCGAAGGACCACTCTGTGAACCCGTCTTCTTGATCTATTTTTTCCGCCTCGGTAACTCTAATTTTTATTATGAGCATTTATTTATTTAACTTTTACTCCTGTTGTAACTCTCCGAAATTGTTGGGATGTCCCAGGGGAATGGAAGGCGTTTACTGCAGGTGAATCCAACCCGAACGATTTGATATGACCACGAACCTTCTCAACTCGAGTCAGCTTTGACTCAAAGCTACGTAAAATAAAGTCCTATTCCTGACAGGATTGGCTATTGTATGTGTCGCGATTTACAACTCCTTGAATCCCACTTGCTTCCTTTCTGCAGTCTAGCCTTCAAACTTTCTTCACTTATCTTATAGAAGTTTAGTTTAGAAAAAATATGCATAGTTCTAAGCTAAATCGTATTTTTGTTTTTTACAGGTGCGTGAGATACACGATCGCAGTAAACCCCATTGTTTTGAACTGTTTGCTACTGGTGGCGCTGATATTATTAAAGCATGTAAGACTGATTCCGAAGGAAAGGTAAACGCTATTATTTCTCACACCTAATATAATTACTTTAAATTCTTTATTCGTTTTTAGGTTGTTGAAGGCAAACATTCGGTATATCGAATGTCAGCAGCAACCGAAGAAGATCAACAAGAATGGATCGAACGCATAACGCACTCCATTAGTCACAATCCATTCTACGATATATTAGTACAAAGAAAAAAGAAAGCACTCAGCAATAGTTAGTATTGTGCGGCAGCAGCGGATATAGCAATAATATTGTTTACAATCCAAATGATGGATCTCAGTGAGCTTCGCCACCATAAGAGCGAGGAGAAACAATGTATACGCTGCCATAGACGTAGCGTTTGCTGCAAGCTACGCAGAAGAGCTGCTGCATAATATGAAAGCTGCGAGCTACCGTGTGCAAGCCAAATGTTACTCAAGCATATTTTGTATTTGCAAAGTAGACAAACAAGAAAATGAAGACATTATCTGTCGTAGATGTTGGTTTTGTAACGTTTGAGGGAAACTAAAAGACTGTGTTTTGAAGAAGAAGCCCAACGTACGTAGTAGGAGCCAGTTGTATGCGCTCAAATAGTAGTACGGCTTTACCATGATTATTTCATATATGTCAGTGGAATATACAAAAGAAAAAGAGCAAGGAGAGGAGTACTGTAATATGCGCATGTTTGTGTTCAGCTTAAACATACACTGCATCAGAAATATAAAAAATAAAAATAATGAACCCATAAAAAATTTGTAAAGAAAAGGCTGTTGTGATGCGAGTTTTTTAATCTTAGAAAACAAATAGCATATTCAAAATAGAAATATCTACGTGTGTACATATATATGTACAACAGAAAATTCATGTATGTCCCACTTGATAAAACAGCTGTAACTAGTATAATATCGTAGAGTAAAAAATGTGGTATTCTAAATCAAATTGCACATTGGTGGCGTTTTTATAAATTTTGATGAAAAATTTCTTTAAAATATTAAGATATTTTCAATTTCGCTTTGTTTTCGAGAAAAATAGACGGGAAATCCAAGATATAGAAAATTAAACGAAGAAGTATTTCATCAAAATGTATTTAAATTGAAAATGCTTGTCTTCTACCATTGGTCGGTTTGTGATGAAATTAAAAAATTTAGTTAATAATTTATCCAAGTTTATGAGCTTGTCGATCATTTAGTTTACATACCTCATATACGTATCTTTATAAATTTAGTTACGCAAATATTAGTATGACCCACTTTAAGATCGCGCACAAAAACGCAGTTGTCTTTATCATTGTGATATAATTTATAATTAGTATTTAAACATTTTGTATTTGTAGTCAACAGTTGTTTTATTTTATTTATTTGTTATGCAAATTAATTATGAATATTAAAAATGCGTAATAATTGATTAAGAAATTACAAAAAAAAAAAATAAAAATTAATATATTAGCCTTATATGTACTATGTATGTCTGTTTGTTAGAGTGGAACGAAATACCAAAAAAAAGAAAACCAAGGGTGGAGCTAAAGTTCGGAGCTTAAAGGGAATACAACTTGTAAAGTAACATTTTCTTGATATTGGAACGATTTTCCGTCTTCCCTTATCAAGTTTGGTTTTGGAGACAGATATGTTTAGGAGTTGTGCTTTTTTCAGGGTTAACGAACGAAATTTCACTCCAAAGCAAATTTGGAAAGCAATGACGGAAAATCGTACCAATAAGCAGCCACTTTCCAACATAAAGTGACACAATTAATCATAAATTACTTTTATTTCAAATTTTGTTATATAGTTTAAAAATTTCGGAGTGTACTTTTGATTTTGTTGTTAAAGCCTGAGTGACAATTAGGGCTGTTCGAAACGAATAATTGCTAACTAAAATTAAGTTTCAATGTCAATGTGCCACCTCAAAATGTTGGAAATTCCTTAATTCTTTCAAAAATGTATTTTCCTAAAAATGTTTTTCTTTTACAAGCTGAAAGTTCGTACTCCATTTTAAGAAAGAAACAATTTTTTCTTTCGATCCACCCTAATGTTAATGTAAAAAAGTCTAAAACTGCTCAATAATGCTTTACACTGCAACATATCGTGCGAAAGCTGGACTTCAACAGCTTACTTTAAATATATAAATAAGTTGTATGTTTTGTAAATGAGTAAACTGTGTAATTAGTTGTATAAAGAATATGTCAAAATAATTTTTCCCTTAGACTCAGTTTATAAAAAAAGAAAAAATAAATGCTCAGCAATATCTAATCTACAATTAGGAGAGTATATATTGTATTGTACTTTGTAGCAGTTAATATCCAACTGTGGTAGCTTGTAACAATTTAAACAAGGATAAATAGAGAATTATATTATGTGGATTATTCCTTGGTCAATCAGATAAGTACTATAGAAAAAAAAGCTTCCTGCAGGAAACATATTACTTCCGTTTCGATAAAAGCTGCAGTTGGGTATACAAAGTAAACTGCCATCAGATTCTTGGAGCTTTATTTTTTTTCACAAAGTACATAAATATAAGTATGCTGTGAAAAATATTCCTAAAAAGTGCTCGAATAGTCGATATTAAAAAATTGTGTACAAATTAATTAATTATCAAACAAGGTTAAAATTAAAACAAAAAACGTAGATCTTCGCCTAGCCAGTAGCATTTGAGTGCTAAAATGAAAATGTGGGGTATGAAGTACGCAATTTGATTGTTTTCAAAAATCAGCATATTTGGGCCGATTTCGGTAACTTATTTATGCTTCCGGCAAGAGGGCGACGTTATATAATTCAGTCAATAGATAAGCTTTTGCATGTTTTGATATTAGATTATGCAATGGTAAAAGATCAATGAAATATCTCATTGCCTTATTTTCTTGCCTTTTGTGCACTTAAATTCATTTGAACTTTTACTCGAACCATCGAAAGAGGCTTCGCGAAATAGCATCACACATACAACGGTTTATTGCAATACTTTTTATTGGACAAACGCAAAATACCGCATAAACAATTTCTAAAGTTCAGTTGCAATATTACTATAATGTAAACAGAAAAAATCAAATAAATAAATTAGTAGATATTGTACATTTTTTTCTTCTTGAAATTCAAGAGAATTCCGAACTCAACTACTTTTCCTTAAAAATTTTTGTTTAAAATATGAACGCAAGAAATTTTGTAAATACATACATAGTCAAAGATAAAGTATTTATATGCTACTTTTTCCTTAGTACACGAAATTACTTGTATTATACACTTCATTTATATATAATGATAGAAATAAACTTACATACTATGCATGGAAGATATGTAAATAATAAATTCGTATGCATAGTTGATATAATATTAAGTAGTCGTTTTTGTATCAGCTCGTAAAATGCATTATATAAATATTGTGTATGTATGTATGAATAATTGTAATTATAAAGAAAATATACAAATTACGGTAAATGTGTAATATATGTAGGCAACAAAATAAATTATAATCAATTTGAAAATGAAAATGTGTGTTCTATTTTGGAAATTGGCATACTTTTCTGCAGCCATTTAAAGTGAATTTTTTTGTTTTTGTTTTAAACATTTCGGTAACTGTAACATCTGTCAAAAATTTTTCTTCCACAGTTTGCTTTTGAGGTGATTCTCCATCGAAAGTGTATTTACAGTTTTTCTTGTAAATGCTATAGTTTTCCCGCTATAATCACTTTTTCCCTGTGCATTATTACAAAAAGCATGCAAGCAAGAAAATTTTTGAGATGCATTTTGTATGGGGCAAAAAAAATGTTTACAAAATTTAATTTTTTTTGCGGATTCCGGTAGAATGTTAAATTCCTATGAATGTTTGTTCTAGCGATTTCTTGCTAAAGGTGACTCAACCCTCGAAAATGGGCGTGGCGGCGACCCTACCTATGTACGTTCATTTAGGCAGGGCGAAGCACTGTTAACAATAAGAACAACAACAAAAACAACACTCTCTAAGTCACTTACCGCACTCGCCCTGCTATATAGTGCAGAAGCGTAGACACTGACGAAATCTGATAAGCTGATCTGGGAGCATTGGAAAGAAAGATTCGTGGACCTCTACGCGTTGACGACAGCGAGTACCGCACAAGGTCTAATCATGAGCTGTACTAGCTTGGGGTATCGATAGGAACACATTCTAGACCCGAGCGTCTTTTTCCATTCACATGGCATGACCAAATCAGCGAGCTGCACTGTGCTCATATCTGCATAAAGATTATACACCTCGTCAGAGTTTGTAGCTTTTGATCACCCACCAAAAATTTAGCTAGCATGACAAGACAATGGCCCATAATCATAGTCATTGCTTAACACGCGTTTTAATTAAAATCTTTACTTACCTTAAAAAGATTTCAGCTAAAATGAAAATTAACAGGGTCCCCTTATGAAAAAAAAAGTTGGTTGGTGGTATGAAGGAATTTTTTATGTTTTGCAAGGTCACCCTGTGTCAGCTATTTAATTCACAAGCCATATCATATCTGTAGCAACAAGCGAAAAAAGCCAAACTCAAGTTAGGAGTAAGCGTTGTCACAAGCACAACCTTCGACACAAACCGCGATTTTAAAATTTAAAATGACATTTTCGTCATTCTAAAATTAAACTCCGTCTTAGACATAAAATGTATTTTAAGTTGACCATGGCAGACATGAAATGACATGATTTATTATAGAATCATGTTTAATAAAACCTTATTTTAATTTGACCACGATTATAGGCCAGTATTTCTTAATTAAGAGTATCTCTGTCTCTATCTCGCTCGGTAAAACACTTCCACGACAGTCGTTTGACTCGGGGGCTTACCAGACCGAGGAGTATTATTGCAGTATATGTTATCCTGTTTAATCCACATTCTTGAGAAGACGTGCGCAGTGCAGTTACATCAAACGCAACAAGGAAGGTAAAATCTGAAAATTAATCGGTTCGGTTTCTTATTATTATTTCTTTTTCCAACAGTTCTAAATAAAAAGTTCAATTGATTTAATATTTTTTTATATAATATTCTCTATATTTGTTTTCAGTAATGTTTTTTTTTGTTTGTTTTTGTTACTTTATGTTACTATAATAATACTATATAATTAAGAATTTATCATTTCATCTAAATATTTTAGTTAATACAATATAATAATAATTAATTCATTAATTAGTCAATTCAGTAATAATAATTCTTCATCATTTGCATTCCCTCTGGGTTCATTATGATTTTGCTTTTGTTTTTGTTTTTGAATTGGTTTTATTTTTAAATTTTTTTTCTTCTCGTTTATGTGTTACTAATTTTTGTTTTTTATTTTTACTCATTTATTTTTTTTTAATTATTTGCGATATTTTGTTGGTATTTTTATTATGTATGTTTGTATGTAATAATAGTTCTGCCTGCGTTTTTTCCTAATGTTTGAATGCGCTCTACTTTGAATTAATTTTTGCTCGTTAGCTTTTCTTAATTATTTATATCATATAAGTATGTATATATATAATTTTCTTTTTAAATGAAATAAATACTCATGACGACGCCATTTTGTATGGCGTTTTGGTTTCGTTAATAATTTTTGTTTGTGATTAAAATTTTTTTTTAATTTCACTTCTTCCGGCGCATATCTGCTTATGTAAATGTGCATGTGTAGAAGTGTCTGTGTGTATGTATGTATGATTTAATTATGTACTTGTTTATATCATTAATTTCGCTTAGCATTGCTACTTTAAAAATCATTCTTCTCTTCAACAATACATATGTATGCACGTATGTATTTATGTATATAAGAAAATATTTTTCATATGTATTTCTAGTTGTTTGTGTGTGTATGTATGCTTATGTAGTACGCATGTAACTTAATAGATTCTACAATTATCGTATATATGCATGTAGTTAATTATTTACTTGTATAAAGAGCAAATTGTTTTAACAAAGCTTATAAATAAAAAATTGCAATTTAAATGTTTTTCAATAAAATATTTTTGAAATTTTTTTCTTTTAACTTTTGTTTTTCAACTTAACGCGGTTTTAAATTTTATCAACTTTCTTCTATAAACTATTTAGTTTGCTGTTTGTTTTAATTTATTTATTTCATTATTGTTTTTTTTTTTAATTTATGCTTCTTCAACGTTTTGCGTGCTGCTTCTTCTTTTTCTTTTTCATAATTGTCTTCTTTTTTCGCTTTATAACTTAGTACTTACAACTTTTTCTGTATTAATTCAAAACAACTATTTGTTTATTTACGTATTTAACGGTACATAATTAATTTTTGTTGTTGTTTTTCTTTTTATTCATTTTACATTTTCGAAATTTTTTTTCATTTTTCGAAAATTTATTTTTTTTGCAATGCTATATATTGTGCGTTCTAATTGAGTACATTAAATAAATCGCAGTGTTTTATATATGGTTTCTGTTGTTGGTGTTGGTTTTGTGTTGTTGTATTTGCTTTACTGATCGTTCTTATGAATATCTATATTTGATTATTTTGTTTGGAGAAATGTCTGTACATAGGCATAATTTTTGGGCTGTAACCAATGTGGACTTATGGGGTTTTTGAATGTCGAAGTTATGTGATCTTGTTCTTGTGTTCTAAAACAAACTGGAAAAATAATTTCAATGCGTCTTTAATCGTATATAGATGGAGGTCATTCCGTTCTTCGCACCGCCTTAGCAAAAAAGTCTAAATTTTCAATGTTGCCACGACAGTTGAATTTAAACATCAAAAATTCGAGATTCATGTCTGCACCTTTTCCATGTGTACTTCAGAAAGCAAATTTATTCTTTAGAAATCGTAAAATGTATTCCAGAATAGTCAATTGTAATTCAGTAACTGTAAAATGTATTTCAGAATAGTCAATTCATTCAGTAATTGTAATTTGTATTTCGGAATAGTCAATTGCACTTCAGAAGTCGTAAAATAATTTTCAGAATAACTACACCTTTTTCAGTTTATATTCAGAAAGTTACAATTAATATTCAGAATTTCCATTTCATATTCAGAAAATTACATTTTATATTCAGAAAACAACAATACATATTCAGAAAGTTGCAATTAATATTCAGAAAGTTGCAATTCATATTCAGAAAATTACATTTGATATTCAGAAACTTACAATTAAGATTCAGAAAGTTACGTTACTCTTGCCAACAAGTGCTACTTCGGACTGAGTACGCGATTGAAAAGTGAAGTCCTCTCCCAAAGAACAAAAATAACACTCTGTAAGTCACTTATCGGCTCTGGGAGTATAAGAAGGTTCTTCGAAAGATTAGTGGCTACAGCGAGTAAGGAAGAAGACTTAATGATGAGCTTCACACAGACGTCGACATTGTTCAGCAAACTAAAACGCAGCTGCTTCATTGGCTAAGCCATGTTGCGCGAATTAATTTAGATGCTCCGGCCAAGAAGGTGTTCTTCGACACATGCCGTGGATGCATAGGAAGAGAGAGACCACCACGTGATGTGTTTCCAATTGGGGCCAGTTGGCAAAGAAAATAAACGACTGGAGACCAATGATGGACGGCCAAAAGAAAAATTTCCTTTTCATGCTGTTTATAAGATCCAATCAGTTTGTCCAAAAATGCGATATAATGCCTCCATTCATATATACTTACACAATGCATTCAAGTTGTTAAGCAACTTTCTGAATATGAATTGTAACTTTCTGAAAATGAATTGCAACCTTCTGAATATGAATTGCAACTTTCGGCATATAAACTGAAACAGGTGTAGTTGTACTTCAGAAACTGTAAAATATACTTCAGAACCCTTAAATTGTACTTCAGAAACCATAAACTCTGAACTACTATTGATTATTCTGAAGTACAATTTATTGTTTCCGAAGCACAATTTACGGTTTCTGAAATTTATTTTACAGTTTCTGAAGTGCAGTTGACTATGTCGAAATACATTTTATAGCTCCCGAAGTATTCCCAGTAAGCATTCAAACCGAGAAATCAAACTACTTAGATTAAATAGAGAATATTTATCATCCGTGATTGATGTATGGATGAACTTTGGATTGTAGACGTATATTTCCATGAAAAATAGTTGAAAACCCAACAGTTAAGTGCCCCTTAAGCTTTGGTTTCCTCGAAAAACGGTGCCGCAAAGTAACGTTCGCTATATAGCGGCCGCTATGCTTACCGTTATTAGCGGCGCCGCTTTCCTGTAAAGTTCGATGAGCGTTGCGGTCAATTTGGTCGATTTTATTTGAACTAATTTACTGCCTGTTTTTTCGTTTTCAATTTTTATTTACTTCTAATTTCTTTTTTCAAAGCAACAGAAATGTCAGAACTGTTGTTTTGTGTAAAGGTATTTGATTGAATTCTCACCGTTTTGAATATGACGGTGGAAAAAAACGTTGCCACCGTCATGACGGCCGTAATATTTTATGCTTGCCCCTATATTAAGTTATGGCGAACTTCACCGTATTCTTAGTTTACATGTAATAACTTTTACATTGCAATGTTTTGACAACCTACTCTACCGCTACGTGACGGCCGCTTTATAGCAACACCGCTTTATAGCGGCACCGCTTTCTAGGAAACCACGGCTTTAGCATTTGAACCTTACATTGCGGTATTCAAATATCACATGGTGTTATTCTTTCCATTTGACTTTTTAGTTGAAGTTTCGAAAACACAAAATAGGGGTGTCGACTATTGATACCTTTTATTTCTTTTGTTGGAATTTTTGTAACCTCTATGACTGTTGGTTTTTTTTTATTATTGGTTCACTGTGTTGTACAAAATTTGTTTTTTTGTGTAAGCATTAATTTTATGAATCTATTTCAAGTATTGGCTGCTATTTATATGCAGATAAATCATTTAATATGTGTAACTTTCCTCTGGTTTTGATTTATTTATATGGGCTATTTTTGGTTTTTGAAAGCAAGTGTATTTTATTTTTCATACTCATTTGATAGCTTCTTGTTTGTAAGATGTTTTTAATTGCAATATTTTGTATTTTATGTGTTTTTTTATTTGGTTTTTGTTAGCTCAGTCTTTTACTAATTTTTTTTCTTTACAAGTTTTGTTTTTCATATTTTGTTCATTTCAAAATGTGTGTGGACACGCATTTTACTATTTTTGTTAATTGTTTGTTTTTGTTGCTGGGCTTGGAGTGTGTTTTGGATTGCAACTGAGTGGGTCTTCTAATATGGTCTCATTAATATGTGACCTTATTTTTAAGGTTGTCACAAAAACAAAGTTGTTTTGAAACCTTTAATTTTGCATGATTTGTTTCCAAGAATTTTGCATTGTGTTAACAAATTGTTTATTTATTTTGTTTTTTGTTTGAAATTATGATTGTGTATACAAACTGCAAAACATAGGCGGTACCTTTGCTGCAATTGCCAATGCCAATGCTAAAATTTAAAAGTTTTATTTGGTTTGTTATTTTACATTTTTTCAAATTTCTTTTTTTTTAATTCATATTATGATTTTATTTATTCAGCGCGCATAAAATTTTTACTTGTAATTTAACTGTCTGTGATCGTAGTTTTATTATTTATTAATTACAGGTTTCTTTATTTGTTTGTTTTTTTTCTTATACAATTTTTTCGCACAAAAGTTTTGCATTTCCTCGCTATTTTTTTGATCACTAAGTTTTTTCCAAAATTGTAACTGTATTTCGACTAATTTTGAATACATGGTATTTATACTACAACTATGATTATTCGGCTTGGAGAAGTATGGGACCGTGAACTGAGGGAGAAATACTTAATTTATAAAAAGCAAGGTATGCCGGCCTGGGGGCTACAACGCCGTTGAGATGGTCAAATGGAGAGAGATTTGAGATCGGTTGTTGTTTGCAGCTGTCGTCCAACAACGCCCCTTGTGAGACTGCCAAACCCCTTGAAATGGTTTAACGCGAATTCAGTGATGATTTATTACTTTTTTTTTACAAACCATTCGTTAAAATTTTTTTTTATTTTATTCATTGTTTCAAATATATATTTTTTTTTATTAAAATAAAGTTTATGAGGTCCCTCTAAAATAAATTTTAGCTAAAAAAGTAATAAAATTGAATTAAACAAATCTGGAAATTAAGTTGAAAAAATTATCGTCCTAAAAAATATCAAGAAATCTTAGAAAAATAAGAAAAAAGAACATAACTTAAAAATTGGGTGGGTCTTGAATGCTATTTTTTTTTTAAATATTAGTATGCACTCGTTTTCAGGAAAGGGTTTTTTTGTGAGGCTGCTGATTCTTGGTTACTGTTGACTATAATTTTATTTTGTTTGTAGTGAGATAACAGATTTTTTTATGTTTTTTTGCATACCTACTGGAAGTCTCGTTGATTTTCGTAGTTTACGTATAATTTTAAGTACGTTCCATGGATGCAAGAAAGCTTGTATGTATGTCGTGTGTGTTCGTCTTTCCCCTATTTTCTATAATGCAAAGTAATCTGGCCAAAAGAATGCGTGCGTAGTATTTACAAGTGAAAGGGTGTGAAGGGATATTTCTATGTAAAAAGGCGGTTTTTGTAGAGTGTGTTGTGAAAACTTCCCTCACTAGTTTAGCTCTTGTATTTGCTGATTTTAATGAAGCGCTGAAAATCTTATTTTTTATTTTATATTTAGTTAAATGCTTTTAACAAAACAAAAAAAAAATTAAAAAAAATAGTGAATGGCATTCATCAACTACTAAACAATTTTTGTTATTATTATTCATAAACTTATTTGTTATATAACAAACCGTTGCCTTATGAGTTCCATGGAAACAAGTGTTGCTTTGTTTTTTTAATAATATCTTTTATTTAATTTGATTTGACTATTTCTTACTCTTGTAAAACCCTAAAGCATTTATTCTCAAAAATTAACCTTCAAATCCATAAAAGTTGAAAAAAGTTTATAAAGTGTTGTAATGACATTTCCATACAATTTTGTATTAAAATTTTTTTTAATTTTATATGAATTTGAGGTTAAAGTTTTTATTGAGTTTCTGGCTGTACTTTATTTGTTTAAATAATTTGTTTTCTTGCTTTTTTCTTGTTTTTTTTTTTTTGTAAATTAATTGTAAGCGCTAATTAGAATTAGTTTTATTTTAAATAGTGTAATTGTTTATAATTATAAGTTATATATGTATGTATGTATATATAGTTTTACTTTAATGTGTTTTTTTCGTTTTTTTTCTTAATTTTGTTTTATGTAAGAAGCACTTGAATATATATTTCGTGTAATGAAAAAGAAGTAATGTTTTTATTTTTAATTATTTTTTTCTATTACTATTAACTTTAAAATTTAATTTCTAATAATATTTCTTATATTACAATCTTCAATAACATTATATTTTGTATATATTATTTTGCATATTTTTTTTTTTTTAATTTTTTAATAATTTTTTGTTTGTTTATTATTATTTAATATGTTTATAATCGCCTTTTTTTGGTTTGGAAAATAATCCACTTTTCTATGAGAGTTAAAATTTTCTTTTTGTAGTATGCACTTAAGTATTTATGTAAGTATGTATGTTATGGCTCTATGTATGTATATGAGATGCATTTTATATATAAGTAGGTATTTATGTATAGAATATTTGTTGTTGCTAGTTTGTTTCTACGGTATCATGACGCTTAGGGTTTATGCTTGCTGTGTTTCAACTTATATGTGGAGTGTTAGTGTTAAGCGTTTATTAAAGTTTTTTTTTGTGCAAAATAAACAAAATTTTAGGTTAGGTCACATTTGGTAACTTGTGTTTAAAAAATTCGCGAAAGCTTAGCAAAACACAAAATATTTTTTGAATTAAAGTCAATTTAATACTGATAATTATCTTAGAATTCAAACTATGACGAAGTGGTGAAAGGAATTTTTTAAATTGAAATTAGCTAACTTTTGAAGTTAGGATTTTAGAAAGTGCTGAAAATTACTTCTATACTCAAAAAACTACAAAAAAGTTAGGGTTGTATCCGGCAAGAATTAAAGAAAAATTTTGATGAAGGATTGAAGAGAATGTACACTTAAGTATATATCAAAAACCGACATACGGTGTTCAATCACTCGATGTTACTACAAAAGTTGAGTCTGGAGTCATTTTAATATACTCTAAACGGTCAAACTTGCTTTCAATCGGTTTGTTTACATTTTAACATGCCCTGTGTTGTATTGACGTTTTAGAGAACCGGTTTTCAACATGGCTGTTACCTGTTTGACTATGCCATGCTCGAAGGTAATTTCGTTGATAGTTTAAAAAAGTCTTCCATAGCTTTAGACACTCAAACTCGTGAAAACAAAATAATAATTCTGTGGCAATAAGGCAAAGAAACCAAAGTAACTTTTTAGAGTTTATCAGTACAGCGCTTTCAAAGTAAAATTTTTTGTGTAAAAACAGGAAGGCAATGTACATACTGTTCTATCAATGACCTTTTTAACACTTTAATAGATCTTTAGGGCAATCAAAGTGAACTCCTCAATAAAATACTATTTTCAACCAACTCTATATAAGTACTCTAAAAACGAACAAACAGGTTTTATAAATATAATACCGACTCTTTTTTACCAAACAACAATTAGAGGACACTTCCGAAACAAAAGCTGAAGCAAATAATATTTGGTGAGTATTTTAAACTTTCGTAACTATTGAGCGAAAAAATTTCGATCTCATTTTTTCTTTAAATACATATTTTTGATTGTATATAGTATAATATAATACATACTTAGCATATTAAAGAAATTGTTTTCGTTCAACTATAAAACAATAGTCAAATCTTTATTTCCAATATCCACAGCTAGGCATGAGCACTCATACATTCTGCCAAACGCTTAACCCTTTAGTGTTTAATATTTGAATTATTCTACTAAGTTTTTGTTTGTGTATTTTTATTTGTATGTTTTGCTTGAGTATAGGTTTAGAATAAAATTTCAAAGCTAATCTTAGTTTAATAATCGAAATAATGCATTAGCATAGCGTTTCTCTACAAGGTATTGCCTTTTTTACAAGTTGAATGCATTGTTTTCCATTCTTTTTTAGGTTAAGTTTTAATTTTTGGATTTTATAAGTCCTCCAAGTTTTATAACTGCTAAGCTTATTAATTGTTTGCTTACATAATTATTTAAAAATTTGTACCAAATCACAATGTTTGTTTTTTTCATATGAAAGCATACAATTTTGCATACACAAATAATGGAAAGTTTTGAGAAAAACATTTTTATGGTATACACTTCAAACGAAATTATATTTAATAAGCCAATTTATTAGCAAATAAGTTAAAAATTAACTATACAAAATGATTTGGTAGTCGTATTTAGGAGATTTGTTTATGAAACCAATTAAGTGGCTAAGAAAATTCCAAAGGTTTGTTGCTAAAATCAAAAAAAAAAAAAGTGTTGCACATTTTCTCATGTTACGTCTAATGTAAATTGTGTTCTCGAAAATTCGAGTATGTGGCATTTTTGCAGCTGCCTCAATGGGTTAAGAGGGTAAATATCAGATAGAAATATGGAAATATACATATTAATTCTAACTATCAACAAAGCATTGCTGTAATTAGACTCCCAAGTTGTGAATCCACATAAGCTCTCAAACTATTTGGTATGAAAAGCGTTATTGTAGAAACTAGAGTTCACCCAGTGACACCCAAAGCATTAACAAATGTTTGCTCTCAAACTGTGTATAATACCACCAATAACAGTTCTCAATGGAACTTATAGTTGCTTTATTTCTTGGAAATAAAATATTTGTAATTTAGAACGAGTTTTATGCGATATGAACATTATGGTTGGGAGCCACTAAGGCCTCTTTTTCCGGAACTGCTTTTCGAAAGAAGTAATGTTATTGATAATGTAGGCGCCCGGTGTATTATAGTTTGTCAAAGGCCACATGTTCATATCCCTGGCCGAATAACATCAAGAACGCTTTAGAAAACAGTTGTCCTAAATGGGGTCACCACTCGTCAGTAGTTATGAGAAGGTTCTGAGTGAGTTTTGATTTGAACTTGAAGAAACTTACGATTGAATAGAAAATTCGTAATGTAAAAACCTACTTTACGAAAATGTTAAAGCAATCTTTACTTAACTAAATTTCATTATTCTTCTTATTTATTGCTAATGTACTGCTAAACAATTATTTGTAAGTATTTAGGCGTTTGCAAAACATACGAATTAACCTTTTTTGAAACTAAAAATGTTCCTCAAATGCACTTAAACTATGGCACATATTTTCTCTTGCTGTATTACATGTTGCCGCACTCTGGAGCACTAACGTTCATTCAGAGTTTTACAATTGTGAACATCATTGTTGTATTCATCAAACTTAATTTTTCAAATATTAATTTAACATATTATTTAAAAGCTTTATAAATTTATAGCGGAAATGAGTCTACTAACTTCATAACTTTTTAGAACCTTTCTACTGTGCTTCGCTAATCGCCTACATAGCTTTATATGGGACTGTAAATTCGCATGCGTTTTGTGAAATAAAGTCAGCTATTCGATTTCATAGCATCAGTGTTTTAAGAGCTTATTATGTAAAACGCAATGCAAGGAGTCGCTTTTACTTGTTTAAAAAACCTTCAATCAATTTAGTGCGCCAGTCTTACCTAATTAGCACATAATAATGGTACGGAACGTATGCGACGATACGCTCCTCAGCTTCTTTTATTTTTAGTACTAAATATATGAGTATGTTTTGTGTTTTATGATATATTTATGCGGCGATTTTGCTGATTCATAATTCGATTATGCATTTTTATATTTTAATTATGCGTATTAAACTCACTACTCAGCTTTATTATTATAATATTTTTTACTACGGTTATATGTTGTGGAATATGCAATTGAAAATGTATATATATGCATCGGTTTAATTTTACAAAAGTTTGTTATTTGGTATCATAATTTTTTTTTTTTTGTTTAAGTGAAGTATGCTTTCTTTAATCTTGTTTTTGTTTTGCTGCAAATTTTTGTGTTCGGTTTGGGAGAAATAATATTTAAAAATAATAATTATCATGGCTGCTGCAAGCGTTGGCGACCTTGAGATTTTTTTATACCGAGTTGTATTAGTAAACAGTGTTGTATGATGCAGGACTGTTGTTGTTTGTACACAGAGTATTATGAATTTGTTCCTTTAGTGATAGTTGGTAAACGGATATGCAACTTGAGAAGTTGCTTTTTCAAATTGGCGCAATCGTATAATAACCACACCCCCTTTTTTGAGTTGAAAAATTTCTATCAATGAAAAATGTGTAAAAATTCAGTAAATCATAGAGCTAAAACGATACAATTTTGTGTGGTGATTTGTTTTTTTTTTTTATTTTTATTATTAGTTTACTACCAAATAGGCGTATCAACGCCCACATTTCAATTTTGAAATTGTAATACTCTGTTTGCCAGTGCTGCAGCCAACGCTTACAGCTGCTAATGTTTGGTCTTACTTGTTTATTTGGTTTTTCATATTTTATTTTGTATTTATTTTATTTAGTTTTCATAAAGTGTGTTTTTTTTATTCTTTTACTATATATAATAACTTTAATTGTTTCCTTACATATTTTATGTACTATTAGCTGTTTTTTTGTTTGTAAAAGTGTTATAAAAAGAACGTGCGCTACTCTGTACTAATTTTAACTTTTTTTTTGGTATATTTTTTTCATGCTATTTTATGTACTAAGTTATATTTCACAAAACTACTACCATTTTGCAAAAGTACTAGCTTACTAATTGCTATTTCCTACTTAAGTTTCTTTTCCAAAATGCTCTCTCTATTTTTAATGTTTTTTTTATTACTTTTTTATGCATCAGTGTTGCCAGTTTTTATATGCTTCAAATTTTACAAAACTTATATCTTATGCTATTTCTATATATACAAGTTCTATGTGTACATAATTTTTATTAGTAGCTATTACTCAACTGGCGTGTTATGAGCAATTGTTTTTTTTTTTTTGTTATATTAAGTAGTATACAAAATATTTTTTTTTTATAATTATAAAACTGTATCATTATATGTGAGAGCATGAGAAGTTTTTTAGAGTGTATAAATTTCAGTTAAAACAAAAATAGTGCATGAAATGTTTGCTTTCATGTTTGCGTACACAACTAGTTTGCCAATGTTGTTATATAAATTGTTTTTGTTTGTTGAAATTTTCATTACAAATAGTAAAGTATTTATTTGTGATCACTATTTTGGTTTACAATGCTTTTAAGTTAGCGTCTTTTGTTTATATTTTCCTCAATACTGCACGTTGGTAAAAAATAAATTTCGGAAAAAAACAATAAATGACAATCATTGTAAAAAAAGTAAAAATTGTGATGAAAATATTTGGACAAAAAAAATGTTTATTTGCAAGGTTCTGTGTCGAAACACTCACATAGCAGCTCGTGATTGTAACAGCTCAATGATGTTGATATATGGTCTCCAACTTTAGTGTGAACGGAACATTAAACCACTGGGAGTATAGCCAGATTTTTCATATTTATAAAAGTTGCAAATGAGTTAGGTGTAAACTAAGACTACGAATTGGTTTTTATTCTCAGTAATCTCGTCTTGCTTTTCTTAAACTTGATTTTAGCCAATACTTTGGTGTGGTGCTATAACTTATTTCAACATTCTCACATAAGTAGCTGTTACTTGTAATAGGCCATAAATTACAACAGAAAAGCGAAATAATTATATTGTTAATATTACATAAATTAATTCAAGCAATATATATAAATTCATATACTTAATAAACTGCACGTATGTATTAGAACGAAATTATTGAAGAATTCTTTGCGAAGTTGCCATTTTTATTCACTTTTCAAAAAAAAACAAAAAAAGAACCATGCACTCGATTTGTGTTCTGATTTTTTATATAATGAAAAGTATATGCACGCACATTTATGTATGTACATATTTACATATGAAATTTCATCACATCGTTTAAATTCTATACCTAAATTTTGTTCTTTTATCCTTTTTGTAAGTATGTATGTAGGTATAATTAAAATTGCTTTACAAACGTCTCAACGCATCTATACTACAACAAAAAAAATACTGTACAAGAATACTTTTCCTTTTTAATAAGCATATGTCACACGTTTCGTAGTAATCTTTTATTTACTTGTTTTATTTTTTTGTTTAAATTTTATTCACTTTTTGCCCATAGTAGCTTCCCTGGTGTCATGTCACTTGAATGCTAATCCAACGTTTCTAATCTAGCTAATCTAGATACGTATGGTTGCTTGTATAATTAGCGAATTTCTTCCATCGCTACTAACATGAACAGCCCTATATACATATGTAAGCATGTTTTTATATATAAAGTACCGTTGGAAATTGAGTATTACTGTTATAAATTATAAATCTTATACAGTGACATAACTGTGTATATTTATATATATGTATGTATAATATACAAAGTATATACATTTCTGTTTTGATTTCCCATTTTCTTAGTGAATTTTCGCCTTACATACAATAATATGTACATAAATCACACTTTGCACAGGTTAAAGAGCGCATGGGTGGATTCCAGCTGGTTTTCAAAAACTTACAAAATGCACAAAAAACAAAAAATTGAAAAAAGAGAATTAAATGTAATTCTTATGGAGTCGAATTTTTTTACCGCGTGGGGAATTCCCTACCCGTGATTTGAAAGCGTGCGATGTTTGCCGTTGGACCTTCTTAGTGTTTCAACGTTCTTTGATAAGCTATATGTTTTAATTATGCTTATTAAGGTATCCGGCGGATAGCTTCCGCACGGAATGCGATTATAATTGAGAAGAACTGCTATTCGCATAACGGATCCACAAAGCAGTTCGCAAATAAAAATACGTCGATAAAGCGATCCGCTGAATATCTGATACAAATTCGACATAAATTTTTCAAAATTTTGAATTAAAATAAAATAAAAAATAAAAACGGGCGGCCGTCGTGATGTGGCGGTAGTGTTGCCGGCCTACCACAACGAAGGTCTAAGGTGCGAGCTCTGTAGTGGAATTCACCAACTTCTATAACGCCATTCGCAATCGACATTTTGTCGTAACGATATTTATAACGATATCGGTATTCCCTAACCATTTTTTATCGATATTCGTTTATTCACGATCAGCTGTGTCGTTAAGTAAACAACATACAGTTTGGGGTTGTTATCTGTGTCGTTAAATAAACAACACATAATTTCAAGTTTTTAACGAAAATTAAAATAATATTACTATTATATCAATATTATTATCAAAAAAGTGGGATTTGAGTATTTTGCGTACGTTTTATAGCGGGATGACGAATTTTAACCCCGAATCGTTATAGCTACATAAGTTAGTGAATAGCATAGTCGATAATGCAGGATACAAAATCGTTAATTAAAATCTCGAAAAATCGCATCGTTATAAGTTATTGAATTTCACCACTGGTACAGGTAACATCAAAAGTGGTATGAAAAAGTTTTTTCAAAACGGGGTCGCCCCTCGGCAGTAGTTTGGCAAACTCTCCGAGTGTATTTCTGCCATGGAAGGCTTCTCAGCGAAAATTCAGCTACTTTGTAGATGCCGTTCGGAGTTGGCAAAAAACTGTAGGACCCACCAATTTGTGGGGAAAAATTCAAATCGGCACACCACATATTGGAAGAGAAGCTTGGCACAAAAATCCCTTAGGAGGCTTATGATGATATACCTGTTGTATATCGCGCCATAGATTTATTTTTTTTATTTTAAGATATAATTTATTAAGAGTAAAATAATTTTTTTTTTGAACAAAATTATATGCGCTTAACCCGGCAAAGTTCGTTTTGTTGGCTAAGCAGATGAAGCGCAACAAGAATACCTCCAAAAATATGTCAAAACAGTAATTAGACGTTGTGGCAATTTATTTGACGAACGTGAGCACGGATTTAAACGCGTTTGAACACCAAAAAAAGAAACATTTGTAGAATGTAGATAAGAATTTGCTCCTGAAGGCTTTGACATTCTAAACGGGCATACCGTCAATTCACATTACAATAACGTGAATTTTTTACTTATTGAAAAAGTAACTACGAAATTCCATTTGTTCATGGTCATACATCGTTATAATTATCCATTCCAGGAAGTTGTGAAAATACTTTCAAAACTATTGGTTAAGCCATTCCAAGCGTGTTGTATTTGCTAGGCATAGATACGAGTTTTGTTGACTGCTGTCGATATAATCACTGGAGTGATTTTAGTGCAAGTTAGGCCTAAAATCTGTTCATATTTGTATTTATTTGAAACTATCTAACGAACCTTTGGAGCTAAAAACTTGACACATGCTGCATTATTTTCCGTTAGTTGAAACAAATTGCAATTGAACCCATTTTTCCTCACATAAATTTTTTCCAAACATAAATGAATCTTAACTGACAATGCAGTCAAATGTCAAACACCTTTTGATACAATCCCCTAGGTGAGTCGGTAAAGCAGGTATCAGACGTTATGGTAATAGCGTAAGCGTAGTATTCGCGGGAGTGGCATTCGTCGGTTACGGTTATTGGCATGAATATTTGTACATAAAGAAACAGTTTAAATTTTTCCTCCAGGAGAATGAATGCAAGCTTAGATCAAATAAAATTATTGTTAAAAAAAAAAATTCGACTAAACTAATTTTGCAAAAATTAAAAAAAAAAAATAAAAACTGCAGTCAGTTATTATTTTTTTGAACAATAGATATTTTTTGTTTTCATCAAAGAACGTATAACTATAAGAAGGTCCAACAGCGAATGCAAGTGGACGCTGTCAAATCGATGGTAGGTAATTCACCACTGTACAATGCTTAAATTAACCGCGTTTTAATTGAATATTCACACAAAAAATTATAGTTGGAGTTACAAAAACGTTTAATTGTTAATATTGAATAAAAAATTGTGCAAATAGCCTTAAAACTAGCTATTTAAACGAAAATTTCCCAAGTGGTGAATTACCTACCGCGAATTGATGGTTCAGTTTTTCCCACTATTCTTTGGTTTTCATACAATTTTCTCATACTCTTTGCTTTCTATTTACTAAAGCTTTCTTCTTATTCTCGCTTCAAAGTTTAAACGACTTTCCGCAGCTCTGAAGTATTTTGAGACATAGGTTTTTTTATCAATTAATAAAAATGTTTTAATGTTTATCACTTTAAGGCCCGGTTTTTCAGTCCTTGGTTAAGCTCAGTTTAAACTAAGTTTGCTTAAACTCGGCATAAATTTAAACTCCAGTTAAACTGCAGAGCGGTTTTTCAGTGTGAGCTTAAGGCCGCTGTTAATATTTGCTTTTTATACGGCAACATTGGTTTTTTCTTTATCTAGATACGGCAACAGATAATATTTGTATACATATTCAACGCCATTGCTTCTCCTCAGTATTGTAATAGTTAGCATTTCGCCAATTTCTGCATCACTATAATCACTTTCGTCAGATGATATATTCAGTATTTAATTAAATATAAAAATATCGTCCTTTCGAAATTGCGTTCAGCTTATTGTTTCACAACCAAAACCATCAAATATGCAAAACAGCTGACAGGTTAACTAGAGTTTAACCCTGCCGAATTGACCGCTTAAACTACGTTTAAACTTCGTTTAAAGTTGACTGCAAAACTGCGCAACAAGTTTAAGCTTAGTTTAACTGACGAATTGAGTTAAACTTGTACTGAAAAACCGGGCCTAAGCATAATAATTTAGTATGTATGTATGTATGCATATCATCATTAATTTCGATCTTCAATCATCATTCCTAGAATTGTACTCAAAATAAGAAATAATGTAAGTATTTGAAATGAAATTACAGTACAGTGTATATATTGAGTAATTTAATAGGTAGTTGTAGTTTGTTTTTATTCAATAATAAGAAAATGCATGGTTTGCATGGCATGGCTCGTAATTGGTTGTGTTGTTGTTTTTAATTGAATTTTTTATTTACACTAACTTACAATTGTGCATAAAGTTTAAAGTTGCATCTAAAAAGTAATGATTTGCTGCTGTCTTATCTCTTTTAACATACGCTATTCATATTTATTAAATTAATTGTTTTTGTTTCCAACTCAATATTTGCAGGCATGCATACATACAGAGTTGGTTCTTATGTATTTGTTCTGTTTTTGTAGTAGTGTTGTTGTATTTGATATTTCCCAATAAACAATGAAGTAAGCTAGTTTATTAAACAATATTTTTCAAACATTGAAATCAATGTTTTCCAAACGAGTTTGTAATCAAAAAATTTCACAATCGTTTAAATATGTTTTCACAATTGTATGGTAACTTTGGGGAATTAACTTGAGGTGAACTTTCTGCGAGGTGAACAGTTTGGCAGTTTTCAAAAATAATGATAAATAATTTACCTACTTGATTTATACATATGAACTTTATTATATGGCCGACGTGGTGTACCGGTAGTGTTGCCGGTCTATCACACCGAATGGCACAAGGTTCGAGTCCTGGGACAGGTAAAATAAAAAGTGGTTGGAAAAGGTTTTTCAAAACGCTGTCGAAGGCTTCTTAGCACGCCACAAATTGGTAAAAAAAAAGCTCGCATCGAATATTTAAAAAAATTTTTTTTTTATTGTACTTAAATTGTAAAACAAGTAGTAAATGAAATTGAAATAACTATAAGGCATATTTTAAAATAATTATAATAATTTATTCAATAAGAAAAGTTCAGGAATTGTTTAAAAACGGATCACTTTCGTTGATTCGACAATTTTTTCCAAAAGCTTAACAATGATTATAGTAAACGTTTTCCAAACGAAAAGCTTGCTAAAGTAAGCTTATAGTAAACGTATTTTGCTTATTGGGTTGTTGTAAACATTGTTTTTTAGATTTTTAAAGCTCAAACAAAAATGTGCTCGTGTTGAAAAAAAAAAAATCTTTTTGTATTTCAAATTATTTCAATTTATCCTTAAATGTTTTGAAATTTGTTTTCAATATCTTTTGCAAGTGCTTCAAAAATTTTTTTCGAATTAATCAGTGATCTAATTTTTTAAGAAAATGTAGTTAAATTTTTTTTAAAAGTTAATATTTTTTTTAAAAGTTGAAATTTTTTTAAAAGTTAAAATTTCTCAAATTGGAAATAAAAGTATGGATTTGCAAAAAGTTCTATCAGCAAATGAGAAATACTAAAAAGTTAATTTTTTCAAAAACTTAAAAATAAGTTTTGGAAAAAATAAAGTAGGAAAGCTTTTGAAAAATTTTCAAAAATATAAATTTAAAAAATCTTTAAAAGTGCCATAGATTTATTAACTTTTCTAATATTTTTAATTTTTTTAAAATGTACCTTTGACATAAACCACAGTAACCTAAGTTGTAAAAAAGTTTAAAACTAACTGTGTTCAGCTTTAATAAGCTGCAAAGAGTAGCTAAATTTTTTTAAAAATTTAAATATATTATATTTAATTACTAGAATTTTTTAAAATTTTATAACTTTTTTTTTAATTGTTAATTATTATAATCTTAAATTGTTACAAAATTATTTGTAAACTAAACAAACCGTAAATGTTAGAATACTTCCAATTGTTTTTAATAGTTTTGAGTTATTTGTAGAAAATAATTAATTTTTGGAAAATTTGTTTTCTAATATTTTTCTAGTTTTTAACTTTTGTAGCGTTTTTTGATTAGTTAAGTTTTACGAAAGCCTTCAAATTAACAATCGTTGGTTGAAATTTGATTGGGTGCTTTTAAAACAGTTTTACTTTTGAAAAAATATTTTAAAACTTAAAACTTTCCACTTTTCCAAGAAAAGTGTCTCAAATATATATTTTTTTTTTCAAATATTTCCAAAATTTAAAAAAAAATCTTTAAATTGGTGCTTTTAAAAAAAGTTTATTTTGGAAAATATATTTTACAGTTTTCAAAAAGTTCACACTTTTTCAAGAAAAGTTTCTCGAATATATATATTTTTAAATATTTCCAAAACTTTTTAAGAAAATCTTCTCATTAGTAGGTTGAAAGTCGACTGCGGGCTTTCAAAAAAACTTTACTTCGGAAAATATATTTAAAAATTTTTCAAAAATTTTACACTTTTTCAAGAAAGTTTTCTCTGGTAAATAAAAAACTGACCAATAAACCTTGAAACTTTTTAATTACACATGTGCGTCTTTTCTAAACATTTTAGATTTTTTTTTCAGTCTATTTATCTACGGGCACATCGCATACTTTCATGTCTTGGATAAACTTAGTGTAGTGTAGAAAAACTAATCTTATAGTTTATTTTATCTTGAATTTCGAAATTAATTTTGCGGTATTCCTTTTCAAAAATAAATGCATATTCCATATTTAAATAAAATAATAAACCAACTGAAACCAATCTAAACTGTATAAAGCAAATATTAAATTGTTTTGCACAAAAATCATTTTACGAGTAGTATTTGCAAAAAAAACCTGAGTTTTGTTGTGAGTTTTGATTCTCGTTGAATTATTGCTCGTTGAATAGATTGGCTAAATAAACCTTGCAGAAAATAGGTTTGGCTAACCTTGATATGTACACAGCTTTTGCATGTATAAAAATGTATTTTTACAGTGTATTTAAAAATAATGATAATATTTCAAGCGTTTTAATAAATATTTGGCAGTGTTCGTCAATTCACTTGAATGTCTTCGTGTTGCACTTTTGTAGAAAAAATTAACTTTCGTGTCTACCTACATAGGTGGAAAATCTACAAGAATCCTGAAGTCTGGTAACTTCGCTCCATGGTCTATATGTCACAATACGATTGCTTTGCAAAATAGCCTCTGAATTTATGATTTCATTGAATTATTAGTAGGTTTGTAAAAAATGCAAGTTGGGTGATCTAACAGGTGACATGTTTATAAAAAATTATTTTAATAGTGGTTGTAGCTAGAGCAGCGAGTTTTATTGAAAATCTGAAAACTGATTAATAAAAAAGGTTTTTGAAAACAAAAATTTTTCCTACTTTTATAAGGTTTTTTATAGTAAAAAGAAGCGCACACAATTTATTTTGTTTTTAATTTGATAATATCACTTGATTTTACTTTTAAAATTAAAAAAACATATTCTTATAAAATAACAATTATAAAAGCTTTATAAACCGATTTTAGTTTTAATGAATTTGAGGGTTAAGCTATAATTTAAGAAAGTCGGGATATACGGCTTCGGAACGAATTTCGTCAAAATACCGTATAGTATGGCATACGTTTTAATACAGTGAATGAAGTATAATTTTAGGCGCTTGCGAAATTTTGGCAAATGGCCAGTAAAACTGTTTATTCAAACATTTGCTTTAATGCATTTTTCTGGAACGATTTTCCGTCATCCCTTGTCAATTTTGATTTGGAGACAAACCGGTTTTGGTGTTGTGCCATCTTCAGTGTCTTTCTTCGTTCTGTCCACGGGATGACGGAAAATCGTTCCAGAAAAATTCATACCCTGTCGGAAAAAGCAATAATAATAAAAAGGAAGATTTGCTTTAATGTTCGTAATACGTTTGTAAAAAGGCTTGAAATATATGTTTTAGAAACGAAGCAAAATTGCATGATCATCGCACAAAGTTAAACATATTTTGTAAAACTTAATATTTTAATGACCATCTAAAATAATTTTTAGTTGTTTGTTTTTCGGGCCTACTAATCAACAAAAATTGAAAGTGATTTTTCCAAAAGCATTCTACAGTACTCAGTATTGAAACTCCTAACACATTCCAGTATATTCGTTTGTTGAACATATTTCTCTAAATTCGCATTAAGGCGCCGTATTATTATCAAATTCACTTTTACGCAATGAGCTTAGTCTGTACTATAGTTCAAGCATAGTTTTAGGCGTTTAAGAAATTTTTGCTCGTTTAATAAATCCTGTGTGTTCTTTTTTCAAAAAAATCAGCATAAAAAGTAAAAGAACAAAAGTTGTTTTGGCATTTAAAAAACCTTTATTTAATTTATTTCGGTGTTTTTATCGATAGTTGAGTTTTTTGGTATAATCTATTAAACTAAAATTATAATGAAATTAATGTTGAAATTGCACTAGTGTAAAAATATTATAAATTTTATTATATAAAAATTATACTTAAAAAGTGTAGCTAGCTTTTGAAGGCTCTTTTTCGAAAACAGAAATTAAGAGGATAATAAGGCCTTAAAACTGTACTGTATTAACATAGCATACGCTTACATAACTTGACTTGAGAGCTGTCACTTACAGTACTGTTAATTTATTTTACATAGAACTGGTTAGCAAACGCTTGAATGTAGTTAACTTGACTTAGAAGTCTGTTGATTTTGGATGCCCGAAGTCAGTTCTAACATTCTGAAGTTTCTTTTTTGTCTTATAATTTGAACTTTCTTAGTACATTTTAACATTTTTTTTACCTGGCGATATTTATTTGGCGATATTACATTTGCTTGTTCCTTTTTTTAATTTCGGTTAAAAGAAACTGTGATTCAAGCTTGTATGGTCTAAGTGGAGTATAATCAAGTCTCAATTACCAAGGAAAGTCAAGTCAACTCAACTCTATGTTATGTAAGACTAACAGCATCTTTACACTCATAAGAAAATTAAACAGCTTAATAAAATTATATTAAATTATTATGATGGCTTAAAAAATTATGGATAAAATTGCTTACAACGCATGAGTCTAAAAGTAGATTAAGATCTAATAAAACATAACTTTTTTTAAAGCAAAACAATTTGAACAAAATGTAGTTAAAAACTTTTTAATATTAAATTTAAATGTTAAAATCAATAAAAATAATTCTAATAAAGTATATTGTACAATTTTTCAGTAAACAAAGTCTATATATTTATTTACAATAAAATTACGTACAAAAATAATTACATAATACAAATAAAATTTCATCATAATCCAAAGACATTAACATAAGTTATTGAAAATAAATTATGTAACGTATAGTTAGAAAAAACTAAGCAAACAAAAAATAAATAATGCTATTCAAAAAATTTGGCAATACGTTTTTGGAGTCTACTAGAAATACTCACAACGATCAACTATATCGAAACGTATTATATCAGCAAGCTTCAGAATAAGGTTGTCTAAAAATTTATTTAAAGAATGTAGTATTGCAAAATTAAAATCTCAATCTTTGCTTGAACACTAGCTGCGTGATTCGGTTGAAGACCCCCACATCTCGGAATTCGTTTAAAAAACTATATCGTCGGTGACACTACCAAACTTTTATGGGCCCCTGCTATCAAGATGTATTCATATATTCTCAAAGAAACTACATGTTGGTTTGGAAAATAGTTAAAAAAATCGATATTGATGGGAACTTTTTCATAAGGTGTCTATTCATGATGTATATTGGAACGATTTTTCGTCATCCCTTGTCAAATTTGGTTTTGAGACAAACCGGTTTCGGCGTTGTGCCATCATCAGTGTCGATTTTCGTTCTCAACGTTCTCGAACGAAAATCGACACTGATGATGGCACAACGCCGAAACCGGTTTGTCTCAAAACCAAATTTGACAAGGGATGACGAAAAATCGTTCCAATATACATCAATCATTCACCCTGTCGGAAAAACAACAAAACAAAATAAAACCGTGTCTATTCATCTTAAATTTAAGCAATTTATTGTTGCAAAACAGCCAAACTGAGATATTACCTTCGCGGTTTTGCAGTGTCACCGACGATATGTCGACTGCTGAGTGGAAGATCACCCTATTTCAAAATATTTTTCAAAATATTAAGAATTTGCTTGAATAACAATCTGAGAATTTGATTCAAAAACGCCTTTTCTCAAATAAAATTATATTGAATTCAGATAGGGCGTTTTTAAAACTAATTCTAAGATAGGGCGTTCTTAAACCAAATTTTGAAATAGGGTGATCTTTCACTCAGCCGTCGATGTGAGATAGGGCTTTTCCGATAAAACTTTGGCAAGGCTTTAAATTATCTACAAAGGTGGTACTTTTTGCTAGACTACCGGGAAGCTGGCCAAACATCCTGAATACCGCTAATACTAGTAATGATGGAAATAAATATTTGGGTGGATCGACTGCATCAAGTTCTATGAAAGACTCCATTGGTCAATGGATATAAAATCAATTTCTAACCTGCACAATGTTGAAAGCTTTTCATGGGTAAGGGAGTATGCGTATAGCACTTTCACGCTATTCACGAAGCTCGAAACTAAAAATTTCCAAAATTTGAATATCGAAAATTCGATTTCGAAAACCAAATTTTGAAAATTTATATCAAGGTATGAAAAGTAAAGAAGTCAATTTGTTATTCGTAATTCGAAACTACACAAAAGTACGATTTCGAAATTTGAATTTCGAAAAATAAATTTTATAAATTGATATGAAGGTATGAAAAGTAAAGATGTTTATTTGTTATTCGTAATTCGAAACTACACAAAAGTACGATTTCGAAATTTGAATATCATTAAACTAAATTTCGATAGTGGGATACGGGAAATTTAATTTCGAAAACTCATTAAAGTCACCTACTTAAGTATGTATGTAAGTATATACATATGTATGTGTTTACATTGCTTATAATTTTTATATAAACTTATATATATTATTTTACAATTAAAAACAATCTAAATTAAAAAACTATACAATTATACAATATATCATAGTTAGGACATGGAATACCGCATAAATAGTCGTTACGCCTCTGAGTGTGTACTTGAGTGTAGTTGGACGCGCATGCGCATATTAGCTTTATAACTTTGTTTGGATTAGGTATGTAAGAATATAGTGCTTGTTGGTGTTGGTGTGCGGTAATTATTTAAAAGGCTGCGAAAAAGATTGAATTATTGTGTGTATGCTATTCTGTTTGTAAGCATGTATGCGTTCTCAAAAACAAAAAAAAAAATCACATTCCCTTATCTTACTTTTTTTAAATAAAATATAGAAATTTCTTTAGCAAAATTGTTTGTCTCATCTGGCAAAACCAATTTTAATGCAGCTACTAACTTTGTCTAAGTGATTAACTTCTTCAGCATTTTTGTTGCTTTTTTTGCACTTATTCTATTTTGCTTGATTTTACTTGTTATACTTTCACCTAAACGCGCGCACTTATATACTATTTTTTGCTGCTTTTTAAACTTTTTTATGTTCACTATATGGTATGCATTTAAATTATGAGCGTATATATATATATATTACTATTTATATATAGTATATGTATTTGTATATATACTTGTATATAATATGTATGTATGTATTTCGAAATGGAAAAAAGTTTGTAAGTCTACAATTTGTAAGCCAAGAAAGATGTTGTGTATAGATGCATGAATGAAGCAAGAGAGCAAAGCACTCTATCTCCCTCTCTCTCTAAAAAAATATTAAAAAATAACACCACCGAAGCCATTGTTAGCGCTGTAACGGCATTCGCTTTCAATTATAATCCTCCACACCCTACGCTTTTTTTAACTCTCTACCTTACTTCTATCAATAAATATCATTATCATCCCAATCAACCGATTGCAACACCAACTTATCCAATTCCTTCGAATCACCCGAGCTGCTATTTCTTCGTCTTCGTTTACGATGCAATTGTTTCCATTTCTGCGCCATTTGTGGTGGCGCTGCAAACATAGCTGCTGCCGCTGCGCTTAATTTGGTTGGTGTTATAGCGCTGGCAAAGCTACTGCTGCTCGGTGTTAACGGTGTCATCGCCATTGTTCCCATCGTTGGCGTGTTCATATTGAATATTTCGCGATTTTGAAAAAGTTTCTTGCGTATTGGTGGCGGTGGCGCTGTGGCTGCACGTCTTGTATACTGCTGTACACTCACACGTGGCGCATATTGTAGTGGTGTATCGACGTAAGGTGGTGGCGGTGTTATCATTGCTAATGAGGAATCATCCATTTCCAAATCATCATTATCGTATTCATTTGATGAGTCCGAAAGATCGAAGGTAAAATTTGGATATGAATGTGGCATATAGTCGGTGTCACGTTCTGCTGGTGTAGTGACGTGTTCATATTCGGGCGATGTTGATATGAAGTGTTGTTGATTGGCAGCGACTGGCGATTTTGGTTGTACTGGCGTGGCTGGTACGGATTTAGCATGTTTTGTGGTGGTAGTGGTGCGCATTTTGCTGCCAGACGTTGTGCGCTTGGCTGTGGTTGTTGCTGCTTTTTGTCTTTCTCCGTTTTCTACTTTTGCATTTGCTTTTGTTGCGTTTGCCATTTGCTGGGTAGCTGTTACTACGTTTGCTTCTACTTCTACTTCCCCTCTTGCTGCTTCTACATCGGCTCTTACTCCTGATCCCGTGGTTGTGGTTTTAATTAATGGCATCGATTTGGTATTACATATCAATCAATCACGATAAATGTAACTACAATTCTTGGGGCTCTCTTGCGGACTAGGACTGCTGGAAGGTGGCGCTGGACTAGAACTACTATTTGACATCACCGGCGATGAACCGGAACTGGAGTGTTGTTGTGCTGGACTATTCGAACGGTGCTGAGTTACTAAAGCGATGCGTGATAGGAAGAGAAATTTAAAAAAGAAAACTTTATGAGCAATAATTTTTTGATAATATTTTTTTTTTTAAGTTCTTAAGAGATAGCATAGTCTAAGGTAGTTACAGAAAGTTAAGTTAGAGTTAGTAAACAGCTAACACCTTAAAGACGAGCAAGCAGGATGGCTTACAATGAAATGCTGAGTTGGAATTACGAGGTAAACTATTTACTTGATAACCATATCGACCGCTGAGTGGAAGATCGTTCACCATATTTCAAAATATTTTTAGAAATGCACTACTTCAGAATTCTTTTCACCAACACCCTGTCCTAGAATTTGATTCTAAAAGGACCTATATAAGTATTTGACATGTTTGTTTCAAAAACGCTCTATCTCATCCGAACTGAGTAATTTTTGTTCCGATAAAGCATTTGAAAGCATTATTGATTAATTACCATTACTTTAAATTTTTGTTATTATTTTCCAATTAATTAAAAAAATAATTAACAAAATCATGACTTCTTACGATTATTAAAAAAATTAAAACCAAAATTTAAAATAATCAAGAATAATCAAAAAAAGTTGCTTTGATTACTTTTGCTTATTTTTGAGTTTTTTTAATTATTTTTGATTTTGGTTTTATTATTTTAGATTTTTTTTTATTATTTTTAATTTTTTTTCAGTATTGTTGTAGAAGCACATGAATATATACACATAAACTATACTGAAAAACATAAAAAAAAAAAAATAAAAATATCAAAAATAATCAAAAGTAATCAAAACAACTTCCTTTTCATAATTTTGTTTTTTTTTATTATTTTCGACTTTTTTTTTTTATTTTGCTCGATTATTTTAATTTTTATTTCTAATCATAATCAATTAAGGCAATTACTTTTCTTGAAAAGAAAATTAAAATAATTATTACCAAATAAAATCCGTCTAATTAATTGATCACTAGTTACTAATCAAATTTAACAGGTCTGTTTGAAAGTCATTGAAGGTCAGTGAAAAAAATTCTGAGATAGAGTGTTTTTCAAACAACTTCTAATGGGGCGGTTTTTAAAAAAAATTTTAAAAAAGGTGTCATCTGCCAGGCAGCCGTTGATATGAAGTATGAATGCGTATTAAAGCGCCCCTCGACAAAAAGACAAATAGCTTCAAAGAGAAGAGAGATGTGTGAAGTAATGTCAAACTTAGCTTACAAAGGTAATCCAAATTGGAACTGGATAATATTTGTGTAATAAACTACTAGATGAAGATATTTGGCCCATATTGTAAATGAGTAAAATATTCTTCGATTTTTTAGAAATAATTTTCAAAAGCTCTTTTCAGTTACTCGTACACATTGCACGTGAATAAGTATGCGGATGTGAGTCATTCACATCATATTGAAAGTCACGAATGATATGAACAATTCCTAAACTAGAGGTGGTCGTGGCTTTCTAAACAGCCATTCCAGAGGTATTGCAGAGGCGCGAGGGCCCTTCTACTTTGTAAAAAATCTGCAATAAAGCTTTCACCATTTAAAACACTCCAGCCTAGAGTTAGGAGAAAATTTCACAACAAAGCCAAAAAGTGCTTTGCTTGAAAAACAGTTAAACAGCTCATGATCTCGCTTTTCGGGACGGGACCTTATAAGTAAGTAATTTTATGTCAGACATTTTGCTGTTCACTTGATTTTGATTACCAATCAGTCCTTTTTCGGAAGCGCCTTAATACACTTAATTCATAAAAACTTCAAAATTATTAAAAAAAATTGTTTCTTATGCATACTTCATTATTTTTATATTATTTTTGCAATGTTTTGGTGTTACTAATGCTATATAGCTATTATATTTTTATATTTGTTATGTTTTCTGTTACATTAGGTTATATTTTAATATGCTATCTCATACATGTTAAGCTTTGTAAAAAGCAATTTTTATTTTGTAAAAATTGTTTTTAATTACAATATTTTTATAATTTTAAATTTATTATATGTTTAATGATTTGGTGTTATTTATGTTATGTTATGTCAAGATATTTTATTTTACTATTCTTTATCTATATTTTTTTGTATGTTTTGTTACTTTTTTTATGCTACGGCTTAAAATATATTTTTATTTTACAGTATGTTAAGTTTCATAATATATCAATTGTTGTTTTTAGAAATAATGCCTTAATTCATAACTTTTAATTTATTTTATTCAATGTTTTAATGTTAGTCATGTTATGTTATGTAAAAATATTTTATTCTAATTGCATTTGTTATCGTTATGAGCCAACTAATGTGGTATTTTCGATTTGTAGGTAAAACAAAAACCAAAAATGTACCATCTAATAACATGTCAATAATTTACCAGCTGGTAAAACTAACATAGCAGATAATATAATACAGTAAGCGCCCTAAATATATTTTCTGCATGTTATGTTATTTTTTTTTATAATCTCGTATCTTAATTTTATTTAATTTTAAAATATTATGGTAGGTAATATATTATCATGTGTCATTATGTATTAATATTTGTGAACTCGAAGAAACACCTGGTACAATAAAGAGTGCCGCGTTGCAACGCAAGGAATGGACGCTGTCTACAGGGCCACGTTGAGAGCGATGCAACGGAGAGTGTGAGTGAACGCTACAGAGAGTTAAAAAGAGAGGTGAGCTACCTTTTTCTGAAGAAAAGAAGAGAGACAGAAAATCGTAAGTGCGAAGAGCTTCAGTTTTAAACAACACGAATAGCTTTTGAAAATTTGATCAAAAAATACGACGATTGTCGGAGGGGTTTAAACCCAGGGCGAGCTACTGTAAAAATTAAAGCGGCGATCTGATTGCCGATGTTCAAATAGTACTAAGGTTATGGAGGGAGCACTTCTTTACCCTATTACATAGCGAAATCGAGCAAGAACCCAGATAAGATGCCGAACACGACCACACAATCGAAGATGATCGAATTGATGCTCGATTGAAAAACAATAATACAGCAGGGATGGATTGCCTGCTGAGCTATTCAAGCACGGTGTTGAGGAGATGGAAAGCGCAAAGACCACTTATTGGAAGAGAAGCTCAGGGCAAAAATGTCCTCGGAGGTTTATGATGATATACCTGTTGTATCTCGTGCCATACATTTATTTATTTAAAGGACTTCGTTTACCTGGGAATTAGTATTAACACCAACTATAATGTCAACTTAGAAATACAACCCAGATTTATTCTTGCAAAGAAATGCTACTTCAGACTGGACACATCTGATGAGGCGGTTGTGGGAGTATTTAAGATAAAGGTTATTAACTGCTGTCAAAAGCATGGATATGGGTCCTTAGTTAAGTGGTTAAACATGTTTAATTTGGGTTACCAATTTACCACTATTACAGGTGCGTATTTCGCTAATTTCCTCACAGCCAGAATGTTTTAGCATCAGCCATTGGTCTTCTTGATAGTTTGTTCAACCTCTGAGGCGTTTATGGCTTACCCATGATGGCTTACCGATGATGGCTTATCACTCACTCACTTGCATTGCCTACAAAAGGAGCTCGCACAAATGTTCGGGTCCAACACAAAGTTGTTTATATTTCACGGTAGACCATAACTTGGCAACACCAAAAGTGAGGTTCAGGTCCTTCATATCATATTTGATCCACTGATGGTGATTAACTATATCACTATATCAAAATCTATAGCTTTCGATACCAGCTGGCGGTATGATGAGGTCAATAAAAAAGCTTTTTTGTGCATTTATGAAACCTGGTTCCGTTGGACTTATAAAGTTAAATTAGTAAAATCGGTTACCTGTTCGTCTGAGAGAATTTGGATAGCTAAGCTAATAGAACAAGTCAATACAGTTAATAGCAGCTTCGCAGGCGATGAATATTTCTGACTACTACAACTGTGATGAAGCCGTGCCGCAGAAAGACCCCAAGAGAGAAATTCGTTACTGGTCGAATGGCACTACGCTTTTTTGCGTTTTGGTTTGTTGAGTGTTAGAACAGTTAAAGTTATGCTATGTAAAGCTATGATTTTCAAGTTATGTTTTCTAATTTTATGTTATATAGCTAATATTTTGAAATTTCATTTTATTTGATCGGATTCCTTATTAGTTAAATTACAATAACAATTAGAACGTTTTACGACACATAAGCATGTTGCAACCAGCACTACTTTAGAAGTTAGAAAAAAATTGATAAACTAGAATTTAACAATACTTTTACAATAAGTTCATGCTCGCTGCAACATGCAAGTGGAAAAAAGAGGGAAGGAGAAAGGAGCTAAATTCTAAATATTAAATAGCATTTCAGATGGTAAGCGAATTAGATTTCTTTACATATACGAGTATCACTAACTAACTCATAATGTAAAATTGAAAGCAAATTAACAAATAACAAAAATGAACTGATTGGAATTTCTATGAAATAAAATAATGAGTCATGAAATTTGTAATCGTGTTTGTGATAATTTTTGTTGTTGTAGTATATAATTGATATTTAATGGTGACATTAGACGTAACATTAAATCAAGTGATAATGATAGGATGATATTGTTTAGTTGTTAGTTTTTTTTTAAATATGTACAAATAATTGTTAACTATGTAAATATTCATGATTCAGTTTTATATAACATTGTGATTTATGTATAAATGGAAATTTGATATATATTTACGGTGACCATATTTCTAGCAATAATATGCGGGCGCGTAGGTATTTAATGTTTCCATTACTGTAAACTCTCGCAAAGCTTTTTGATTATGTAATTATGGGTGTTTAAGATTCTTTAAGGAGCTTATTATTTGTGCGAAATACTATGACGATTTTTCTTTTGTTTATTTTATTTGCCTTGCTCTTGTAATTCGCAATCGGCTTATGAAATATTCTAAACACCTAGCTTTTATTTGAAATACCTTATCGTGAGTTTTCACAGCAAATTTAGGTGGCCTATTTGATGCCAATACCTCAAAGCCACAAGTGCTTACCCCAAAAGTTGGTGTGGTCTTCTCTGTTGATGTCTGTGCATTGTAGATAACAACCACTCTTAGAATTTCTCGCTGCCATATGTCTGCCTGTATGTTTGGGAGCGTATCACTCACAAACTGTTGAATAGAATTAAATCAAAGGTGATATAGAAGATGTGATTAAGCTCCATACCTCAACTGGCTTCGAAGATATAATGATTAAAATCGTACTCAGTCTAGTATAAGTTCTGAGATGCAGCGAATTCTAGCCGTGATTTCTAGTATGTAATAAAAGCAAAAGCTGTATAATTAGACGTTTTTATCTTTTTAATTCAAAGAGTTATGGCACAAAACCAATTTTCGGAACAATCCGATACATAGGTGCTATAGTTGAGCTTGATCCGATCTTGTCCCGATCTTGTCGGTTCCAACAAAGGATTAATATATTATAAAATGACGGGCGAAAACCAAATTTAAACCAGATATCTCTATAATTGTGGGACTACAGAACCAAGTCGATTCAGGTCATCGTCTGTATCATTTCGGTATACTTATTGATGGGTTCATATTCTCTTCTTTTTATGCTTACAAACATCGCACCAAAGTTATTATATGAAATATATGAAAAGAAGCAGATCAGGCTTTTAAAAAGCAAGATAGTACCCTGTATGGTCACCGTATATATTCATAAGTAACTATTTATGTACATAGGTTTACATGAAGTATATAAAGTTCAACTTAATATTTCTATTTCTAATTGAAATGACTCAATTGTAAATATTTCGTATTTAAAATAACCATTAGAAAACAAATAAGTATATGTATATATTTGTATGTAACTAGTAACAAAGTATATGAAAGTATAAGTTCTTAAATTGTTGTTGTTTAACTTACCAATACCATGACGGGGCGGCTGCCTTCTCATACGACCAAGACTTCTGTTACGTGTATTTGTGTTTACAGCCTGAGAGGTGAGGGGGGAGTAGAATTTGATTCGAAAATTTAAAAGAAAATATGTACTATGTAGTTTTTGTTGTATTTTGCATGTTTTTTCTATAAACTATTTTGCAAATGGGTGTGAGTGAGATAGGAGTGGAGGTATGTGTGTATGCTTCTCTTTGTTTATCTATTCAATGCATAGTTTTATTAATTAACTTTGTATTTGATTACATAAATTAAAGCAATCTTGAAACTTTTCTATTGACTTATTAATTAAGTGCAAAACTACTAAGAAAAACATGAAAATATATATGTGTATAATATATGCACTTCAGTTTGACTAATAGTAATTTTTAACTATGAAAATGCTTTGTTTATGTACAGCTGTGTTCAATATAATAGTAGTGAAATTAAAATGGTTATACTCGTAGTTCGACGAAATAAGAAGAAGTTGTGATTTTAATAATTTTCTTTTAAAATCTAACGAATTCCATAACAGAAACCATAGAAAACGAAATTGCAAAGTTTACACAAAGTTCAGGAAAGTTAATTTAACTTTAAAATTGGCCATCAAAATCTTCAAATTTTTTGGCAGAGTTTCTAGAAAACTTTTGGGTGCTCTGTTTTGTAGACCAATTAATTTAAATAACCATAACATTGTGCAAGTTAGAACTCGCTCAAAAAGGGTGATTTCTTCCATACAACGCATGAAGAAAAATTAATTTTGTATGGAAAAAAAATACCCAACATCCTTGACAAAAAAATTCAAAAAATTCGGGTTAAATTTTGAGGTACTTCAAATTTGCACTTTGTTGCGCTAAAATTGAATGAGGTATAAAACTGCGTACTCAAGTTTCAAATTTTTTTTAAAAAACTCTGCTTAAAAATATTGAAATTTTGATGTAAATTTTTGAAAGTTGAATTAGATTTCCTGAAATTTGTGTAAGCTTTGCAATTTCTTTTTATGTGGCTTCTGTTATGAAATTCGCTATATTTTAAATGAAAATTATTAAAAACACCGCTTCTTCTTATTTTGTCGAACGATATCCAATTTAATTTCACTACTATTATATTGAACACAACTGTATGGGTTGCAATTTTATGTGTTTAGATGGGAAAATTTTATTTAATGTTTCCAATTTATTTGTATCGTGCTTAGACAATAAGTTTAAGTTATTATGCCGGCTTTTTTTAATGGAATTAGCTTAAAAAATACTTTAAATGGCACTTTAAGTCGTTTTTCGCTTTCTGAAAATTTTGGGTTTTAGAAATCAGTGTCGGTAAGCTGCCTTTCTTATATTATTATGCGAAAAGCCGTAAAGTCACATAAATTGTGTTCTCTTCACTTTTCGTCCTCTGTACAGCCCCTACAGCATCTCCGGAACGGAACCCTAGGCTTTCTATATGCCGTCCTATGATATAGTATCCCGTTATTGCCACTAACAAAGTAGATATTGCCCATGAGGGTAGACTTGGAAGGTATAAAAAAGAAAATTAAAAAAAAAGTTCTACTCAACAATTTTCAGATAGCCCGCTTCTACTTTTTAACAAATAAATAATCGATTTTTAAATAAAAAAATTATAGTTATAAAAATTTTTTCTTAATCGCCTTCTTCATTTTATTACAATAGAAAGTGAATTTCATATTTTGATTCTTTAATTATACTAAAACTTTTTTTAATTTTTGTCTTTCTAAAGTAGACCCTAAAAATTCAAGAGCATTTGAAAAATGATATTCTATTTGGATTATCCCATTTAAACGATTATTTATTAAACTGAAAAATGTTGAAATGCCTTAATTTGGAAACGTGCACTCCTCCTATATATTTTCAAATCTCATAATTTCGGAAAATTTCAAAACTAAAACTCAGACGAATTGTTCACAAGGTGTTCTGAAGCATGTGTCAAGTTTCAAGTCTCAAGCTTAACGGCAAGTTACTCAAAAATCGATCGAAATATTCCCTCTATTTTACAGCAATTTTCAGTTATCACGATAAGCGCGCCACCTAGCGCAAGATTTTGATTTCTATAAATTATAGTGTCCAAGTTAATAGGTCACCAAGAAGTTAGTTAAAAATCCATTGCAATTTCAAACGAATTTTCCAAATAGCTCGATACATGCGCCATCTAGTGTATTTTTCTATGATCAAATATTGCAATTGTCAAGGGATTATGAACTACATATGTGACAAGTTTCGAGTCTCTAGCTTACCCGTAGGTTACTCAAAAATCGATCGCAAGATTCCTTTTTAGCGATTTTTAGTTATCTCGATTAGTGCCCCATCTAGCGTAATTTTGGGTAAAGGTTATTGCAAAATATTTTACTGTTGATCTATCGTATGTGCCAAGTTTTAATGCTCTAGCTGACCGGAAAGTAACTTGAATATGAAGCGCAAGATTTTACGTTTTAAATAAATTTTCCGTTTCTCTCTATCCGTGCGCCACCCAGCGGGTTTTTTTGTTCTGAACTATGTTAGAAACTTCATGTGTCTAGCTCAACGGGAAGTTACGCAAAAAGACTGCATGGTTCCGAAATTTCGTGTGGAAATGAACAGTCAAACAAGAAAGGTAATAAAAATCCACCCATATGTAGATTTGTCAGTTGAGGTGAAGGAGAAAATTTTTGTTTGTGTTAAATGTCAGAGTGAGTTTGTGCTAGTTCTATTGTTTTCATATTTTGTTCAGAATTTTTTATGAAAAGATTCTTAGATAAAGCCGGTTTCCATAAAACCTTAACCTCAAACTTTTACATTGACAGATAAGTTGAATGTATGCTATATGTAGGGTCTTGCGATGCAAGCTTGTGAAGGTGAAGCAATATCTTGAGCTCTTCTTAAAATATGGTGCTCATATCTGTCAAACTTTGAGTGTGCTATGTATTTCAGCCAACAGGCTGACCTCCAAACTAACTCCAAGATAGAGCATTCTTCACACAAATTTTGTGCAATGCACACCTTTGACCTTTACGGGTATCTTCAACGAATTTCAAAAACCAAGTTAATGTAGAAAAATATGTAAATTTGGCAAACAAGTCCTAAATAATTTTTGAAAGATAACACCAAAAGAAACAGTGCAGAGAAAAAATCTAAAATTCAATTTTGATTTAATAATTTAGTCTCGCTGTTAATATGTTAGAGCTTTTAAAAAAATAACTATTTTTATGCACTTATTTTATTTGCAATGTATGTATGTAAAGTAAACAAGTTTTAAACAACGCATTCAATGTTAGATAACATGAATTAAATAGAAACTAGATAATAAAAGTTTAGAACACATACATACGCACTGAAATACATTGGGGACATTTTTATCATTTTTTGGCAACAAAGTTATAGGGAAAAGTTTGTCAGGCGGGGAAAGCCAATTAAGCGAATTAAAAATCATTTTTGTATTTCACTTTTTTCAGATAAGAGTACATAATATTTTTTCAGGATTAAAAATTTAGGAATGGCTTTTTTTAAGTTATTTAGGTTTTGCAAATTTTTTAAATCAAATTTTATTGTCTTATTGTAAAACTAATCATACATTTGCGCTACTGCTGTGATAGATGCTGTTACGTGTTTCAATGTTTCAATGTATTTAGTAGTTTTGTTTATTTATATTGGTGAACATATGCATCTACAACAACAACAATCAAAAAACTTGGATTTATATACGAATAGCAGTAAAAAGTGTTGAGAATGTTATTTTTTTTTGATGATGTTAGAGAGTTGGGCATTGGGGTTGGCTGACTTAACCAACCACTGGCTGATTGTTGAGCACCATATATTGCAATGGCTACGATATTTAGTTTATTTATACGAATTTTGTTGGATTTTTTCGAATTTCACTCTTGCATGTATTTTGAGTTACTTTTGTTTTATTTGTGAATGTGCATTGTTTAGATTTAAAAAATTTATGTAAAAGTGTATGTGTGTACTAAATTGCATTATTCTACTTTCATAAAAAATTTATATTCTTTAATTTTATTGATAAAAATATGTGAAAAAAGCATTCGTTAGTGAGAAGATTGAATTGATTTAAATGTGTTACGTTATGGTGATATATGTTTGTATGTAAGTACAGATGTAGTATAACTTATTCAAAAAACTAAAAAATGTTTTGATCAGGATTTCGATTTTTTTTTTTGTGCACAAGAAACTGAAGCAAATAAAGTAAGTTGTATGATATTGAATGATTGACAGCTAAATGAAAATAATATTTTTTTATGTATGCAAAAAGCTCTAAAAGAGTTATGGTGGCGAGCTTAAACAAATTAGTAACACTTTTTAAATCATTATTTTTTTATCAATATTTTGTTTTAACCCTATACGTTATAATTAAATTGTGCTTTTTAGTTATTTAAAATTAAAAAAAATATGTGCTTCCGATACTAATTTGTATAGAAAATAGTTCCCACTAAAGGATATTATAATCTATGTCATATCGTCACATAGTTGGTATCGATCCCTTCTGATTTAAAAAACATTTGGTGAAGAGTTTCCTTTTATCATAAAACGAAGTAATGCAAATTAAAAATTTTACTTTTTTTCCTGTTTTGTAAAGATAATTTTTTCAATATTTTGAAAACTACTTTAGTTAAAAAAATAAGCTTTAGCACTTTCAACGAGGTATAAAAAAAAACTAAATAAAAAAAATTATATTTCTAATTTTGAAAAGTTTCCGAAAAAATTAAATTTAGCCATTAACTTTCTATTTATCATAAAACAAAGTTATGCCAAAGACAAAAAAATTTAAAAATTTCACTTTTTTCTGGTTTTGTAAATTTTTATTTTTTCAATAGCGGGATTCATAAAAACCTATAAAAGCACCGTAAATCTTATAAACCATATAAAGCTCTTAAACTTGTATTTAAAAGATGAAATGAATCCCCTTAACATTTCGGAAACTTCTTTAGTTAAAAAAATAAACTTGGGCATTTTCAAAGAGATATAAAAAATATTAAAAAAAAAATTTGCTTTTTTATACCAAGAATTTTTGTTGATTTACGGCCTGTACATTTTCAAGTACTCATGAAACGAGCTCAAGGCCAAGAATAATAATTTTTCACTTTTTGAATTTTTATGAAAATTTTTATGGTTTTTATTTTTTAATAAAATTAAAGTTCGCCATTACATTTTGGACTAAAACTTGTTTGTATTTTAACTCTGAGATTTTTAAAGATATCCTGAAATTTTCGGACCGGTGTTTTTTCTGTTGTTTCAAAAATTAGAATTTTTGAATTTTTTCCAAAATTTTTTTTTTGCAAATTTTTTAACTTTATGTTTGAGTTCAATTAGTTAAATACAAAATTGTTCAATTTTGATCACTAAAAAATTTGTTTCGAGGTAGTGGAATGTGAAATTAAAAATAAGCTTACAATTTTTTTTTATTTATTTATTTTATATATATTTTTTTTATCTTGGCGTGATATTTGATTGTGAGCACCATTTTTCACAACTTTCGCAAAAGGTTTTCTTTTTTATTTCTATTCAGACTTAGTTTTCATTTTAGTAAGAGTAAGTACTTGAATCAGCAACTCAGAAAAGGTGGTTACAAATTTAAAAAATGATGGTTTTTTCGAATTAGCACAATATTTTTCAAAGACCTTTAGTTTTAAACTTCCTACTAAAACACAATTGTTTGAGTAACAAAAAATAAATGCCTTCAAAATATCGCATAATGTGGCATTGAAAGGGTTAAATTATTAAATTACACTAATTCTTTGAAGGCGCTATAAATTCCAATTTCTTTAAAAAAATCAGCGCATAACTACAACTAACCAATAACTAAAAAGCTTCTAAAATTATAACGCAAACGAGTTATTATAAATTATTTCTACATTTTCATTTAGTACATTTCCCTAAAATAATTATTTTGTCTTTTGATTTTTTAACCAACACCTTATTACGAATATTTAGCATATTTGTGCTTAAATAAAAGAAAGTATTTACCATATTTTGGGTAATTAGTCCCTGACTGGTATCAGCCGCCCCATTCCCGTCTCAAAGGTAAACCTAATGGAGAAAGGGAAGAAGAGAGAAAAGATAGATAGAATTTTGTTTTGTTTTTGTATGGGTTGTACGGTGTTTGTTGGACAACGTTTTGTTGATAATAATATGTATGTAGTATTGTTTATTTATGTATTTATGTAAATAGTAGAAGAAGAAGTAGAGATTAGAACGGAATAATATTTCGAACATAATTAACTTAAAAAAGTTAATGAAACTTTTTACTACATTTCAACTACGAAATTGATTGAAATTTTATTTTATTTGGTTTTTGATTATATAAAGATTGTATATTGTTTTTTTGAAACCAATTTACAATAAATTAAAGCAGATATTTAGTCAAACGATTGGTGTATTTTTCAACTTTTTTTTATAAACTATAGAGCACATGGATAGTTAATGACTGTACAGAATGGTCGAGATTAATGAAAGTCCTATCTTTTTTATATAATGAAATGATTATTTTATTATATGAGTTTGTGTACGCGTGTCATGAGGAACAAGTTAAAGATATAGTGGAATGTTAATATATTACTAAGTACATAAATACTCTTCGTAAACCCTTCTGCCAAAAGCTTCACTAAAATATAAAATACGTATCTTAACAATCCTGTTAATTATATATATCAACGCAAATCGTAATTTGAGAAGCTGGAGCCGATTGAGCAGTTTTGAGAATTTTCATCGGTCTGTCTATATGTTTGTAAGCGCATCATTCAAAAACTGCTGCATAAAATTGAATGCAATTTTCACCAATGTACTACTGTATATGTTACTTAAAGTTAACAACCCCTTTTAGGCTAGGGAAATAGTTTAGGCCATTATATAAAGCCTGGGATTAAATGGGATTAGTCTAGGACGAAGCCGGGATAAGTCGCTCTTTTGTTTGAGCATGTCCTATGAAGAGACTTATCAAGCCCAAAAGGGTAGTGTCCGACAGATTCCCTTTGTTTCCCTACGGGTACGGTCGGTCAAGTTTACTTTCAACATCTAAAAGTAGGCTACAGAAATTAAAATAGACTCAACCCAACTATGCATACAACTGAATAGTTGGGATCAATTGTAGCCCCCTGTAGATGAAAGGTTTGGATCCCGGCTCACTCTCTTTAGAGATCAGTCCCACGATTTTTGGCAGGGCAGTGGTAGGCGCAATGTCTAATTACACATACATATATAGTGAAATTATAAAATCTTATCAAGCCCTGCAAAAAAGGCGATTTTCCTAGGATGAATCCGGGATGAGTCGCAAAGGAGCATGCGACCAATGCCAGTTTTGATCTCTTTGTAGGGGCTGAAGTGATCTCTTTTGCTTGAGCATGTCCTAGGAAGAGACTAATTCATGCCCAAAAGAAATTAAAATCGACTTATTCCAACTATGCCTATAACTGTAGACGAAAGGTATTGATCCGGGAATACTCTCTTTAGATATCAGTCTCAAGATTTTTGCAGGGTACATATGTACAGGGATACTGTTGAAGGTCGATGTTAGGTTAAAATCTGTATAAGGTTTCTTTATAAGAGCTCTTCAATAAATAACAACTGCACTCCATTGATTTCTTTTTTAATAGAAATACTTTGTTGACAGAGTTTTGTAAATTTTATGACAATTATAACAATTTTTATTGTCTTCAGCAAATCTTTACAATGGACAAAGAGATTGTAATGAATGCCTGCTGTTCACCCAATTTAAAACAATTGAAATAACTTTATTTTAATAATGACATTTCAATTAGTTGCATGTATAGAAATTATCTAGAAGATTTTATTTTGATTGGATACTAGTTTCTATATATATATAGTTTAAAGTGTTTTAGTTCCAGGCGCTATTTTTTCATTCTGTCCTACAAACCTGAAACTCTGATTGTTTTCCAGAACAAAATTGAAAACGAGGTCTTAATAGGAGAGTTGAAAACAAGTATGTTGTGGCATTCCATATAATATCCGGTCATTTTAGTATTTTTAGTACCCATGGCGTTTACTAAATTTCACTAAGTTCACATAAGAGACGATCCATGAAAATGGATAAATCTAGCGGTGCGTAAAGAGGGACGTTGTTATACGATGATTTAATTACTTTTAAAATAAAAATAACATTTTCATACGATGGAAATTGTTCTTTAATTTATATGAATGCGGTAGTGATTTAATTAACTAATTAATGGTTATAATTAACCATTTCTAAAAAATATTTTAATAATATCATGAGCAAGTATGTATATTAAAAAATAACAATTCGATAAGGCACAAAACGATAAAAAGAGGATCGATTGGCGCAGAGGAAGAGCGAGCTTGAGATTAGAGGGAGAGAGTACAAAATGCGCGTACCAGCGGGTAAGTGGTAAAGAATATGCCCGCGGTAGGCATGCCGTCGTACGAGGCGATTAAAATCCACGGCCCGTATGTTCAAGTGGACAAAGAAATTGTTCCCACGCCAGCTGGGTTGATACCAGAAGGTGGTAGTACTGGAGCTTTCTCGATTCATTGTGGCAGAGTAATGTTCACATGCTTAATCCTCCCCAAATCTTCGGGAGTATTTTGCGGTTACAACAACAACGGTACAAATACGGACAACAATGCTTTTCTGACAGGGCAACAATCGCCAGAACTGCTACTTTTCTTTAAAGAATCAGACTTTCAGGAAAAGGAAAATACTGGCTGAAAGTGAAACATGCCAATGTTAATAATTTTCTCATATTACTAATAATAATGTGTGTATGTATATAAAATAAATGTTAAAATAAATTTTAAATTCCAATTACACAATTAGTTATATAATGTTTAACGTGCAACTAATAAGTATAGGAAAGAAAAAGCAAGTAAAAGAGCAATAAATTAAGCAAACATTGTTTTTAACAAATATACATTCATACATATACATATATATATGTATATAACAGATAAACCGCATAATCTACTTAGCATGTGGAAGTTGCAATAAAACTACAATTCTTTTGACTTACACAAAAAGTAACACTGAGACATACAAGGATATGCAAAATTAATATTAACTACGTTAGTATACAACAATATTTAAAGAAAAATTGTAATTAGTAATATATGCATTCTGTGTTATTATTTTTTTTCTGCTAGCATCATTATCCATAACCTTATCTATAGCTATTATATTTAAAAAAAAAAAAAAATACACCAATCATTGACGACTGAGCAAATGAGCAAGCGTTATTATTACGTACAATTTCACCTACTAACATTCAATTCAAATTGTAATTTATTCATATGCATGTAGTATGTGGTATTTCATTTATCATAAATACCGTGAAACATCAATGATTACATAACTAAAAGCTCATTACCGTTGCGTAAATGTACAACTTACCTTCTTAACGCTACGAGTTGTCGAAAAGCCATCGCCACGACGATAATTATCACCCTAAATTATGGTAAAGGAAAAGTGAATGTGTAATAAATTTATGTATGTTGTTAAATTATGTGTAGAGAGTGTTGACAGTGGAGGATGTAGAAGTTGGGACACGTACTTGTATGACCTTTTATTCTACAGTCAGCTTTTTTAAATGACAACCAAGTTAGGACGGCACTGTCGTCGGCTGTGCCACACCTTGTACAATAATCTCACAGAACGTAAATGTTCAAACAAGAAGCATCTATTATTTTATTTATATTTATTACAATCATTAACGGGTACAAATCTCAATACTTTATTCTAATTTTTATTAAATTGTCTCTTGTCCATAATATCTAAACAATTAGTTGCATATATTTGGGTGTGCAAAAAAAAAAATCTCCCTCGAAAATATAGTAGAATGTGTCCAAACAAATATTCTGTTAACAGCAGAGTTCATAAATTTCCATGAATTTTCAGAATTTTTTTTCAGCAAGGGTGTTCAGTGATTTCTTCCATAAAACGCATAAAGAAAATTAATTTTGTATGGAAAAAAAAATAACCAACACTCTTGACGAAAAAAATGCAGGGGAAATTTTCAGGTGCTTCTAACTTGCTAAAATTAAATGATCTATAAAACTGCGTACTCAAAAATTCTTTACAAATTTTTCTCAAAAATATTAAAAAATTGATGTAAATTTTTAAAGTTGAATTAGTTTTCCTGAATTTTGTGTAAACTGTGAACTTTCTTTTTATGTGGTGCCTGTTATGGAATTTGCTATATTTTAAATGAAAATTATTAAAAACACAGCTTATTTTAATTTGGTCGAACACTTATCCAATTTAATTTCACTACTATTATATGGAACACAACTGTATATGTAATATTGAAATTGTTAAAATTATTAAAATAAATATTAAGAGCTAAAAATTGGTGAGAATATTTTTGTGGTCATCCGCAATAACCGCTTATGTCGACTTAACAGTGTTCGCAATTCAAAGCTGATCATATGAGCGCAACCCCTAGTTTTCTACCCAAATTTATAGAAAAGTTATAACCAAGTGAATAATCTCCGAATTCGGAGTTGTATCATATTAAATTCCCATACGTTCCAAAGTAATATTTATAATCCTTATCGACGCAAACGTCAATATAGCTGTGTTTAAATTGTGAAATAAAAATTAGTAAATCTAACTATCTGTTTCTTATTTGTGATAAAAATAAGTGCGAAGTCGTAGTGTTAAATTGTAAACAATTGGTTTGTTTGAATAATTCACATTTGGCGAATTTAAGCAATCTTCTTATTTTGATTTGCTTCTTTTACTTTATTTGCTGAGCCATTTTGTATTGCGTATTTGTTGCAGTTTGATTGGCTTCATTTTCCTCTTTGCCATTGTTTTTGTATGATTTTCGGTACTTAGCTATTTACTTTTATTACAGCTGTTTGCGTTGTTTATTGAGTGTCAGAATACAGTGACCCTCAAAGCGCTCGCTCCTATCACTTGCTTTTAAAACTTTTAGAGTTGCTTTTTACTTACTAGTTGCTTTTATTTTTTAAATTCTATATATATATTCATATTTCTATTAATTTTTACCACGAATTTGTGCTAATGTTGGATTTCTCTAATATGCCCAATTTTTGAAACACCGTTGTGCTCTCGGCTAGCTTATTGTACAAATGGGATAACTTAAAATTTTATTAAAGGCCTCTTTAAATTAAAATTATGTGATCTGCTTCAACTGGATGTTTGTTTGAACTATTCCAATATATTTTGGGCGGAGGGGAAGAAAAACGAAAAAACAAATTTCGAGTTTTTTGCACAATACCACCTTTAGACTTTATAAAAAAAAAATTAAAATTAGAATAAAAGTACTGAGCAGAATCGATTGTTAAATAATTTATCAAATGGGGTTGTTCCAACTATTTAAAGGTATTTTAGAATCTGTAGTGTTACATCGAAACCGAAGTAAAGTCACAAGTTGTTATGTTGTAGTTTTTTTTATTTTTAGGGACAAAAACACTCCTCGAAGGTTTGGTAGTCTCGCCTCTTAGAAAATAATTTGAGCTGCGTTGTACCAACTGTACGACCACCACTGCACTACACAAACATATTTTGTTATCCTTTTGGTTTACACTCTTGTCTTATAAATTATTCAATACTTAAAAAGTCATAAAAAACTTACCATCACCTGATGTGATCGCAATGTGCCGAAATTGTCGCGACCACGATATGATTGCTGAGTATTATAGCCATCTGGCTGGAACTGGAAGAGCGTTTCTGAATTGGGACCGTGATGATGCATGGGTTTACGTAGCGTACTTTTCGGTGAATGCATTTTATTTTGTGGTGGCGGTTGTGGCAGTAATACCGGTTCGGCGTACGTCACTTCTTCCACTTGAGGTAGCAGCTTGGGCTCGGCTTGAATGCTGTGTAGAAGATACAAGTGAAATGAGAGTGTAAAGTTTGAGAGAGTATAAAGACATTAAATATCAGTGTAGAGAGAATTATTCAGATGTTTGTAAAATAATTTTTAATTAGTTTTTGTAAATTCAAAAAATTTATAATTACCGATTAACATTTTGACGTTGCTCAAAATATTCGTACTCCGTATCAGGATATGGCAAATTATCATCCTCATCCTTATGGCAACGTCGGCCACAAAAGTAGCCGGTAACAAAGCCGACTAGCAAGGAAAATATGGAACCAGCTAAGACGGCCATTACGAGCGTTTCAACGGTATATTGTGCATTGATGATATCTGGAGATATTTGAGGACCTTTTTTAATCGATACAATTTTTGCGTGTTTTGTTTGTTTTGAGTATACGAATTTCGAATGTAGTTTATTTTGTTTCATAATATTTTTATTTTAATGTTTTTATTTATTTTAATTTTAATATAGTCCATTTAAGAAAAATATTTGTTTTATTTGAATTTGTTGTTTTGTGTGTTGTGTTGGGCGCATGTAACCAAAACAATTTAAATACGTTTACCAACATCAACAACAACAAATATTAACATTGTAAAACAGCAACAGCAACATCAACGGTTATGTTACGCACGACATCATCATAAATATGTGTGTAACATTAAGGTGAATTATTAGGATAAACGTCAAGTAAATAATTTATATTTGTTTTTGTCCAATAAAACGTGAAAAGAAAAGAAAAAAGGAAGAGAAAATATTTTTTTTTTAATTTTTATAAAATTGAATTGCAAAATGAGTGGTGTTATGTTAGTGATTGCTTGATTTTTATCAGGTTGGGGGTGGCGTTAAGATATCTCTAATGTAGGTGTGTATATATACATGTATATTGGGATTGTTAAGGAACCTACAGGGAAACTACCAAAAAATAATAATTTAGAAAAAAATATAAAATAACCTTAGAAAGAATATATAAAAGTAAAAAAATCTACAGAATATTTTACTACTAAATCTACAAAGACTAATAAAAAATGGAGACAAATGAAACCATATGGGGAACAATTCTAAATTGCTAGTGCCTTGCTCTATCTTTCTGAACTGGTGCGCGTATATTGCTAAGTCAACATTCTAAGTGGATAGATTTTTATTGATTAATTAGAGTACAACTTGGGCTTTGAGTCGCGATAATATTACTAGGCGTCAACATAAATTTTCATTTAGTCATAACGCCGAATGTATTTGAATCCGATTAATGATATTTAGATACATAACTAGATGATAACAATTGATAGGTCTATGAAAATATGTAGAAGTGGGCGGTGCCACGCTCCCTAATATGGAAAAGCTAAATTATATAATATATCCCCACAACTATTTGTACCAGTTATCTAATATTTGATATAGAGGTCCAATATATAAAGGAGTAAGACTGAAGGAAAGATGTTGAGAAATGTGATGAGTAGCAAGACAACAAATAAAAGGAAAAAGGTGCATACTAGGAATATGATTTGGAATAGGAAGAGGCAGAGAGATAGGAAGAAAAAAAGGAAAGGAAAGAGGCAGCGGTGGTGGGGAGGAAAGATGATAAGAAAAGGACGATGGCAATGATAAATAGATTTGAGACTCTTTGTTTCGAGAGAGCGCTGTCAAAATGCACATTTTTTATAACATTTGTCATTGGTGCCACATCCGTGAAAAATGAATAAAACTGAGTATGGGTATTTTTAACATATGTTTTGGGGATTTCGAAGGTTTTGTATTTAATTCGACTTATGTAGCGACAAATAAATTTTTTTTTAAATATGATAAATAAAAGTAACTCCACACATAAATAATAATAGATATAATAGGGTTACAATAACATATAACACTGTCATGAGCTGATACTGAAATATGGAATTTATTGAGAAATATGGCTGCATTGCATTGGCACTATGCCACATTTGAAGGATGGGGGCTGGTCTTCCAATTCAAATATCTGATGTTTTTCCACCAAAATCGATAAAAGTGGTCGAAATGAAAAATTTAGTTAACGTTTTTTGTTGATACATTTAGACTGGTTTATAGTGTTTACCTTTCGCCTGCAGATTATTATCAAGGACAGCGAGCCGCGTAATCGTGATATCGCACTCATCATTTTAATAGCTTCTACCCGTTGCCCCTTAAACTAAAGAATTGCCGACGATTTTGGTACATTTTTCGTTGTCTTAGTCCTGCCTTCGGTGAAGCGGGATTTATTTTGACTCTATGCTGGCAACAAAGCCAAGAAATGGACGGTGAGAGCAAAAAAGTGAGAGAGTAAAACGAAGTCTCATGTCATGTCAAGTCATCTTTGGACGATGGTGCTGAGAGGCAAAGTAAGAAAAAGCAAGTGAATGAAGTGCTGAGATTATAAATTATAATTATCAAGTAAATTTTTGGACAAGACAACATTTGAAGCAGGAAATAAGAATTACTATTGTAAAAAAAACTTACTTACTGAAAAAAAATCTCATTTTGGGTACACGGTTAAAATTTGACTTAAATTTTAAACCATTAGTCGGTTTAAGCAATTTTTTAAACGTTTTGTGAACACGAACGTCTGTGAACACGATCACTTGAGTAACTTTTGAGATATCTTAATTAAATTTGGTATGCAGGTTCTTTGGCACTCATCTCCGAGCGCTATTTAAAATGGGCGAAATCGGACCATAGCCACGCCCACTTTTTATATATAGACTATTTTCGAAAACACAAAAAAGTGATTACTCAGTACATAATACACCTATAAGGATAAAATTTGGAGTATACATTGAGATTGAGGCATAAAATAAATTTTTCAAGAAATTTTTGAAAATGGGTGTGGCACCGCCCAAATTAACAATGTTATTAATCATAAATCAAACACCGTTCAAGATATCGACACGAAATTCAGAACGCAGGTTTTCAGATGTGCAAATAATGTTTGAGGAAAAAATTGGCGAAATCGGTTAAGGTCGACGTCCACTTTTATATGAACGATTTTGAAGAGGATCGTAGATACATTAAATAGGCAATAACTTTGCGTAAAATAGCTTTACATCATTTATATTTCACTTTTAAAGTTTCCGTAAACAAAGAAATCCAAAAACTTAAAATTTTCGAAAAGGGGCGTGGCCCCGCCTCTTTTATAGTGATTTTATGATAATTTTCAATATATGAAGGTAACAGTTTTTTAACATAGTTCTGAAAAATTGTTTTGTAAAATTTATAAAGCGATATTTCTACAACTAAGCAAGGTATATCCATCAGATTTTGCACACATAATAAGCTTTCTAAGAAAAATTCGACCGTAAAAAAATTTTGTCAATTTTGAAGAAGAAGGCGTGGCGCCACCTACTTTTCACCATAAAATTTCTGCTATTTTCAAAGGCAATCGCTTATAATTCAATCTTGATATTTCAATGAAAATCGGTCAGCTGCTTCTCAATAGTATGTAGTATACTCCTCCCAAAAACTAGCCAAATCGGGAAACACACAAGCAAAATATTCGGGCACGTAGTTAATAGCCCACTGCAATAGCGAAGTTATATATCTTTTTTGATTTTCATATCTTTCATAAACATTAAATGTATGTACATAAGTATAAGAAAAAGAAGAGAAAAGTTCACTAAAATGATTAGCACGATGAGCGGAGTCGATTTAGCCATGTCCGTCTCTCCGTCCGTCTGTCTGTCTGTCCATCTGTCTATTTGAACGCAAACTAGTCTGTCAGTTTTACAAAAGAATGCTGAAATTCGTTGTTTGCTTTCTCCATTTTATAATATACTAGCAAACCCGGTATACGTTGTTTTGACGTTTTGATACAGAGAACACATCTATATATAAAATAAGTTCCTAACTATACCGAACTGCAGCTTTATATAACCTGGAGGCTTTTCCAAAAACTATATACAGACTGTGTCGTGCCCAGCGAACTCCTGAACCTATCGTGAAAGTTCAAGAGCAAAAACAAAACACAAAATATGTGGGCGTGCCACCGCCCAAACTTTTCCAAAACTATATATTGTCTATGCTGTACCCAGTGAACCCAAGTATATATTGTGAAAATTTCATAAAGACCGATTGAGTACTTTGGCGCCTATTAAGGACACCCTTTTTTATATCAATGATCAGGGGTATGAGCTGAGTCGATTTAGCCATGTCCTTCTCTCGATACGTCTATCTGTCTGTCCGTCTGTCTGTCTGAACGCAAATACGAGTGGAAGTATTAAAATAGGCCTGCGTAAATTGGGATGCCATAATAGATCTCTATTAGGAATATAATGTTCGGTTCCACCCGAACTTAGACTTCCCTACTTGTTTTATGTCTTTTCATTTATTTGAAATTTATCTGAAATTTTTTTTTAAGTCACGGCGTGCATCGGTTCGAATTCTGCCACCTAATACAAATGGTTTTTTAATTGTTAAACATTTTTGGCTTTAAATTGAAACTCTTTTCTTCATGCTCATTTTCTCAAAAACTGGCATCATTTAAATTCATTTCAAATTTGGTTTGGACGTATATGTAGCCCTGAAAAGTTTAAAATCCAGGCCGGGTACACTTACAAATAGAGAAATAAAACATAGTACATATCAACGGCTGAGTGAAAGATCACTACATCTTTTCGAATCAAATGCTGAGTTTAAAAGAAGGAAATCTTAGGTAGAACGTTCTTCGAAAAATATTCTGAATGGAGTAACCTTCCACTCAGCCGTCTATATATGGTTTGGTGCAAAAATTGTATACACAATTAAATTCATGCAGTTTATTATTATTATTATTTTTTTTTAATTTTCAAATAAAAAAATTTAAATAGAAGTTTCATACCTTTGTAGTTCTAACTAATACAGTTAAGTAACTAAATAATTGAAAATAGTTGTAAATAATACACAAAACAAAAATAGAATTAATAAATTCTTACTATCTTCTATGAAATTATGAAGCTTCAGAAGATACTTAAAATATATTCTGAAATGGAGGATCTTCCACTTAGTAGTCGAAATTGTATAGCCAGATATATTTTTCGTAATCTGTTTTACTTGTGCAAAAAAGTCCTATCATATCATCGCTAAAATATATTGATCAAATATTTGTAATGGGTTCATCCACGGTAATATCGAAACATGGATACCATCGACATATCGATAGTATCCACCTCTGCACGTCACTACAAGCAGTGGAGTGCATCACTCGCCATCATCTTCTCATAAAACCAAACAATTTTTTTCAAGTTTAAATTATATTTTATATATTGACGATATAATAACTTACGATGACTGCATTAAATGTAAAAAGTTTCTTTTAGTCGTTGTCGACGTTTTTAAAACGAAATAAATCTATACCATGATATTTTATAAAACTTTTTCTGTCGGTTATTTAAATGGGGTTTGTTGAGGAAAGTAAGTTAAAAATTTATCGAACATAGACCTACCGAATACAGAAGAAAAAAATTAGACACGTAAAGTATTACCAATTCTTACGTTGAGCGTATGGCTTTATATCAGATTTAGTGAATTGGATTTACTGAAAAGTTGTTGCTTTGAAACCGCTTATTGGAAATGTAAAGATACTTTTCAAAGCTTCAAAATTTATTGAAATTTAGACGGCTTCTTGGCATATCAATGATACGCTTGAATAAAAATTTTAATTCAATTCCAAAAGCTGTTACGAGAAAAGAGTATAATTGTTGAGAATGCTCACAAGACTTATATGGTTTTAGAGGATTAGTACTGTTAAAGAAACATTTCAAAACTTTTTTTCTCATACGGCTACCGGCGTTGTTTTCTAGACCACTTAAAAGAACTACGAAAATATGTTTGAAATATGTACATATGTAAAGTACTCAAGCTCTCATATTTATGTGACAGCAATAAAATATTTCTATATTTTCATAACAAAGTATTGTGTCAACGAGATATTTGCACAATGCAAGTAATATGGCTTTGTGAAGACACTCAAACACAGACACTGCTTCATATTTGTCTCCTAACAAAATCAAAATATTTATAAGCAATTCTAGACAGACAATGAAGTAAGAATGCAGTGCTGCTATTATATGTATATTTTTGTTTTATACAAATAGCATGCTAGGGTAGTTCGAGTTGTTTAAAGTGATTTTTGTTTTGACATTTTTTCAGGTAGATTTGCGTTATGTATAAAATTCAGCCAAGAGGTCAAGTATTTCTCAGGTTCATTTAGGCAAGGTTCCTAACTTTTGGAGGAAATAGTAACTTTCGAGGCAGCATAAATTTTCAATTTTTTTTACTTAGATATCCACATTGTAAACACGTACTTTAGTTCTCCCTATGAAAATTTGATCTATAGCTAATAATCCCATTTAGGTGGGAAAGTTTGTATTTTATAACCCGTTCGGGACATCGTAAATAATCAACTCCTCACTGCAGTCCTTGCTGCAGCTTTTGTTTGATGCCCATGTAAAACAAATAAACTTTGGACCTGCTTGGAACCAGATATTAATTTATATTAGTGGGATTTAGTGGATTTCTTTTCGTTTCTATCGGTAGAATATTTATTGAATATAAAACAAAGTCTGTAATTTTTTAAAGATATTTTAAGTTTTCGGCTGCCGTGGTGTAGCGGTAGTGTTGCTAGCCTCACACAATGAAGGTCCAAGGTTCAAGCCCGGGTAGAGGTAACATCTAAAGTGGTTTGAAAAAGTTTTTTCAAAACGGGTCGCCCCTCGGCAGTGGTTTGGCAAAATCTCCTAGTGTATTTCTGCCATAGAAGGCTTCTCAGCAAAAATTCATCTGCAAGTTCGGAAACGGTAAAAAACGGTCCCGCCAATTTGTAGGAAAAATCAGAAGCAGCACAAGGAGGTATATATAGCGCCAATTATTTATTTTATTATTTATTTTAAGTTTTCATAGAAAGTAGCAAGGAATGATGCTCTTATTAGTCAGATCGGATTATAAATATATTTTTTTTGAATAGCCGACATGAGCTTCTTTGTTTGTCAATTCGTTCAGATTTTATAAAGAAATCGAAAGCAAATTAATATAAATATATTAAAAATGCATTCATGATTTTGCTAAATCTGTTGCCTCAAAGTTAGGCCTTTTTTGTGCTAAAGCCCGCTGACATTGGCAAATCCGAATAAAAACCAATAAAAAAATATCGTCCCTAATTTACATATGCATCTTCATGTTACATCTAACAAAACTATAAACACCAATTTAATAAAGGAAATCAAAATCAAAAACATTACATCGTAGAACAGTAACATTTCCTTTCATGAAAAACATTAAACTGCACATATGGATGTAGGTGAAGGAAACTGCTAAGGGGCAAGTCAAGAATTCGCAGACATAAAAGTATTAAAAATTGAACATGCACAAATAGCAAACGTAAAATAAAAACTTTAAGTTACACAATATAACTAAGGCAATAAAAGTAAAATCAACAACACAACAACAAGCATTAAACGAAGCTGCATAAGGTTGCGCATATGCCATGAATACACTCAGCTGTCTCACTAACATCAACATCATCATCAGCAAGAACAACGAGCATATCCTTTGAGTTAAGCGTATAAGTAACAGTTGGCTATATAAAGTCAGTGTGGCGCAAAGGTGTATACATAGTTCACAGATTCAGTAGCTCAAAGTGAAAATGGAACAGTTAGTTTTATAATATACAGATATTTTATGAATATACAGTGACACACTGAAAAACTAATGTACTCTTCAGAAAGTTCAAAAAAATATACTTTTTCCGTATCCTTACATTTCCGCTATAACACCCATTCTAAATTCGGTTGTAGCAATGCTGGGCCCTCACTCTGTAGTTCTTTTCGAAACAAAATTTGTTCGCTTTCGAGTGATTCGAAGTCTGTAAGAAATTTTCGAGTAGAACGCATTCGTTGTTCGAGTTCCATTCTGATCCCTTCGAATTTGATTTATCCCCCTTTCTATTGTAGAAAATTTGGTACTCACTACTTCGAAAACATATGCCACAATGGTCGAAAGTTAGAAAATTCTATTCGACAACAATTTGGCAAACGGAAATCCACAAAAATGTATTTTCTTATGATTAAAACAATTAGTATTTTTTTCATCAAGAAGTAACTTTTATAGCAGAAAGAGTTAAGCAAATCGCTGTGGACAGAAAATAATTGACGAATTCTATGTAAAAAATTGGAATAATTCAAAAAAATAAAAATTTTAAAGATTAGCAGTATTTACATATTTAAAAAAATTAAATTTTATTTAATTAAAATAAAATAAAAGAATTAAAATTACTTGTGCAAGCACTTACTTCGAACCTGCAACCGAACGCGTGGTATTCGAGATTCTTATCACCTGCGCTACTGCGACATGTTAAACTGCGCTGCCTAACTAAGAACTACAGAGTAAAGGTCCTGGGCTTAGTGTAAAAACTTGATGTGTTGTGTATTTTGGATTTTATAACGATTTTTATGAAATTTAAAACATAAACTCTCTAGGCATACGACATGGTTATGGCTCAAAAATATTCAAATATTTTCCGGGCTTTCCAGACATCGTTCAAAATGTGGACCAGGGGTGACCCCAGATGGTGTTTACCCGACAGGGGTAGCAAATGAAATGCATTGCATTGGCAATGTTTCGAATACTCTTCGTATTACAATTTTGTCGTGAAAGATTTGATCGTATTGGTCGCGGCATGATATTGTTATAACATCGGCACAAAAAGTTAATAGAAACTCGAAACAAATACATGTGCCGGACAACTTCAAAAATTCAAATTATTAAATTTTCAACCATACTGAAATACAAGGTGGCGCAAAAGTAAGCTTCCGATGTTCAGAATATCGGTTGTGGCACGTGCAGTGTGTGCTGTTGCACCGTCTTGTTGGAACCACATGTTTTCCAATCCCAATTCATCAAGTTGCGGCAGAAAGAACTCGTTGATCATTGCTCTGTAGCGCTCACCATTCACAGTAACCGTTTGGCCCCGACCGATTATTGGTCAAATAAATAGTCAGCAATATTCCGCGTTCTGGAGCAGTGTAGCATAACATTGTTTATTAACGTGTATTTCGCATGTGTTTACTACACAAATGTCAAAACAGAACTGACTTTAGGGGCCAATCGGAAAATTTATAGCATTTTCTGATAGGAGGATTACTTTTGCGCCACCTTGTATTAATGAAAGCAAAAGGCTACCAATGTTCCAAATTTCAAGCAAATCTCACCATAAATAAAAAGATGTTGGAATACGTCATTCCCTGGTCCACTTCCCAGAAAAAAAGGTATCCTATGTCCGTTTCCTGGTTCTAAGCTACCTCCCCACCAATTTTTAGCCCAACCGGTTCAGCCGTTCTTTTATATATATAGATGTAAGCATATTGCTTTGCTGGTTGCATCAGCCATTTCCTAATTACTGCTTTACAGCTGCTAAGCAGTTCGCTTTTCAGACTTGGCTGCAGCAGCAACCAACAAATATCAAAAGCCTCTCGATTGATTAAGCTTGTGCTTTTGAAATTTTCAATAAGCAAGCAACAGCAAATTCAGGCTGACAAGCATTGAACATTTGCTAAACAGCAATCCATCAGCATTTTTCATGCTGCTGCTGGACTGCTCGTTTTTTTCTAGCAAAAGCAAAGTCATGTGCTTTACAATTTTTAAGCATTTTCGAACCCTGTTTTATAACAACTAAAAAGTTACAACACATATTCAGAAAATTACAAAGTTCAGAATTTTACGCTGTGAGCTACTGTACTCCTATATACAAATATGAGCATATATGTAAGTGTATAGATAGTTTACAAAAGTGTATGTGTATTTCAGTTAGTGGCTAGCATTGCCCTGTAAAAAACGTTGGACCATCAGAGTACTCCAACACTTATCCTCTATCTCTATCTCTATGGCGCGATATACAACAGGTATATCATCATAAACCTCCTAAGAGATTTTTGCGCCAAGCTTCTCTTCCAATTTGTGGTGTGCCGATTTGAATTTTCCCTACAAATTGGTGGGACCTACAGTTTTTTGCCGACTCCGAACGGCATCTACATACAAAGGAGACGAATTTTTGCTGAGAAGCCTGTCATGGCAGAAATACACTCGGAGAGTTTGCCAAACCACTGCCGAGGGGCGACCCCGTTGTGAAAAACTTTTTTCAAATCACTTTTGATGTTACCTGTACCAGGGCTCGAACCATGGACCTTTGGTGTGGTAGGCCGGCAACACTACCTCCACACCACGGCGGTGGTAATCCCATGGGAGTATTTTGAGAGTACTCTCACGTAGGTGGTCTATAGAGTATTCAAAAGCAAAGAAACGGAGTACTCCGAGATGGATTAGGTGATCCAATCACCGGACATTGCCATGTAAATTGGACCACCTTTTTTATATGAATGAGGATATGTGTTGGAGTACTCTGATACTCCTTTAGGAGTATTCTATGGAGTATGAAACGGAGTATTTCCGTTTTTTGCAGGGTGAAAGCAAGTTGCATATGTGGAAGCCCATACTACTACGTATATATTTACAAAGCGGGAATTGTTTCAGGATATGGGGAATTTTGTATCAAACTATTTATTAATATACCCAGTGGGAAAGCGGGGAATGCATTAGATTTTGTTCTTTAAGTCAATAGGCATGACATCCTTTTGCGCAAAAAAGTGTAAACCAAAAGCAATTTTGTAAGAAAAAATATAATTCGTTCTCTTTTCCCACAGGGTATTTTTAAACGCAATACAGATATATGTACATATGTAAAGACATAGATACATACAACTGTGTTAGTAATAAACTTTATTCAAATAAATTTCACGCATTTCTCACCTTCAAAATTCTTATCACCCATAATATTTATTATTTCTTGATCTTTGCCTTGACGACGTGAATCCAGCAAATCCATATCATCGCGATAGCCTTTTTGTTCGCCAACATTCGCATCTTTCGAACTGATTTTACCTGTAAATGTGAATGGAGTGTATGCTGAGATATTGAGATGGTGCAAATGCAAATGAATACAGGGTGCACATAGGAGAATTTTATTTTTAAATGTTACATGGTTAAAGACGTAAAGGACAATACAGTGAACAGAAAAAAGGGTGAAAAAATGAAAATGAGGGCGAGGTGATTTGAAATGAAAGATACGAAAATAAGGAAATAAAATTTTAAAAAATTAATTACAACAATTGGTTGGTGTAATTGATAATGTTTGTATACATACACGGCCAAAAATTTGTATTTAAATTTGAAACTATGCATAAGTTGTACTTAAAACTTCGAAATCTTAAGGGGTTATACACAATGTTGGGGCTCGAAAATTCGAAAAATATTTTTACTGCATATTTTAGAAGTACATATGTACTTTCGAAAATATCTGCATGAAATTTCATCTATATCGGAGCACTAGTTTTCAAATTACAGCGGTTCGAAGCATGCTGGTTCCATCTATGTATAAGCACTTAACACATCTCTTCAAAAGCGATTATCTCGGAATGAAGTTTTTTGAAAAGTCCTGTGGCGTTGTACGCGATATCTCAAAAACGTTTCAATCGATTTTCATATTTTTTTTTAATTATTCGTATTGAAAATCTCGTGTCCTTGAACGATTGCTTTTTCATTTAAAAATTTTCGATTTTTTGCAGTCAATTTTTATTTGAATTTTGAACAACTGAAAATTCGATTTTTTTGTCAATATGGTTTTTGTATTGGAACACAAATTTTTTTGGGAAACCAAATCGTTCAAGGACACCACAATAGATTTGTCTCCAATAATTTTTTCACTTTTTTCATTTCCGTTAAGGGGTTTGCCTTGGAGAGTATTAACCGCAAACCTCTGCAAAAAAAACGCTCTCAATTTTTAATAGTTTTTTATAAATTAACTCGCTTTTTATTCTTCGATAGTGCTTTCGCTTTTTCGAATAATATTTGCATAAAACCCTTAAAAACAATCACGAACTTAACTCACATTTTCCCCTCAACTTTGTGTGTAACCCCTTAAAATGGATCTAAAAAGTAAACCGAAAAGTGAAATCGAAAAGAGCCTAATAGATTTTTTTTATTTTTACTATTAGTTTGATATGTTTTCTAAATTTCACGAGCTCAACACACGTTGATAATAAGTAGCTAAAATTAAATTATTATGATTTTTTTTAAAGTAATAAAAATGTTGAAAAGTCAACAAAAATATACAGGCTATAGTTATAGTACTATTTCGTTTTTTTGTCTTTTATTTCTGCTAGACTCAACCTCAAACTAAAGTTTTTTTTTTCATTGGTATTGTAGACATTTCGGGCTCTTCATCACACTATTTGTTTCGAAAACTAGAATAAATTTAATATTTAAACAATTTTGGTTTGCTTACAGAGTTTCAAACTTTTACTCAAATTTCTAAACGTGTATGTATATATGTATGTTCAAATAAAAAACCTTATGGCTAATTTTTTATGTTTGAATATTATGATGTACTTTGATGTTATCTGAGCCAAGAATTGAATCTTGTAGGTTTGTAATCCTGAAACATTTAAAAGAAGCCTAGAAAAATCCACAGCTATGGTTGCAGTTTTGGTTTTGAAAAATTTAACAGATTGAAACCGGTATGATTGTGAATTCGAAAAGGGAAGCGGGTTCGAACGGTTATTTTTTCGGTTTCGGTTTTGAATAATTAGACACTATTAAACGCTTCGATTTTTGAGAAAGAAAACATATTGAATACGGTATAGTTAAGAGTTTGCAATACGGTTTAATAAATTTAAGATTTTAAAACGTTAACGTTCCAGCTTCGGGTTTGAAGCACATTGAGACGGTTATGCTTTCAATTTGAATTAGGAAACGGTTTCAAAATGTTATTTTTTCAGTTTCTGTTTTGAAAGAGAAACGATTTATAAACTGGCAACTGGAATTTGGGAATTGGAAAACTAAACAGACTATATCTGGCATAATTTCGATTTTGAAAAAGGAAACGGTTTAGAACGGTTACTTTCCCGTTTTGGTATCGAAAAATGAAGCGCTTTAAAACGGTTATGGCTCCAGTTTTGAAAACAGTTTCAAACCGTTATGGTTACAGGCTTGATAAAGGGAATGGTTTCAAGCAGTTATGACTTCTGCTTGAGCTGTGAAAAATCAATCCGTTTCCTGCGGTTGCGGGTTCCCTTTCGATTTTGAAGAAAGAAAGAACTCGAAATTCGGTTTCGATTTTAAAAAGGGAAGGCAAGAAATAAATTATTTCGAAGTCGCTTTATTTCTTATATACCAACTTAGTACGAAAAGCTCACACCGTGAGGTATGAATGCTTGTAGGGCAAAAGTGGCGTCTAGTAACAGTAAGTATACGCGAAGATAACCCCTGCGGCTTAGAATATTGCTGAGGTAGGCATACCTGTTGTAAGAGGCGACTAAAATGTACAAAGGTAAGGATGTGCAACTCGATTGTTGATCTACGGAATTGATGCCTCTCATCTCTCATTACAAATTTTCTTCTTCCTTACAGAAGGAGGGGTGACATGATCTAGAAGCTTGCATTGATTATACGAAACCGCTCCCGCGACAGTCGAGCATGTACCACAAGGGAGTACCGGAGCGTATAGGGAGGGGTTTTGGACAGCACTCCCAAAAACCGTCGGGGCAACAACAACAAAATGCAAGAGGATCAATTTAAATGAAGAGGGCAGTGAAGCCAACGGTGTTGACAGCTGATTTTGGTATCACATCTTATATAAACTTAAACATTGACCAAGTGGATATAGAATAGTAAACTTATTTGGAATCAGTTATGAGTGCCTTTAAATTTGTACGAACCACATTTTCGGTGTCTTAATTTTAGCTTCAAAATGTTATTACAAGTAGTCAAACAATAAACGGCATAGCTATTTAAAGATATCTCTTCTTAAAAATGCATAAAAATAAAGTCTATTTGGACCACACCACATTAAAAAAAAATCTATTTAATGCCGTTTCACTGCACATGCTGTGGAATTTAATTTAGATTTAACTTGGCAGTTTTGGCACAGTTCCAAAATCTCTAAAAGCTTTACACATGCGCCTCATGAAATTTTCGTTATTAAAATGACGGAATAACAAAAATTAATATGGTTGAATATCTAGCGTTTTTATTTTGGAAATTCCTTAGTACCTATGTATGTATGTGTGTATATGTGTTTGTTTTTCTTCTTTTATTTTTATGTAGCTGGAATACTGTGTAGCATATAATATCTACCATACAAATACACTTAAAACATAAAAAGAGCACATGTGTGCTATAACACCCATACATATTTACGTACATATGTAAGTATGTATATATAAAATAAATTTTATATAAATTGTTAAATAACAACGTATACATATGAGTGTATGTTTATTCATATATTCTTATATTTATTTACCTGATGGACATGCCGCATGCTGTCCAGTTGCCACATTCTGATAAAAATAATTCTCTTCCAGCCAACGTGGCGCACCATGCGAACGACATTTGCCAGCAATTTTATCCCAAGCACAGTATGGGTCCTGTAGCGCCACACATTCACTAGATGAATATTATGAATATGAGAGAGAGATAGACAGAAGGTGAGATTGAAATAGGAAAAAAGTGCATAATATGTAGTTCTGTTTTTTCTTTTTTTAATGAATTAACCATTGCACGCCAAAAAGTATGCAATGACTCACAGCGAGTGATGCGTCGATGTTATCTGCTCGCACTGTGGGGCATTCAGCCATTTCTTTTTGCTCAAAATCAAATATTTTGCAAGAGTTAAGACTAGAGCAGGTAGTAACAAACTGCTTTGAATATGTAAAAATTCTTATATTTGTTGGAATTTCTGAACATAGAAATTTTGAAAAATATTATTTTTCGTTTAAGGGGGTTCTAATTTTAATTAAAACCAAACTTTTTTGTGCTTAAAAATTTCGTATAGATTTTGAGTCGTATATTTAAAAATAAATTGTTAGAAAGTTTCAAAACCGCTTTGAAGCCTAATATGTTAAAAATCTAATATTTTTTGAAATTGTTAAACATAAAAATTTTTAAAAATATTATTTTGCGTTTATAGTGATATTCCGAAAACAGCCAATATATCTCGTCACACTAAAAGTGATTAATGGTTTTTCTAAAAACTTTTTTAAAAAATTGTATTTCTTGTAGAGGGGATGAAATTTGGGAAAATTTATAAAATTTCAAAAATAAAAAAATTTTCGGAAATAGTAGAAACATCGAATATAAGTTAAAATTGTATTTGGGAAACGTTTTCAAAAATATTACAATCAATCACGAATGTAAAATAGCCTTTATAAATTCATCGCTCCGAAGTCGATTTGAGGACCCCAGACTGCAAGGTGTTAGTGTAAGAAAACATAAAGAAGCTGTTGCATATTTTAGCGAGCGTTTTGATTGGGCCTTCGGATCCTCATATAAAGTTCAAGTAAGACAAAGAGCAACGTTTTGCGCCCAGAAATTGTTATACCCCACACATCACTTTTCTTCAAGCTTTTAGTTTATATATAATCGTGTTAGCTCAAATACTCGCTTTTTTATTGTTCCTAGTTGTCACACATGGCAACACTGGCCACTAATATAGCCATTGCAAAAAAAAAAAAAACAACAAAAATGGCATAATGCAAAAATCACGCCGCCACCACCACCACATCAACGTACAGCGACAACTCGACAATTTGCGACGACATCACATCGCATCACACTCACCTACAGCTGGTGATTTTGTCATCATGACAGCGATGCAATTGTATCGCCATTACTTGACTATCGGTGACAATGATTAATTTTCCATCGTCGTAGCTGCTATCCTTCGGTTGATCTGTGAAAAAAAAAATAAAAAAATGGAAAATAAATAAGAGTCAGCAACATTTTAATGAGTCTTTTCACTGCACACTTTTATATAATTTTTATATATCCGGGTATGAGGGTGTAGCGATATGTACGTGATGTGAAAAGTGAAGTGGTTTAATGTAGAAGAAAAAAAGAAAAGCTATATAGAGCTGAGGTAAAACTAAAACACAGCAAATGCGGGCCATATTTTTTCTCAGAAAAACTTACAAATTTCTATAAAGAAAAATTTCAATATCTTAAATAATATCTTTCCTTAGATTTTTTGAAATTCGATATTTGTAAAGCAGAACCCTACTCCAAAAATTTACTTTTAACACACGAAAGAAAGAATGAATTCAGGCGAAATATCTGCAAAGTCTCAAGGGCACATAATTTAAGACTTAATTTCTCTGTTTGTACGTTTATAAGGGTGACAGGTAACAAAAGTCAATTGACTTTATTTCGCCTTGCAAATGGAAAGAGAAATAACATCCGTTGACTTTAGTTTTCTTTCAAATATTTAACTTGCATAGCTTAACGGCGGCAAAAATCTCTACGTCACGTGATGGTTTTTCTCCAAATTCTCGTTGTGTAGTATGATATGAATTTAAAAAGTCTTATGTTATAAATTTCTTAATAATCGAAAAAGCTCTGCAGGCGAATATTTAGAATAAAAAAAGAATAACTCTGAATTAAAAATCGCGTAATTTTTATGCGACATTTCACGGCAATGTTGATGATGGTTCGACTTAAAATAACATCAAAGACCATGTTTCAAAATTTTTAGTTGACTTTATTCCACTTTTGAAAGAGATTAATGTTATTTCCTTTTGTGATGTGAAATAAAGTCAATTAACCTTATTTCCGTTGATCGTGTTACCTGTCACCCTCTTTAACGATTGTCCCGATTTTGGTGAGGATGTTTTGTATACATTCAAGGAAGCACCGGATATGCAAGCGTAAAATTAGGGTAAATGGCGGGAAATGAAATTTTCAAACTGCGAACTTAGCTGTCACCCTCATACTATCAGCGCTCAACTTGTTGTGTTCTTAATTACCCACTTACCATATTGCATTGTGCGCACAATTTCCAGATTTCTGATGGGTTCACTCTTTGGCAGGACATCAATTTCTTCAATCACTACCGAAGACACCTTCACATCCGAATCGGCGGATTCAGCATTAACAGATTTAATGATTTTGCCGTGATCTGCAGGCAAGGAAAAATAAATTTAATTTTTTTTTTGAACTAAAAGTAAGTATTTGCTCTTCATTAAAAATAACCCCAATAAATGTCCAGTCCAGTCTTTTCTCCCTCACTCCAACACACTCACCTGTACCAATGAATATCACATCATAAGTCTTGCCGCCGGGTGTTTTTATCTGTGCATCGACAGCAATTTGTGTGAAACGATAACTGAAATGAAGTAAATGAATTGTTATGTAAGTAATTAAATAAGAAGAGAGCAAGAGCAACAAAAATTAAAAACAAACAAGCACTAAACCAAAAACACAGTAAACTGGGGTAGTATAAAAGTCAAACGCCCTTTTGTAATAAAAAAGGGATTTGGTGAACTTATCGCTTGGAAGTGAAGATGAGCGAAAAAGCATGAATGTAAGTAAAAAGTTTATATGCTCTTAGTGGTATAATTAAAATTCATAGTACATCGTTTTTGCTTTTGTACTGTCATCATTTTTACGAGCATCATTTTACGGCATGCTCGATGATGTTGAGCGACCACCGCTAACAATGACCCCGACGACTAACTACCAATCACAACTAACACAGCTTAGTCACCAAAAAGATGGCGTTGAGCGCGCACTCGTGTAGAAGATGACAAGAAATGATAATCGCGTGTACTAACAATATCTACATACAGTCAGCTCATATCGTTGGTGCTGCGTTGAATGATAATGACGATGCTAAGAAAAACAATGGTAACTTTTAAAAGCATGATAATAAAAATGTTGCAAAAAAATGCCGGTATTTTACAGGGTCACTGATGAGAGGGACTATAAAATGAAAGCTTCTTTGGGATCATCATTATCATTAGCATTATCATTGTCATTATCATTATCATTAGCATTAGCATTAGCAGTAGCATTATCACTATCATTGTCACTATCATTATCATTCTCAATATCATTATCATCATTATTATCATTATCATCATCAATCTCATTATCATTATCATTATCATTATCATTATCATTATCATTATCATTATCATTATCATTATCATTATCATTATCATTATCATTATCATTATCATTATCATTATCATTATCATTATCATTATCATTATCATTATCATTATCATTATCATTATCATTATCATTATCATTATCATTATCATTATCATTATCATTATCATTATCATTATCATTATCATTATCATTATCATTATCATTATCATTATCATTATCATTATCATTATCATTATCATTATCATTATCATTATCATTATCATTATCATTATCATTATCATTATCATTATCATTATCATTATCATTATCATTATCATTATCATTATCATTATCATTATCATTATCATTATCATTATCATTCTCAATATCATTATCATCATAATTATCATTGTCATCATCATTATCATTATCATTATCATTATCATTATCATTATCATTATCATTATCATTATCATTATCATTATCATTATCATTATCATTATCATTATCATTATCATTATCATTATCATTATCATTATCATTATCATTATCATTATCATTATCATTATCATTATCATTATCATTATCATTATCATTATCATTATCATTATCATTATCATTATCATTATCATTATCATTATCATTATCATTATCATTATCATTATCATTATCATTATCATTATCATTATCATTATCATTATCATTATCATTATCATTATCTTTATCACTATCATTATCTTAAAAAACTAGTTTATCATTATCATTATCACTATCATTATCTTTAAAAACTAGTTTAAAATTCTTTCATGTTAGGAAAGAAGAAGGTAAAAACTCATCTGTCCGGGACGGGTTGAGGGGGGGCCGGAAATTTCTCATGAATTTCGCGCCAAACGGGGGGCGTCGAGGTGCCGAATCCCAAAGCACTTCGAGGCTGAAACACTAAACCCTTTATATAATTGAATTAACTCCGAAAGTTAATTAGTAAATCAAAGAGTTTTATTCACGCAAGTGAACCAGGGCAATGAAATAGATATATATATATATATACAAATTTATAATATGACGTGGTTACGAGTACTTACTCCGCTTGTGGTTATTTCCAAAAGAGAAAATATCAGGGCGATCGCAGAAGGCGAAACCCATCAACCGATTCGGGCAACGGGACTCGGAACAAAAATTCCAAAAGAATGCAGCCGTAATTTCAGTACCGAGTACCCGGTACCCGCTCGCTTAACAGCGACACCTACAAGGGGCAAAGGAGCATTAAGGTGCACACCTAAACATCATCAGTCATCATATGCCAATAAAACATCAACTAAAAAGAAACGAATCTCACAAACACCCTGTAAAACTTGTAATTAGGAGCGTGATAAAGCACAAAAAAACACAAAATAAATTTAAATAAGCTTAGTAAGAGCAGTGTTCTTAACTAAGCTCTCACAAAACATTGGTAAAATGATAAGGAAATATGTACTAAAATAAATGGACTGATGTGATGTTGATGTTGGAATGAAATAAGCTATGTATGTATTAAAGAAATTCTATACAGCCATGGGTATATGATAAGATGTAATATAGTATTACACCCGATTTTGTGTTGTTGACAAATTGTGCACAAAATATTTGTATCAAAAAACTTCAAAACACATAACACAAATATTGTTTTCTTGACTATTTATCAATATTCACACTTGGTCATGAACACAGAATCGAAGGGGTAGTATGTTGCGATGTGAAGTCAGTCGTTGTGATATCTTATGATCAATATGAAACATATAACTTTTTCAATATTTTGTTGTAGCTAAACAAATATATGACTAAGATAATATGAAATAAAAAACAATTGAAAAATTTTAAATACGTTCCGGTCCTCAAAGCAGATATAAATATTTACAACAAAGCTATTTGCAATAAAGTTCACGATCACCTGAACTTTTGCACCTTAACCATTGTGTCCTTATTTCATATGATTTTGCTCTAGCCAATAACTTCACATCTATCGCCATGACAATGTGACTTTCTTATTGGCTCTCGAAATATTTCATGAAAAGTTAAATGAAAACTTGAACTCGAATGTAACTTCTTGTAGCTACTGCAAGTATTAGGCAACAATAAAAAAATATGTATGTCTACTAAGTCTTTCAACTGTTATTTGATATATTCATATATTTATTTGTTGTTCAAGTAACATACGTATTTCTTACATACATACATATGTATGTGTATTGTATATATTGCCATTCTTATAAATTCAGCAACTTCACAATGTCGTTTAGTTGCAAATACATACGAATATCTAAAGCAATGCGCGATGTTAGTTTCAAACTTTTCAAGTTGTGTAACGAAAAAGTTTAACAGATTTTCGGCAACGCTAGTTTAGAATTTAACTAACTTTTATAGGTTTAGTAGATATATGCTTAGTATCTAAAAGCAAGATAACTGTGCTTTCTGCTTGTTACGGAAGTCATCCTTTGTTTGTGAGTATGCCAAGTGAGGTCACAAGTTTCTCGTATGCTTTTGATCAACTTTTTTTGGCAACTAACAATTGTCGTTGGCTACATTTCGGAATTTGGACGAATTCATGCCAATTGCATACAATTGATTTTTTGGTTATGAATGAAAAAGTTTCAAATTTTTTACTTTCACAAGTTCCTGAACAATACTCGTATATGCATGAGTAGATATGCGATTGCTTGGTTGTATGAACTTTTAATTACTTGTTAGGTGTGGAAATCAGTTAGCGTATAAATTTGCTCATCCTATGATACTTAGGATGTGATGTGTTAATTTTTCGTCATATGATGTAAATCGTTTAAAGTCTAAATTTCCTCATCTTATTATGCTAATGATGTGATGTGTTAATTTTTCATCTTATGATGCTGATGATGTGATATGTTAGTTTCATATGCAAATAATTATGTGATATGCTAATTTGATGACCCTATGATGCAAGTCACGTGATGTGTTAATTTCTTTATCTTATAGTGGTAATAATGTGATGGTATGTGATGTGTTGATTTCTTCATATGAGGTACGTTGCAAATCATGTGATGTTTTAATTTCATTTTATAATGCATATTGTGTTAATTCTCAATCTTATGATTCCAATCATGTGATGTTTTAGCTCCTTCATTGGTGATGAGAAATATCGTAATTCGGCTAATTTTAATTCGCTCTTTGTAAAGTATTAACACATAGCTTCCAAGTTGACTAAGCTAAGAATAAGTTACTCATACGTCGTTTTGATCTTGTGATTTGATATACACATGTGATATTATTGAATTACACGTTGGAGCATTTACAAAAATTTATATTTACCACCCAATAAAATAGTAACCACCAATAAGCGTAAGGTCACATCACATCAATCACATCCACATGTGATATTATTGAATTACACGTGGGGGCATTTACAAAAATTTATATTTAGCACCTAATGAAATAGTAACCACCAATTAGGGTAAGGTCACATCACATCAAAATAAATATATTTACACCAAGTCAAAGAACATAATATCACTGTAAATTCAATCACATGAAGTAAAAAAAAAATATTTATTTTAATTGGCATTTGGAGTAGAATTAAAGCGCCTTGCACTGCAATGATTGGCATCCATTACATCCATACAAATATAGACTATTCTAAGCAAACCGAATAATAGTTGGAAAAGATTGTAATGCATTTTTATTTAAATTTTTCCTTGATCAGACACATCTAAATGCAATTTATTGACTAGAAGATGCTGTTCTTGATATTTCAAATGCACATTTGATAACTGAATTGCTGTTAGAAGCTCAAAATCTCATTAGATTTCCATTTTTCTACTTATCTCTCAAGTACAACGAGAGGACTCACACAAGTCAAATTCCCAAAGTTTCATAAGTGAAAATTGCAACATGAAAAAATGACACCTTTTTGAAGTTCATAACTATGAGCATTCAGGCACATGGCAAATAAACGACTCGTAGAAAAAAAGGGTTTCTTATAAATTCAAAGAAATCTTGTGTTCTGTTAACCATTAGGCTATCAGAACGATGGATTCCTTATCAGCTAAATAACTATTTCTATAAGTTTTTATTACCGTACACAGCCCGTATAAAAAGTATTATTGTTTCTGAGCAGCCTGTTTGGCACATGGAACTGGATACTCTCGAGAAGAGCAGGCGCATCTATTGAACCGTTGACAATGTCAAAGACAAAAGTTAGGGACAGTATGCTTCTTCTACATTGCAGAGACTGAAGGTTAGTGAGTGCACACCTGGATTCGTATGAGGGAATCGGTTCAGAAAATTGCAGTGAACGTAGTGCATAGCGAATAAAAACTTTTTGCACACGTTCGAGCCGTTTAATATGGCATTCATGATATGGTCTCCAAATAAAGCAAGCATATTCCAACTTGGAGCGTACGAGCGAGGTGAATAAAAGCTTAAGAGTGTACGGATTAAAGTCAGAGCTAAACCGGCGGACAAAGGCTAATACGGAATATGACTTTGCAATGACAGAATTTAAATGAACTGCGAAAGAAAATTTCGTGTCAAAAACTACTCCTAAGTCAGTAGTCTCACTAAGGGTAGAAAGGCGAGTACCGCCAATGTAATTAGAGGTGGGAATAAAAGAACGGGATTTTGAAAAGGCTACATGAAAGCATTTGCCAACATTCAGTGGTAGATTATTTAACTTACACCAAATAGCGACTCTATTTAGTTCAGACTGCAACAACTCTGAATCTAAGGCAGTTGAAATGGTAGAAAAAACCTTTAAATCATCGGCGTATAATAGAAAGTTTAAGTGGTGAAAACAGGCGGATATATCGTTGATGAAGATTACAAATAGCAATGGCAAAGAATACTACCTTATGGCACCCCAGAAGTGGCCACGAAGGGATCAGAATAAGTATTGTCTATCACGCCTACACAGTTCCGCTGGTCAAGGTACGACTTTATCCAAGACAAAAACATTGAGTGAAAGCCCAAGCTGACAAGGTTGGAAATTAGGATGGAATGATTGACTTTGTCAAACGCTTTCGAGAAATCAGAGTAAACCGTATCGATTTGAAGGCGGTTATTAAAAGCTTGTAAGCAAAATTCAGAAAAAATAAACAAGGTAGTCACAGTGGATCTACCGGACATAAACCCATGTTGATTGCCAATGATATGTAGCTTAACGGCAAAATACATTTTCTGTTTAACAATATATTCACCCATTTTCATAAAAACTATTATTCTTGGATTTGAGATTATTCATTGTCATTTGTAATCCATTTTTTATGTATAAAAGGTACTGCAGACAGTAATACGAGGTGTGTTCAAAACGTATCGCGAATTTTGAATTTTCGCTGGTTACGTATATTCGAATTTCGAATTTTTTGTCGCGTTATGTTGGTACTCATGTCTCTCACTTATGCCGACAAGCTCGGCCATTTTGAATGTTCAGTTAATTGTTGACAGCTGCTTTGCTTGCACGTGTTTTGGATCGTCTTCGATTTTTACCTATTCAAAAAAATGGATCAAAGAACCTGTATCAACTTTTGTGTGAAAAACGAAATTAAGTGCGCGGATGCATTCCGAATGACTGTGGCATACGGAGAAGCTACCTTGGACCGAAGCAACGTTTATCGGTGGTACAAAATGTTCTCAGAAGGCCGAGAAGATGTGCAAAGAAGAACAAAAATTGGCTTTTGCACCACGATAACGTCCCTGCTCACGCATCGTTGCTTGTACGCGAATTTTTGGCCAAAAACAACACACTAATGATGCCGCAGCCACCGTATTCCCCAGATCTGGCCCCCTGTGACTTTTTCTTGTTCCCTAAACTGAAGAGGCCCATGAAAGGACGACGTTACGCTTCTCTTGACGAGATAAAAACGGCATCGAAGGAGGAGCTGAACAAGATACAAAAAAAATGATTTTTTGAAGTGCTTTGAAGATTGGAAAAACCGTTGGCACAAGTGTATAATATCTCATGGGGATTACTTTGAAGGGGACAAAATAGATATTCATGAATAAATAAATAATTTTTGAAAAAACACAAAATTCGCGATACTTTTTGAACACACCTCGTACATGTTACGTTCCTCACAATGCTTTCATAGGACATCCCTAATACTAACTTCATGCATTGTACGTGCATATTAAAGTTTTAATTTAAAGCTAAAACGGAAGTTAAAGCATGCTTCACGAAGGTCAACTAGCTATTCTGGTTAAAACATTTACACACACAAATTCAAAAATGTATGTGTCAGTTTGGGTGTGATGATAAAATAAAATCGTTAATTCTCAGAATTTCATAACTCTCACTCAACTTTCGCAAATTTAAACTCCTTTTTTTGCAGAGCACAAACATTTTCATTTTCATACATTTAAGTGCAAAGTCTTTGGGATTTTTACTGCATCAGCACGCAAAACTTTCATTTCAGCTCACTGTGTCAACGTTTGTGTTTCAAACAAAAAAATATGAAAAAACATTAAACAAGTGTGTGTGTATTAAGTGCTATATGTATTTATGTGCGTAAATATGTTTGTACGAAGTTAAAATTATGAAAGCGCAATTTAAGCCAGAGAAAACACAAATACGTAAACAAAAGGAAACACGCACGCATACAAGATCAGCAGCTAAAAAAGAGGCAGAAGAACATTTTTATACCTTTAATGAACATAAAATGGTATAATAACTTTGGTTCAATGTTTGTAAGTATGCGAACATGAAGCGATAGACCCACCAATAAGTATACCGAAAAGATCAGAGCGATTGACTGAGTCGATTTAGCTATGTCCGTCTGTCCGAATGTCTGTATATTTAAACGCAGTCTTGTCCATCAGATATCTTGATGAAATTTGGCAAGGGGTCGCCACTTTGTAATATATAAATCATTTGGCTGAACCAACAACATCGGACCAATACAACACATGGCTCTCATACAATCCATTGTTCCGATAAACGGGGCTTGCAGTATAAATCTTGCAAGCAACTGAAGAGCTAGGAACTAAAAATTTTGCAGGTTTCATACATACGTAATGTGAAAAATGAAAATCAGCCAGATCGAACCTACATAACATATAGCTCCCATACAATCGATTGATCCATTAAACGCGTTTTGGGCTATAAATTAAGCAATTAAAAAGCTGTGAACGTAAAATTTTGCAGATGTGGTACATATTATATTCGTAATGTGGCTAGTGAAAATAAACCGTTCGGATATAAATGGGTAGAATTGTTTTCTACACAGGACATGCTCAAACACATGTAAACAGTTCAACCCATAGGAAGTGATCAGAACTGGCATTATTCGCATCCTCCTTTGAGACTTATACCGAACGCATCCTAGACTAAAACAATTTTCTGCAGGCTATATGCAAGCACATGGCAATGGAGCCATTTCAAGTACCATCCATCCATCTAGAAATGAATGATGGAAGCTTAGTCGGCAAAAAAAAAAACAAGAAAAATATGAGTAAAATGTGGTAGTCATACTCATACATGTTGATGAATGATGGACTGTAGCCCATGCATGTGCGTGGATTCGTATGCGACTAACTGTACAAGTTACGGAGTTGCGTAGTGTTTTAGTTTAGTCGGGATTTTCTTTACGTTTACTTAAGTTGGTAGCTGCGGCTTTTTGCGTTTACAAAATATGTGTGCGAAAAAAGAAAACATACTTTTATATCCATAAATCTTGCTGAAGTGTGAATGTGTACGACATAAGTGTACAAGCGTATTTTTAAGCGTGTTACAGTAGTCGGTAGGAATTTTAAGAAAGACGGCCAATCACGCGCAATATGGACTTAATCCAAATATGTACGTTTAAAAAACGTTAAATAACATGTGCTCAAATTTCTAAAACTAATTTCGCTAAAAAGTATGCAACGTTTTCTTAGTATGCTACTCATGTGATATATTTGCAGCTCAGTTGCATGCTTTTAGGCGTGGTGAATAATATGGAGACGAGATGCGAGTACCAAGTACTTGTGGATTTTGAGGTGTAAACATGTGTATCCTGTGAAAAATGCCTTTCCTTTCCTTTCCCTTAGGCTCCTTTTCTTTTCTTCCCCTTCCTTTCGTTTCCTCTACTCCCCTTTCCTTTCCTTTATTTTCCTTCCATCTCCTTCCCGTTATCATAGTTCCTTTTAATTGATTTAATTAAATTTTATTTTAATCTATTTTATTTTATTTTATTTTATTTTAATTTGTTTTATTTTACTTTATTTTATTTTATTTTACATTTTTTCATTTTGCATTTTATTTACAATTATTGGAAATAAAAAGGTCGCAAAAAACAAATATTATTGGATTTTATTTAGTTTTATTTTATTTTTACTTTTTTTTACTTTATGTTATTTTATTTTATTCTATTTTGTTCATTTAATTTTTATTTTAGTTTTTTTTATTTTCTTTTACTTTATTCATTCATTTTTTTAAATTTTATTTTATTTTAATTATTTTATTTTATTTTGTTTTATTTTATTTTATTTTATTTTATTGTATTTTATTGTATTTTACTGTATTTTATTGTATTTTATTTTATTTTATTTTATATAATTTTATTATATTTTATTTTATTATATTTTATTTTATTTTATTTTGTTTTATTTTATTTTATTTCATTTTATTTTATTTTATTTTATTTTATTTTACTTTATTTTATTTTATTTTTTATTATTTTATTTTATGTTATTTATTTTATTTTATTTTATTATTTTATTTTATTTTATTTTATTTTATTTTATGTTATTTGATTTTATTTTATTTTATTTTATTTTATTTTATTTTATTTTATTTTACTTTATTTTATTTTATTTTATTTTATGCTATTTATTTTATTTTATTTGATGTTATTTATTTTATTTTATTTTATGTTATTTATTTTATTTTATTTTATGTTATTTTATGTTATATTAGTTAATTTTTTTGCATTTCATTCCATAAGCATAACAACAAAGATTACACAACCAAAAAAAAAAAAATAAACTACCATCTTGAGTATTCGGAGCTAACATAAATTTAACATGAATACTCACTTATTTTGTTTTTGTAAACACTGTGTATATTTATGATAAACGCAGTTTCCTTCGTCTTTTCCGATTGACAGCAGTCATCGTGTTTAGGCACGATTGCCTAATAATAACAATCAGCAAAGCACATGTATACACACACACCCACGTAAGCAGAGCGTCATGTACAAATTAGCAAAGCAGTCAAACAAGATTTCTATACTGAAGGCACAGTTATAAGCAGCAGCAGAGCCACGCTTACCGGCAGAGGCACGCTTACATGCAGCGACGCGTGACTTTTCTTGATAGCCCCTACCGAGCCCAAAGATTTTTACACATCAAAAAGAAAATTGATATGATATTAAGTGAGCTTCTAAAATCAAGGAAAATATTTAAAGATCAAGGTAAAGCTCACTCTGCCCAAGGTTAAGTAGAGGTTGCATAACACCCCCTAGAGCCGGTTAAGCCGGAGTGACGGTATGACGGATGAGGTAACGAGACTAAAGATATTCACAATGAACATGAAAATTCTTTGTCAACTCAGCGTACAATTTGGTAATGTGGAACAATTAGCGTGCCGACTGAGTAGCGCCAAATGCTGCTGAAACAATCTTACAAGGTTTGAACTATATTTGTTAATATTTCTAAGTTTGTGTTAGCATCCCCTTCAATAATAATTTTCTCTACAGGACATGTTGAACAACGCGATTAACATTTGTCTGAAGCACTTGTAGGATGCATGTGCAAGTGCATAAGTATGTCAGCGATGTTGTTGCATTTTATAGTAGTCAACATTAAAAATGTTTATGTGCGCAACATACGGGTACATGGATCGTAAATACAGAGCTCGCGCCATTACTGATGCAATTGTTGGCAAACGAACTGAGTCGAAAGTGCAAATGTGTACGTAAATATATAGAAGAGCTCTATACAAAAAGCGCAAGTGCACGATGCAAGCACGTAAAGAGTACTCCATTAATGGCCAAAGAGTACTCATTCATTAAAAAAGGTACTTACAGTGAACAGGCAAGGAGTCAAAGCACTTACGTCTTGCCAACCACGCCACTTTTGGCAGCCATAATTTCGAAATACTGGAAGCACTTCATTTACCTGGCAGGCAACATTAAACAACAATAATGTCAGCACAGAAGTCCAATATAGAATACTTATTGGAAAGAAATGCTACTTCAGGCTGAGCAGTCAGGTCCTCTCGAGACGAACAAATATCATTTTCTATAAGTAGTAGTTGTTGTTGTCGAAAGTGACAGTCCTTTACCGGATATGAACCCTGATACTCCCTTGCGGTGCAAGCCCGAATGCGGAGGCCCGAGCGATTTGGTATCAACCTTCTAAGTCATCTCAACCCCTCCTTTTGTGAATTTTAGTGGCCTTTTACGAGAGACATGCCAAACCGCGGGTACATTTTAAGCCCCAAACCAGCTGGGGTCCTCTGTAAGTGTCTCACAATAGCTGTTCTAAAGTATGGTTAGAGCAGTATCGAAAGAAGATGAGATGAGCTTTCGAGAGAAAAGCTCTCAGGAATATGTATGGTTCTTCACGTGGTGTCAACGACCAGCATCGAGGGAAACGAGCTTCACGAAGAAACCAGCATAATGCAACTAATTAAAGCTAAAAAGTTTCGCTAGCTAGGCCATGTTGTGCGAATGGACAAAAAGCATCGGCCCAGAAGAATATTTTATCGAATCCCGAAATCGATGGCAGACACCGGAGGAGGCCTCGGTTGAGGTGAAAAAAAATGAGTGCAGATGACTTGAACTGGTGTTTCCAAATGGCGTCAGTTATAGCTAAAAGGTATGACTGGCACGCTTTGGTACTAAATGGCCCAAATCGTCTAGGCGGTTAAGCGTCCATAAATAAAAATTATGAGGACGTCAATAGTGGGGGTAGCAAAATGGCGTGGTTCAAGGCTTCTTAGAAACAATGGAGATTCGCTACCATGCTTACCAATCATTAGTGATTTGGGGCGTTAGGCGTGAACTAAGACACCCTAACCAGAAGCTAGTGTAGAATCATGGACTGGGCCGCCATTGCATGCCAGCGTAGCAATTGGGAAGTACTCCATACAGAAATGTATCACACAATCGACAAAGGGTTTTACTAAACACATGCTTACTATGCACACTTAGGACTTTTTGAGTTTATGCGTTTGTATGCGTCTGTGGTATGCTTCGCACATAAAACAAGTAAATTATGAGCTACTTAAAATATTCTGCGAAACAAAGCCAGACTCGTAGTACCTACTATGCAGCACACAGTGGCACATTCGTTGCGGCGCCATAACACACAAACATACCGAGCCCTCATTATCGGTCGCCATCGTCACAAAATATGTGTGTGTGTTTGTGTGTGTTTTGAAACACGAAAAGGTAGAAACAACAAATTTAATGTCCTTTCAAGGAAATGGTGCTAGCAGGTTACAGGTGATAGTTGAACTTGTTAAGACAGAGTGAAGTAGCGCGTAATTTATGGTCAACTTATAATAAAGGGATGCGCTATAAGCAATTTTCGGCTAAATTAAATTTCACCGTTTGGCGCCGCTAGACAACTCTGAGCAAGTAATGTATGTATGTGGCTGATGAAAGGTTGGAGTGGAGAAAACGCAGTGAAGGAGCAAAGATGCGTGCAGACTGTTGTTGCAGGTTTTTCTTGGTTTAATTGAAAAGTTTTTGAATGTGAATTTTTAATATTTTAAGTCTGTGAAGACAACAGCAGCATCCGTTTCTTACCCAAAAGTAAACACCCAGATCCAGAAGGCCTGTAAAGGTGCAGTCTGGTAAAGGAGCGGGATGATAACTCAAAGGACTTTTAGTTAAAATCCTAAGAATGTTGTACGAATCAAATATATTTGAGATTAAATTAGTGGGGATTCAATGAGCTGTAAAGCACATTTTTCTTTCCAATCGTCAACCGCTTTTACTCTGTGGATGCTGTAGCAAATACTTCGTTTAAATTGCCACCAGTATTTTTGTTTTGAAATGTTGCTTTTTCAAAAATGTGACCAGCTTCATAGATACCATCACAAAGAAGCGATCTCAATTGATACCTTGATTCATTCATGATATAACCCAAAAATTAAAATTAGAATAAATGTAATAATAGTTCATATTATGATATTTGATAATTTGATAATTATGATTATTGGTAAAATTAATATAATTTCTACATCGAAAATTAAACAAATAATTGTAAATAGAAAGAATCGTAGCGAAAAAGGTAATCGTGAAGATTTTTCTCGATCTGGGAGGGGTTTTTTGATAAATAGAAGCTAATATTATAATTATTATTGTTATAATTATAATAATTAATATTATAATAAAAATTAAATAGATTATCTAAACTACTTTTATTAGTAGACTTTATAATTTTTACCAAAAAGTCACCAGTTTGGCGGTGTGCAATAAAGCCATATAGCCCTATTTCTCGTCATATTGAGAAATAAGGTCTGTTTAATCGATATGGCACTATTTTCATTATGTGAAATGTGTGATGTGAAATAAAGAAATAGAGCTTTGAGAAATAAAGCCATATAATCACATCGCACAATAAATCAGAAATAGTCACATTTCAATATCTGAAAAACTTTGTGTTGAACGTTTCAGGATAGCGCTCCAAATTTGCAAAAACAAGCACAAAGGTAGCTCTTTCGAAAGCAATTATTGGTGACGAAAAAATCACCAAGTATTGTTTTTAGTTGTGACTGGTTTTTGCTTTAGTGTGCAATATTTCAATACGAAAGGTAGCTTTTTTTTCTTTACTGAAAATTGATTGAAAAAATTTGTTATTCCAAATTTTCATTTATATTTTGATATAAGTTTTGGAGAAAACGATGCTGCGTGACTAGCCGAAATGGGGGTGAGGGCTGCGGTCCAAAGCGTACATCCCTCAAAGAGGTTCATATCAAAACCTTTTAAATTTTTATCATAATAAGAAACTAAAATTTGGAACTAAAAATTGCGCAATTATCAAAAAAATTAAAGGACTAAATATTTTTAATTCATATCAGAATGAAAAATTAAAATTTATAAATAAAAATGCATGCTTTTGCATCTAAGTCTTCGTTCCCGTGGTATCAGGAAAATTCTGTTTGATTTGTCAGATGTCATTATTGAGATGTCATGTCTTACATAAACATCACACGTGATATTAGTAAAAGTTCAATAATTCCATAATGGCGTTATTTCACATTCATTGTGGAAAAAAGCCATATTGATCAATATGGCCTAATGGTATTATTGCCTATGGCTTTTTTGCACCCCGCCCACCAGATTAGCTGACATTGTCACCAGCCTCATCGACAGTATCGCCAAAAAGGGATCAGTTTCTATGATATTGCCCCACAAAATCACCAGCCTTTTCGACATTCTTACCAAAAAAGTCGCCAGCAGCATTGGCATTAGCATCTAAAGGCCACCCGTTTCTCAATATCTATTTCTAAAACTTTTAAATAACATATGTTTGCAGGGGGTTTCCGAATCTCTCTGGAATTCGAGTGTGGTATCAACTAAGCTATAGTGCTATACAAACGATTCTGAGGTCATTCATTTCACTTTTTATGGCTTTTTAGAAATGTAAGAATTAAGGTTTCACTCTTAAACTTCAAGCAGAAACCTAGTTAAAGAGAAACCTGGGCTTGAGCGAAAGAACAACTCTTTAACACCTTGCTCACGGCAAGAAACGGTGAGTTCTAGGCGAATCTATCGGTCCCTATTGTGATATATAATCTAAAGCTTTGTCTGTACAAGAAAAAAGAACTGGAAAAGGTGTATTCGGACAAATTTTTAATTTGTGCAAGTTAGAAGTACCTCCAAAACTCCCCTGTTTTTTCACATATTTTTTTTGACAAGGATGTTGGGTATTTTTTTCCATACAAAATTAATTTTTCTTCATGCGACGAAAAAAAAAAATCTGAAAATGCAGGGAAATTTTTGAGCGAGTTCTTGCACAATGTTATACTAAAATAGATTGGTCTACAAAACTTCGTACTCAAAATTGGTTTAGAAATTTTGCCAAGAAATTTGAAGATTTTTATTTCCATTTTTTAAAGTTTAATTAACTTTCCTGAACTTTGTGTAAACTTTGAAATTTATTTTTATGTGGTTTCTGTTATGGAATTCGCTATATTTAAAATGAAAATTATTAAAGTCACAAATTCTTCTAATTTCGTCGAACGATATCTATTTTAATTTCACAACTATTATATTGAACACAACTATAAGTGCTTGAACTCGATATTGAGAAAATGCCACCAAGCATCTCATATCAGATTGAGTGCTGCATTTTGGGTAACGAAACTTTCCGGTCTTTGACATTGCACCGTAGCAAGTACATGTCGTATTTCAATGAACAGGACGCTCACACACATATTAAACACACCTGCAACAGACAGGCAATGATGCAATGAAAAAGTTCAACAGTCACCACCTCAAAATAAATGCTATCACTGCTCTACCATTTGGTTAAAAATAAGTTTTACAGCCGTAAGCAACGCCCGCGGTGCACTTAGTTAGCTGTTAGTTGTTTAACGGTTAGTGGGCAATGTTGCATCAACAAAACCATAATCATAATCATAATGATCATTTGTGCGAATGTGAAATTGGCCAGCAGGAGCTAGCATGTTGAAGACAGGAGTGATATATCCTTGTATGTTGATAGCGTTTAAGTAGTCAATTTGTATGTATTGTTATTGTTGCGTTTCGTGTTCCATACTTTCAACCCAACCTGCATCTTGAAGTGGTTTATGTTGTTGTTCTTGTTATTGTAGTGTCATGTAGCTAAAAAGCTTACGTAACCGCTTCTCGCCCGCTGCCATTGCATTTGTACGATAATATTTAGACAGTGATGGTAGCAATAACAGCAAGAACAACAACAGCAATGATCAATAACAAAAACGACAACAATTTCATAGTCACTTGCGCGTTAGCCACTTATCCGGTGGTACGTGACCGACATCCGGCCAACGACACATTTCGCAAAATGAACGCACATACATACAGAGATAAAATAACCTCACACACACATAAACTCTAGCACAGGCACACACTTACTCTCTTATACACGCACATACTTGTTCTCATGGTAAGCAAAAAAGTCAATTTCGAATCTCGAATGTCAGCACAGCTAAAAAGTCAACGCCGGATGTAATGTAAAGGAACATTGGCGAACGACATTTTGCCAGGACTTACCAAAATGGCTACGGGCAAAGTATAAAGCCATGCAGGATATACCATCACAATGGTGCACATACATAAACGTTTCTCAACGTACTTGCTTAGGTGAATGTGCAATAGGATGGGCACATACTTTTTAAGTCGATTTAAGAAAAGAATGAAATATAATTTTCCCGTGACTTATATAACGAGGTCAGGAGCTATGGACAGGACTTTACAATTAAATGAACATAGGAAGGACTGCGATGGAGAGATAGAGAGTTAGAGGAGAAGAAAGAGAGGGAGAGTGTGTGAGAGAGAGAGAAAGAGAGAGAGAAATGCAAATACAAAGAGGGATTGATAAAGACGGAGAGATATTAAAAAAGGAACAGTATGCCAAAAGTATAGTACGCCGAGAGAGGAGAGAAATGGGGAAAAGGCAAGACAACAAGGGGTAATATAAGGATAGAGAGGAAAATAGGTGTACAGAATATGAGAGTAGTATGGAATGAAGTGGAGAAGTAGTGGGAAAAAAATAATTCGAGATGGGCTACCGACAAGTGGAAACCCTAAACCAGTGATGTAACGAATGCCAATTTTTGAACATTCGCGAATGCGAATATCGACTAATGATATTCGTAAATGCGAATGAGAATATTCAGTTTTTGTTAAAATTTGTTGATAATTGTGTAGGGATATGCAGTCTCGTTCAATAGACGTGCGTTTCGTTTGCATTTTGTTCGCGAATCGACATGTTGCCAAGACTCCTGGCCATTGTTTACTCGTACTAGTTTGACATCTTCTTTTGCCAATCGGAATGGAAGGCAGTGGATGAATTTACCCCACATACTATGCTCCTAGGTACCCCTCTCGACATTTTTCATGGTGCAGTTTACAAAATGGTCAACACAAATACAAGGTGGCGCAAAAGTAATCCTCCTATCAGAAAATTCTATAAATTTTGCGATTGGCCCCTAAAGTCAGTTCTGTTTTGACATTTGAGTAGTAAACACATGCGAAATACACGTTAATAAACAATGTTACGCTACACTGCTCCAGAACGCGGAATATTGCTGACTATTTATTTGACCAATAATCGGTCGGTGAAAAACGGTTTCTGCGCAAAAGTAATCCTCCTATCGGAAAATGCTATAAATTTTGCGATTGGCCCCTAAAGTCAGTTCTGTTTTGACATTTGTGTAGTAAACACATGCGAAATACACGTTAATAAACAATGTTACGCTACACTGCTCCAGAACGCGGAATATTGCTGACTATTTATTTGACCAATAATCGGTCGGGGCCAAACGGTTACTGTGAATGGTGAGCGCTACAGAGCAATGATCAACGAGTTCTTTTTGCCGCACCTTGATGAATTGGGATTGGAAAACATGTGGTTCCAACAAGACGGTGCAACAGCACACACTGCACGTGCCACAACCGATATGCTGAACATCGGAAGCTTACTTTTGCGCCACCTTGTATAAATAATATAGTGTTTCTGGCCCTCCTGGCCAGAGTATATGTCTACAAGTAGAGCAACTTACTTCGACACAGGGTGGTTTGCATTCAATATTAAAGCAAATAGATTTAAATAATATAATATTGACCCATAAAATTCACAAATTATTGAAAATAAAGCAGTTCTAGCTCGCTAATTTTTCGAAGAGTGGAGATAAAAAATGTGTATCTTCACAGCGCTCTGTTGAAATTAGAGTTAGTTTTTTTATGAACAGTGTGTCTTGTGACTATGATTTCCCAGTCAGGCAGTCCTGCAAGGGAGTACCGGTGCGTACCGGGTTCAAATCCAGCCAAGGACTGTTATTTCGACAACACTCCCCAAAACGTTCGGGGAGTGTTTTTGTCGTTACCACAACCAAAACAACAACAACTATGATTTCTCAGTCGCAGCTATTTTAATCCGAGACTGTGACTGCACAGTGATAGACAAGAGCAGTAGCTGTGGAGGATAAAAATTTAAAAAATTTTAAAAAATTTGATAAAATTTTTACTGACGCAGAACATTTGCAGTGAGGGAGCGTCCATTTTTTTAGTCTGCACATATTTGTTTGTGTTATAAACTTAAATTCGCATCTGCATTCCTCTATAATCTAAATAACACAAATCACAGATTTATTCGTTCATAACGGGAGCAGATTCTGTCAAGGCCAGTGAGTCGCGGGGTTTTTCTTTGAAGATGTCCTGCGATTTATTGTTATATTTCAGGGACTGAAGTTTAATTATTAACTCACTGATATGTTCTATGAGAGAAGTATTTTTGCTTAAGCGTCTACAATTTTTTGTTTGTTTGTTTAGATTACATATATTACACCGCGTTACACACATTCTGTCCTACGAACCCAATATACTTTTTCGGAAAGGGGAGAAAAAATAAAACTACACATGTATTGGCAATTTTAATTTACACGTCAGAATTTTTTTTAGTCGTGTGGGACTATTGCTATAGAAATTTATGCAAGTTTACTGATGGAAGGTCAACAATAAAGTACGCTGTATCAACAATTTGGCTACCACATACGGAGCACTGCAAAAAAAAAAAATGTTTATATATATATAGTACTTTATTTATTCATTTATATGCGCTAAGCTCGCGAAGTTCTCTGATTTTACACCGCATCATCAAACTAGTACGTCAAGCATTCCATCAAATGACTATAATGAAGTCTGCGTTAGGCGTGCGAGCAGCTTAAAGGTTTTCATTCATAAAATAAATGAATGAGATTTAGAGATAGAGTCTCACAGATTATTTGCTTATTTAGAGCGCTAAAAGATTAATGGCTCAGCTAAGCAGCCATCGCGTGCCTTACACTTCAAAACAAGCATTGAGGTTTGTCCTCAGAAAATCAAAGCACTACACTTCTAGACCAAACGTATTTGAATTTTTTTATATTCGTAGAAAAGTAAGTCTATAAAAGAAGAGTATTTCCAATGGATCATATGTCGAAACTTAGATTGGTTTAACAGAAATTTGAAAAGTCAATGTCCACTATAATGCGCGACGGGATATAGACATTAAGAGGGTAGGAAACTTCACTGAGATGCTCCGTCATGACACTTTAACAACGAGACATTCGAGTGCGGCTATTACAGCTGTCGATCTAAGAATATCGGAAAACATTCGGTGGATCTCAAACAAAGCCTTTTGTTTATGCTCTACTATTGGGTAAAATAAAATTTTGTATAACTGAACGCAACTGTCTCTGAATATTTAGAACTAGAGAAAAAATACAGTCGAAATAAGGTTCGTAACTCTGATTACCAGAAACTGAGGCGGATAAGTATCAAACCTAGTTCGCCGCTTACAATTACACCTCTGTCAAAGGCTCTAGTTAACTGGAAATATGGCGACTGGGTACATATTTCTAAATTTGTCGACAAAGTAGTGCGATATCCACGAAAAATTAAGAGCTTTTATATAATAACTAGCAGACCCGGCAGACGTTGTTCTGCCCGAAATTTACTTCTCTCTCCCTTCTCATATTAGATCCATATTCCTCTGTCTACTCACCTTCCTTTTCTTCCTCTTCATCTGCCTCTCCTTTTTCATATCCTTTATCTCTTATTCATCTTACCCTATTTCTATCATTATCACTAATATCACTTTCATTGTCACTATCACTGTCACTATCACTATCACTATCACTATCACTATCACTATCACTATCACTATCACTATCACTATCACTCTCACTATCACTATCACTCTCACTATCTCTACCCCTATCCCTGTCCCTATTTTAAAAACAACTGTTTGCTTATACCCTGATCAATTCGTAAAAACATCTTCTAGGGCCACATCTGGTCCACATTTTGATCAATATTTCGAAAACGGGGTCTCACATGGGACTAAGAACCATTCCTTGTTAAAGCCCTCATCATCACCTTTCATTGGATACCTATGTCGTATCAACACTTTCTAGGGCCACACATGGTCCACATTTTCATCAATAACTCGGACTGCATCGCCATCTATCGAGTAAATTTTTGGTAGACACGTTCCGCAAAGCAAACACACATGGTCTAAATATGAACCTAATCGGTTAAGCGGTGTAGTAGTTTGGTGGTATACAATGTAAAAAATTGTTAAATCGTGACGTCCCAGCTGTCTTCATATTTCGGCAGCAACAACTAATAGTTTTGAATATTTTTTTATCGAAAGACCTTCCGCAGAAAATTTTCAAGAAAGTACATTTTACATAATAGAAATCGGCTTAGCCGTTTAGGCGGTCATACGAAAGTCATTTAATTTTTATATATATGTATATATAACTCTTAGAAGGTAATGATATAGTTTACAGTTGCAATCAAAATGATACAAATTTAGCCAAGGTTCCATAGCAAAAAAAGATATTCAAAGTGCAGATTTCCCCACCATATACAAAATTTAACAGTTCTGTAACCACCCTAATATGCATTAAGACCGCCTGCATGTATTCTTTAAAAACAGTAGCAACTTTTTCTTGTTGCACAAGTAGACATCGTACATATTCAGACACACAACACACATATATGAATTTATGTGATTGTGGTAGTAAATGAAGGTATTCAAGGCATTAAGGGTACTTACATTGTGCTCGTTCTAACCAAAATTGGCTGACCGAAAAACGCCGGAACGTTTTCATCCATTAGCGAATGTGTTTTGATGAAATTCAACGTTGGTTCCGGCAATGTTCGTGAATCATTGTGGCATGAGCCAGGACGCGGTTCGGGTACCTGTAATTGGAAATAGAAGGAAAAAATTGTTTATATTATGCAGTTACTATGTGTTTAGTGGTGTTTGACTTAAATGAAGTTGTTGTGTGTTAACAATTTTTGAGATTTTGTTAGTCACTGATTTAATTTTTATTTTTTGTTTGTTTTACTTGGTATGACTAAAATTTTTTTTTATACAATACATCAACGAAATTAAATTGGTAAAAATAATGCAAACAAGATGAACAAATTTTCGTTTGGAGCCGCAGTGGGTTTGCTACAGCTCAGTGAAGTTAAGTTCTTGGAGTAGACCGACACGCTGGGCGAATGAACGAAGATGCTTTGGCCCAGAAGATATGCCTATAACGGCCGGTGGAAGCAGAGGACCAAGTGGAGACTGGATTGCTATCCCACCGAAGAAACGATTGGTGAAACTGGTTGGATGGACAAAATCGGATGGCCAGGCGGTTTGATGACCATTTATAGAAGATCAACCTTTTTTGCTGTTGCAGGGAGAAACAGCAAGTTGTGGCAAGAGTAAATCTAAAATCATATTTCATATAGCCTACTTTTAGGAGTCTAAATACTAAGTGTGTAATTTTCATACTAAGATTTAAGAGATTTTTATTCCAGTGCCTATTTGGCAATCACTTTATTAGTGAAGTCAGACCCAAGTCAATTACTGCAGATAGTAACGAAGGCGCAAACTGGTTCACCTCAGTCTGATGAGAGGCTTTCCTCTACAGGTCGCCGGCAGCGCATTTATCAGATATATGAGATCCACAACATTGCTGGGTGTAAATCGAGACAACTTCGTTATAAGGCATTGGATTGCTGTCCTGAAGCGGTGATATCGCTGTTTTACTGTGAAAGTGTTTGATTTTTAGATAACACCCTCCGAGACCTTATTATGGCATGAAGAGCTGCGAACGAAAATCGACACTGATGATGGCACAACGCCGAAACCGGTTTGTCTCAAAACCAAATTTGACAAGGGATGACGAAAAATCGTTCCAATATACATCAATTATTCACCCTGTCGGAAAAACAACAAAACAAAATAAAACAGCTGCAGGTTTTCCTAAGATGTACTACACTCTACCTTGTCATTCAGCTTGGGGACATCTGTTAAGATGGGTGTAGTATACAGGTTATAGAGTATTAACGCTATGGACAAACTGTTTTAGAATAGAGTTGTAAGGATTAAACTCGATGAAGCTATGTGGAAATTTTTCTGGAGGTTTATCATACATGTCTACCCGAGGACAGTTCTGCCTCATCTTCAGAGCTTTCGTAGGCGTGAAGAGAAGTTACCCTCTTTCAAGCAACTTGCAAATAGTGCTGTATCTTTAAGTGCTGTCTGCCATACTGCATTTAAGTTGTTGTAGTATGCGAAAAATATTCCCTGAAGGTGTTAGTAGTTTTGCAGATATGGATAGTCGCTTGTCGAAAACAAATGTCGAGGGTTTAAGTGCCGAGACAGGATTCATGAAATTGTTAAGAAATCCTTTTTTTCAAACTCATCTGCTTTAGAAAATGCTGCTCGCAGGAAATTTAGGGGAAAAAATTAGAAAGAAAATGAACCTGATCTAAAAGTTTGAGTCTCAATCATTGGCACAGAGTGGATTTCGACAACTTATCATATTGTCATTCTACCCCGAGACAAAGATAATGTTTATGTGGAAATAGTTTGAGGTAATCTTAAGCTAGGAATCGCACTCGCAGGCCAACTTTTACCGCAACTGCAAATTCACAGACATTTTTTGTTCACAAAGAAACTTGGAGCTGGAGCTATATGGGCATCTATCTCACTTTAAATGTTTCTTTTTTGATGTGTAAACATCTTTTCGTTCGGTAGGGGCTGTCCAGAAAAGTTACGTGTCGCTGCCTGTAACCGTGCCTCTTCCGGTGTCTTGTTGACGTGTCAACATCTTTGGGCTCGGTGGAACTGCATTTCTGCCTGTAACCGTGCTACTTCCGCTGATTGCAACCGTGCTTCTGTCTGTGCCTTGCCAATCGAAATCTTGTTTGACTGCTTTGCTGATATGTATATTTGTGTGTGTGTATGCAAGTGCTTTGCTGATTGTTATTATTCGGTAATCGTGCCTAAACACGATGAATGCTATCAATTGGAAAAGACGAAGGCAACAGCGTATAAATATACACAGTGTTTACAAAAACAAAATAAAATAAAATAAAAAAAATAAAATATAAAAAAATGAAATGAAATAAAATAAAAAAAATAGAATAAAATAAAAAAAATTAAATTAAATAAAATAAAAAGGAAAGGAAGGTAAAGAAAGAAAAGGAAAAGAAAAAAAAGAAAGGAAAGGAAAAGAAAGGAAAGCAAAGGACAGGAAAGGAAAAGAAAGGATCAGCAAGAAAAAGAAACAATAAAATATAATAAAATACAATAAATTGAAAATAGAGACTATAGAAAGAAGAGAAAAGCAAATAAAACAAAAATATGCTAAAGTAAAGGAACAGCACAGAAGAGAAGGAAAAAAAGGCTAAAAAAGGAGCAGCTAATAACTAAAATCAAATAAAGGTTTGTGGTTGAATTAATTTTTTTTTTTATTTTATGTACAGGACACACATATTTACACATCAAACTCCATAATCACCAGCGGAACTTTTATATTTATAATTGTTTCCGGCTCAAACCAATGACCTGGCAGATTTAAGCCTAGTACTTATCCACTAGTCGTGGTGGCATTTAGTCTATTTGGAACTAGTTTGATATTGAATTTTTCTCATCGAAATCTGAAAAGTGCCATCTCGTAAGGTATCCTCATGAAAAAAGGAAGTTGGGTAGTTGCCTTGGTATTCTTACTAGTTGTGAAGTAGTTTACAACCAATTGGTTTGTCTATAGGGTAGGTATACTCATTAATTGGCCACTTAAAAACCCCAAAAGTATTACGACATAAATACTTATATACAGACACGATTAAGCACATGTTTATGTAGTCGCATTAAAAGTCAATCACGATAAAATGTAATTTAATTTGTGCACATTTCACACAAACAAATAGCGTATAATACATACATATGTATGCAGCCGAATATATGTGTATATGTACATTAATTGACAGATAAGTCTGAGTGGGAGTGGCAGTTGCGGTTTGTGGCAAATCAATAAAAAATGAATTTACAAATATATATTTATGTATGTGTGCTTAATAATGACACTGAATGAGACCAATTTAATTGAATCTATATATGTATATAGAAATAGAGTAATGCAGTTGACATAACAAATATACATATGAACATATATGTCAATAAATAAATACGGAAATAATAGGCTCACCTTCAAATAGGCGAAACGAATATTTAAAAAAAATCAACGTAGTCGAAGCACGTAAGGTAAATTTTGTTTATTTAATCCAAACGGCGGCAAAGTGCATAAATAACCGAAAGCTATAGGTTAATATCCAGGTCGGGGTAAAACTAAGGCAAAGCTTCCAAGCGTAACTTTTTGCTAAGAAGCTTTTTTAGGGCATAAAAACATTCGGAGGGTTATCGCCCACTGACGAGTGGCGTCCTCCTATTTTGGTAAAACTTTTTTTTTTAACATTTGTATGCTCGCTGTCCCGGGACTTGAATCAAGAATTCAGGATATTAGGTGTGGCCAGATAGCACACTACCACCACACCACGTAGGCCGCCGGAAGGATTCGTACAAATAATTTAGGCCGCCTTTGCTTTTAGGCATTAAATGCAGTGTTGCCTGTGTTGTTTTGTTTACTAGTTATTGTTGTTGTTGTTGTGGCAACGAAAAAAAACACTCCCCGAAGGTTTTGGAGAGTGTTGTCGAATTACCAGTCCTTGGCCGGATTTGATCCCGGTACGCTGCGGTACTCCCCTGCGGTACTGCCCGACTGCCATGGTAGCGATTTATGACCAGTGAAACCTTCTAGGTCATGTCACCCCTCCTTCCGTAAGGAAAGATAAGATGGGAAATGAGAGGTGAAAGGCATCATATCCGCAGATCAACCAGCTAGATGCACGTCATTACCTTTGTGCATATTAGTCACCTCTTACGACCGGCATGCCCAACTCGGACATATTCTAAACCCCTAAACCGCAGGGTAGGTTTCCTAGTTATTCGTGGCCTCCTTTATACATATGTGCTTTGGTGAGTTCAAAAAATGACTTTGAACCAGACTTGTTAAATAATGATTACTAATCGTAATGATTACCGATTTGATTAATTATTTCCTTGAGAATCCATTTGATGATTGATTACCATTACTTTAAATTTGTAATGATTATTAATTAAAAAAATAATAAAAAAAAATTATGATTTTTTACGATTATTAAAAAAATCAAAAATAGTCAAAAAAAGTGGTTTTGATTACTTTTGATTATTTTTGATAATCTTAATTTTTTTTTATTATCTTGGATTGTTTTTTCAGTATTGTTGTAGAAGCACATAAATATACGCATCAAAAGTACTGACAAAACTTTTGGCTTCCAGATAGTAAGAACCTTAATGCATTCATCAACTAGTTTCGAAGTAGTTATACATGAGTTCAAGCTGCTCAAGGTTATCTACTTTTCTGGCGTAATCTAAGCCGTCGTATGAAGAGGGAAGCTGGTTGAAGGTGTTTTGACGGCGCGAAACCTGTCGACTGCGATAAAATAGGCAGGTATTGCTTCAGTGAATGTAACAGCCTTTGCCTACGGCGATGATAATCTACATATACATATCTGGTTGGAAAGTAAATCCCATAGAAGAAAAATTCCACAGAAATCTGAAATTGAATAGATTTTCGCTCAAAAGATAGTAAAGTAGCTGTCTAGTTTTTATGCGCTAGTGTATGGGAACACTTAATCAGGGAGAGTATATCGATTTGCCATTACTCAGCGCATTTTGCCTACAATTTATACTTCAAAGTGTCGTGTACAGTACAGCCTTTCTATTCTGAAAAGTAAAGGGAGGTATTCCCACTAGGGCACTACGCATATCACTCCATGCGGTTTACTTAGTTTTGTGTTTGTTGTGCTTTTCCATCACGCTTGTTTTCTTTTGGCTTCACAACTTTATGAAAAGCATACAGTTCAACCACATTACTTAAAATTTCCTCAAATTTGGGTAACTCCAGAAAAGAACGGCAACTCTGTTCCGCAAGTATGCACTATCGTATGTGCAGCCAGTGCAAATATGTGTCAAAGTATTAAGTCATACGAGTACATCAATCTATATAGCTTTTAATTTTTTCTCGCATTTGTTTATCGAAATATGTGGAATTTTAATTGCATAGATAAAGAAAATAGTATAATATGTGTATGTGTGTGTGTGTTTATTTGTGTGTGTCTGCTTGTATTAATTGCATACCTTGCCATTATTGACTGGCAACCAATTTGAATTAATGCTGCTCTGCTCCTTAAAGTTGCCTTCAAATGTGTCAGCGATTTTCTGCAATGAAATAATAAAAACGGTATTATAGTTTTAAATATGTGCAAGTATGTGCATGTGTGTGTGCATAAAATCAAATTGAACATAAAAGCAGTAAAGTGAAAAAATCAATAATAAAAAAAAATGTTAAAGAAAAATAAATGAAAGCGCCAAAAACAACATTTTTCCCCTGCAGGAAATGTAAAGCGCAAAACACTTGACTGTATGCTGACGCTTGCTAACAAGAAGAGGAAGTACAGTGGGTGTCCAAGAAATTGGGATGCCTCAATAGCTGAACATATGAAGTTTCTATGTGCCGGCAGAATAAAGCAATTGATCATTTTCATAATTTTTAAAGCTCTTTATAGCTAAAACAATTTTATAAATATTATTAAGCATAAATCAAACACGGTTTGTGATATAATAATAAAACTCGGCACACTGATTACCCTTATTACGAGGTAAATGCGAGAAAAGCTGGACCGAAACGGTTAGGAAAATCGCCCAAATGCATATAAAATATTTTTAAAATATCTCTGCGAAAAAAATTTTTTATGAATTCTATTTCACCTTCAAATTTCCGCACAAAGAAATGCGAAAAAAATAAAAAATTTTGTAAATGAGCCTTTTTTGACTTAGCCTATTCCAATGCTTCGGCAGCTAGAACTCACAGAAGTGTTAACAAATCGTAACAAAGTTTTGTACACACTTTATTTTTAGTAAAAGTGAGCAAAATCAGTTAATAACCACGCCCACTTTTAATAATAGCGTTGAAAATATGTCTCAGTAAATTTAGAAAAGTGATATTTCTGAAAGCAAGCGTGTTGCATTATGGAAAGAATTGGAAAAAGAGTAAGCAAGTTTAAGCATGTTAAAATAAACTTTAAGTGGGCGTGGTACGGCCAATTTTTACCCCGCAATCCCACTTTTTTTCCTATTACCAATGGTCACTATTCCTTATGCATTTTCCTGAAAATTTTTGGACGCGTTTCCAGTACTCAAAAATTCAGGGATTAATTTGCGTTTAAACAGATATCCAGCCTGATATAGCTGACTCGACTGAGCCTGTCACGTGTCCAATTTTGTACTTATCTGACACAAACTAGTAAAGTTGACAAAAACTAAAAACGCGCAGATAGTGTAAGATATTTCCACAGATCTTCCACGTTTTCTGATTACATTCGACTCGCACAAGATCGCAACTATTGATAGGCATAACTATCACTACCTCTTCTTGTACTTACAACTTTCGAAAGCGAAGCAAAGTTAACAAACCTTAATTTTTTCTTAAATTATAATTAAATATCCCACAGCATATCAATAAGTTGTGCCCCCACTGTTCATACTTTCTACCACCTTTTTAATTTTTTTGACTACGAAAAACTTACCTGCAATGAAAATGCACAAACTGCCGAGCCGGGAATTGAATTTGTTGGCGTATTAAAAACGCCATAAATCAATTTAGCGCTCGTATGGCCATAGTGTCCTTCGACGAGATTGCTAGCCGATTCTGGGTTGGGCAACAAAGTAGGTCGTTCCGTACGTTGGTAGTTGGGTTGGTAGCCACAGCAAACGGTGGTACGGCAAAGCGACATCATAAAAAAGATATTTGCAAGTAAAAATATACAGATGAAAGAAGTTGACGTTTTTGTTGTAAGTGAGAGAGATGGAGACAGAGAAAAAAAAACCATAAATATAATAAATTGCATGAATGTTAAAAAAGTGTTTAAGTTCAATATATATTTGAAATGAGTTCTAGCAACGTGAGAGCGTGAATTGCTGTTTTGCCACAAGAACAAATGAAAAACAAACGAAAACCTGCAATAAAATAAAAATATAAATCTAAACATTAATTTTAGATGTCAGAGCAAGTAAAATTGACATTTGGCAACTCACGCTCTTAGTAGAGTGAAAGGTGGCGCAAAAGGTTCATAGGGTTCGGTTTTGCTTTCTACCAAATCGAGCGCTGAGTGGAGGCTCTACATCAGATTTTTTCAAAAAGGCCTCCATGCAGGATTCGGTTGAAGAAGGCGCTTGCTCAGAATGAGTTTAGAAAACACTTTATCTGAACGAAAATTTAATACATATTCATTGATATAGATCGTTGGTGAAAAAGAAATCTGATCCGAAGACAGCGCCGTCCTTACTTGTTTTAACTGTTAAAGTTTGAAAAACGCTTTATATGAACGAAAATTTGATACATATTCTATGACATAGGTCGTTGGTCGAAAAAAATCTGAGGTAGGACATTCTTCAACCAAATTTTGAAATGGTGACTGCGTATGGTGAAGTTGGGGAATTTCAAATTCACCATTCAAAATTTGTATGAAGAATGTCCTACCTCAGATTTTTTTCGACCAACGACCTATGTCATAGAATATGTATCAAATTTTCGTTCATATAAAGCGTTTTTCAAACTTTAACAGTTAAAACAAGTAAGGACGGCGCTGTCTTCGGCTGTGCCGAAGTCTTTATACCTTTCATGAATACGTGCAAAATTAAATACACATTGTTTAAAGTTCTCTAAAACTTTGTCAGCAATACATTTAATTTTCTTTGACCATCTATAAGCAAATATCTCACCAAGTTTCAAGTTTTAATATTTCAAAATGAGGGATAAATGGCCATAATCCTCTTATCTGAACGATCGGTTGTATGGGATATATACTATATATAGCTGCGATCTTGGTGATTTTTTTACGAAATCTTTCGCTATCGATAAGCAAATATCTCACCAAGTTTCAAGTTTGAATCTTTAAAAATGAGGGAGAAATGGTCATAATCCTCTTATTTGAGCGATCGGTTGTATGGGAGATATATGCTTTAGTGACCCCATTATACCGGATCCGACAAATGTCTAATATAATACAAAAATACATCCGTGTGCCAAATTTCTTCGAGAAATCTCAAAAATTGAGGGACTAGTTTGCGTTCAAACAGACGGACGGACGGACGGACGGACAGACGGGCAGACGGACGGACAGGCGGACATGGCTGTATCAACTCAGTTCATCGTCCTGATCAATTTGGTATACTTAATGGTGGGTCTATCTCTTATATTTCTAAACGTTACAAACATCGGACCAAAGTTAATATACCATTTCATATTCATGAAAGGTATAAAAATGTTAAGCACTGGATTTTTAAATAAACAAATATGACTAATGAAATAATTTCCTACATACGCGGAATGAACATTTAAGCTAGTTTAGGCAGATGTACGTCGTCCTTACCAACACCAAAATTTTCACTTAAGTCGGTTCTCCTTTTATTATAAGATAGCAGTAGTTAGGGCAGGGATTCCACAATATATCATATACTAGCAGGCCCAGCAGACGTTGCTCTGTCTAAAATTTGACTTGCCTAAAATTTCACTTGAAGGAAGAAAGGTTTGAAGTGCTACATATTTTCCAAAAAGTTTGAAATTTCCAAAGCTTGCAGTTTACTAAGCCATCCTAACTTTGAAAATCATTCGAAATGATTATTTTTTCATGAACAGTTTTTCTTTCCATATTTTTTGTTTGACAGGTGTTCATATTTTCTAAAAAGTTCGAACTTCGAAAATTTCGAAATTACTATTTTTCTTCTCTGACTTCGAAAATGTTCAAAATGATTATTATATTTCCATGATAAAGCTTGCGTAACATATTTTTTTGTCGCGGCTACATATATCTTAAAATTGCGAACCGGGAAAGCTGGCAATTTAAAACACATCGCCTTCTTCCAAAGTAATTCGAAATTATTATAATATTCCATGATAAAGCTTGTGTTATTTTATCACACTGCCGCTAAATATTTTCTTTTAAGTTCAAACTCCGCATGGTGTTAATTTATTACCTACTCTAACTTCGAATTCGAAAATGTTCGAAACTATTATTATTTTTCTATGATAAAGCTTGCGTTACATATTTTTTTGACGTTGCTACATATAAATAAAAAGTGCGAAACTTCGAAAGCTGGCAATTTTATAAACTTTCTAACTTCGAAATGATTATTATTTTTTCATAATAAAGCTGTTACAAGGCTTTTTTTGAATTTCAATTATTTGTAAATGCACTCAACTTATCATTTATTGAACATTTCCGAAAATAAATTTAAAGAGGCAAGGAAAATTTGGGCCGTGTTTTAAGTGCATTTCAATTGACTTACAAATTAAAATTTTTTTTTTTTGTAAATATAACCGTTTTTTAAATAATGAGAATATCGAACCTGAACCGTTTAAATTGTCCTCTACTCCCACCCTACTCGGCGCTTCCTTTTCATATATCCCTGTATCTTCCTGTTACTTTTCTTTACCCTGTTTAATTTCCATAAAACTTCCTCTATATATCAAATTTCTATTCCTACTCCCCTTCTTCTCCATCATTTTCCTCTGCGGGTATTGATATGTACATAGTTTCAAAGATACAGCGAATTAACTTTTATTTGGTCTTGGTAACACTTTTTTTTTCCAAGGTTTTTTTGATATATAGAAGACAACATTTTTACCAAATAAATTCCTATCGATGGGATCTTTTCCAAAAACTATATATAACCTGTGTCGTTTCACAGAGATCGACAATAAATTTTGGATATGAATAAAGGATAAACCACACACAAAAATCTGTAGCCGTGGCACCGCACACTTTTCCAAAATTTTGTCAATCTTGACTAAAGGATACACAGTGGCGGACATAAGTGTACATACAGTCGTTTTCTGGGATTTTCACAAATGTTGGCCTTAATAAAATTATTTTAACAGAGCTTGACTAAAAACATGTGTCAAGCTCTTATACAACAACTATAAATTTTGTTTTAAAAATGTACACAAAATTAGAGAAAATTAAAAGAAATTTTATTAAAATTTTGAATTTTTTTTCCAGAATTTTTAGAATTTTTTGGAGTATGCAGTTTTGTTGCTTTGAATTCTCCACAAAAAAGCTTAGAATGAAAATTTTCATCAGGTGGGCCGGTACAGAGTAATCATATTTAAAACAATGATATTGATTTCTGATTTCGGCTTCACACCTAAAATCTGATAACTCTAGTATCTGCATAATTTGCGAAGATTTTTATTGGAAATTTTATGTATTGAATGCGCTAGAACTGAAAAAATCCTTCCATTGAACTCAAAACCGTACTTTAAATTAAAGTAATAAAGGTATAAAAAATAATTTCAACCACAATATATTTCGGAAATCTTAATCATGTTTTCAAGCAAGTTTCCTTTTACGCCACCTTGTAAGATTGTTAAAAATATTTTAAAAAAAATTTACATTTAAATAAATAAATATTAATAACTAAAATGCATAATTTCACTTACGTATCTCATTAAAGTAAAATGGATATTCTCCCGGTATTGAGCAATTGAGACGCGATTTCAGGAATGATGTCCAACGATTGCGAAACCGATGCGGTCCACCTTTGTCCCATTTACAGACACGCGCTACGCGTGAATAAATCGCCTAAATTTGACAAATGGACATATTAAAATACAAACAAACATAGCACTATATAATATTAATAAAAATGTAAATCAAATAAATAAACATACAATAAAATGTAAATCATGGTCAAACAAAAAATAACAACACAAATTGGAAATAAACACAACATAGCAGCAAAGAAATACTCATGAATAACAAACGAAGTTGAAATGTTGTTGCGGTGTATGACGCAGTGCGTGAACAAACGTACCAATATACCGTTCAATGAGCATTGACAATAAATAAATCGCAGTGTATCGTTGCCAGCCACAATGAAAATATGAGCGTCATTAGCGCAGATTGATGCGTTGCGGTTTATGAGGTAAATGTGCGACTGGATTGCGGTGTGGTTGCGTGGACGGCAGCGCTGTAAGCTTGGCGCTGAACAAGCGCAATTATTGTTCAGGAAAGTGCAGCGCTTTAGATATTTTAGATAACAATTTTCAAATTAAAACCTCATCGAATTATTTGGTAAACGACAATTAAAATTTTATATGGCCTGGTTTGAGAAGGTTTCGAAGTTATTGTTGCTTATTGACCTTAAGATTAGATGTGTTAAGGATTTTTGGATATACCCTGCAAAAAAATTGTGGGACTGATTTCTAAAGAGAGTGATCCGGGATCAATAAATTTCGTCTACAGTGGAATACAATTGGTCCAAACCATTCCGTTATAGTCATAATTGGGATAAGTCGATTTTAATTTCTGTAGCCTACTTATAGGTGCTGAAAGTAAACTTGTCCGACCGTCCCCTTAGGGGAACAAAGGGAATCTGTCCGACACTACCCTTTTGGGCATGAAAGGGACCAATATGTCTCTTCATAGAAATGCTCAAACTAAAGGGATCACTTCAAACCATACAAAGAGATCAAAACTGGCATCATTCGCATGCTCCTTTGTGACTTATCCCGGATTCATCCTAGACTAATTGCATTTTTTGCTGTGTATATTCAAATTTATTTTCTATAAAGAAGAGGTTAAATCGATTATTACGTAAAAAGGAGTCTACGTTTTTAATGATAATTATAATTATATAATACTCTGAACTATAATACATGTTCCTTGAGAAGGATTTTCCTCAGTCTGAAATACCTAAATTAAGCGTAAGACTTGACAAAATGCTGGGGAGCAAAGCTTTAGTTTTGAGATACAGTGCTACGAGATTTCTCTAAAAAAGAGCCCTTGGTTTCACATACCAAGGTCAAAAACTGTTTAGATTTTTATATGAAAAGAAAATTCTTTTTTTTAGGCGCATGTTAAATGGTTTGCTTCGCATATTACTTTTGATCTCTTGGTAAAATAGCAAACAGTTCAGTAGCAGACAAACATTAAGCCGAACTCAATAATGTTTTTGTTCTGCGGACATTTTCTTAAAAAAATGATCGCATCACCTAGTAACCCAGATGTGAGCAGGGGGACACATCATTTTCCTACAAATATTGAGCACCCACAGAACAAAAAAAAAAAAACTGGTGTTGCATCACCAGATGCTATTGTATCACAACGTTTCAATAAAAACACTACTGAGTTATGGCAGAGGACCTTTCTTAATTTGACAAGAACTAAATAGGGGGGCACCAGTCACACCGAAAAACGATACGTGGCCCATTGTCTGATGCTCAATATGTCGCATCACCTGTTGGTGTTCTCCGAAAGTTTTGAAGTGTTGAAAGTATCAGTCCTTTGCCGGCTAAGAATCCGGTACGTTCCGGTACTCCCTTGCGGCACTCGCCCGACTATCGTGGGAGCGATTTGATGTGACCAGTGAAACCTTCTAGGTTATCTCACCCCCTCCTTCCATAAGGAAGAAGAAGGTTGGCAATGAGAGGTGAGAAGCATTATATCCGTAAATCAACCATCAAGTTGCATGTCATTCCAATTTTTTTGGATTTCGTCGCCTATTACTACAAGTGTGCCTTACCGCGGGTCTATGCTAAGCCCCTAACCCGTTGGGGCATAGTTTTGTCTAAAAAACGATCGATGTCGCATCAACTGATACCCCGGATGTCTAATCATCTGATGTACATACATGTGACGTAATTTTCTTAAAAATACTCGATGTTGAATTACCCAATGTAGCGAATGTCGCATTATTTGGATAGGTGCCCTATTATCTGATGCTCATGATGTCGTATCACCTGATGCTCATGATGTCGTATCACCTGATGCGCAAAATGTGACATCATTTACACAAAAAAGTTACCGATGTGGTAAATTTCTTAACCAAAACGCCTTTATGACAAAATTATTTTATACAAAAAGTAAAGGGACATTCTTTCAGAGGCTGTAAAGAGTTTCACTTCAGCTCTCATGGAAACTTAATCACATTTATTACAAGCCATGTGTATAAAAATAATAACGACCGAGTCACCAAACATTTAAAGGCTTGGTGTCTTCTAAGAAGTAGCAATTCAATACATAAGACCTTTTTTAAACTCCTCAAGTGAAAAAGTTAAAATTTCAAATTAAACAGGGCTTCCACCCTTTTAATTAACTGCAATTTATGCAATAAAAATATCAAAACTGTCCACTAGCAAACAAGCAATCGCTGCCAGCACCTCTGCTTTAAAAAAATGAAACAGCCTTTTAAATAAATTTAATACTAGTAGTTGCAAATACTTTAATGCTTTCGTTATTATAAAACTTGCTATATATAGCCTCATGACATAACGGTATTTGTGAAGTTACTGTTATAACATGCTTATCACATGCGCAAAAACTATCATCATATGCGCATAAAAACAATATGCATGTTTTTCCTGCATAGCTGTTATTTCATACACACGTCTGTGTTTTTATAAGACTTCAATAAAAAAATAAAAGCTTCCATAAATTATTTTTCCATTTTGCTTCTCACAACATGTCAACCCGATTGCGCGTCTGCGAAAAACAACTGCTCATAACAATTGCAATCCACGCTTTCAAATCAATTAAAAGTATTCACGGATTTCTTTTTTTATACATATATAATAAATAATATAAGAAAAAAAAGCTAGAAAAAAATATTATGCATATGAATTATGAGTTACGTAATATGCTATCTGTATATAATAATAATATTAATAATAAATTTTGTTTCCATTTCTTTACGCACTTTTCCGCAATTTATGAATTCAACAGCCGTCTCTCTAAAGAAAAAATACACAAAGTCTCCCTGTGTAAAAGAGCTAACAAAATTTGGCGCTGAAAAATAAGAGAAAATAATTATTTAGCAAATAAAAGCATAATATTTTATAAAAATATGGTGTAATATTTAATTGAAAGTTTTATGGTTTTATATTTGTTGCAGTTGAGAGTAGCAAATGCAATTTTTTTTATTTGTAAATGAAGGCGACTTTCCTACACTTTTTACTATCAAAATCTGAGAAAAATATTCGTTTTAGTCCGTAACGAGCCGTCCACTAGTCCACTATATGCCACTATGTAGTGGAAATCAATCAATAACATTATTGTTGATTCGATATAGCTGAAGGAACTAAATTGGACTAGCTCAGAACTCTTCCTGAGCTAAACCGTTTGATGACACCACCAGCTCTAGCTCAATACCCAAGCAATGCTTTCAGTTGTCCACTTTTGCGTAGCGATGTTATTGGCCAGTGCATTACTTTGCAACTAGTTCTTAACCGCTTTCCATTTCGACAGTTCTAAGATAGTTTGACTTTGGCTAGCTTTTAAACTGTGCCATTTTGATAAGTTCGGGTTAGTTAGTTTTGGTTGTGGATGAGTGATTAACGATATCCCATATTTAAAAATGTCTTTAAACTATCACTTTAGTAACCGACATAGGACGATTCACAAACCGTGAAGCTCAAGTCTATCTCTTTTGAAGACAGTTGCGCAATTTTACTGCAGGGTTTCCTATGACTTTTTTTCGTTAGTAAAATATCTGATCCACCGCCTTCATTCTAAATGCTGCTAAATGAAACTTCTGTTTCGAAAAAAGTACTATGTGGCTCCGCTGAACTTACGCGTCTCGCATCTTCCTCAACTCAGCAATACATACCAAAGTGGGATCATTAAATTAGAGCTCGTGAAGCTAAGTATAACATTTCTGAGTTAATTTGATTTTCGGTTTTTCCGACAGGGTGGATATTAGATGTATATTGGAACGATTTTTCGTCATTCCTTGTCAATTTTTGTTTTGTTACAAACCGGTTTCGGCGATCCGCCATCTTCAGTGTATGTTTTCGGTCTCACGAGTTTCTTTGATATATATCGCGGAAAATTTTTTTTGAATACTTTTACACCTATAGTCCATCTAGAAATTCTAACCGCAAATGAATTTGCCGGAAAAGAAAAAAAGGGGACCTGAGAACCGATGTTTAGAAAATTTTTCTGCTTCCTTAAATTGAGAATGCGAACAATACAAATAGAGGACATGACGAATTGTTGAAATTAATGTTGTTTAAGTGACATAAGCTGTAATTAAATATTTCTTTAGTTTATTTCATATGCATTGCAAGCTATTGTAATTGGCAACCATTGCTCGGCCGCAATTAATACGTAAAGTATAACAGGTGCAACGGCCGCCGTGGTGTGAAGGTAGTGTTGCCGGCCTACCACACCGAAGGTCCATGGTTCGAGCCCTGGTACAGGTAACATCAAAAGTGATTTGAAAAAAGTTTTTCAAAACGGGGTCGCCCCTCGGCAGTGGTTTGGCAAACTCTCCGAGTGTATTTCTGCCATGACAAGCTTCTCAGCAAAAATTCGTCTCCTTTGTAGATGCCGTTCGGAGTCGGCAAAAAACTGTAGGTCCCACCAATTTGTAGGCAAAATTCAAATCGGCACACCACAAATTGGAAGAGAAGCTTGGCGCAAAAATCTCTTAGGAGGTTTATGATGATATACCTGTTGTATATCGCGCCATAGAGATAGAGAGATAACAGGTGCAACACACCCCCGTTGTATATAGAACAAATAATTTATAAAACTTTTGCGCAAGACGGTCGTCTAGGTCCAAGCTAAACCAAATAAAATAATATAAAAATTAATTTAAAAAAGCTACTCGCCCTCCCATAAAGCTTAGATAAATGTTTCAGTATTTTGTTCGAAAGACTGTATGTAGCCTGATATGAAACGACTGACTAGACCTTATCAGTGTTATTTAAGTAAACGTTTACGTCTTGCCTAAGGCGAGCCACCATACGATGATCCCATAAAGCCTAATCGCGTTATAAATCCATTTGCCTACTTTGGGACTAAGTCCCCATTCTATCGTCGCATAATGATATTGTCCTGCCAGTTCAGCTTTTTATCCAGAACCACGCTTAGGAGTTTGACCTTATCGGCCAAGTTAAGGTGCACTGCATTTAGTTCTGGTAGACTTAACGGTTGTAAATCGACTCTGTACACTGCCTCAAACATAAGCTTATTGCTTTGACTGATATGTATAAATGTACTATATAACGATTGATAGGATATACTGTGCTTACCAACTAGTTCTCTTATTCTCTCGAAACCACAAACAAAAAAATGCTGCCAAACTCCATTGAAAAGGACACAACAGCATATGAACACTCACAAAGAACGTGAACAAAGTTTAAGTAAAAAGTAATCTACGGGCTCTTATTTAAAAGCACAACTAAGTACAAACTAAACAAACCCAGGCCTATTTTTGACTTCAACAACTTCCTGTCTAATGTTTATTGCCATTACCAAAAATAACACAACCAAAGAGTCGTTGACCAATATCAACAAGATTATCAACATAATCATTATAATGTTGCCAACAAATACAACAACAATGCAATTACCATTTGCTACAAACAACGCAACAACAACAATAACAACAACTATTTACAACAAAAATAAATATTATAAACTTACCATTGAGACTGAGACTGTCGTATTGTTCCGTCTGTAGAGGCTCACGATAGATAATCGGATCACTTCCGCTGAAATCGGCTACTGTGCCAGAGTATAGCTCGTTATCTGTAATAAAAGAAGGAAATAGTGAGTGTGAGCGTTGGTTAGCGGACTTATAACTTATAAGTAAGTAAATAACATCAGTAAGAAAAGTATGGCGAAACAAATTATTTGAGTGATGAAGAGGTGGTATAATGATAAATAAGGGACGCCAGCTGGTTGGTGAATATAAAGAAGGAATTATTGGTATGAGAAAGAAATGGAGAAAGAAAAAAAACCACAACGCAAAAGTTAACAAACGAAAGATGTAATAGAAAAAAAAAAACATTTTTTTTTGAAAATGGCTGCGCAGCAACGACAGGATTTACAGGATTTGCAGGACATGCAAATAGTGCAAGCGACAACCACAATAACCAACACGCCGATTTTAAAGGCATAACAAAAAAAATATAATCGAAATTATAGCAATCGGATACATATAATGGAATAGAAAAATAAATAACATAATAAAAAAATTGTATGTCACTGCCTTTATATAAATGGGCTAAAAATACGCAGCTTTGATGAATTCTGATTTTGAAATTGATTGATTTTCAATCTCATCAAGACTACTATTTATTTTTTAAGAAAAAATAGGTTGCTGTTTTTCAGTTCATTGATATCTATATGTAAATGTGATATCATAAATACCCAATAAGCAAAATACGTTTACTATAAACTTACGATAAACTTATTTTGGCAAGCTTTTCGTTTGGGAAACGTTTACTAGAATCATTGCAAAACTTTTGGAAAAAACTGTGGAGTCAACGAAAGTGATCCCTTTCTAAACCATTGCAAATGAGGTTTGGGAACCATTTTTAATTAACGTTTTATTCAAGGGTTTGTTGAAAACTGATTGATAAAACTCCAATTTAGGCAACGACAGTGAAAACGGGACAGTAGCCTAATGAATATGTTATTTTATTGCTGTTTCGAATTCCGACAATTTCTTCAACTTTTTTTTCATAAATAAATTATTATAATTTTGTTTAAACATGTTTTATAGTTATTTCAGTTACATTTGCTACTTTTTTTACAAATCAAGTGTAGTAAAAAAATTAAAAAATTAATTCGGCGCTAGCATTTTAACCAATTTGCGGCGTACTGCTTCCAATTTTCTATACAAATTGGCGGGAGCTACTGTTTTACCGATTCCGAACGGCATCTGCAAAGCAAAGCAAATGATTTTTGCTAGGTAGCCTTCCATGTCAGAAATACTCTCGGACCCTGTTTAGAAAAACCTTTTTCAAACCACTTTTGATGTTACTTGCCCCAGGACTCGAACCTTGGGCCTTTCGCTGTGGTAGGCCGCAACACTACTGCTACACCACGTCGGCCATATAATAAGGTTCATATACAGGCTGGCGCAAAAGTAATCCTCCTATCAGAAAATGCTATAAATTTTGCGATTGGCCCCTATAGTCAGTTCTGTTTTGACATTTGTGTAGTAAACACATGCGAAATACATGTTAATAAACAATGTTACGCTACACTGCTCCAGAACGCGGAATATTGCTGACTATTTATTTGACCAATAATCGGTCGGGGCCAAACGGTTACTGTGAATGGTGAGCGCTACAGAGCAATGATCAACGAGTTATTTTTGCCGCAACTTGATGAATTGGGATTGGAAAACATGTGGTTCCAACAAGACGGTGCAACAGCACACACTGCACGTGCCACAACCGATATGCTGAACATCGGAAGCTTACTTTTGCGCCACCTTGTAAATAAAGTAGGTAAATTATTTAGCATTATTTTTGAAAACTGCCAAACTGTTCACCTCTAAGAAAGTTCACCTCAAGTTAACTCTCAAAAGCTACCATACAATTGTGAAAACATATTTAAAGGTGAAATGTTTTAGTTACAAACTAGTTTGGAAAACATTGATTTCAACGTTTGGATAATATTGTTTAATAAACTAGCTTACTTCATTGTTTATTGGGTAGTTTTGAATGAGCTCAAGGCCAAAACTATTCATTTTTATGAAAATCGTTATTGTTTTTCAACAACATTTTTTGTTAATTAAATTTTTGAATAGTAAATTTTGAAACATCTGCCGTAGATATTTCTCTACATATATCCATTTTGGAAGTTGCTGGACTTCTTGATCGCAAAAATTTTGGCACGATCTTGTAAGCATTGGACTGTCAGAACCTGTTAACTAATGATTACTAATCGTAAAGATTACTGGTTTTATTAACTATTTTCCTGAGACTCCATTTAATAATTGATTACCAATTACTTTAAATTTCTAATTATTATTTTTCAATAATTAAAAAATTAATAAAAAAAAACATGAGTTTTTACGATTAAAAAAAATCAAAAATAATCAAAAAAAAAGTGTTCTGACTACTTTAGATTTTTTTTATTTTCAAATTTTTTTCAGTATTGTTGATGTGTATTTTTCTATAACGATACAGAAACAAATAAAAAATATTAAAAAAAAAAAAAAAATCAGAAATAATCAAAAGTAATCATAACAATTTTTTTTATTATTTTTGATTTTTTCTAATAGAAAATTTTGATTATTTTTAATCGTAATCAATTAATAATTGCCTTTTCTTGAAAAGCAATTAAAATAATCAATACCAATTGAATAAGACGTCTAATTAATTGATTACTAATTAATAATCAAATTTATCGCGTCTGATTTTTTATACAAACAATTGAAATGTTGCGTTTATTTTAGTTTTAATTCCCACTTTTTGAGTATAACCCATATTGGAATATTGCGTCTCCGAGCTTTGCGCTTTATCACCACTTTCTGGATCATGTTTCAAGTCTGAATTTTTTCTCCATTATGTTGGACTGTTATCAACTGAGGTATGTACTGAGTTTCAACAAATTCCGAAAAAATTTCTTACTTGCTTCATCCAGTATTTGTATCACCGATTTAACAATCCATAGAAAGTTACCCTATTTGGGACAAATGTTTTAAACATTTGAACCCTCGCTTTCTCAAACGTCACACGATTTGCTGCCGTGATTTTTGTCTTCTTCTGAAGCTTGTTCCAAGAAGTTGCAACTGACAAGCTAAAGATCTTGATCCGTGATTCACCTATGGGAAATTTTTATGATCACATTTTCGACCGGTTTATTTTGACCGATTTCGAAAGAATTTTCTTGATATATCGATCCATGCACTGCCCAGTGGAATTTTGTATTTATATTAAACTTTTGTCGAGTTCTGGGCTTTGGTCCAATTCTCGCAAACAGTCCAAAAAAAGTTGTTCCATTTGAGACAAATTTTCTAAGTATTTTCATCGAAATTCTCATTCCTTTATGTTGCATTTTTATACCAAATCTAGAAGAACTCGTCCCAAATATGGAAATTTCTAGGTATCTCGATATCAATAGTCCCCCAAACGAGAAACGAACATTTTATAAAGGTAGTAATAAAAAAATAAAAAAAGTAAATAACCAGCACACTTGACTACACTTCCAAGAGCTTAAGGAGCAAGTAAAATGATTGCATTTTATAGAAAGCGAATACAACAATAAAAAGAAAAACGATTGAGAAAACGCCAAGAGTTCCCATAAGGTAAAGTAAATCGATTTTGCTTGCCGCGAAACAGACAAACAAAGTAGAGATTAATATTATCACATTGCAGTTTCAATTTACCAAAAAAAAAAAAAATAAAAAATAAATAAATAAAAAAGAAGAGAGAAAAGCAAGCAAAGTTGAAAGAAAAATATTGATTTTGTATGTCAGTGGAGAGAAAATCTTTTTAGCTAAGTATTATTAGAGATAAATCTTGTTTTGTATTTAAGTGGATAAAACGCTTAATACCGTTGTAGACCACGCGAGGGGGGGCGTATACTTCGTTTATACCGAATTCTTTTTACTAAGCAAATAAATACTTAAATTCATTTCAAAAGTTTTCATATTTTCAAAGCTACAAAGTAAAATTATGAGGATTAGTTATGGTAAACCTCCGCTATGTGGGATGAGAAAATGTTATAAATTTTTCTCAGCAATAAAAGTTGGGCTTCAAATATTAACAATGCGCAGAGGAATAGGCGATACTTCTAATATTCAATGTCGATATATTTCATATATTTCATAGGGTCCAGTACTCTGTAGTTCTATTCGAAAGGAAATCGTATCGAGTGTAAGAAATTTTCGTGTAGCACCTATTTGATGTTTCGTTCTGTGTCCTTTGGATTTGATTTATCTACTTTCGATTATAGAAAATTTGGTACTCCCCGTTTCGAAAACAAAAGCCAAATGGCTAAATATTCGAAGATTCTATTCGAAAAAAATTTAGCAAACGGAGATCCTCAAAAATGTTGGTTCTTAAAAAAAAATGATTGGTGCGATATATACATCCGAGGAAATTAAGAACAAGCTTCTCTACCAATTTGTGGTGTGCTGCTTCTAATTTTTCCTACAAATTGGCGGCTCCTACCGTTTTTTGCCGATTCCGAACTTGCAGATGAATTTTTCTAAGAAGCCTTCCATGAGAGAAATACACTCGGAGAGTTTTGCGAAACCACTGCCTAGTGGCGACCCCGTTTTTGAAACCACTTTATAATTTACCTGTACCAGGGCTCGTACTTTGGACCAGCAACACCACCGCCACACCGCGGTGGCCGCCGTTAGTTCTTATGATCATAATAAAATGATGAGGGGTTTTTTCATCGAAAAATCATGTTTAGGACAAAACGAGTTAAGCAACCAAACACGAAACCAAGGCAGTTTCAAATAATGATGCATTTTATGAAGGAGCACAGTAATGCCAAGAAAAGCATGAAAATGCTCCGTACCAGAAGGCATTCTTATAGGCAACCCAACCGTGAATGCAGAGGAAGTGAGATTTCCATTCCGAAATAATACCAAAAGGATGCCATTACATGATTGGATGCTTCGTCTAACCAGAGCGTCGTACTACTAATACAACAACAGAACAAGGTGGAAAATGATTTGGGAACCTTGGTGTTCAAACGAGGGCCAGTTTGCAAAGTTGTTTTGATGTAAGTAAGTGAAATGTCAGATGAAAGTGCCAGGAGACTAAGAAAACTATGGACTTAATCAAAATGAACTTTGCACAGTCAGTCCTCAACACATAATAAGTTCTACAACTGAATCTATTGGCATTGAAGCGACTTTCAAAAGATAAGAGAATAGTTTGTTCGGTTGAGACTTGGATGCATCGAGGGATTTGAGGTGATATAAAGTAATGATGTCATTAACTTCAAAACGACTAGCTAAGTATACGAGTATTTTTCCAGCAAGTACAACCTTTGGGATCATTGACAAAAGTCACTTCTCTACTTTGGTTTATACTTAACGTGGTTGCATTTAAAGAAAGCCTGAAACAGACATTGTTTAGCTTCAAGGTTCTAAGCTATGTGACAAGAGCTCATCACTGCTCCGACGCTCCGAAAAAGGAGTATGTCAAGCAGTTAAATCTACAGAAGCTGACAGAATGAAGAGAAAGGTGAGTCGTTCCATCAAAGGACTGTCATTTTCGACAAGACTCCCTAAAACTTTCAGGGAGTGTTTTTGTCCCTTTAAGCTACAGCAACAACTTCACTTCCTTTGTCGATGTCGGTGGCTCAAGCCAAAGCAAGCAAGAAATAACTGGTTGGACGCATGTGTCTCCACACGGAACCGTCTAGTGGCATAAATGTGTGCGTAGCAATTGTGGGAAACCCGGTGTAGGTGCTCTCAACCTAACCTAAAGTAAAGTCTTCAAAGGAATCGCTAGATTAGTTTGGGTTGACCTTAGTTTCAGAACGTCTACCTTTTAATGATCTCAGCTCAATGTCATGATAATGATCAAACTAATAAACTTGCTTCCATTCACACTATGGATATTCATCGATTAAGCTTCGTCTGCACCCGCCTTCCACATTCCCATTCGAACAATGAGTTTATCGAACTCGTTTACAACAATAAATTTAACTTGCAAACAAACTGCAACTGTTCATGCATAATCAACACCGAGCGTACCTAGCAACTACAATAAAAAGTCGCGTAATTTACAAGATACAAACTAGTGTACCGTTATAATGTGGTTGAGGTTGTGTAAATATTTAAAAATTACTTTGCACGCCACATTGTCATTTAGAATAACTAAAACGTTGCGCCGGAAAAACGTTTTAACCAATTGTGTGCTGTGTTGAGAAACAGCGGAAAAGGGCAGCTGAAAGGAAAATGGAGGACTTCAGGCGTTGGGGGGTTGTGACGTACAAGCGCGCAGTTAAACTAAAGTAGCTACCGTGAGTAAATCAAAGCAACGTCAGTATTCAACCCTTTTTGACTTGACAAAGGAGCGCATGAAAAGACTGCAATGCGGCGCTAACGCAAAACAGGAAAAGCCCAAGTGCCTAGAGGCTACTAAGGGAAGCGCACATTCACTTATTCACTAAATCGTGAGGACTTTTCTTTTATTTACGTTTCAGTTAGAATAGGGAAGCTACGCCGAAGCACGAATTGCATTTCCATTGTTAATTACCTGCGATTCATAAATTTGTAAAACGCTTCGTTGGCGTAGTAGCTACAACAACTACAAAAATGTACAACAACAACAAAACATGACAAGGAAATTATAAAAAATATAAGAATAGAAAACACAAAAAAACAACTATGGAAAGGTAAAAATAAGAATTTTGCAATACCACCTTTATATAAATAGACTAAAGAGCAGTAAGTAATTTTTCTTTAAATAAAAAGGTAGGTAGGTCAATTTGATTTTATGCTGATACTAACGTTTTTGTTTAATATAAAATTGTTTACTGATGTTTAGAACATTTTAGGGATTCCCTGATATTGAGATTTTTTTCCATTCCGAAAATCCCTGAGTGTTTATCTTACAATCCTGGGATTTTCGGGATTTGAAATGTGCTACTAAAAGCGAAATATGTTTGCTTTTTTTGTAAAAATTATCTTTATTTTTTTGTTGATTGTGTTACTTTAATTAAACCAACCTTCGAAGCAACCAACAAGAAACTGTGAGTCTACCTCAGTATCGAACATTTTCATTTATTCAATATATTTTTTTATATTATACTTTAAATGTAACGCCTTCTTTAACAAAAAATACGTGGTTAAATTATAAACTTGCCTCATGTTAATTTTAAATTTGTTTGCTTAAAACATAATTTATTTTCATAAGAATTGTGTTTATCAAGATTATATAAATATAAACAAGTAAGGAAAGGTCTGTCTTCGACTATGTCGAAGACTTTATACCTTCCATGAATACATATCACGGTTTTAAGTGTCCGATCCTTACTCACAATTAGTAAGAACTCTGAAAAACTTAAAATTTAAATATACCTAGCCCAAACCAGATTTATCGAAACAATCGATTGTATAGGAGCTATATCTTATGCAGGTCCGATCTGGACATAATAAATACCAAACTTCCAAAACTTTACGTTCCTAGATTTTTAATTGCAAAATTTATAGCCCAACACCCATTTATCGAAACTATCGATTGTATGGGAGCTATGCGTTGTATTGTTCCGATCTTTCTGATTCCGACAAGTGATTAATCTCATGCAAAATGGCGGCTCCATACCAAATTTCATCAAGATACCTCAAAAACTGAGGGACTAGTTTGCGTACAAACAGACAGACGGACAGACGGACATGGCTAAATCGACTCAGCTCATCACCCTGATCATTTCGGTGTACTTATTGGTGGGTCTATCTCTTCTTCTTCTCATACTTATAAATATCGGACCAAAGTTATAATACCATTTCGTGTTCATGAAAGGTATAAAAACCATCGCCGAGCAACTATTAAAATTTGCTTAAAAAATTTAAAACTTTTGTAAACAAAATTTGATCACCTAGCGGCCAGTGGTCGGCACAAATGTTTGAATGTTTTAGTTTCTCGAACAAAATAGGAGTATGTAAACAGACTTAGGGGCTCATTAGGTAAAACGCAACTGCACAAAGGTTAAAGAGACATTTTTACTATATAAAAGCGTCCACTCCCGTCATTGACTGTGAGTAAATGGGAGTTGCTAAGTGAGTTTGTTTGGTGCTACATACGGGTGAAGGTGCATGTAAGTGACTGCGACCCAAAGTGTAATGGTGACTTAGCTAAAAATTTTCGTTTTCTTTGATTTTATTACACATTAAAATAACTGACATATGTTATTGTGCTCAGTGTTATAGAATGCTCGAATGAACGTCATTATTATAAGGAAGTTTTTGAAAAATCACACACAAAATAACGCATTCCCACAACAACTGATTTTATCGTACCGAAATGACTCGGTTTTTACCAGATCAAGAGCTGTTTGGCTGGTTTAGTCGTCGATGAACTACTGATGTAGCAATGTTAACTTTGAGTTATATACGTGTATATGTGTGGCCGAGTATATATCGTCACCCTTGTGTAACGCAGATGAACCTTTTCCCCTACCAATTTCATTATCTTCTTGTTGTGAACTATTTTCAAAGTTTCCGTTCTACAGGTAACAGGAAGGTAAAGAGAGTGCATGGTATATCGAAAACTTCCATTGTGAATGCTTTCATTGCGTGCCTGGTGGGGCCCATCCGTCTAACCAGGTATTACACACTTAATCCTTTCTCAAACATTTACGCTCCCATATGAACTTGATAAGGAGCGAAAGATCCACTTCCCTCACATCTGCCAGACTATCGAAAAAGCGTGCTCCCAGAAATCTGAGACGCATTGGTTGTAGTGCTGGGTATCTACAAAAAAGTGATGAATAAGGTCCTCTTCCTTCTCATCCTCACAGCTTCTACATAGGGAGCTTCTTTGCATACGCCATCGTCGAAGCATTGGTGCGATAGCACAATGCCCTGTGATGACACCTGTAAATACCCTTACCGCAGATTGGCTTAGTTTGAGAAGGAAGTTCGTTTTTTTTCTGTCTTAAAATTGGCATATGTACCTTGAGACTTCACAGTCATCAGGGTTGGTCCATAGTAAATTCGTTGTATTAAAAGAATGCTCATCGATTTTTCTTAGCAGATTTTCCAATGGTGGTTGCATGGAGTTCACTGCCACGTGTATGTCCATTTCGGGGCCCTTCCAGGCCATCTTATCCGCTATTTCGTTTCCATCGATCCCGCTATATACAGGGACGCAGCAGAGAGAAATGTTATTTATAAATTTCTTTCCACTCTTAAATTTCACCCTATACTTTGAATTCTCATAATATACTAAAATATCTTTCATCAATAGGTAATTTCCTCAATTTTATACAAATTTTGAAATATCTACATCCGTGCGCCACCTAGCGTACTTTCCCAACCCCACATGTAGCATTTTCGTTATGACCTATATAACAAGTTTTAAGCCCAAAGCTCTGTAGTAAGCTGATTAAACACTCATTGTCGGAGTATCCAATTTCGTAATGAAAATAGGCCGACACATAAGAAAGCGATCTAGCATAAAGGTAGTAAGTAATAATAAAAATAAAAAATAAACAAATTCTAAAAAAAGTCAACGCTAAAGCTTGCGCAAACAAAGCACCAAGTAGTGTACCGTTATGCGCGCAAATGGTGGCAAGAAAAAAAGTCCAATTTCAGAGCATAACTGTAAATTACGCTACATTCAAGCTGACCATTTTTACCCCAAGGGTGACAATTGTACGTGTTACGTGAATCACCGGTTGGGGCCAAGCACGAAGCAGCACGGGTTCGTGTACAGCAATGGTTTGTATGTAGGCAGCACGTACAAGCTGAAAAGGGCAACAGCATAGCATGGAAGCCGTGGCGCACAAATTTTTATTACATTCAACTTTGCATATCCCCAAACATTGGATGGGGAGCATTGTCAAAAGTCACGGCTAGTAAGTAGTCAAGGGCGTAAGGGTAGTCGGCAACCTCCCTTCACTCACTCTCACTTCTGTAGTGTTTGATGTTGTCATGTTGTAATGATTTAAATCTATGACTTAGTAGCAATTGCGTTGCGACATTCATTATTATGGTATCGATTTCGATGTGTCCCTATAGAGGAAATCAGTGTTTCAATATTTATGGCTAGTCGAAATGCAAAAATTTACACAAACACCAATAAAGTTCTATATAATTTATATCTTATAACTAACTCTGGGGGGTACTAAAATAGTATTGCCTATTTTAGTGAAAAAATAAATTATTTTGGGCATCTAGCATTGATAGATTCGGCAATTATTGTGTCAAGAATATTCGACAAAAATTAAGCTTGCGAGATGCATCGTAAGTGGCACATAGCAGGTGGTGCTGTAAAAGAGCTAAAAGTAGCGGAAGCCTTATAGCTCTACCGCGGAAAACTAGTGGACAGTGAATTCTTGGATACCCCGAGAGTTATAAAGCCCACATTTTTGTAAGAGCAAATCAATCAATATACTGGGCCGACTTCTTCAACTCATATCTCTACATATAATAAAGTTGTAACAGATCGATGTCTGTACATTGCAGATATTTAGGAGGGATCATTATTGAGCCAAAAGAATCAAAAGCAACAGTTTTTAGAATTTTTGTCTGTTTGTCTCTATGCTTGCGCGCGTATCACTCAAAAGCGGCTCAATAGAATTGACAGCAACTTTCACCGTTATTTTACTAGAAGTCGAACTTGAAGTTAAAGATATCCCTTGTTTCGATAACTCAACCCGTTTTGGAGTTATCGACCAAAATGTAGCCCAGGGTGACCCAAAATGTGTTAGTACAACATGGGTATCAAACGAAATTTGCTAATGAGTGCTGTAATAAGCGATATGATTTAGTTCCATATATCAACTGGTTTCGTAGATATAATAATTCAAATCAGGGACCGTAACTGTTATGAGTTTTATTATAAAACTCGCTACTTTATAATAATTTTTAGATTTTTTAAAATAAAAATCATCAATAATAGGTATCTTCAAGTTTTATTTTTTTGATTTCGGATAATTTTTATTTTTGGAGTTTTACTTTTTTGACAAAAATAATACTTTTTCCTTGAGCGATATTTTATCCTTCAAGAATAAAAATTAAATTTTGAGTTTTAGTTTTTTTTTCACGGATCGAAAAACTCAAAAAGTATATTTTATTTATTTATTCATGTATATGAGCGTGGCATTCCTAACTTTTGGTGATCTTCTAAGTGTAATGGAAGGTTAACTTATGAGTGCAACTTATTAAGGTGATTTAAAGACCTAGCAGATAATTCCATCCTAAAAATATACAATGTAAAGCCACGGGGAAACTTTTTGGCTGCAATAAACTTTTTGAAATAAGTAAATCCTCTAGTGAAGTCTACAAAGCCAAATATCTCCTCAACTTCATACAACCTGTAAGGCGAAATACTGAAGCGAAGTATTTAATTCTCGAAAGATAAGTTAAGAGCACTTCCACATTGTGTATATGTACTTCGAGCAAAGCAAGGGGTGGTGTCTCAACCTGAGGATGACTAAAAAGTCACGCAAAAAATGTTGTCTTCAATCAACGAAGGTTCGTTTAGTACCGCAAAGTTAGCAGTATATAAAAACTTTGATAAAATCATCCCCATTTATCATTTTACCATATTGCGGACTCATCCCTCCAAATCTGTTAACCTCTACAAATCGTAAGAAAAAGTTCATCTCCGTTGCCTCTCTTATTTAGATAGAACAATTATTCTATGCTATAATCGCCATACTGACACAAGGGGACTCTGGGAAATCTGGCTTATCTCTAGTAAGTTTCTGTGGAAGATAAAAGTCTTTCTAATATTTAGCTTCCATATAAACCTCTAAGAAAGGTCGGCTGAGTCTTAACTTATGTAAGTATTTTTTTTTATATCTCCACAGACTAGACAGCTGATACATATAACAGAACAAAACTAAACACTGAGGGTGGCGGAGCGCCTAAACCGGTTTGTTACAAAACTAAATTTGACAAGGGATGACGGAAAATCGTTTCAATATATCGTACATCAACATACAGAAAGGTTCGGTTTGGTTGTGCTGGCTGGTCAACGCAGTGGCCTCACATAGATGCATTCTTTTCGCAGTGTTACCAAAATAAACTTTAGCATCAGTGTCTATGTTAAAGAATAGTGCTGTCCTTTTGGTAAAAAGTCAGAAGACTCCTTGGGCTTATTTCTATGAGTGCAAGTGGACCAAGACCTTCTCAAGTTTATATCTCACTGAGCTTTGCCGAAATATTTCGATGTTGTCCAGTCGTTACTAGTTATTAAGCGGAGTATTTACGAAAATATTGGCGGGTACTACGGATCACAATAACGGAAAGCTAAAGCTGGTTGCTGGCGAAATAAAGCTCATTCCGAGTAAAAAAAAGAGCCCCTAAGAACTGATAGACCAATCGAAATAACTCGAATATTGAAAGGAGATAGAAATAATGCTCGGGAAAGTATCAGAATGTACTAAGACTGGAGCGAATCGGTACCTAAAGGGATGACGATTCTTCACACAGGCAACATTTGTGAAGTTGCATATAACAACAACTACAAGCAAGCACATTCCGAGCCAATTCAAACACATTCTTATACCAGTATCAACCTACTTTCTTCAACGTAGCACTTAACCACAAGAATTACAAATATTTTAACTTAGCAGATCCTAAAATCTTAGTAGAACTCAATTATAGAAACAGGAATATACACCACACCTAGTTTAGTTAAGTTTAAGTGGTAACCAACGAAAACTCGAAAACATTAATCGTCCTGCAATACTCATTATTTAACTGAACAACATACCGCTTTAAAAATCACATCAATATAATATATATCAATAGAACATGACTAGCCCATCACAAGGCGGTGTCCTTATTATAACTAGATTACTGCCACTACAAAAGCTGCTACACCCCAATCGCTTTAAATCCACTTCTAATTTAATTTAATTTATTCTCTTGCGAACCGAATCGATATACAAATTTATGGCGCGCGCTTAAATTAGATTTTCGGTTTCGTGACATTCTCGCAGTTTGTACGTTTCGACGAACACTATGACCGCTAGGGAGCCATACAACTTTATTAATAGTATGCATTGCGTGAAGGCGAGCAAATTAATTTGTGTGAATGTCTGCGCGTTGATTTTAATGTGCCGAAAGTTTGTAGTCCGTTTTGACTTTGGGTTTACGGAGTGAATTGATTATTATTTTAGCGCCGTCTAAGGAAGGTGTTGCCACAGCAATGCGACTTATCACGTTATTTGAATGATTTTATAATTTGTTATCTAGATTTTATTGATTCAAGGCGTGTAATGATTTATGTTGCCAAAAACATCCGTTACCGCAGTTTGTAGAAATTCTGGAATGCCAATGCTATTACATTGGTGTACTGTGGTGAAAGGCGTGAGAATTTGGTATGCTTCCAAATGCAATCTTGACAATGAAATATATGTAGTTTATACTTAATTCATTACGACGGCTACATTAAATGGCATTTACTGACTGTAACTAAGCCTCAGCATGGCTATGACGCTTAACGTTGCTCAACGCTCATAATTCAATTTAGAAGTAGATGAAAAGCTCAAAGCTACGGATGTGCTGGTAAGATATCTCAGAAAGAGCAGCTAGCGTTTATTTCAATGGGGGACATTTGAAGGGGTGGTTTAAGGGTTAAAGTGAATCTTGTACTATGGTTGGCATTACTTGATTTCAGATTATTCGCATATATATCTAATAAAACTAGGGAGTGTTCTTGAACAGTTCCAGAGGTGTATAATAGAAAGGTTTGCAAATTGGTATTGAAGGGATCTGTAAACTTTTTCGAGTATGTGAACTGTTCAGAAAGTTGGCTGTGCCCGAAAAAATAATATAGCTTAAATATTAAAAATAAATAAAATAATGTAAATATTTACTGAAACAAGCCTCAAGTCTACTTGCAGTTGCAGTAACAATACAAAAGACTCCCTTAAGCATTTTTAGAGTAAATTCAGAGCAGCGACTTCTATAAAAAGGAAAGTAGTGCTACAGAATTTACTTTATGGAAAAAGTAATGGAGGCATTAACATCAACAATAATGTCAGCTTAGAAATCCGAAGAAGAATTACTCTTGCAAACAAATGCTACCTCGGACTGAGTAAGCAATTGCAAAGTAAAGTCCTTTCTCGGCGAACGAAAATAACACGTTATAAGTCACTCATTGCACACGTCCTGCTATATGGTGCAGAGGCGTGGACACTAACTACATCTGATGAGGCGGCTCTGGAAGTATTCGAGAGAAAGACTCTTCGAAAGATTTGTGGACCTTTACGCGTTGGCGACGGCGAGTACCGAAAAAGATTTAATGATGAGCTGTATGAACTTTACGCAGACGCCGACAGAAATCAGCGAATTAAAACACAGCGTCTTCGCTGGCTAGGTCACGTTGTGCGAATGAGTGAAGATGCTCCAGCCCAGAAGGTATTCTTATCGGCACCCACCGGTGAACCACCACTGCGATGGGAGGACCAAGTGTATACCGATTTGCGATCCCGTGGTGTTTCTAATTGGCGCCAGCTGGCGCAACGAAGAAATGACTGGCGAGCTATGTTGGACGGTCACATTCGGCCAGGCGGTTAGATGACCATTTAAAGAAGAAGAAAGAATGAAGGCAGGTGGATGTCGAATGTCACAAACCAACTATACTGGGAGCTCTAAATAAGTCTCAAAGTCAACTCTCCCCAAACATTTTCGATTTACTAAAAATGCTTGCAACATTGATGACCTAACTTTATTTTAGAATATTTTTGAATAAATTTTTAAAAATCAGACTTACTAACATATTTGCACTACAGCTTTAATAATTGTTTTTGTTTGTGTAAAAAATGACAATGAGAAATTGTTTAATCTTCTTCTTTAAATGGCCATCTAACCGCCTGGGCGATTTTGACCGTCCAACATAGCTCGCCAGTCGTGTTTTCGTTGCGCCAAATGGCGCCAATTGGAAACACCACGGGATCGCAAATCGGTGTCCACTTGGTCCTTCCATCGGAGTGGTGGTCTCCCTCTTCGTCTTCTTCCACCGGCGGGTGCCGATAAGAATACCTTCTGTTTAATAAATTACAAAAAAAAAACACAAAATTTAATAACCCTCTCCAAAAAATAACTTGGCTACTGCCTTGAGTCCGAGTGCCAGTTTTCCCCCGGATATGAATAAAGAATGGCTTGAAGTTGATATATGACAGTCATATCCCACATTTGTTGTAGCTTTCTTGCATGATCGGCAACTCTATGTGTGTCTTTGCGCCATGTAAAGCTCTTCTCTTCAGAGAGTCGGTTGCTTGAGTCGACTAATTTGCACGATAAGTTAAAGACACGACACCACAAGTTCCAAGCGAAGCACGCCTTTAATTTCTTAGGGGGTTAAACGTTCCGAATTATCTTATAAATACATCCAAAACTAAGGTATGAGTCAATTTTCACTACTTGAAGAGTCTGGTTAATAGGTAGGAAAATAATAATAGCTGATTAGCTCGGTCTGGAATAATCAGACAAGTCCAAAATCAAGATGAAAGAAAATTCTTATTGGAGATGACTAAGCGTTTTTGAAGCTCGAGTGCAAAATGGTGGGACCGTATAAGGCAGGCTACGACTTTGGTGAACTTTTAAGTTGCAACAGTCCGCAAAGTGATCAGGTTAAATGAGCGGGAAAAGCTATACGTGAACTAAGCTAATTATCTCCATAAAGTATTTCATATCTAATATTCATCTCAGCGCGTAATTCCCACAACGTCCGGTTCTATCGGAAAAAGGGTTGTTACTTCTATGTAACCCTATCTAACTCATCGTCAAAAGCCTCCCTAAAAACTGATACTTCATTCGCTTTCTTATATCCATCCACTTTCAATATCCCTTCACTTTCCAGTATACTCCCGTGTATATACAGTGTACAGCGAAAAACCAGACAATTTTACATTTTTGCTGACTGGCTTGCTAGTTGGCTGTAAATGATGCCTACACGACTAAATTTTGGCAGTTCAACTGAACCGTACCGAACTAAGTAACTGAACTGAGTTGAGCAGAATTGAAAAGTAGCAAAAGGCGAACAAAAAGAAAACGTCGTAGGCAAAGTTGAAGCAGGGTAATGGCGGTGCAATACTGTGACTGCTATGCAGATTTCCAAAGACACGCACACAATCGTAAACAAACACATACACACCCATAAGCAACGTATACGCAAGTAAGAAGTGACTTTGCTTTTTGTTAAAGTTAAATTCAAAAGGTTCCAAAACTTTCACGGACCCATCATCATACCACTACCCTACTCAACCAGCAGAAGCACCAACTATATAAACCAACCAACCGCATTCCTATTGGCTATTTTTATTTTTCTCTTGTTTTTATGCTTTCATGGCTTTTCATGCATACCCCAAATATGTAAAGGAATGTACATACGTATATTTGTTTAAACTGCTCTGGTCTTATACATTTACAGAAGTACATAGGTACATAAGTACATAGGTACATAAGTATGTGTAGCGTATGTGGCGAGTACTCTTCTGCACCACCGCTTTGCACTTTAAGCTTCTTTCAATTTGTAGTCAAAATAAAAAGAAAAAATATGAGGAAAAATGCTTGAAAAGTTCGTCTCTTGCTTAATTCAATTTTGTGAATTTTGCATTTGTCAAAAATAAAGTGCGTTGTGAAATTTGAATTTTGTTAAAAGTATCATCTAAAGTCTCTCTGCACATATCACCACACTATATCAACATATAAGGATGTAAAATGCTTTGGCACACGTAGGGCTTAGCAAGGATTTTTTTAGGAGGGGTTTATTTAAATTTTTCAAATTTTATTTAAACATGTTTTATATAAAAAGATCTGATTAAAACGAACAAAAAACATTAATCATAAGTAATCTTAAAGCTAACGTTCAAATAGGTAAATCTGATTTATAGATCTTTATTAAAAGTTATTCTGAAATAAGATAAGTCAACTGGATTTTTGCATTAAAATAATTTGGAACTTTTTCCGTGTACAGTTCAAACCTTGAGTGCACGCTCATTTTAGCTAAGCAACACAGTTTTTCTTAGTCGGTAGAGTCCAGCAGTAAACGTTTTGAAACGTCTCAAGGTGAAAAGAGAGCACAATGCAGTACATGTATATATAGAGAGAGAGGGAAGGAGATATCGTGAAGAAATCAGGAAAAGTAAGTTAAAAGAGAAAGGAAAAGGAAAAAAAAGCAATCGGTATAATAAAAGCTCGAAAACGATGAATATGGGAAGGAAAGAAATCGAGAGAAAGCAAGATAAAAGAAAAAAAAGGCGTGAGTACCAGAGTTCGATGTGTAAACATGTGAATCCTGTTCATAAATTTAATTATTTTAGTTATTAGGTACTCCATTTTTGGCCTTCTTTCTTCTCTATGGTGTTCCTTTACTTTAATCAAATTTATTTGCCTTTCTCTTCTTTTAATAGTCTCCTTTAATTTCCTCTCCTTTCCTTTTACATTTTCTTCGTTTCTTTTCCTTTCCTTTTCTTTTATTTTCTTTCCTTTCCTCTCCTTTCCTTTCCTTTCCCTTCCCTTCCCTTCCTTTACTTTAATTTCCTCTCCTTTCATTCTCGTTACCATAGCTTCTTTTAATTAATTTAATTTAATTTAATTTTATTTTATTTTGTTTTATTTTATTTTATTTTGTTTTATTTTATTATTATTTAATTTATTTCATTTTATATTAGCTCTTTTTTTTTGCATTCCATTCCATGAGTATAACCACAAAGATTACACAACCAAAAAAAATTAACTAAAGTCTTGAGTATTTTGACTTAAAATAAATTTAACATGAATTATCACTTTTTTTGTTTCTGTAAACACTGTGTATATTTATGAAAAGAAATAGTTGCCTGCGCCTTTTGCCGATTGATAGCATTCATCGTGTCAATGCACGATTACCGAATAATAACAATCAGCAAAGCTTTTGCATACACACTCACTCACATAAACAAAGCATCACATACATATCAGAGAGGCAGTCAAACAAGATTTCGATAGACAAGGCACAGACAGAAGCACGGTTACAAGAAGTGGCAGAGGCACGGTTATTTGCAGAGACTTGGAACTCTTCTGGGCAGCCCAAACCGAACCCAAGTATGTTTACACATCAAAAATGGAGAGGATAGAGGGGGGAAAAAAACAGAAAGTGAGAGGGGTAAGACCACTTTCCCGGGTCAAAGACTTCGCTACCACGGAAGTCGGGCTGGCATGCCTGAAAAAGGACTGTCAATATCAATATGTTTCGTCCGTCATGTCCCTTTCCAAGAATGGATGCATCGATTAAGCAGAGCATATAGCTGCCAACGTAATAAAAACACAAGGAGATAATGCGAGAGATGGAAAAAATATAGCGATGAGGAAATGCGAATGTGAGCTGTAAAGGTAGAGAGTGATGAAAGAGCATAAGTTTGTAGTACCCCCTCTAGGAAGAATGTATGAGAGAGCAATAACGAGTAAGGGGAACGTCAAAGAAGGGGAAACAGGCAAGGTGTAGGATGATGGAATGAGTGAAAGAGAGACAAGCTAAAAGAAAGAATTTAAATTTGATAATTTTTGCCATGGCGGCTACCGGGTATACTGGTTGTGTCCTGGTCTACTATACAAAAAGTTCCTGGGTCTAGAGGTAATATCAAAAGTGGTTTTGAAAAGCTAGCAGTGGTCCCCAAAACTCTAAAAAAATGGTGTCACACCAAAATCAGTTAAGAAGGTTTCTTACCGAAAATATTTATTCCAGTTAGTTGGCCCTCTATCAGCGCATATAATAATGTTTCACTAAATTGAAAAAATTTATGTGAAACTATACTATTGAACCACTTGAACGAAATAGTCCCTACGCTGGACCCTATAGGGTATAGATGAATGTCTAAATATTTGTATAAATATGTGCATTTAAATAAAGTGGCATCTCTATTCAAAGGCACAAGTATGGTTTCACTGAAAAATCTTCAAGGATTTACTTTTACACAAAAGCGAGCATACGCATTTTTAAAGCTTAGCATTTATGGTAGAAGTGTTGGCATATCACTGACATACGATATATACAAACATAAGTAGCTACATATCTGCAAACTAAGTTTATCTATTGGAACTCAGCTTTGTGTAACGTTTTAAGGTCTTGTGTGGGTATGAAGAGTATAAATAAAGATGCGATTTCTTCTGATTTTTACAACCCCGGGATTAATAAAGATGCAAGACAAGATAAATAAAATAAAGTAAAAAATATTAAAATAAAATAAAGTTAAATAAAATAAAATCAAATATAATGTAACAAAATGGAATAAAACAAAATAAAATAAAATAATATAAAATTAAATTAAATTAAATAAACTGAAATAAAATAAAACAAAATAAAATAAAATGAAATGAAATAAAATAAAATAAAATAATGTGAAATAAAATAAAATAATTTTGTTGTTGGTTTTACGGTCTGTTCATTTTACATATTTTTGTAAGTATAACGAGCTCAAGACCAGTTGATAATAATTCTTAGTTAATTATTATTATTTTTGATTAGAGGAAAAATTGAAAGCAACAAACATATACAGGCTATAGTTATAGTACTATTTCGAAAACAGCCACGATTTCTCGCCAGACTAATTCGTATAGTTTTGCTATTTCAGAGGATCTTGTGGAGAATCGAACCCACTCACTCTGATTGCCAGCGCAGCTGCCTAACCCATAGGCTATGCTGCGTGTAGTTTTGCAAGCTGCTTAATTCACGTTTTCCTCTAATTGTTGTTTGTTATCTTGCCAACGGTATACACAATATTTCAGACATTCTGTCTATATGTAAATCATGCATGTTGGACTTTGTTTTTGTACATTCTTCTTTTCCATTTTTAGAAGATAGTTATTGTAGTCATTGTACAAAGTCCAACATGCATGATTTACATATAGACAGAATGTCTAAAATATTGTGTATACCGTTGGCAAGATAACAAACAACAATTAGAGGAAAACGCGAATTAAGCAGCTTGCAAAACTACACGCAGCATAGCCTATGGGTTAGGCAGCTGCGCTGGCAATCAGAGTGAGTGGGTTCGATTCTCCACAAGATCCTCTGAAATAGCAAAACTATACGAATTAGTCTGACGAGAAATCGTGGCTGTTTTCGAAATAGTACTATAACTATAGCCTGTATATGTTTGTTGCTTTCAATTTTTCCTCTAATCAAAAATAATAATAATTAACTAAGAATTATTATCAACTGGTCTTGAGCTCGTTATACTTACAAAAATATGTAAAATAAAATAAAATGAAAAAAATGATATAAAATAAAGCAAAATAAAATAAATAAATGAAATATGATGAAATCGAATAAAATAAAATAAATAGAATGAAATAAAATAAAATAGAATAACCTAAAATAAAGTACAACAAAAAAAAAAGATAAAATAAAATAAAATGAAAGAAAATGAAATGAAATGAAATAAAATAAAATAAAATAAAATAATGTGAAATAAAATAAAATATGTAGAATAACCTAAAATAAAGTAAAACAAAAAAAAATAAAATAAAATAAAATAAAATAAAATAAAATAAAATGAAAGAAAATGAAATAAAATAAAACAAAATAAAATAAAATAAATAAATAAAATATGATGAAATCCAATAAAATAAAATTAAATAAAATAAGATAAAATAAAATGATATAAAATAAGATAAAATAAGATAAAATAAAATAAAATAAAATAAAATGAAATGAAATAAAATAAATTAAGATAAAATAAAATAAAACAAAATAAAATATAATGAAATGAAATGAGATAAAATATAATAAATTAAAATTAAAACAAAATAAATAAATAAATTTATATTCGAAAGCAAGGAACAGTAAATAAATACATTGAAATAAAGTTTTTTGGTTTAATTCCACCCGCTGGCGAACTCTAATTCAAAATAAGACAAGATTCATTAGTAAATCACTCATATATAGGTTTTTAAATATATTTAAAATCCCGAAAAAGCGGTATTTTCAGTTCCTAAATAAGCACGGAAGTCCTAAATTGGCATCCCTAGTGACTACACATAGTTGAGTATGAATTTTATAGTTTTCATACTTCCAATAGTAACAAATGATTTTATGCAGTTACAAATGTCAACTTATAACATATCAGATATAAATATCACTTCGTCCTTGACTCATACCTACTCCCTGGCTGCCACGTCCAATGCAAGTCAAGCTCCTTCTTTCATTTATCATGAATGCATGCTATTCATTGAGCTTTTTGTTTGAAGGAAGTACTTCATGGAATTGTTTGAAAAGTATAGAGAAAATGAAGTATTAGAGCAATGGAGTGTGTCAATAAGGCCCCAAAAATTGAATTGAATTCAATTGAATTGCATTGAATTGAAAAGTGTAAAGAAATGAATTATTCTTTGTTAGATATACGCGATTGTAGGGAAACATTGCTGAGATAATGTACGTAAGGCAAGTATTGAAATCATTTGAGAGCTAGATGAAGGATGTTATGGAACGAAGAGGCGTAAAAGGAAATTGAAGTGTTAGCCTAGAGAGTCAGTTGAGTTCGTATACAAAAGTAAATCCTACTGCAGCGCAAAAACTAAGTGTTACAGGAATGCCATTCATTTCATTGACTATTTAAAGGCGTTCTTAGTATGCCAAGTAAGAATGTTTGTGATTCAGTTTTATGATAAAATTTACCAAAAAAAAAAAATACACAGGAAATTCAATCTCTTTTTCTCGGTGCTGCTTTGCAAGATCGACAGTTTTAAACACCTCGAAGATGAACTAAAACGTCAAAGTTTACCGGACGTTTAGGTATTCCTGTAGTAAGACCCGATCAAAATCCACAAGCCGAAAGTTCGATGAGGTAAAGCAAGTCGCTTTCACCACAGTGGGGCTAGTACCAGAAGGGAAATTACGCGCTATTAGCTTAACCTTAGGCAATACACAAAATGTATGGACCTCAGGATTTTCATACCGTGCCTTAGGCAGAATGAATAAGGTCTAAATGATTCAAACTAGAACTGGATATCGCAGAAGACTTTATTCATTCCCAATATGACGTTTTTGTAAAGGTTTTACCATCTGTGTTTATCTACGGCTCAACTCTGTGCGATGAAGTCAGACTATGATCAAATCTATCACCATCTTCATAGCCGTTTGATCTGCGGTATCATAGGCATGTTAGCATTGACTTCCACAACTAGTAGGCAGATGTCTCTGTGACGAGAGTGCGTCCTTCAAAAGCGGAATCGAGCCACCCTGGCTCAACATCGATCTGGATATTGTAACGGGTTAAAGTCTTAGCTTTTCTGATTCAATGATGACAAACATTTCTTAAACTGTTCAATAGAACTTACCCCTCGCTCTGGTCCAATCCAGAAAGCGGCAGGACTTACAACAACAAGAAGACGTTAAACTTTTTGCAAGCTCCTTCTTTCCTCTATTACCCCCAGTGCACTAACTCTTTATATTCATAATTATTGTGATGGCTTTATGTACCCATTCCTCATAATACGTCTCTTAAATAACCCTTTGTAAGCCATTTCCACATTATTTAGAATTAATATTAATTTAACAAATTGTTAAATATTTAATTCAACTGCTACGAGTAATTGAAAAATCAGGCACGCATACAAAAGTATTTTAACTTTTAAGCACCCTTTAAACCCACTTCAGTATAATGAAGGCATGAAACCAAATATATATATGCTTATATCAAATGACTTAAAACTTTATTTTATCAATCTCTACACCCTTCTTGATTAGAGAACTCAGTAAATTAATGTAAAGTGACCATAAAAAACTAGTTCGATAGTAAGTAGATTTTCGTTAGTGCACACTAAGAAAAACTAGGCATTTTGGTACATATTAGAAAAAAATCATTTTGTTTATAATGTTCTTAAACGAAAAAAATGTATTGTTTCAAATTCAGCTTTTTTTTTTATTTAGAGGAGAATGATTAATTACCATTGTTTTCCGGTTTCCCAATTGATTTAAAAATATGATTTTTTACGATTCTTAAAAAAACATAAAATAAAATTAATATTGCTAAAGATAATCAAAAGTAATGATTATTTTAGATTTTTGTGCTTTTTTTTTACCGTACTGCTAGTTTTCTGTGATAACTTTTGGTTATTTTAATAAGTTAATTTTTCTAGTTAAACTTTTTTTTTAACCATGTAAACAATCAGAATAAATAAAAAAAAATGTTATATTTTTAAAAAAATTTTTATATACACATTTTTTTGTTAATTTTTTATATACAAATTGTTTTTAAATTTTTTATATATTTTTTTTAATGTTTTATAATTTGATTATTTTATCATAAGTTTTTTTTATGATGACAATAAACCTGGAAATATTTATGCTAGACAACGGAAATGCGGTAAGGAGTTATAGGAGAATGACACGTGTTTATAAATAAGGAATATAGTATATCCCATGCAATTCAACGATACCTAAGCTGGGAATTGGGTCTGAATTCTTAAAAAATAAGTGCTAGCCTAAATGTCAAGATCTTGGTTGCAAGTACTGCTTGTTTTCTCTGATTTTGATTAGTTAATTTTTCTATTGTTTTAATGTTTTTTTAATAATGTAAACGACGATCATAATTATTTTAAAACATTTTTCTTTCTTTTTTTAATTTTTTTATACATATTTTTTTTAATTTTTTTATATATTTTTTTTTGAATTTTTATAATTTTTTTGTTAAATTTTTTTTATAATTTTATTATTTTATCATAAGTGTTTTTATGATGACAATCAATCTGGAAATATTCATGCTAGATAACGGAAATGCGGTAAGGAGTTGTAGGATAATGAGTTTTATAAATAGGGGATATCGTATATCCCATGATATTTAAATTCGTAAAAGTCGAAGGAGGAAGTCGAGTTAGAGTTAGGTAGTGTTATATTGAAATAACAGATCTTGGTCGGGTTAACTAGTTACACAATGCATATTGATGAAGGGATTAACAACTATAGCAATACGAGAGTGAAATCGTGCTAGCATCAATAGGACATTCAATTTATAATATATTTATAAATCATTAAAAATAAACGCTCTAGCTTAGCATTTTTTCCAATCAAGATCTATTTTAGAATTTGGTTTAAGAATAATCTGTCTCATAATAAGTTTCAAAAACGTTCATCTGAACGAATTTCAATACCAACTCAGCGGGGCGTTTTTAAAAAGAATCCAAGAATATTTTTAATTAAGGCGATCTATCACTTAGCCGTCGATATAAAAGAGATTAAGGATGAACTAGTAGTGGTACCGAAAGTCCTCAAAGCGCACCAGTTCAGAGTTAGAAAATTTCAATTCAGGGATAATGCACAAAATCCCAAAGGAGCATTGTATGCTGAATGCGGGTATAAAAAAAAAACAACACCACATCAGCATCAGCATCAACTACATAATGGTCTAAGGCAGTTATCAGCGGAGGTCATGACTTTATGTGAGTATATTTGTACGTAGTCGTAAAGGTCAAATTGTAGTCGTTACGATTTAAACGTTGAAAAATTTACTAACCACAACAAAATAGAAAACAAAATTGTTTAGAAAAAGTGCCTTAAAACTTGAAGGTTGTAGATGAGTAGTATTAATAAGCAACATTAAACACAAAGAGAAACAAGTAAGGAAGTCTAAGATCGGTAGGAACCGAACATTAAATACCCAGCTGTGTAAAAGCGGTGCTGGTAAATTGCTAAATTGTTGTGGAGATATGACCTATAAAGGGTTTAAACTTATTTTACTACCATATGGGCAATATTATAAATAAAAATGAACGTTTGTCTGTGTGTCAGGCGTCCGAAGTACTCAACCGATCTTTATGAAATTTTCGCAGTGAATTCTCGGGTTCACGGGTTAAACAATAGGCTATATAAAATTTTGGAAAAGTGGGCAGTGCCACGCCAACTTGCTGCATAAATTTACATTTCGTCATAACTCTGAACGTATTTGGCCTAAATAATGATATTTGAGTATATGTGTTTATTAATCAATATTTACATAATTTTAGGAAAGTGGGCTCGGGATATTTATTATTATTGATTCCAGCTAATGATATTTTATATAAACGTGTCTTGTATATCAAAAAAACTTTGGAAAAAGTGAGCAGTACTAAACGTTCTTTTATATGTGGGCGGTACCATGCTCATTTCCCAAAATTTTAATAAATTATTAATAAGATCATCAGCTCATTGTAACTACCGAAATTCTAGCACTCTATCTGCGTCAGTGAAGGAGTAGTAAGTCTCGTTCTACCTTATACGGTTATGAAGTTATTCACAGTCTAATTTGAAAATTGCTTGACTCATTTTGATATATTCTCTTTCGGTACACACGGCTTGCACAAAACTTGCTAAATTTTACATAAGACCTAAAGTGAAACTGGGTGTAGTTATCGGCGCGGGAAAGGGGGCGTGGCTTGAAGCCAAATATTGTCATATTTTTAATTTAGTTTTGTAGCGATTATCCTTCGTGAATTATAGCTGGCAGCGACTTACCTAAATAGGGCTGAACTACGCCCATATTACTAGAGGTACCGTTATGTGTGAATTTGAAAGTAGGCGTGGCTCCAATTCGATTGCAATTTTCACAAAACACCTAAATCGTCAAAGAGGAAATGTTTGCGCCAAATAGCTATTTGATCGACTAATTTGTATTGGAGCTATTGCATTACACGTATTGCTGAAGGATAAACAAAAAGTTGGGCGTGGTCACGCCCTTTTTGACATTTTATTTTATTTACAGCACTGACTGTTGCAATAAAAAACCAGCAAAATATAGTTACATACCACGACTATATTGCAACTTTATTATTTTAAGACCTTTTAAGACAGTTCTCCTAAAAAGAAGGCATGTTCGTCAACTGATTTCACCCCATTCGCAACCAGTATGCATCTAACAGGAAAGATTACCCAAGTGAAAACTTAAAATTTTCGAATTTTTTTTTTGTGTTTCGTAATGTTTTCTAGAGCGATGACCTAAAAAAAAATTAAATTTTAGGAAGTAAATAATGAACTATGATACTTTTTCCATTTTCCGAAATTTTCGTTTTAGAGAAGTGGTTGTGGGTATGGTGTGATATCGGCCATTTTGCTATGTATGCATTGCTTTTTTAAGGCATAGTGCCCGAGGACGGGCGAACTTGAATCAATCGATTTCTCTTCTGATGCTGATCGTTTTTAATGGAAGTCTATACACAGTTGTGTTCAATATAATAGTAGTAGTCAAATTAAAATCGATATAGTTCTACGTAATAAGAAGAAGCTGTAATTTTAATAATTTCCATTTAAAATATATCGCATTTCATAACAGAAAGCACGTAAAAAGAAATTTCGAAATGTACATAAAGTTCAGGAAAGTTGATGAATCTTTAAAAAATGCAGTTTTGTAGACCAATTTATTTTGGTATAACATTGGGGAAGTTAGAACTCACTAAAAATTTCCCTGAATTTTAAGAATTTTTTTTTAGTCATGGGTGTTGAGTGATCTCTTCATATAGCGCATGAAGAAAAATTAATTTTGTGTGAAAAAAAATACTCAACATCTTTGGCAACAAAAATTCCAAAAATTCAAAAGAAATTTGGAGGTACTTCTAACTTAAAATTGAATGAGCTATAAAACTGCGTACTCAAAAATTTTCTAAAAATCCTGCCCGCAAATATTGAAATTTCGATGTAAATTTTCTAAAATTTTATTTACTTTGTGTAAACTTTAAAATTTCTTTTTATGTGGCTTCTGTTATGGAATTCGCTACATTTAAAACGAAAATTAAAAAAAACCCAGCTTCTTTTTATTTTTTTGTAAGATACACAATTTAATTTCACTACATTTATATTGAACACAACTGTATGTACATGCATATATCTCGATTCGTTTCTGCTATTACTTGAACTTATAGTACCTTGTATACAAGGCACAACTAGGTATAAAACTAAACAAAAGGAGCCTGAATATGGCATGTAGATGGTAAGTGAAAATAACTTTTTGTAGTGTGTGAGCGTGTGTTTGTGTATGTGGGCTGGAGTTTACTGAAAAGCGCTTGTCTTGACCCTTACACTGTTGGCGTCATTATGTTGAATAGCATAGCCATTTACTATGCAGTTGAAAGGGCATGTTATTAAAATTGTTGTTGTTTCTGAAAATTTTCGTATAGCTATGTTTGTTATAGTTGTTGGTTGGACAGTTTTGGTAGCTTAATGCGGGCTCATTTACTACGTAGTCAACTCGACCTCAGCGTCATCGTCAGCGTTACAAATAAAGCAGTGGAAATTACAATAAACAAAAAACGAGGTAATCAACAACAACAAAAACCGAGATAACAGCAGTAACAACAAAAATAATATCAAAAACAACAACATAGGTAACAAGCAAAAAGTTTTACAAAAAAGGTAGAGTAGAAACATTTTGGGCTATTAGCAAATGGCAGCGTCGGCAACTAAAAACAGGAAAAGTGGTGCAAAAGCTAACACAACAAATAACAACAAACTTAAGAATTAAGTAGCAACAACAACAGCAGTCACTGTTTTAAAAAAAGCACTATCACAAGAAACCTCTACAAACAAATCAACATACAATTAGTTTTAAAAGCCATCAATCGCAGTCGTTACCCGTTTTTGCATTGAGCCTTCAAAACTAAACTAAAAAGTTCCTAAAAGTAGTAAAAAGCACATCAACAGCAAAAGGCAAAACATGACAAGTATGTAATGAGCATTTCGGGAGCAAGCCAGACCAGTTGCCCTTCCATGCTTAATAACGTGAATAATCTAGTTGGAAGGTGGGATGGCTAAAGCGGGCGACACCTGAGACCACAGCAAAAAAGAGGGGATTTTGAAGCGATTTTGTGAGATAATATATTTAAGGGCTGACGGAAATTTGATTTGTGATAAAGGTTCAGCTTCAAGCGGGAAAATGAAAAATTGCTCTTCTGATAAAGATCCTGGCAAACATGCAGCTCGAAAGACGTGCACCTAAGAGAATGCACCTGCAACTGGTTGATCTCCTCTTTCGGCTGACAACACCGGCACAGGATAGGCAAACAAAACCGCGTTGAGTCTTCAATTACTCAGATAAAGAAGGTGTTGTGGTTGGGAAAGAGAATGCGTTGACAAGTACTGGCGCTTATACAGTCTTAGGTGACTAGCATACACCAGAATCGTGATCAGGGAATTTATCGCTAGGTTGGGCGAAATATTAGCCTTTGGTCAACCTAAAAATTTACTATTAAAGATTTAATATTCTCCAAGTGAGGGATATTTATTTAATCACCCTATAAAAATATCCACTAAGCTCATAGATCTCCGCTGATAAAAAAATCTAGAAACCCTATTAATTAAGATACAATCGAAGGAAGATATAGCTCCAGTGTGTATGAGGTTCTGATATCAAGGATATCAAGCCCTCTCAGATCAATTTTCGGCCTAACAGTTTAACCGAGCAGTGGAAGCATATTGGCTACTTAAAACCTATCACAAATGCAGTCACTATATCCAGGCTGGAAGAAGAGCTGGTTTTATAAGGAAGTTCGCCTCTCTCCAAAAAAAGACTATTTGGAATAAAAAAGAGCAGTTAGGAAGAGAGGCATGAGTGCCAGAAAATCCAGCTAAAGCTATGGTAAAGTAAAAAATACACTTCACCTATCTGAAAGAAGAATTGGTAAAATAGTTGAGTCAAAATCAAAGTTCGCAGCAGTAGTAGAAGCTAGAGCGATCTGTTTTTTAATTATCAAAAAAGTACTAACCAATACAACTATTACCCTGCCGAGGTGAAAACTCGGATTCCAGCACAATCAAAAATTTGTTTGCCTGAATACCAAGACCAACACATAATAATGGAATTTGTATAGAGAACAAGTGCCTAAAAGTATGCAGGGTCTCAGTCGTTAATCTCTGACACCTCAAGGAATTTAGGGGAAAAAGGGCGTGACACCACCTTTACAAATAAGGCTCTTCAAACTAATAATCTCGAAGAATAGAACTAGGTTGATCTTTAATACATCCAGAAAAACGGGAGATGAAATAAAAAGGGGTGTGGCGCTTCGCATACAAATAAAGGTTTCAATGCATGCAAGCTATGAAAGTCTTTACGTTAGAACAATATTCTCTGGAAGAAGTTATCTCTACATAAAAAAAAATTTTAAACAGATCGATGTCTGTACATTGCAGATATTCAAGCGATCATTATTAAGCCAATAGAAGCTTAATCAACAGTTTTTAGAATTTTTGTTTGTTTGTCTGTGTGTTTGGTCATTCATCGCTCAAAAACTTCTGCATATAATTGAATGCAGCTTTCCCATTTGCATTTTTAGCCGTTCAACTTAAAATTTAATATATCCCCTAGTTGAATATCTCGACCAGTTTCGGAGATATCGACCAATATGTGGACCAAGTAGAACCAAAATCTGTTCAGTACAATATGGTTATCAAAGAAGAAGTAATAATGAGTGCTGCAATAAGCATTGTAATTAAATTCCATATCTTATTTGGTATGGGAGATGTAATGATTAAAATCGGACTCAGTTTGTTATACGAGTATGTTCTGAGGCACACCGAAAGTGGCCGGGGTTACTAGTATGAGACAAATCTCAAATATTTCCATAAAAATTGAGTATATGGGAAAAGGGGGTTCGATACCTTTCATACAGATCGAATTTCTTAGAATAGATATCTATGGAAGCGTTTATATTCAACATGGTTAATCTCTAACACCTCCAGAAAACAAGAAAAAGGGGCGCGGTACCTGCCATAGGATTGGGGTTTTCAATGCGAGTAGCGTATGAGCTATAAATAAGTGATAGGGAATGACTTGGCATTTGGTATTCCATTTGGGGTCAGTTACCGAGAAGATGGGGGGACTTTTTTACGCATCGGTGAAAATAGTTTATGCGTTAAGCGGCAATTTATTATATTGATGATATAAACAATTGAATGGATGTATATTTCTTAGCCGATTCCATCCTGAACATTTTGGCAATTATAATCTACTATGAGGCGGAAAAGTTAATATTCTCGGTTTGCTATACACAGCTTAGCATAAAAATTAAAGCAAAAAAATTCCTTTCCACGTTACTAATTATCACCCATCTAAGCGTTAATGCGCATAGCATTTCTTTCACTCAAACTTCTTTGCAAAAATCACTGCCAATTTAGCAAGTTTTGTGTGTGTTTTTACGTAAAGGCCCTTGTTAACCTAATGAAATTCAAATTACACTAATTTTGTAATTATGACCAACTGAAAAACATATGCTACAAGACAACCACCCACCAAACAATGCAGCAGAAATACAATTTACTATGAAAGGTAGAACGAATATTACATGTGTGTGTATGGATGTGTGCGCTCAATTCATTTGTTGGCAGAGCAGTGCAAACTTTTCTTGGTTTCGTGTTTATACGCTTAATGCGCAGAGAGAAAAATTCAGCCAAATTACTTGGCAGCACGAAAGTAATTAAATCGCATTGCGATAAAAGCCACAATGCGCCAAATTGACCCAAAACGACCGTGAGAAGACAAGAGAACGAATAGGAAGAAAATCTTTCACAAAAAAAATGAACTACAAGAAATGTGAAGGAAGACATGTAAGCGTTAAAGCAAAACTTTACAAAGTGGAAAGATATAAAAAGAGATTCTAAAAAATAAATAATTAAATGAAAAATAAAAAAAGATTGAGTAGGAAGAAAAATTGCGACGTAGGACAAAATATTCCCGGCGTTTGGTGAGTTGCAGGACTACTTCTTCGACCAATTTGTGGTAAACCTAGTGATCTAAATAAAATTCTAAAATGCACTACGCCTTGCCAGGAAGTCAAGCCAAATTTTGTTTTTATTTTTCACGTATTGTAAATACATAAAAATAGAAAGCCACGTATCAACGTAGCGCAATGAATTTATGTGCCAAATTAAGGAAGAACGAATGAGGGTGGCTGCGGTTTTGGAGTGCTGGTAGCGAAGTAGACTTAAACAGAAAGTAGCACAGCAGTTGTGAGCGACTTTTGGACATGCCAAAACGTCTCACATAATGCCAGTAGGCAATGGTTACATATGTTAATACTATTTATTAGGGCTGTTGCGGAATAAGTTAAGCTCAAACCAGACCTCTTAAATAATGATTACTAATCGTAATGATTACCGGTTTGATTAATAATTTTCTGGATAATCCATTTAATGATTGGTAAGGATTGCTTACTTACAATTTTTAATGATTTTTTTCCAATTAATGTAAAAATGTATCAAAAAAAAAACATGATTTTTTACGATTATTACAAAAACTCTAAAATAGTCAGAAAAGTTGTTTTGATTACTTTTGATTATTTTGAATTTTTTTAAATTTTTTTGATTATAATAAATAAATCCCACAATAATCAAAAAAAAAAATTTAAGTCAAAAATAATCAAAAGTAATGAAAAATAATCAAAAGTAATGAAAACAACTTTTTTGATTATATTTTATTTTTTTCTCCTAATCGTAATCAATTAATAATTGCCTTTTCTTGAAAAACAAAAATTATCATTACCAATTAAAAAGCCGTCTAATTAATTGATTACTAATTACTAATCAAATTTAACAAGTCTGTCTCAAACGTAGGCTGGATTTAAGTCTTTAGAGTCGAATTAGAATGCGGAAATTGAAGCAGAGCATTACAACACGTCAGACTTAAGCTGAATGTTTGGGATATCGAGAAAAAGTATTTATTTTGAAAGTAATCTCATTTTTTTGTAAGCGAGTTGCAAAAGAACACATGTTGCACTGAAGAGTATGTAAAGCAACAACACAAGCTAGGTTAGTACACTGTGAAAGGAGGTGTGCCGGAAAAGTAATGCGTATCTCGATGGTCGAGCCTGGTATTACGTATTTGCTATCTTTTTAAAAACCTTCCTGTTTTTGCTTCATATTGTGTGTCACAAATTAAAAAGCTAAGACCTCATGAAAGGTACAACAGTTGTGTTTATTTCTTATTTGTGAGTACTATGCAACTACATGTGCCGAAAGTAGCACTCATCAGCAGACATCAGGCTATATATTGTAGGTCTTTTAATACCTTTTAATCTTGTCGACTTAGGAATAACTGAATCCAGACTTATGGATGTAAGCTAGTTGAGATATTCGTATCCTAACTCAATTATGCTAAAAACCTCAAATCAAGTCCTATGTAGTACTAGTCTCACAAACAGACTAATTGATTTTGATGTCACCTACAGAACCTTAATGAATTTGATGGTGGACTTAGCGACATTTAATGGGATTTTATTCAACCGTAATGAGACTTTCAGAGTAGTTGGTGAATTCGGTGGAACTCTTCAAAACCGTTACACGTATATGCTCATCACGAATTCCCAAGAAGAATATATATCCCTGCAAAAATTCGTAGGACTGATTTCTTAAGAGAGTGATGCTGGACCAATACGTTTCGTTTACAGCAGGCAGCTACTATTCCGTTATAGGCATAGTTGGAACAAGTCGATTGTAAATTATGTAGCCTACTTTTAGGTGTTGAAAGTAAACTTGTCCGATCCCATCCGTAGGGGAACAAAGAGAATCTTTCCGACACTACGCTTTTGGGCATGAAAGTGACCAATAAGTCTTTTCATAGGACATGCTCCAACAAAAGATATCACTTCAACCCATACAAAGAGATCAAAACTGGCATTGGTCGCATGTTTCTTTGCGACTCATCCCGGATTCATCCTAGACCAGCCGCGCTCTGGTGGTGAATAGTGAATTATGATCTGCAAACTCCTTTATTATTAAATGCGTTTATTAACACTAAGTTTCTGTAATAAAGAGCCACGATATCCTCAAACGCCAACTCAAGCAAACGAAACCCAAATATTTCTTACGCCCTTAAATCCATATATAACTCGGGATTTTCGAAATCTTATTGGAAGGCCCGTAACATGTCTATTAAGTACATATGTATAAATGCATTTACCCCTGTATATATACAATATGTTGGCAAACTTATTAGGACTTATTGAACTGAACCTCTCAAATGTTTCCGACCAACTTATAAACAAGCACATAGCAAATGGCAAATGTAGCCGAGCCTTGTTTGCGGTTTTATTTGTCCCTACACTGGAGTGTGTTTGTGTGTGAATATGTACGTATTTTCTTTTTAAAATGCAATCAACGTTATTATTGGCTTAAGCATATTTTAAGGAATAAATACTTAAGACCAAAAGCCAAAATGCGAACTTACTATACTAATGTGGCATACCTACGATTTCATAGATAACATACATTTAGGCGCAAGTTTTACATTGAAAAGCTGGCAGCGGCATACGTTGACTAAGTCTTAATCTGGGATTAACCGAAAGCCCAATTTGAAGCAAGATTTGTAAGTTGCATAATAAGAGTGAAGAGGGGAAATACTGAGAGGGACAAGAAGGATGGTGGAGAGGGAAACCGCAAGAGAAAGAGATTGTTAAGAGAATGGGGTGCTATTTAGTAAAGAAACCTAGTACTTGGCTTCAATTAAAAAATTTTTTTAACGACACTGCCAGACATCGCGGACCGTGGTGAAACTCATATTCCAAATGATCAACAATTTTTACTCACCCCAACAACTATTCGTGGAATAAGTACGGAAAACAAATAGTACCTAAAAATATGTAGACTCTCTGATCTCACAACTACGCGGAGAATCAACTTCAATACGGTGAAAAAGCGAATCTCTTCAAATAAAATTACCAAATTTTCATGCGACCTTCTCCTGGTTGGTTGGAAAGTTAACACTTTCACCAAATTAAAGTCTTAAGCGCCTAAAATTATGTTTGTCAAAAAGGTGGAATTAATGGAGAGGGTGCCACGAACAATACAGCAAAATTTTCGATATATTTCTGAAGGTATTTGTAATACCGCACTAAAGTTTGGTATATAGAGTAGCAGAATTGCAGAGAAAGAGAGGAAAAGAAGAGGAAAGAGGATTATTAATAAAAATGGCAAAAAAGAATTTTACTAATAAGTGAAACAGGAACAAGCGATAAAGAAAATGTATGGTTGCTTTTGAGAAGACAGAAAGAAAAAGAGGAGCAGGAATAACAGAAGGAGCGGAAAAGGACAGGTACTGGAATAGAAAAGTCATAAGATAAGGCATAAGAGTAGAAATAGAACTAGAATATATATTTGAAAAGAAAAGACAGGGAAATAGGAGAAGGTAGAAACAAACTGAAGGGGAGAGAAAGGAAGAGGAAGGAAAAGTGAAATAATGCGGAGATGAAGCGTTGACGGTAGAGTACTGTAGAACTCGATAAGAGGAGAGAGAAACACAATTTTTGAAATAAGGGAAATCTATGGGAATTAAAAACCTAAAAACCTTTGTGCACCTTTGTGTTCGATTAAACTTTAGCTGTTTGCGTAAATTTTGAAAAAAGAAATACTTCCTGTTATTTTATTTAGAATTCGCTAGGTACTTTAGAAAAACCAAGGCTAGTGGATATATATATAATATTTAAAAAAAAAGTAGAAATTTTATTTTCTAAAAGAAGTTGCTCTCTATGCCTATTTATCTAATAAAACTAATTTAATTTTGAATTTTCTAAATATTTTTTTTTACTTGAAACCCACAGCTGGGTATATGATACACAAATTATTTAGGTAATTTACAAGGTCTCACATTCGTCGTATGTGCTGTGATTTTAAAACGATCATATTTTCTTTTGTACATGTATCAAGTGTGCTATTTTACTATTCAAAGTTTATTTGAAATTTTCTATCAACAGTTGACAAGTTTTCATATAAATTAAACTTGATATACAGCTATGTTCAATATAATTGTAGTGAAATTAAAATGGATATCGTTCGACGAAACAAGCAGGCTGTGAATTTCATAATTTTGATTTAAAATATTTGCTATATTCCATAACAGAAACCACATATTCATAACAGAACCACATAAAAAGAAATTTCAAAGTTTACAAAAAGTTTAGAAAAGTTAATTAAACTTTAAAAAAGGGCCATCAAAATCTTAAAATTTTTTTTGCTAAATTTCTAGAAAATTTTTGATTACGCAGTTTTGTAGACCAATCAATTTTAGTACAACATTGTGCAAGTTAGAACTCGTTCAAACATTTTCCTGAATTTTCAGAATTTTTCCGTCAAGGGTGTTGAGTTATTTCTTGCATAAAACGCATGAAGAAAAATTAATTTTGTATGGAAAAAAATACCCAACCTCCTGAACCAAAAATTTCTAAAAATTCAGGGGAAATTTTCAGGTACTTCTAACTTGCACATTATTTTCTAGAAATTCTGCCCAAAAATATTAAAATTTTTATGGTAATTTTTAAAAGTTTAACTAACTTTACTGTACTTTGTTTAAACTTTGAAATTTATTTTTATGTGGTTTCTGTTATGGAATTCCCCTTATTTTAAACGAAAATTAATAAAAACACAGAGTCTTTTTATTTCGTCAAAAGATATCCAATTGAATTTCACTACTATTATATTGAACACAACTGTATACGAATACGACATACAACTCAATGCAGTGTTTGCAAGAGTTTTATTGAAAGAAATATTACATAAGGCAATAAGATTCCTAGTAAATTGCCTAATTATTTAGCTTCATTTACCGTATATCCTATGTCGCTTTTCATAAACGCAGCCAAGCAGAAGCGATAAGAAAACGCTTTACTTTCAAAAATACAAAAACAAAAAAACATAGAAAATAACCGCAAATCCGGAGAGCAACGCCTACAAGCAAATATTTGGCATTTCCTTATTTGATTTCGTGTTTGGCAAGCTGCTTTGCTATTATCCGATTTAAGTACCAACATTGTCATTATCAACGGAAACATTAATCGTTCCTATTTAGCATTAATATCATTATTAACATTACCATAGGATACATCATTATCCACACCAACAGCATATACGCACCACATGAGGGCCACATCATCATTATGAGCATCTTCATCATGAACAACAATAGGATCCTACTGATTAGCATTAATATTTAAGCCACCAAATTAAATAGAAAAGTCCAAAGTGTATAAAAGCCTAATAAATGGCTGGCTTAGACGCTAACGTACAATGTGCACCAGGGCGTATGAGCGACAACTGACACTCACATTGCGTATACTGCGGCGCAGCTTACGCTAAGCATTTGAAGTTGAGAGTGTGAGTTACTTGTAATTTATATGTTTGCTTATTGAGTTGAACTTCTTGTTTGCTTGCTTTTCTGCAAAACTTTTTGGAAATATAAACGAAATAAACGTATGTACAAGCAATACAACAATAGCAATAAACACATAGGTATATGCTTGGGTATGTCTGGGCAACAAAATCCAAAGTGGCTGGTCTTGGGTTTTCGAGTTGGTCTTATAAATAATTAAAAGCAAGAATTTTAAATACAAACAAAGCACGAAGAAAGGATGTATACGATTATAACCTTTTAATGCACGGGTTAAGATAACAAAAGTAAAACTAATTAGAAATACATACAAGAAAGTGTAAATAGAAAAGGGCGCTAAACAATATTTAACACATTATAAATATCAGTTGGGTGGGGTTTTAGGTAGAAAGCGGACTTTTTCTCTCACACTCTTAGTGTCTTGGGTCAAATTGACCCACTCATGCAAACTTAACGCAATTTATAATTTCTTTAAATAAACTTCATTTAGTTTCATTTAATATCATTTATTATTTAATTTAAAAGACGTTTTTATTTATTGGTAAATTTTTTAGTGGCAGTCTTGAGAGAGACATCCATGGCTGCTTCTGCTTGCATATTTTGATACGATCATTCACATTTCAAGTTCTTAAAGAAAAAGTCTGCGCTTATATCGTTTTTTAGCGTTCCAAAATATGTTTACTTCTCTTCATATCACATATGCGTTGTATGGCCACCGTTTGGTCTGACGTTTGCACATATAATTAGCTACTAACTGATCAAAAGCATTCACACCAGCTTTAGTTTTGTTGTAATTTAGTATTATCTCGGCGGTTTTTGTTATCTTCATCACTTACGAAAGAGAAATTGTGAATCGAACTCAGTACCACTACAAGTTGATTTCTTTTGGGGACCTACGACACAACAGTAACATTTTCCGTGAATAAAAATTCGCCATTAAAAACGTTCTTTTGCTTCATGTCAATAATTTTTTGCGAAAAAAGGATTTATTCTTTCTAACTATTCCCACCAAAGTAATATTTCGGCGAAGTAGGTACATAGCGAGTTTGTACGTGGTAAAGAAATTCTCGCGCGTTATGGTGAGGCCTTTAGGCAGCGTGTTCGATAGGGAAATAACAACACGTTCGCCTGTAAATATTATCCAGGTTTAAAAACGCGTTACCTTTGTTCCTTTCGGGCTATGTATTTCAAGCTCGTCCTAAATAAACTTTCATGGTCGTGTGCAAAACGAAGGCACCGTGATATATTCCCAAATCTTTCGACTCATTGTTGCCCACAAATAAAGTCAACTTTCTCCATGCGATTTGTACACTATAGCCAATATTTGGAATCCTAGTTATGCTAACAATTTTGTCGAGTCTATGCGTTTTCAATTGTTTCCAAAAAAGTTCAAATCCTTTGTTGTTGCTCATTTCTGTGACAATGTTTTCTTAACTTGAAGTAATAAATATATCAAATGATGATTTGATTTCCCTATGCATGCAAATAGCACGGTTTGATGGCCCAGGCGAATGAGATACAATTTGGTTGCCAGCGATACTGCCTTTTAAAGTTGTAGGTGGCTTTTCATACCAAAGAACTCTTTTGCCTCTTGATAAATTACTTCGTCGGTTAAATTTTGCTGTCTCATTGCAATCTTCAAGTGCAATATCTTCCTCACTGTCTCTGGAAGAAGTGTCTGAATTCTCGGTTTCTACTTCTGGTATGGGTACAAAATCTTCATCATCATCACTGTCGTCGAAGATGTCCTCCTCATCAGTATTAATAATATTCATGAAAAAGATAGTGTTGGAAAAAATGTATGCGATTTCCGATAAAGGTGTGCAATAGGGTATGACACAAGTATACTAAATGACATGGTGGGTGGTGTAACAAAAACAAGTTAAGATCTTCCTAGTAATATTGCAAACTATTATTGTTTTAGTTTTATTTGATGCAGTAAGCACGTCCAAGAAGAATCAGCACGATTGTATGAGATAAAGCTATGAATTTCGTTAGGTTTTACTTAAAACAGGGTCAAATTGACCCAAACATAGCAGAAGGGTTAAGGGAAACTTAGTTATACATTAGGGTAGTACTTAAAATTTAAAGAAGAACTTTTGCAAGATCAATCAGTCGATAAGACCTCAGTGAAAGATATCAAATTAGTAGTTCCGATTGCAGAAAGTTAAAGTGTGTCGCACAGGAGTCAAATTTAAGCTATCTTTTTCACAACTTCATGCCAAAGGTGCAACATTTATGTGCCTAGCTTTTGAGTTCCAGAAGTTTCAGGTTCGCCCCTAAATTTTGGACTACATTTTTTTGTGTTATACCTCTGATATATCTAAAGATATACAGAAATTTTCGAAAGGGTTATTTTTTGGTATTTCAAATATATAAATTTTTTAATTTTTTCCAAAAATTTTAATTTATTTTTCTAACTTTCTAGTCGAGTTAAATCAGATAAACAAAAAATTATTTGATTCTGATCACTGAAAAATATTTTTCGTGCCAGTTTTTTAAGTATATTTTTTTTTGTTTTTACTTTCTACTAGCACGAAAAATAAAATTTGCAGTGATCAAAATTGTGTAATTTTATGTTTAACTAATTTATTGACTATAAAGTTTAAAAAATTTAGAAACAAATTTTTGCCAAAAATTCAAAAAACACATTTGTGAAAAAAAACCTTCAGGATATATGCATATATGCAAAAATATAGCAAAAAAAAACTTAAGTACAAAATTTATAGGCGAACTTTAATTTTTTCGATTTTGAAACATCGAAAATTTTCTAAGACAATAAATTAAAAAATTTTTTTCCAAATATTTTTTTTTTTATATATGTACCTGTAAGTACCTCCTTTAAAGTTCCAGAAAGCTTTAAGTGTTTCTACCTGCCATATTTAACCTGCCATATGTAACTAATTCTCACATTGGGCCACCCTATCGATTATCAACTTGTAGAAATCTGAATAAGTGATTAGTTTTCCTTAATAAAATTTAAGTTTTAACTTGGATTAGCTCGAGTATAATTTCACTACTAACTGTTATGCCCAGAGCCCCCTTTTTGAGGCGAGATCCAACATCTTATACCAGTTTAAAAATTTAATTAGAAGAAAAGCCTACTGCGCATTGAAACTTGTGATAATTTTTTTCAAGGAACTCTCATATGCCGGCAATCATTTTCAATATCTCTTTCCCTTTGTTGTTACTTTAATTGCCTGTACGAGGCAAAATTGAAAAATTTAATAGTAAGTAGAAAAACAACAGTTACAGTTTCGATGAACTGTGAAAAATTGGAAAAAATAGCGAGAAGAAGAATAAAAAGAAAGAGGGACAGACGCATGTGAAGAACTGTCGTAACCAAAAGAAGAGCTTGCCTGGCGCATGTACAAGTACATCTATAAAGGCAGGACTCCAACACTGGCGGCAAAAGGCGGATGCTACCCACCTTCAAAAGAAGTAAAAGGCAAAGGAGAGCCTGTAAAAGGAAGTAAAAGCAATGACAGAGTTTGGTATCGAGGCATTGAACAAGAAGCGATGAATCGAAAATTGTGTCAAAACAACCATTAATATTACAAGAAAAACAACAAATAATACTGAAGGCAATATAACACATATGCGTGTACTTAAGGTGTGGCACATATGCATGTAAGAATGTTTGTATGTATGTGTGTATGTAGGTAAAATAAGAAAAAACTTAGCGCCGAAAGCAAACAATAAACAACAAAGCGGGTGGAAAATGAACAACCTTAAGAGGAAAAAAGTAAGAATAAAAAAAAAGAGAAATGTTGGGAAAAAAGAAGATATATATAGACCGAAACAAAAATGCATGCTTTTACCCACACAAAGCTACAAGGTGAACCGAAAAGGCGCTATGCATGCAAGGGACGGTTTGAGATATAAGCCAGAGTATTTGAATGAAGTTCACAACGTCCGTTGGTACAGTCGATATTAGTTTCTGCTTTTGCTTAGATATTTGTTTTAGAGCACAATACCGAATTTCGCAGATGCGGTTCAAAGTTAGTATCAGTATTCAACCAGTAGTTGAAAGTAGCCAGAAAAAAATGTTATTCATGGACAACATTTTTATTATGTTATATGTATTGTATTTAATTTAATTTAATTTAATTAATTTTAATTTTATTTTGTATACCAGCAATTCAATTGAATTGCAGAGTAATAACTTTTCTTTTTATTTATTAAAATAATATTGGGTTTATTTTTTTAATAGTTATTTTTAATTAATTATTAAAAGTTTTTATTAAAATAGAATGGGAACCTTTTTTTTTTGTTTTCGGAAATTGATCTATAAAAATAATTATTAAAAAAATAAAACCAATAATAATTTTCATAAATAAAAAGAAAAGTTATTATTCTTGAGCTCGTTTATAGTCATTGTACTTTATTTTATATTATTTTATTTTTATATTGGTTTATTTTATTTTATTTTATTTGATCTTATTTTATTTTATTTTATTCTATTTTATTTTACTTTATTTTATTCAATGTTATTTTATTCTGTTTTATTTTATTTTATTTTATTCTGGTTTATTTTATTTCATTTTATTTATTTTATTATTTATTTTGTATTATGTTATTTTATGTTTATTTTATTTTGCTTAGTTTTATTATATTTCATTATAATTTGTTTTATATTATTTGGTTTATTTTAGTTCATATTATTTTATTTCATTTTATTTTATTTTATACTATTTTATTTTATTTTACTTTAGTTCATTCTATTTTATTTTGTTTTATTCTGTTTTATTTTTTTTTATTTATTTTATTTTATTATTTATTGTATATTATGTTATTTTATTTTATTTTGCTCAATTTTATTATATTTCATTTTATTTTTTTTTTATTTTATTTTATTTTATTATGTTTTATTTTATTTTATTTTATTTTATTTTATTTTATTTTATTTCATTTTATTATATATTATTTTTTTTATTTTTTTTATTTTATTTTATTTATTTTATTTTATTATTTATTGTATATTATGTTATTTTATTTTATTTTGCTCAATTTTATTATATTTCATTTTATTTTGTTTTATTTTATTTTATTTTATTTTATTATGTTTTATTTTATTTTATTTTATTTTATTTAATTTTACTTTATTTTATTCTATTTTATTTTATTTTATTCTGGTTTATTTTATTTCATTTTATTTATTTTATTATTTATTTTGTATTATGTTATTTTATGTTTATTTTATTTTGCTTAGTTTTATTATATTTCATTATAATTTGTTTTATATTATTTGGTTTATTTTAGTTCATATTATTTTATTTCATTTTATTTTATTTTATACTATTTTATTTTATTTTACTGTAGTTCATTCTATTTGATTTTGTTTTATTCTGTTTTATTTTTTTTATTTCATTTTATTTATTTTATTTTATTATTTACTGTATATTATGTTATTTTATTTTATTTTGCTCAATTTTATTATATTTCATTTTATTTTGTTTTATTTTATTTTATTTTATTATGTTTTATTTTATTTTATTTTATTTTATTTTATTTTATTTCATTTTATTATATTTTATTTTTTTTATTTTTTTTATTTCATTTTATTTATTTTATTTTATTATTTATTGTATATTATGTTATTTTATTTTATTTTGCTCAATTTTATTATATTTCATTTTATTTTGTTTTATTTTATTTTATTTTATTTTATTATGTTTTATTTTATTTTATTTTATTTTTTTCATTTAATTTTACTTTATTTTATTCTATTTTATTTTATTTTATTTTATTCTGGTTTATTTTATTTCATTTTATTTTATTATTTATTTTAAATTATGTTATTTTATGTTTATTTTATTTTGCTTAGTTTTATTATATTTCATTATACGTTGTTTTACTTTATTTTGCTTTATTGTATTTCATATTATTTTATTTCATTTTACTTTATTTTATACTATTTTATTTTATTTTACTCTATTTTATTCTATTTTATTTTATTTTATTTTGTGTTATTTTATTTTATTTTATTTTGTTTTATTTTGTTTTATTCTGTTTTATTTTACTTTATTTCATTCTATTGTTTTTATTTTTATTTATTTTATATTATGTTTCTTATTTTATTTTATTTTATTTTAATTTATTTTGTTCTATGTTATTTTATTCTGCTTTATTTTATTATATTTTGATTCATTTTATTTCATTTTATATTATTTAACTTTATTTTTTTATTTTGTTTTATATTATTTTACTTTATTTTTTATTTTATTTTATTTGATTTTCTTTTAGTTTACACGCACTTGCTGACAAGCTTCAATATGGTGAAAGTTCATCCGCTGTGGCAATTGTACTATCTATCTATCTATCTATGGCGCGATATACAACAGGTATATCATCATAAACCTCCTAAGAGATTTTTTGCGCCAAGCTTCTCTTCCAATTTGTGGTGTGCCGATTTGAATTTTTCCCTACAAATTGGTGGGACCTACAGTTTTTTGCCGACTCCGAACGGCATCTACAAAGGAGACGAATTTTTTGCTGAGAAGCCTGTCATGGCAGAAATACACTCGGAGAGTTTGCCAAACCACTGCCGAGGGGCGACCCCGTTTTTGAAAAACTTTTTTCAAATCACTTTTGATGTTACCTGTACCAGGGCTCGAACCATGGACCTTCGGTGTGGTAGGCCGGCAACACTACCTTCACACCACGGCGGCCGGTTGTATTTAAAATAAAATTTTTAATAAAAAAGAAGTGTGCTCTTGAAAAATTTTTGGATGAATATTGGCATTTCAACTATCAAAATCAGTCCAGTATATTGAGAATTATTGATCTTTTATGTAAAAAGGACATACATTTTCAATTGGCGATAAAAAAATAAAAATTTTTTTTTTTAATCATAGATAGGCATTTGTTTGTATTGTTAATAGCCACCAAGTAACACCATTATTGATCCAAATAAATTTTTACAATTTTAAGTAACTCTGAGGAACCCTGTATTGAGGCGCATGCTGTTGTTTCCAACTTATAAATGAGCTTACTATTGCTCTGTTATTTCACCACGCCCTCCAAAGCTGTTTAAGTACGTAGCCTCAAACATAACTGCAGCTCAATCTCAGTGCTTTTTAGGTATTTGTTTCACTTCGCTTACACCACTTCTACTGCTCTACTTTGCTTTAGTTTTGTTGTGTTTTTTTACTCGGTGTTATTTGGTTTGTATTGCCATTTTTGTATATGTTTATACTTGTACATATGTACGTCTGCTAATACGAGTATACTAATTTTGCTTGTCCATATCTATACATGTATTCGTTTGCTCGCTTTGTTTGCTCTACATTCTTTTGGTTGCTGCGAAAGTGGAAACAAATGAACAGGAATTAAAAATGAAATCGCTGCAGACTTTCATAAGTGGAGCACAATCGCTTTTCATTCAGGTTCCTCCCATTCTTGCACTCAAATTCTCGGTGTAATTTTTTTTACAATTACTAGGGGAACATAAGGTTTGTGACTTTTATAAAAAGCTTGGCGCAAAAATCTCTTAGGAGGTTTATGATGATATACCTGTTGTATATCGCGCCATAAAAAAAAAAAAGAAAAGAATATTATATATAGAATTTTAATAGAGAGCTCAAAAATATTATCTAAACCTTGTCTCATATTTGTAAATCGGAAATAAAAGTTAAAAATAGGACAGACGGTCAGACAGACGGATATGGCTAAATCGACTCAGCTCATCACCCTGATCATTTCGCTATACTTATTGGTGGTTTATCTCCTCTTCTTCTCATACTTACAAACAGCGGACCAATGTTATAATACCATTTCATGTTCATGAAAGGTATGAAAATAAGTTTAGTATTGTTTTCTTTTCTTTCATTAAATAAAATATTTTACAATTGACTTGAATAATACTTCCAATTATGCATTAATTTTATAAGTCAAAAATAATAACTTAAATAATATTTTGAATTTCACTTTTATTTTTTTAATTCAAAAATAACAGCTTCAGTTTGGTGCTTTTGAATTGAATATAAATTAAAACTTGGCTTGCATTTTTTGTCAAAAATAATCGTTTAAATTTGGCTTCTAAATAGTATGTAAAAAAAAAAAAATTTAAGTAACTAAATGTGCCTTTTCTTTTACTTTTTGTAAGCCAAAATTAAAACTTAATTAAAATTTCTTATTTTAAAACTAACAGTAAAAATTTGCCTTTTTTTAAAAAATTGATTTTAAATTGGATTTTTATACATAGTACAGGTCGAAAATAAGAGTTTAATTTAGAGTTTTTAGAAAATAATAGTTTAAATTTAATCTTTTTTCTTTAGTGAAAACTACTTTCAGATTGACTTTTATTTATTTACCATGACTATAAACGAGCTCAAGGCCAAGAATAATAATTTTTCTTTTTATTTATGAAAATTATTGTTTTTATTTTTTTACTAAGTATTTTTTATTATTTTAATTATAAAATAATTGGCAAGATTTGACTTTTTAGTAAGTTAAAATCAAGTAATAATAATTCTTAAATTTTAAATTTATAGTTAAACATTTACTTTTTTTTAAGGAAAACAGCATTGCTTGTTGACACCCTAGTTCTTTCTATCTGACTTGTACAATGGAATTTAAAAAAAAAAATCTTAAACTCAGTCCCTAAACAAGACGAATGAAAATCACAAAAACCGTTTAAGCAGCGAGTTAATGAATTTTCGCTTTCGTTTTTGTTTGGTGGTTTGCTCGATTTAAATACTTGAACACATAACAGATTTGTATGAATTGTATGTTTATGGGTGGGGGATGTCGATCTTGTGAGCAACCGAAAGTTGAGGCAAACTAAGGATGTTACAAAACTTCGGTTACGATTTTCGTTTTTCGAAACTTTCGTCGATCAAAATTTCTTTTTTTTCATATAATTAAATTACCAAAATGAGATGCAAGGACATCGATGGGTTAAATTTTTGCCCTTTTAATCATTCTACAACTCTGAGAAAAATCTCACCAGTCATCATGAATAAAATATAAAAGGCTTAGCATTTGTTATAAGCTAAAGAGTTGCTATGTCAATACATCTTTTAAGTTTGTGTATACCTTTTTAACTTGCTATGATTTCCAATTTTTGTTTCGAATCAACTTCGAAACCTTGGGTTAAAATCTGATAAACTAACATCCGTAACATCCCTATTGCCAGTACAGAATAAGTATTTCAAAGAATTTAATTTGCAAGTAAACACACTCTTTGGTTTTGTGCTTTTCAATTGTAAATGGAACATGTATAGAAATTTAAACAATCTTAATTGTTTCGTAAACGCTTGAGTACTTAAATGAACTTCTTCGAGAAACTATGAGGAATGGGGTTATTGTGGGTAGAAGTATTAGATGAAAATAAAACCGTGATTTTTTTTGTTGGACTAAATTTCAAACATTTCGCTTTCGCTTTCTTTTATTAGGAGACGTACACACGGCAGGACCCTAGTACCACTGAAGGTCAGGTTCCTTGCCAGAGTGGCTTTAATATCGATATACAAGCCCCGCACGTAGTCTTTAAAACATTTGCCAAGAACGTCATCACAGCAAAGAGTTCTTACTACAGATTTTGCATTCTTGCACAGCCCGGGCTGCTGGGGGCTTAGACTAACCAGACATTTTCATGACGAACCAGTTGATCAAAGAAAGTTGCCCGCTTGCAGCAACACAATTTGACGGAGTACAGCGCAGTGCCCTCACCGAAGTCCTCTTGATTTGGTGTACTTTGGTATTTTCCTTCATCCCTTGTTCAATTTGATTTAAGCACAAACCGGTTCGGTGTTTTGCCATCTTCAGTGACATTTTCTGTTCTCTTGATTTCTGCTTTAATGTAAGAAGATACCCATGTTGGCTATTGCACCTTGTACCTAAGCCACTCAGGCTGTCCATAGCGTGCAGTAGAGGCTGCAATATAAGGGATTGCGCATGGTTGCAGTGACTGCTAATTGAATGAGACGACCACACGGCCTTCTGCACTTACATTTACCTTTTCACACTAACAGTTAAAGCTACTAGGCTAAGTCCTCCATACCTTTGGGTTTAGTCAGCGCTTGGCATGCTCTGGATTTTGTCGTGAAATACTAAAATGTGTTAAAAGTCATTAACCTTCAAAAACAACCGAAGCCTTGAAGTATTGCCGCGACACTTCAAACACCCTCACTGGCTAAGACCGTTCACTATACGTAATAAGTAATGCATGTGTATTGTGGGTCATTTAATTGCATATATAAATTGATTTGCATAACTCATTTGCATTGTTGTTGTGCATATTTTAGTTGCGTGGTCTTGTCGTTACCCAACAATCAAACCAACAAGTTGTTAAGTTATACAAAACTTGACAACTGGTTTTTTTTTCATATAAGCAATTTTTTACATTAGATGTCAGTAGTCAGATTTCGGTCCCAAGCTAGTTCGAAAGAGATCAAAGAAAATATTAAATAAACATGGAAGGCCGTCAAATTCTAAAAATCGGTTCTACTGGAATATATCAACATCTGGATACTTTAGTATTCTACAAAAACTTGAAATTTTTTAAGTACAGATTTGATCTTCTTCGGCGTATTATGAGTTCAGTTAGAAACGGAGAGTTGTAAACTAGTCTTTCTTCAAACTAGTTTTGTGTTTCACTTCAGGGTATTGCCTTGCATGCGGAGTTGTCTGTGTACGAATAAACATAAAAAGGCTCTCTAACTGAGCACTAAATGCACTAACGAGACGTTGATGGAGCGTTGAACAAGAAGGGGAAATGGATTAAAACAACCACTCTTTACAACTTTCGAAACTAAAGGTCAGATTATGGCTGCGATATGCAAATATTCCTATACGAGAAACTAAAAAAGTCGTGAAATACGCTTAAGCGCTAAGAGTAATAAAACGCATGACTGACAGCGCTATATACGACGTAAAAAAGCGTATGATTTCATCCCTGTTTAGTTGGTCGTATATCAACTTTAATGAGCTGCACGAAAATAATAAAAAAGAAAAAAAAAAAGAAAAAGGAAAGAACGTTGCATGCAATTTGACTGAACTCTCACAGGGACATGCAATTTTGTGTTGATTACATACTTTTTGCGAAGGTGTGCGCTCTCGTTGATGTATTATTGCATGTCATTTATGATATTTAAACAATTTGACAGACCCCTTCAAATTTAAATTGAGTGGAAAATTATTACTACCGCCCATTGTGAATGCGCTTAGGTAGATAAAGAGATTCAAATGTATATACTTTATGATCATATATATTGATGTTTGAAGGACTAGACTCTTTCGAGGGTATTTTATATTTTGTCATGCTTTGAAATATGCTATTAAAAAAAAGTGAGTATATGTTTTTTATGTACAGTTGTGTTCAATATAGTAGTATTGAAATTAAATTGGATATCGTTCAAAGAAATAAAAAAAGCTTTGCTTCTAATAATTTTCATTTAAAATATAACGAATTCCATAACAGAAACCACATAAAAAGAAATTTCAAAGTTTACAGAAAGTTCAGAAAAGTTAATTAAACTTTTAAAAATTTACATTAAAATTTCATTATTTTTGAGCAGAGTTTTGAGAAAAGTTTTGAGGTCACAGTTCGATTTTAGCACAATAATGTGCAAGTTAGAAGTACATAAAAATTTCCCCTGAATTTTTAACATATTTTTCGTCAAGGATGTTGTGTATTTTTTTCCTACAAAAGAAATTTTTTTTCATGCATTGCATGGAAGAAATCACTCAACACCCTTGACGAAAATACAATTTTGGAAAATTGGGCGTTGTCAAACTTTCTACTGGGTAAAGGCAAAATTCGCTATATCGTCGGAACTACTTGTAGTATATTAATAGTTTTGGCATAGAGATGAAGGAGTATAAAGTTAGATAGTGACACGAAAAATAAAAGAAATATAGAGATTATGAGGTCAAGGAAGAGGCAGAGGCAGAGGATGTATGAGGGAAAAGGAGCACAAAAAGATTAAGGAAAGAAACAAGTGGAGTATGATGTAGAGGATAAAAAATAGTAGTAGGATTTGAAATAGAAATAAGAATATGAAGAGGCAGAGACGAATAAAAGGATTTAGGATAATGAGGGAGTGGAATACAAAGAGGATGAAAAATAATGAGAAGCAGGGGCATAGTAAGAGAAAGTGAGAGCTAAGCTTGGGAGAGAATACAATTTTTGAAATGTAGAAGTCAGCTGCGAGTTTACGAGTAGAATTTTCTCGGGCCTTAGCCCCTGCTGAAACGATTTTTCTGGCTTATTTCATGAGGTTCACGCCAAAAACTGATGAAATGTTAAGCTCAAGCAACACAAGATATAAGTTATTATTAATTATGTGCTTCGTTTTGAGTTGAAGTTGAATAAAAAATACTCGCTGAATCAGATGTTACAATAATGATAGTAAAATTGAGCAAAAGCTTTTCATATAAACACATTTGTGTTAATCACTGAAACTAATAGCGAAATTCAGAAAATGTGAAAAAGCTACATATTTACTGATTTAAAGTTTTGTACAGAGGTAGCTGCTTCAAAATAAAATAGGTACCCATTATCGATCTTTGGGTTGATTCATGGATTTTCTTTAAAAATTAAGATAAGAACAAATCAGCTAGTTCACGGGGGACTTGAGTCTTTCGAATAGTGCGCAGTACAGAACTACATAAGTGTGTCCAAATTTTGAGTTATAGCGGGAACTACTTATACTTGTACTCTCTAATCGAAAGAAAAACTCTACGCCTAACAAAGCAGAGTATACTACTGAGGTTAATCTGGCGATATTATCAGCTGTGCGAGGAGCTTTATGCATTTATAACATGCTAGCAGACACGGCAGACGTTGTCCTGCCTAAACTTTTACTTGCCTACATTTAACAAACTGTACTCTTTGTCCTCCTCTTTTTTCGCTTCTTCTACATTTATCCTTATCTCCTCCTTTTTCTTGCAACCTTAGCTTTTCCCCATCTCCATATACCATTACGCTTCTTTACCCTCTTAATTTTCCTCTAACATCACCTCTATATCTCAAATTTCTATTCCTACTCCCCTTCTTCGCCCATTTCCTCTGCGGGTACTGATATGTACATACTTTCGAGGATATATCCAATTAACTTTTATTTGATCCTGGTACTGGTTTCTGTTTTTAAGGTTTTTCGATATATAGAACACATATCTATATATAAAATACCATTAAGTTGAACCAAATAAATTCCTAGCTATGCGAAATTGCTACTTAAAATACCCTGGGGGCTTTTCTGAACCTATCGTGAAAGTTTCGTAGAGATCGACTATAAACTTTGGCCATTAATGAAGCACAAACAAAACACAAAAAATGTGGGCGTGGCACCGCCCACTTTTCCAAATTTATGTAATACTTGACTAAAGGACACATATATCCAAATATCATTGATTTAGACCAAATAAGTTCAAAGTTATCACGAATAGAAATTTTGTATAGCCTGGGGGCGTGACCCCCCACCCCCCACTTTTCCAAAACTATATATAGCCTATGCTTTAACCCATAATCCCAAGAATATACTTTGAAAATTTCATAAAAATCGGTTGAGTAATTTGGACGCTGGACTGAATCACATTGGTTATTGCAGCACTCATCCGCACCCTTCCCTTGACACCAATATTGTAATCACATTTTTTCTGTCGCTGTCGTCAACGTACTGATCTATAACTCCGAAACCGGCCATGTTATTTAAACAAGAGATATCTAAAATTTTAAGATGGATGCCTAGTCATGCATGTTGCATGTGTTCAATTTCATTTAGCGGTTCTTGAGTGATGCGCGTTCAAACATAGAGACAGAGAGACAAAAAATTCTAAAACCATTGGTTTGTATACTATTGACTCAATAATGATGGCTCTTATACATTTTTCTGGAATATATGCAAATATACAGACATATACCTTTCACAATTTTATTATGTAAAGAGATAAGGTAAACAAGTCGCATAATAGAGAGTCGGGAAACTTGGTTGGCTAGAAACGCTTTTAAAGGTTTTAAGATGGAGTTGGAGTTGTTCGTTAATGAGAGTTGGTACATAATATTCGCAGATAAAGCAGCATACAGAAAATTACTTGGAACTTGGAATAATTTTAAGCCTCACGGATCTGAAAACTTTGTAAGAATTTTTTTAGGGAGAAAGCATTTTGCGGCAATATCAAGATTTGCAATCGCCTCATATTTATCATGCGTGTGATCACACCCTGAAACAATATATAACTGTCAAATGCTTATGGGCGTAAGTAAAAACGCATACACTTAATGACAACAACAAATTGTTTGTCTGCCAACCTTCTGATAATACTACAGCCGCTGTTCCACGAGAAGCAAACCCCACAACAACAGGCAACAGCAATGTTTTACTACACCCCAAAACTTTAACACTTATAAACATAGGAACGGGACGGGAAAGCAGACACCATGTCACTTTACTTTGCTAATCAGACAAGCACGCACGCATGTCCTGAGCTTTGTATAGCCGCGTTGGCGCCATGCTCATCAAAATAAACTTCAATTTTCAAATTTAATTGCAACCTACTGAAACAACCAACGATATTTCAAAGGAAGCACAACAACAACAATGTTAATAGCATGACGGCCTCACCAAATATGCTCATTATCATTGTTGTTAATTTACATATCTGAAAGTATGAATTTAAGTAGGGTATAAAAGGATTTGGGCGTGCGGAATGGCAGATGCAAAAACATACAGAGGAAGTGAGTGTACAGAAGATAAACTGGTTGGAAAAGTAGATGAAATATGTAAGTAAAAACAGTAGTGTGAGTGGCTGCAGCTATGTTTGGGGAATTTTATCTGGAAAAAAATATCATCTTTTAAATTCAATTTGGCAACATTTGAAAACATTTCAGGCGAAATAAGTATTCGGAAAAGCGTACGTGCTGTTTAGGATAATTTCGCCACTAGAAGGTTAGGCGAAATTAGTGAATACCCAATAAGCGATACTGTAAATATTTTTAAAAATACATTAGAATAAGCTTTTTAAAAATAAATTAGAATAAGCTTTTTAAAACTAAGTTAGAATAAATAAACTATATATACGCGAAAGGTAACTTGTTACAAGCTTAGAGAGAGAATTTTTACAAGTCATTTAACTTTGAAAGTGAAATGTAAAATTTGAAATGCTTCACAAAATCGAGAAAAAAAAATGTTTAGCAATATATAATTTTTTTTTTTAGCAAAATTATTTTCGTAAAACTTTGTATATCAGAAGGTTCGGAAAAAACGATTGAAATTAGAATCTTTTTTAACTTCGGTTTTGTTTTCTAATTCTTTATTTTATTTTATTTTGAATTTATTGCAATGGCTAAAAGCGTTAAAATATGGTTTAATTAAATTAAACAAAAAAATACCATTTATAAAAAACTTTCTCTGAATTTTGTTTTTGAGGTTATAATCATAAGCTTGCTGGTTCCGACAAAAGATTAATGATTTACAAAATGGCTGCCTCTAACCAAATTTCATCGAGATATCTCTAAAACTGAGGGACTAGTTTGCGTTCAAACAGACACGACTTAGCTCACCGCCCTGATCATTTTGGTGATCTCAGAACTGTTAAATAATGATTACTAATCGTAAAGATTACCGATTTGATTAGGTATTTTCTTGAGAATCCATTCAATCACTGATTATCATTGCTATCAAATTTTTGATGATTATTTTCCATAAAAAAATCACGATTTCTTACGATTATTAAAAAAAATAAAAAATAATCAATAAAAGTTGTTTTAATTGCTTTAGATTATATTTGATTATTTTTTTCAGTATTTTTTTAGAAGCACATCAACAATTCTGAAAAAAAATTAAAAATAATCTAAAAATCAAAAGTATTCAAAACAACTTTTTTTATTTTTTCCTAATCGTAATCAACTAACAATTGCCCTTTCTTGAAAAACAACTAAAACAATCATTACCGTTTAATTATTTGGTTACTAATTACTAATCAAATTTAAGAGGTCTGGGTGAGCTTCCTTAAAAAAAAATATTTAAAATGGGTCAGTTATTTCGAAACAAGTCCTCCGAAGATTGTGGCTTTTTTCAACCACTTAATAAGAAGAGAGAAATTTGAGTGTCGTTGGGCTCAAAAAATAAGAGAAAGTTTTAAAAAATTGTGGAGTAGTAAAGAAAGTGTGAAATATGTATATTGGAACGATTTTTCGTCATTCGATTTCGAGAACGACACTGATGATGGCACAACGCCGAAACCGGTTTGTCTCAAAACCAAATTTGACAAGGGATGACGAAAAATCGTTCCAATATACATCAATCATTCACCCTGTCGGAAAAACAACAAAACAAAATAAAAAAGTGTGAAAGGGTTTACGCATACATCAAAATAGTACACGCCAAGAAAACTCAAGACCGGAGCTTCTTCAGGCTAAAAAAATTCTTATGTAATTCCTCTCAGAAGGTAAGAACTAAAGGAGATGGATTTCCCACGGTAATCACTGAGACGATCCGGACATATGTGTAGCCAAGAAGGTCGAAATGGACGAGTGCTGGAATGTGAGATAGGTTTTGGAAGAATTTATCTTCTTTGTATGTCGAAAATACTCGCCCGCCGTGGAGTTTTTGTAATGCAGCTGGCCTACCAAACCGAAGATCCTACGCTCAAAAATGTTATTTGCCCCTCGGCAGTGGACGACAAAACTCCGAGTATATTTCTGCCACACGGCTAAAAATTTGAGCCGTGCATGAAAGAGCTTTTTAGAAAAAATTTATTTGCATTTGCATAAACCTTTCGGAGTCGGCATAAAACATGTAGTCCCATAAACTTGCAGGCAAAATAAGAAGCTGTCCCCCACAATTTGGTAGAGAATCTTGAATCTCTTTGCCCTATATGTTTCCTGGGTAATCTTATAGGAGTGGTTTTGAATACTAAGACTCAGTAGGTAAGAGCGGTCTAGGAGGACATCAAAGAGTTTCCACGACAAACGTGTGGTAGCATCGAACAAAATGGAGCACATATCTTTAAAGGATAAATAGCTAAGAAGGTTAGTGAGATATAACTACCCCACAAGGAACCGGATAGCATATGACATACGGATACTAATATCTCCAACATCACTATAGAACGTCGTGGCGAAGTTTTTCATTACAAAAAGAATAACAATAAAACTGTGCACTGGAAAGTCTAGTCTAGAAATACTTGTGTTCACTTCGAATTTAAAATTGGTGACAGAAATTTATCTGACCTTTGAGAAAGAATAAATATCAAGAACCTACTATTATATTACACATCAGTGTACGTGTTTTATAAACGGTTGTATGTATGTGTGTGTATTGCGTGTAATTTTTTGCAATTTTAAATTGCCTTTGTAGCACAATTTTTGGTGCATTCAACTCAACAAACGAAGCCCGCATGCTACCAAATTTATACTCAAAGGAGCTAAGCGCAAAGACTGTATTAGCTTTTTTGTCTAACGGTACATAGTAAGGGCATAAACGAATGGAGGTAGAGTTAAGTATGCTTTTATATGAGAAACAAGAAATTGATTAAGAAATGTCAATCCGCCTCTCCATCCGTCCATCCATATGTGATATCGGATTATAGCCACACAAACTTTTTATGTATAGCACATTTTGAAAAAAAAAAAAAAAAACGATTTTTTCTTAATACCCACTTCAATCACAATATTTTTGAAAGTTTCATTGAAGAATATACAAACCAATATCCCTACGAAACACTATTTTATTCAAATCTTTATTGGTTTTCAAATGTTCAATTATGCAATTAATTTTTATATAAAATTTACATACCAATAAAAACTTGAATATAACTTTTTCAAAACAACCAGTACAGGGAAATTGTCACTAAAAATTTCGGCGAAAAAGCAGTATGAAAAGCTGCATTTGGTTTTTGTATTTTTTAAATTTAGACTCCTGTGAAATAAAATGAAATAAAATAAAATAATATAAAATAAAGCAAAATAAAATAAAATAAAATAAAATAAAAAAAGAAAAATAAAATATAAATTAATTAATAACTATAGCCTGTATATGTTTGTTGCTTTCAATTTTTCCTCTAATCAAACATAATAATAATTAACTAAGAATTATTATCAAGCGGTCTTAAGCTCGTTGAACTTACAAAGATATGTAAAAGTAAATCAAAATAAAATAAAATGAAATAAAATTAAAAAAATAAAATAAAATAACATGAAGCAAAATAAAATAAAATAAAATAAAATAAAATAAAATAAAATAAAATATAATAAAATAAAATAAAATAAAAGGGAAGGGAAGGAAAGGAAAATAAAATAAAGGAAAAGAAAAGAAAGGAAACAAAAAAAAATGGAAGTGAAGGAAAGCATCAGGAAAAAAATACTATCGATAAAGAGAATAAAATGAAATTAATTAAAAAGAAAGAAGGAAAGGAAAGAAAAAGAAATGAATGGAAAGGAAATAAACGGTAAGGTAAGAGAAGGAAAATAAATAAAAGAAAATTAAGTAAAGCAGCATCAGAGAAAAATATGGAAATAAAAGTGAAATTAATGGCTAAGCAAGAAAAGAAATAAGAATAAATAATAATAAAGGTTATAAATAGGGACTGTCAAAAGAAGAGAAAATCGAAGAAAATGAAAATTAAAGGAAAAGAATAAAATAAAGTTTTGTGGTTGGATCTCAACCACTGGACGATCTCTGGTTTAAATAAAATTATAAAAATAACAATTTACAAAAACAACAAAAAGCCGTCGGTAAGAAAAGATGATAACAGAAAAATTAATTAAAAATAATTTTGCATCAATTATGTTTTAATTCCGAAGTGTAATTGTGTTTCGAAAGTCCTACCTTGCACACTATTTGATGTGTCATAATATGTTTCCCGTATAACGAGAAACATTTTTGGTAAAATTGCAGTTTATAACCACGCCCATTTTTGACAATAGCGCTATAAAGGTGCAAAAGTAAATTGAAAAAAACCAATATATCTGCAACCAAAAGAGTAAAAACAAGAAAACTAGACACAGCAAATTTAAGTATGTTAAAATAAAATATAAGTGGGCGTGGTAACGTCTATGTCTGAACTCGCGATTCCAATTTCCCTTAACTTATACATATATTCTTAAGTTATATATATATATTATACAAATTCGTGAATGCGTTTTCTGTACTTGTGGCCATTAAACTGCCAAAAAAGGAGTAATCGGTTGATAACCACGCCAACCTTCTATATAATGATGTTGGTGAATGGCAGGTAAGGACAAAATAACTCAAAATTTGTTGCTAAAGCTCACAGCTGAGTATATAACGTTCGTTTACAATCGGAGTTAGACTTCCTGACTTGTTGTTGTTGTTTTTGTTTATTTTCTTGCAGCAATTGTTGGCAGTAATATTAATACTGCTAGTAGCATTATAAACTGCTGTTAAGTTGCTGATGTTGCTTGTTGTTGCTATTACTGCTACGCCATCATCTTATTTGGCACGAGTAAGGGTCTAACCACGGTTTATATATATAACTTGGTGACATCTAAAAGCTGTCGATAATAACCGCAATCTGGTGTTTTATTTTATTTAAAAATTTTCTTCTTTTTATTTTTTTTTGTTGCTGCGACAACATTTGTGGCATTGCAAGCAAACGCAGCCATTTTTGCAACGCCACCACGTGCGGAAGGTATTGGCTTGAATTTCCTTTGGTAAACGTAACGGCAAAATTGTACGAAGTCACATTTTGGCGATAAGCGAAATGATGTTCTTCTTCCGTTTCTTGGCTTGGCGCTTGACGACATTTGGCAAGGAAGCCACTTGAGCCGCTAAGTATGCGGGTGCTGCGGGATGCAAGCGCTGTTAGCTAGTTGCCTGTTAGAAGACCGCTAATGCGACAGGGTAAAGCGATAAGGATTTCGTTTGTGTATTTTCTTGAGTTCTCTTTCTTTTTTTTTTGGATAAATGCTAAAGTAGTTAAGCGTCGCAGCGGCAGGCATGGGTGGTTTGCTAGAAATAGAGCAAGAAGCGCGATACTTCGAAATCGTCAATTTAGGTGTAGTAGCTTAAGTATTTACTGTAATGCTATTTAAAGTGTTGGTAATCGTTGCAAAATAAGTTTTACATATTAAATACAAGTTGCATAAGCAGTGAAGGGCATTGAAAGCACTTTGGTCAAGTGGTATTTGAACGAGCAAGATGCAGAGTAATGATATTGAACTTTACTAGAGGTCGTTCGGATGTGTGGGAAGCACGAGCAATACGCTTTTTAAAAAATTATGTTTCATCACTCCGTTTATATGCTTGTAATGTGTACACTACAAAAGGTCGGAGGTCTTTTAATCACTGAAGCTACCTAAGGTCAAAAGTTCGCTTACTGCGAAAGGACTTAAATTAAAACCATTCCTTGAAGTTCGTTACATTAAACTAACGAACAAAACAAACAAATATTTAACCCACATTATGTTTGTCTGCACTTCAACTGTCCGGAAATCAGTTATGCCCTTCATGGGTAGGTTCCGAGTGCAAAGAAAGAAAGAGAGATTTACTCTTTTCTATAAAATATCGTCAAGTGAATAGTAGAAAAGATGGAAGGACCAAGTGGAGACCGATTTGCGATCCCGCGGTGTTTCCAATTGGCGCCAGTTGGCGCAACGAAGAAACGACTGGCGAGCTATGTTGGACGGTCAAAATCGCCCAGGCGGTTAGATGACCATTTAAAGAAGAAGAAGAAGAATAGTAGAAATCATTAGCCTTAACAAAACGCCTCAAGTGCTGTCCACTCTGCCCTGAATAAAGAAGTTCAACGGAGAATTACTCCGGCCAAAAAATAGTACTTTGAGCTGAGTAGGCAACTGAGAAGTAAAATTTCTACCTACCAACGAAGGCCATATTTTTGGGGTTAGATTAGATTTGGTTGAGCTGCCTGCTAATAGTGATAATCATAAAAATAATAGGGCGCGATATACCGCAGAGAAGATAGCTCCTCAAATTGTGGTGTACTTGGGACTTTCGGTATGGTAAGTCACTATACCAAGGCGACCGCTTAGAAATGAGACAGCCCAGAAATGACAGCTCACTCATGTCTTAAATGGACTCATGCACTGTAGCGCTTAGAAGTTAAGAAATATGAAGCATCATGCTGAACAGCGCTAAAATGGCGTTGGTGTTTTATGGTTCCATTAAGTTACGGTAAGTTTTTAGTTCACGGAAATACCTTCTTCCGTCTCCAAGCTAAGAAAATAAACTTGTAATATTCGACTGCACCCGAATACAAACCTTCGTATTTGTTATACCTAGTAGTGCTACCTACACAAGGTATATTAACTTCATCTCCGAGCGCTTTTTAAAATAGGCGAAATCGAATGATAGCCACGCCCACTTTTTGTATATAGAATATTTTCGAAAATACAAAAAAACTTATTATTCAGTACATAATACACATACGAGTATAAGGATAAAAATAGATGTGAACATTAACGTTAAGGCAGAAAATAATGGTTTCAAGAAATTTTTGAAACTGGGAATGGCACCGCCTACTTTTGATGAAGTCAAATTTAGAAATAGTATTAATCATAAATCAAAAACCGTTCCAGATATCGAAACGAAATTTAGCACACATATTTATATTAATACAAGGTATGTTCCGGAAAAAATGGGTGAAATCGGTTAAGAACCACGCCCACTTTTATATGAAAGATTTTGAAAAGTATCATAGATATATTTAATAGGCAATAACTTTGCGTACAAAAGCTTTATATCATTTATATTTCACTTTCAAAGTGTCTGTGAAGGAAGAAAGTCGAAAAATTAAAATTTTGAAAATGAGCGTGGCCCCGCCCCTTTTATAGTGGATTATTCCACAAAACTTTTCATGCCATAGCTATAACACAAAATGATTTGTCGAAACATTATTTGGCGAAAATGTTGTATAAATGGGCGAAATCGGTCAACGGCTACGCCCAGTAGCCAGTAGTTCTAAAAAGCTTGTTTGTAGAATGGAAAACGCATATATATATCTATAACTTTGCAAGCTATATCAATAAAATCAAGCACACAAAATAAGATTTTTAAGCAAACAAATAATAAGGGCGATGACCTGAGTCGATTTAGCAATGTTCGTCTCTCCGTCCGTCTGTCCGTCTGTCTATTTGAACGCAAATATTTCAAGCATAAAATGTGCATGCTTGGTATTTTGAATAAATGTGGCTAGCAGTTGTTGGTCGCGGCCGCCGTGGTTTTGCGGTAGTGTTGCCGGCCCACCACACCGACGTGCCAAGGTTCGAGTCCTGGGGCTGATAACATCAAAAGTGGTTTGAAAAAGTTTTTCAAAACGGAGTCGCCGTTCGGCATTGGTTTGGTAAACTCTTCGAGTGTTTTTCTCAGCAAAAATGCATCTCCTTTGCAGATGCCTTTTCAAGTCGACAAAAATCTGTAGGTTCAATTTGTAAGAAAAAATTCAAAACGGCACAACACAAATTGGTAGGGAAGCTCGGCGCAAAAATCTCTTAGGAGGTTTATGATGAAATACCTGTTGCATATCGCGCCATACATTTATATTTTTAATACCTTTCATGAACATGAAATGGTATATTAACTTTGGTCCGCTGTTTGTAACGTTTAGAAATATAAGAGATAGACCCACCATTAAGTATACCAAATTGATCAGGACGATGAACTGAGTTGATACAGCCATGTCCGTCTGTCCGTCCGTCCGTCTGTTTGAACGCAAACTAGTCAATCAATTTTTATGATATCTCGATGAAATTTGGCACACGGATGTATTTTTGTATTATATTAGACATTTGTCGGATCCGGTATAATCGGGTCACTATAGCATATATCTCCCATACAACCGATCGTTCAAATAAGAGGGTTATGACCATTTCTCCCTCATTTTTAAAGATTAAAATTTGAAACTTGGTGAGATATTTTCTTATGGATAGTAAAAGATTTCGTAAAAAAGTCAGCAAGATCGGAGCTATATATAGTATATATCCCATACAACCGATCGTTCAGATAAGAGGATTATGGCCATTTCTCCCTCATTTTAAAAGATTAAAACTTGAAACTTGGTAAGATATTTTCCTATGGATAGTAAAAGATATCGTAAAAAAAATCACCAAGATCGGAGCTATATATAGTATATATCCCATACAACCGATCGTTCAGATAAGAGGATTATGGCCATTTATCCCTCATTTTGGAAGATTAAAACTTGAAACTTGGTGAGATATTTTCTTATGGATAGTTAAAGATTTCGTAAAAAAGTCAGCAAGATCGGAGCTATATATAGTATATATCCCATACAACCGATCGTTCAGATAAGAGGATTATGGCCATTTATCCCTCATTTTGAAATATTAAAACTTGAAACTTGGTGAGATATTTTCTTATGGATAGTTAAAGATTTCGTAAAAAAGTCAGCAAGATCGGAGCTATATATAGTATATATCCCATACAACCGATCGTTCAGATAAGAGGATTATGGCCATTTATCCCTCATTTTGAAATATTAAAACTTGAAACTTGGTGAGATATTTTCTTATGGATAGTTAAAGATTTCGTAAAAAAGTCAGCAAGATCGGAGCTATATATAGTATATATCCCATACACCCGATCGTTCAGATAAGAGGATTATGGCCATTTATCTCTTATTTTGAAATATTAAAACTTGAAACTTGGTGAGATATTTTCTTATGGATAGTTAAAGATTTCGTAAAAAAGTCAGCAAGATCGGAGCTATATATAGTATATATCCCATACAACCGGTCGTTCAGATAAGAGGATTATAAAAGAAAATTAAATGTATGGCTGACAAAGTTTTAGAGAACTTTAAACAATGCGTATTTAAGTTTGCACATATTCATGAAAGGTATAAAACCTTCGGCACAGCCGAAGACAGCGCCGTCCTTACTTGTTTTAAATTCATTTACCCTTCAAAACTCATAACAGAAGTGTTTTTATTGAAAACAATCATCTGGCTTTATAATAACTACGAACTGAAAAGTATTAAAGTAGACCTGCATAGATTGGGATGTCATAATAGTTCGCTACTAGGTATTGGTATATAATGTTCGATTCCACGCGATCTTAGACCTCCTTACTTGTTTTTAATTTAAATCTGTTATTTCCATGAGCACCAGACGCTCCTAAGGACATGTTTCGTATGATATTAATTCCAGGATACCAGCTTGAAACTTTTTTTGTATCTTTGTTTTTTTTTTTCACTTTTAAGAAACGCTGATATTTTGTTTAAAAAGTCTCGACTTAGGTACTTACAATTCACATAAGAGCTTACACAAACCCACGCATATAAGTAGGTACACGTGTCCATTGTTACGTATGTGAAACATGTGCGAACTCTTGTCTGAATGTTCATACTAGATATTTACGTGATATGCAGATTTGTGTTCACATTTATTTGGTCATAAATTATAATCAAATCCTAGTCAGGCAAGCGTACATAGTACCTATCAAGTGGCAAAAACACGCATATCCATTCACCACTAACGCGTCCGTGTAGTAAAAATAAGAATCAATGGAAAAACAGAAATATTAAATGCCCACAAATCGTTATTGGCCTCATTGGAATGTGATAAAAATATTTATTTGGCAAATGGAAAAAATTGTGAAAAAATATAAAAATAAATATATGAATGCTACAAAATACAAATTCTAGTACAAAAATATTTTATTTATGAAATACGTACACGCATAGATTTTGAAAGCATATCACATGTAGTTTGGGTTAGTAAACGTTGAGGGTCACATACGCAAAAGCGCGTCTATTTACATGAGCACAATGTCAGTAAATTTGACTACTAAAGCTAACCTCAAAGCGGACATTTTTGTATGCGTTTATTTAACCGCATTTTTATCCACTAACTAACCGAATATGTTAACGAATAGAAGCTGCAATGCATATTGGGCAGTGGGGAAAATGATAGTTGCGGTGAATCAAAAAATAATACTTCCCTGCAGTACTTGAAGCGAGATCTCTTCAGACGTTGAATAAGAGAGTACACTATTTGACATCCTTTTGAAACAATAGAACATATTTTTTTCGTCTTATGCTACTCTTTGTGGAGGACAAGCAGAGATATACCTAAGCGATGAATTAGAGAGTACTCCGCTTAACATCGTTTCGGATATGGCGAATTAATATACCTGGTGATGGCATAGAAACAGCTGATTGCTTGTTCTTCCTGCACATTTGTACCTCAGAATGTCAGTAAAAGAAAATGGGAACTGATTTGTTAACATTCACCAAGGTTGTTCCTTTATCTTCTCTTTTACTTTGACATTTCGAGTTACAAACATCTGAGTCGAATCAGGGCGAATATGTTTGAGTTCGCTTTGCTATCACCATTTATAGATTCGCCTTGGTTTCGGATCGATAACAGAAATTTTTACACTCTGTGCTCCGAGTATACTTAACTTGAAGCAATAGCGGAGACTTCCTTAAGTTATTAATAAAAGATTACTCTCTTCTGTATATTTTTGGGGCGAAAGTAGAGCTTTCTCCAACTTCTACTCCAGGCTAACAACCTTTTGAGTAAGCCGAATTTCTCTGTCAGCAAAAGCAAAAAAAATTTCAGCAAAAGAAAAAAGTTTCAGTCGGTGTGTGTATACAGCAACTAATTCGCCGTGATATCACCTGGTATAAATTCGCCTTGAGTCCTACAAAATATACTATTTAATTCAGATTCGATACCATTTGTGGTTGTTGATTTTTATTAAATGAATGTTATTTTGCGCCATTTTCCATAATTCATCCCTTCTTGCTGGTATTTATGAGTTTTCCTTCATTACTCCTATTCCTTCAGTTGCTTCCATAGAAGGCTTGAGGCATGATTCTCCAAAGATCTTTCATTGGTCGTTTAGGGACAATGTAAAATGTTTCCCTCATTATTCTCCTAGGAGGTTTACTGAAATTATCCAAACCCGCCCCCCCCATCACTCGATTGTGATTCTTAAAAAAGTAATAACAAAAGTCTCTTATTGGATGTGAAAGGAAGTGGGCGGTATATTTCTTGTGAGTTCAATCTTGGTGGTTCGGACAAATGATTAAAATATTACAAACTAGTAAACACGGCCACGCTTCGATGGGTCTCAGGCTTATATAAGAATGAACTCGATTTTAATCATTATATCTTTCATACCAGTTACATATCTTAAACTTAATTACATCACCTATTTCAGCACTCATTATCACGTTTAGTTTGATACTCATATTGTACTAAGACATTTAGGGTCACATTGGACCATATATTAGTCGATATCTCCAAAGAGGGTCGGGTTATCGAAATAACGGATATCTAAAATTTTAAGTTAGACGTGTAGTAATGCAATGGTAAAACTTCCATTAAATTAAATTCAGCAGTGCTTAAGTGATGCGCGCCCAACCATACAGGCATGCAGACAGAAAGCCAAAGCGACAGACAAAAATTTTAAAATTCATTAGGCCAAGTCAATATTGGTTTAATAAAGATTTTGGGCTGATTTAGCTCAAAGTATGGAAATTATGGCTACGGATTGAAACTACGATATCCGATTTTCGACAAGTTCCCCTACATAATATACTGTAAGAAAATATCTTCATCAACATTTTAAAAAAGCAAACATAACACATTTATTTAATATCTGAGCGGTGGCAAACACTTTAAGCATTCACGATGAAAATAACTAGGCATAAAAGCTGAAAATTTAGGTTTTGGTGAAGAGAACAAAGTTCCGTCATTAAAAAAAAACTTTAAATTTAAAAGGTTAAAATTTCTAATATTAGAAAATTTTCAAAATGGAAAAAATTTAAGTTCACCATTAAATTTTGGACTAAAATTTTCTTGTATTATACCTCTGATATATCTAGAATTTTTATTATTTTTTTTTTGGTTACATTTTTGTTTTTACATTCCACTAGCACCAACAACAATTTTCAATGATCAAATTTGTGTAATTTTGGGTTTAATTAATTGAACTCAACTAGAAAGTTAAAACAATTAAAAAAATACGCATTTGCAAATAATGATTTGAACAAGATGTTTCTAGGATTTAACTGACAAATACCAAATAGCTAATTTCATTTCCTTTTGAAATTGGCTTATACACAACGGATTTCAAATACTCTGGAAAGAATTGACTTTGACCGCTAAACTTGTACTGATTGCTGCCCGTCATAACTTACAAGAGCTTTTGAGTTTAAAACACCAACTAATAAAACTAGATAGAGGTAATGAGTCAAGTTGCTGGGCTACAATTAACTAACCACTGAGTGTAGAAGATCTGACAAATATCAACGTTAAGAAATTTGTATAGGACTTCAACACAAATTTGTTTCTTAAAATCTGGAACACGTCTTACAAAAAAATCTTACAGATCATTTTAAAAACACTTCACGGAAAATCTGCGGTCGAAAATATAAACGAGAACACTATACAAGGAATATTTACAGAAAACAGAGACCTGTCTCAAGTAAAAGGCTTAACTTATCAGAGAAAATAATAAATGTACTGGTTCCTAAAATAAAAAAAAAAATTCGTATTATTAAAATGCGTATAAGCACAAAAAACCAAAAAAATTCAGTTCTGTCCCAGTGTTCAAGCGCGAGAACAGCAAACCACCAATTTTATCATATCACCAAAAACTATGCAGAGAGTGAAAAAAATTAAGAATATCAACAGAATGAAAAAACACACAAAGGGCACGATGCACACAAATAACGGACGATATGGTTGCCACATGTCACACGGTGACTGAATTCTAAAACAAAAAATTGTGATAAAAGTTGAATTCCGTTGTAAAGTTGATAGTTATTAGGAACGTGTTTCAAATAAATATTTAAGCTTTTCATGTAAAAGTAATGTGACTATATACACACAATAACATAAAGTTAGGATGAATGTATATTTTATAAGCACCGGATGATAAATGACAGTTTTTTATCAGATTTTTATGTGCTAAAAATTTTCACATAGTGAAAATAGTCAAAATGGGCAAAAAAAGAAGAAAGTGACTAAAATAAGGATGCGAGTGCAGGTGAGCGGAGGAAATCGGGAAAAAATATTGTAACAATGGAAAAGAGAAAATGTAATGCAGAATGCAAAAAAAGTAAGATACAATAGCGTAAACAAAATAAATATAAAGAAAAACAAAAAGGATATAGGTTCAAAAAACCAACGAACATTGGACCAGCAAAATATATACCACCGCCACACTGGTTAAAAAAAAAAAAAAACAAAAAGAAAATGCCACTCATAGTACACTAAAAAATAAACATTTACTGCAACAAAATGGCGCATCAATTTACAAAATAGACAAACAAAAAGTAAACCGAAACTCAAACCCAAATTTCGAATGACTACGTACCAACATACGCCAATAGGGCATCATATCAAATGCAAACGAAACGAAACTTAAAAGCTAACAAAGAATGCAAAACGAGCAGCAAGTTCTAGCAAAAGAAAAGTAAAAAAAAAACAGCAAATAGATGAAAACACTATAAAGTAGTAAAGCGAAAAATTAAAACAACAAAACAAAAATCATTCAACAACTGTAAGTTATCAAATTGAACGAAACGAAAGGAATGCATAGACAACAAAAGCGGAAGTTACGCTGACAAAAAAAAAAAAAATAAAATAAAATACAAAAAAATCATGAAAAAGGAAAAAAAGTGAAAAAAAAATGAATTTAAAGTGAGAAGAAATAAAAAAAAATTTTATAAAAAGGAGTGATGAAAAAACATGACGTTGCATACGTTAAAAGCTAACTTGTGAATTGGATGATAACGTTCGCTAAAAATGGCGCACAGAAGTGGCTGCAGCCTTGGAGTCAAGTGGTGTAAACGAACACAAAATGGGGCAAAAATTAACAAAAAATACATATGTATAGACATATGTAGATAAATATACGTGCCGTATATATTTACTATATTCTTCATATTAATAACAAAACCAGACTTTTCACTACCCTAAAGAAAAATTTCAAAGTAAAGGGTTAGATACTTCGTATCCCGTACCATTCACAAAATCAATAGTCAATCTGCAACGCTGCCCTCCAACTTTTCGATAAGGTTAACTCTGAGGTAGTATACAAATTTAGTAGAAAAGAAAAAAAAGCAGGTATGAAATACACTTGGATGTTGTTTTCCTTTCTTATAACTTGACCCTGGGACATTTGGTATGTTAAACAAACACACTAATTCCTGTATTACAGTGATGGCCGCGAAGTAGTTTGCGAAGAAACTCATTCGAGGGTTATATTTGCATGAAGCGTTTTTTGAAAAATATTTAAGAGGTTTGCATTCATAAGATCTTAATGAATGTGCCACTTCGAAAACGAAATTAAGCCTTTGATAAGTTTAATCTTTATTTCAATAAGTTTTTAAAATTTTTACTTTACGTACGTTATGTACGAAACTGCGGCAAAGAAAAAAAATTTTTTTTTTTTGAAAATTGTATTCATATTATTTTTAAGAATGGTAATAAAAAAAAATACTTTAATATTAAACTTTAGAAGTCTTACGTTGCTGGTTTAGAATTTTTTAAGTGATCTTATTTTTTTCCAAACTGCCACACAATTAAAGTTGTACAGCTGCATATAGTCTTGTGAGATATTAACAAAAGGGTTAACAAAAAGGTTCAAAAAAAAAAAAAGAAATGATTTACAAAAAAAATTACAAGGAAAACATGGAAACGAAATAATGGCCGAATTAGCCTAGACTTAGACTTAGCTTGACTTGAGAACCCTATATCTAACAAATAAGCAGCACGTGTGCGTAGTTACCCGGAAAAGAACTTAGCTTAGAAACTTGGAAAACTACAGATTTTTGATTTCCAAGTTAAGTTCAAGGAGAGGCGTGAGAGAACTGTACTACCATATACATTTTTTATACAATAATTTTACTAAAATTTCTTCATATATTGTTTAGTTATTAAATTTATGGATGAATGAAATTTATATGGCAATAAGGAAGCAATATGTCAAATAAAAATTTTTTTAAAAAGATGACGCGTTGACTCTCAGTACTCTTGTAAGCTAAGTCAAGTTATTCTAAGTTTAGCCTAATTTGGCCATAAACGGCGACCTCCGCTATCACTAGGCGTAGAAATACACTGCTGCAATCACATCTACCTATTATTATCGTGGCTAATATAGTGTTGAGAGATCCGACCCTGTTAAGTCCCAGGTTTGCAAGGCCTTCCTTTACTTCAAGAGCCGGTCCACACCAGCCCATCAACCAGGCTTGATTTTAAGGTTGGATGTAAGAGACTATTACTATGCTATTACCAGTGATGTCGGCAAACCGTTGGGATAGCGTAGATATTGGGTCGTTGAGTCCGAGAGTCGTATCGATAAGAACATGGCTGAAAAAAATCACGCTCTTACTCCACAGGCCTTTTTTAATTCTTGAGTAAGTCCTTTACTTTCGAATTTTCTCACTCATTTTCATTAAAGGTGGTTAGAAAACTATTAGAGAGCCGCAAGTTTTGACCATCAAAAGAGGGAGAGTAAAACCTTAGTATTTTGAAGAGCTTGCGTTAAGAATAGCTTAGAATAATAATAATAAAATATACTTAATTTTCTCCACCATAGAGCTGACCCTATCCAATTTACAATATGGTCTGCAACACCAGAACATATGGAGCACCTTCTTATGCTTCAGAGTCTCCAGTTAATGGCGCCTCTTTTTGAAAATATTTCTTTCAGCATTGTCCCATACACAATAGGTCATGACAAAAATAATGACTATTGATATGAAAAGAGCTTTTGAATTTTTCCATATATTTACTGTCACAATTATAACAATAGTCATGGAGAGAAATTTCGCCAGACAAGCCGTTTTCGAGTAATAAAAACATACGTATTTTTTCGGTTTCAAGTTTTTATTTCGGAAATTTGTCAAAAAAGCCAAATTGAATATAAAAATAATATAAATGCAGCTTCTTAAAAGTAATTTATTGGCAAAAAAAAAAAAAGAGTTGATAGTTAAAAAAATGTGTTTTTTTATACAGGCTAGTACATACATACTATCACAAAATTGGCATAGTTGTACTTACCAGCAAATACTGATGTGGAATTGTGTTGCGGATCATATGGACATACGGCTTGGCCGCTTTTGGTCGCCTCCTGGGTATAGTTGTTATCGTTGATAATATATGTATTGCACATGGGTCGAAATGAATTGGTGCCACACACGAACAAACGACCCGGCGACGTCACCACCATGATGCGAATGTAATTTTGACATGTCTCCTGTTACATTACAAAAGGCAAAAAACAATAGAAAAGAGAAAAAATGGAAGAAAATACAGAACAGCATGAGTATACATTGTTTTGGCTTGGATCTGAGGGAATTAACTCAATAAAGTGTGAGCGTTAAAAAATTGTAGGCAAAAATTGAAAAACAAAAACAGAGAAAGTTGCATAAAATCGGTGCCACACCCTATTAAGACTGCATAAATACTCAACAATATTTTAAAGCAGATTTTTGGGTTTTACATTTTGTTGTTGCCTTTTTTCAGGCCTCTGTGTAGTATATAACACAGAGTAAAATCGGTTAGCGCGAAGTTTGACTGTCAGTGTTTCCAAAGAGGAAAATGGTAGGGATACCGGGTTAAGTTGACTGAAAACATTTGCAAAAGATTCCATGGAAACAATAGTGTTACTAACATTTAAAGAGAGTGATCTATAAGTGATCCCTATATTTTATTTTATTTTTTGTAGCATACTCATAGGGGTTAAAAATATGTAATTAATTTCTTTGACATACTTTTAGGAGGTATAAGATATGTCGGACAGTACGGGGGTCATAAATATGACTAAGACTGGTTCAGCTTTTTCAACAGAAACATGGTAGTCCTATTATTATCCCTACAATCTATTTCCCGAGAGACGCCAAAAGTTAGCAAAGCAGCGAACACCCACCGTTCGGGTCTACAATTTTTAAGCTAAGATTCGCTTCATGTGGTACGACTAAACGCATATCGTCCTATTGAGCTACTCTCGGGAATACTTCAAAAGATCAAATTTAAACCATTTTGACTTAGAGAGCGGGTAAAATGAACGATGCGCAAAGAAAGAATGAAATTAACAGTCACAGAGCTGAGGTAACGCACAGAGGATAAAGCTCGAGAAAATCATAAGGTTAAAAGTGGACTGAGAATTGGTAAAGTAGGAAAATTGGGATTCGAAGTGAATAAGAGTGAAACCGGGATAAATATAGAGTGATACCAACTCAGAGAAAATAGATCGACGAAGAGGAGAAATGGGGCAAACAAGTGAATGCAGTGGTAGTTGGAGATCCAGGTGTGAAAGGAGATATATGCAGCCAGAGAGAAGGCTGGCATAGTAAGGAACGCAGGAGAAAACTCTAAAGGATTAGCATAAGGCCAGCTCGCGTGACGTCGCATACTATAAAATTGTTATATGAAAAAGCTCCATGCAAGGTAAGGCTCCTTATGGCGCAGTAAAGACTTCAAGGTGAAGGTTTGTTGACCAGATAGCTAACAGCCGTGGACTAAGCACTCCCCAAAACCTTCAGGGAGTGCTTTTGCAGTTACAACAACAACAAGCACGTTGAGAAGTATTTAGAGGAGTTTCATTATCAGACAAGAAAGCTAAAGATATTTATCATTACATAGAAACTCTACTAAAACCTTATCCAAAGTAAAACTAAGACCTTCGAGTAACGATTCTAGTTTCATAGGGACAGTCTCTTTACCACAACTTTACACCACATTAAATATGAGATAAGACCCGTATTTAGAGAGAGGAAGGAATTGAGTATATTTTGAACACTTCCAAAGCTAGCGAATGCAAAAAAGGAGATATTGCTATAGAAATTACTTTACGAAAAAGGTAAAGGAAGCAAGTGTAAGGCGAATTAAGACCGATCACTGCACTTGAAACTCAAATTTAGTGTCGAGCTTAAGACGTTTCAAAACATTTTGCTAGACTCTACTGGCCAAGCAGGTCTGAATTTTTCGGCTCTCATGAACGTTCACCAACGGTTTGAACTGGACATCAATGAAGTGATAAATGATTTCGATGCGAATATTTAAATGACTTAGCTTTATTTTAAAATCTCTATCTCTATGGCGCGATATACAACAGGTATATCATCATAAACCTCCTAAGAGATTTTTGCGCCAAGCTTCTCTTCCAATTTGTGGTGTGCCGATTTGAATTTTCCCTACAAATTGGTGGGACCTACAGTTTTTTGCCGACTCCGAACGGCATCTACAAAGGAGACGAATTTTTGCTGAGAAGCCTGTCATGGCAGAAATACACTCGGAGAGTTTGCCAAACCACTGCCGAGGGCGACCCCGTTTTTGAAAAACTTGTTTCAAATCACTTTTGATGTTACCTGCACCAGGGCTCGAACCATGGACCTTCGGTGTGGTAGGCCGGCAACACTACCTTCACACCACGGCGGCCGCCGTACATATTTAAGTATTTGCATTAGAGTTTTAAGATTACTTTTCTTTTTTGTTGTTTGTGTGGAATATTTCGTTTTAATCGAAATTTTTTGATTAAAACCAGTTTAAAGAAAATGCTAAAAAAGTGCTAGGTTATAAAGCATACAATGCTGGTATACGAGAAAACAATTTAGAAATGCGGATTCAAAACCTACTCTTCAGTGGCTAGTTTTCGGTGGTATACTACAAGCAAATCTTCAGCCACCTATTGCTTACCTCTGTGTGTTAAAAAGCGATCATACTACTAGCATAGACTCAGAACCATCACGAATATTCATGTTAAGTTTTTATCAGAACTTTTCTTCCTAAAAAAATGTTATATACGAGTATTTAATTTCAATTCATTTCAGTTGCAAATGTTGTAGTAAAATATTTATTTATTTAACAGCGAAAAAAGGTCAAATGTCGGCCATATTGTTTTTTCTACTCGTCGCTAGGTACCGATGTACATGCACTCAGTCGCACACACACACATACACACAATTGCCTTTCACCAGCTCGACTTGACTATAAAATCAAGAGAATCAACAAAAAATAAAAACAACCAAATACAACTATCATATATATACAACAACAAAAATAACAACGAAATGCATTGTCATCATCGTCATCGTCACGAAGCCCATCACGACAAGCACTCAGGCACCATGGCAGTTAGACATTCATGCAGGTAGATAACAACACAAAAGTTTCAACTGGAAAAAAATCTGTTATGTAATTTCCATTTTTGGTTTCCAAAAAGTTTCATTGTTGTTATCATTGCAGAAATGCGCGACGATTTCATTTGATGCAGTTGCTTGTGTCAGTGGGAATATTTCAGCACAAAAACATTTGTTAAGTCGTTCGAAATGGTGCTGAATACAAAGTATTCGAGCAACTTATCGCTAACAGTAATTGTCGGATATTTACGGTTATTCGTGAGATATGAAGTGCATCCGCAGCTACAACAACTTAACGAAGCGCACATGTGTACGAATTTACTCTATATATTGTGCGTTTCATTTGGAGCACACGAAGTTTATAGTACTTTTTTTAATCGTTTATATACCAACATTTGAATTTAAATATTTTTCGGATAGAATTTTATTTTAAGCGTAGTTTGAATTAATCGAACAAGCAAAGTAAACTTAAAATAAATCTTCGAAAGGCTTTCCGAAATAAATATTAACTCCCATATTCATAAAAAATAAAAAAGTTTTATAAAGCCCTTATAATTCAAAATTTTGCATGGATTTGTCATTTTAAAAAGCTTTATAAACCAGTTTTATTTTTTATGAATATAGGAGCAAGTTTACAAAATTCTGATTTTTCGATTATAAAACATTTGACAATAAGAGCTATATAATCCAAACGGCACGTTGATTAAAAGCTTATTAATCTAAGCCTATAAAAAAAATTTCAAAAGAAGCTTTTTATAAATGTTTTTTCTATAAAGCTATGGCGGTTGTCTCTAAAAATTTTTCCTACTCTATTCAATTAAAACAAACTATAATAATTAATTCAAAAATGATTATTAAAAAAATAAAAAATAAACAATAATAATTTTCATAAAAATTTAAATGTGAAAAATTATTATTCATGGCCTTGAGCTCGTTTCATGAATACTTGAAAATAAACAGGTCATAAATCAACAAAAATTATTGGTATAAAAGAACAAAAACAAATAATAAATAAGTTGTTATCATACATTGAATAATGCAACTTAAACCAATTATTAGCAGATGATTTTTGCTTTTTCGTCGTCATTCTCATCTCAAATATTTTCTGAAAAAAATTGGAAATATTTTAAGTTGAAAAGAAAAAAAAGACAATAATTTTTTTCTGAATTTCCGTAAACATTTGAATTTCGCTTTTAAAGTGAAATGATTTATAACAGTTCTTTCTTGAAGTTTATAAAAAGTTTAAAGTAAACTTTCAAATAAATTAAAACTGAAAAAGCTTATATATCGCTTATTGTAGCAAGTTTTTTAGTAATTTTTAAAAATATTTACCGAAATGCTTGTTGAGTATTTCCTAAATTTTGGTCATATTTTCTAGCAGTGCAAACAAGTTTCGAAAATTTACGACAAAAATTTGAAATATTTTAAAGCGTAAAACCGATAATATAGTCCTTGGGAATTTTTTCACTCTTCCCTTTCCTCTTATTATGAATAATGTTCGAAAAAGGGAAAACCAGCTAAGGGAGAAAAGTAGCTATTAGGAATTTGAGGAAAAGGGAGATTTCGATGTCATCTTTAAGGAATTTTTTCACAGCTAAACTGAAAAGAACTCTACTTTTTAAATCTGCAAACAGGAGAAAGCAAATTAAATATACAAACAAAAATTGTAGATAACGTTTGCGGCAACTCAAGCGTATATGTACTATCTCATAATCCTGTGTTTATTTTCCTGTGGCTCTTATTCGCTTAATTTCTCCCACAAACGTATGAAAAGCAACACTAAAAGTTGTTTTAAATTTTTTTTTCTTTTTTTAAAACGAATTCTTCACAATATTTACATTTTTAAATTTCGTTAACCAGGTTAGAAATCCGTGTATACTATGCCAATTGCCAAAACAGCTGATTTCGAAAATTCGAAATTCGTCTTCCCCAATTATTCTTCTCCCTAGGAAGAATTTTTCCGAGGGAACAAACAAATCCGAGAGAAAATTATTCCGTGAGAATATTTAGAATTGGACTGATATTCCTTTTTATTATTATTGCTGTTTCCGACAGGGTAGAAGTATGAATTTTTCTGGAACGATTTTCCGTCATCCCTTGTCAATTTTGGTTTGGAGACAAACCGATTTCGGCGGGAACGTTAGGACTGATTCTAGACTGGACTTTCTACGCAAGCCGATACGGTCCGACATGTCTTTTAAAACCTATGAGTGCGCTATGCAAATTAAATATGTATATCTACCCATATGATATGCTACATAGATTAAGATTGACTTGTTTTGAATTATGGCTCACTGCCTACGAAAATGAAAAAGCGCGGAACCACTCTCTTTGGATATGTAGGTTTCAATGTAAGTACGCTACACAAATTTAAAATTTATCTGTGCCAACTATACCTTTAAGGAACTAATTGGGATCAATTATAAGTCACTCTCTTTAGAGATTTGTTGTAAGGTTTATTGCACTGTCGCTGCTCTGACATGAGATCTTGTTCTGTTAGCCGTACTGCTTATCGTTATATAAGGAAGAGAAAGTGGGATACCGCTAGTAGACAGAACTTTTGATTTCCTTCCAACTGCAGAGCTACTTTCGGTGCTCGTATTAGACATAGCAACTCAGAAAATTTACGACCCTGTCACAGACCAACCTCCTCTTTCTTCTTTTAATGTTAATTTATGAATAAATAATTATCAGCGTAACTTTTGTCTGCAGGTATCAAATACACCTCGTCCCCAGGCTTCCCTAAACTATGTACTGCTTGTCCCAAAACTTATAACAGACTGAATTCGAACCAGTTGAAATATAGAACTTATAAAAATTAGTTATTGCTGCACTCATTATCACCTTTCGTTTGATACTCTTATCTAACTAACATATTTTGGTTCACCCTGATCCACATGTTGGCTCTAAAACCGGTCGAGTTATTGAAATTAGAGGTATCTTAAATTTTAAGTTAGACATTTAGTTAAGCCACCTATAAGAATAGTTTTTTAAAATAATAAAATCTTAGTATTGCTTTCAACACCCAAATAAAGAGGCTTTTAAATTTTAAATCTTTTGTGTTGTTGTTGGCTTTGGCAAAAACCGCAACATTTCCATTTTATTGCCTTTTCATTGGGAGCAGCAACCAAGCCGAAAGCCATTAAATGTGTCACACAAAAAGTTGAAGCTTTCATAGGAGATTTAAGGTTTTGTTTTTCAGAGAAGGTGAAACTGATATTTCGGGTTATTAACAAGATAATTTTGAACCAGGGAGTGGAGAGGCAATGGGAGATGGGGTTGCGGATGAATAGGGATATCTTGAGCATTTTTATCTAGATGGAGATGGAAATGGAGGTGAAGGTGTAGATAGTTATAGATGGGGATTGGAATGGAAATGGAGATGGAGATGGCGATGAAGATGGAAATGGATATTTAAATGGAAATTGAAATAAAAAGCTTTTAAAATAAAAAATTTTATTTTATTTAAAAAAATTTGAGTGATGAGTAAAATATTATTGGTAATTCAAAAAATTTTGAATAAGAAATAGAATTTCAATATTTATTCAAGCTTTGTAAAATAAAAAATAACACATCGAGATACAGAAAAATTATACCCGTATGCGCATATAGACATAATGCGTATTTGTAAAGATTTTTTTGGTTATTTCTGTATAAATTGAGATGCACTGAGTTTATTTGATTCAATTTTGGGATCATTGCTGCACAAAATAAGGCTACTTAGGGACTACTTTCAGGGTGATTTCGGGAAAGTTTTAGGGATAATTTTGGGATTTTTTCCGCACCATTTTGTAACTGATTGATGTCTTATATTAAGACTTTTTAATTTTTAATATTAAGACGTTTAGATTTTTTATTTTAGGGACCTTTGTTGAGAGAAATTACTACAAAAAAGTCAAGTAATGATTCCAAAGTAGTCCAGAAAAACCACCGAAATGACCCGGTAAAGACCCACGACACAATTCAGCATATACCGCGAAATTATCCTATAAAAGTCACAAAAGGGTTCCTAAAACTATCCCAAGAACATCGAAAGAATCCCGCCAAAAGCTTTATTTTGTCCAGCAATGGTCCCGAACTTGCATCCAATCAACTCAGTGCATCTCAGTTTATCCAAAAAAATCTTAATAAATATACATTATGTCTTTATGCACATGCGGGTATAATATTGCTGTATCTCGATGTGCTATTTTTCATTTTCAAAAGTTTGAAAAAAATTGAAATTTTATTTTTTATTCAAAATTTCATAAATTTTCACAAATTTTTTTGAATAAAAAATAAATTTTTATTTGTTATGTTTTCGTAACTCAATTTTTTGAAACCGCCCGTTCCTGATTGAGATAGTGATTGAGATTCAAATGGGTACGGAGACGGAGACGGAAATGGAAATGGCAATAGAGAATTCATATGGAAATAAATAGAAATTCATATGGAAATAAAGTGGGAGATGTAAATGGGAGTCTTCAGTGGAAGAAAAAACAGGAGTAGAAAGAGAATAGCTTACAAAAGCTAAACGAGCCCAACTTAAAACACTCTTAGTGAATTTACGTTACTTTGGAGTGCAATTTTAATTTATAATATCAGCTAAAAATATGAACTGATAACCCGAATACCTGTTACGTATTATTCTTGAAGCGATTGAGGCAAAGTTTGTAAGGCATTGAGCTAATAGACGCGGAAAGGGAATTACGGAATATCAAGTTGCCGTAATCCAAAAGCTGGAAATTAAGCTATAATTGGGGTTCCATATACAAATTGGAGGAGACTTTGAATGAACTGGCGCGCGATACTTTAACAGTAGCACATGCAAAATTACGAGTTTTCGTGAAGGAATTGATTAGAAAGCTAATACAAGTCTTCTTCCGATTTCAATTCTAAGACAGATATAGCAGAAGGAAGTTGTTCAAGAAAGCCACACCAAAACATACAAAATAACAAGCGATCCAAAAAAAGCTTGAATAAGCTAAATTCTGGAAACACCTTAGTACATTAAATACCGCATTTCGAAAAGAAAGAAAGAATATATGCATAAGTTACCACTGTTGAGTGTTAAATCATTGATAGCAATGACGCATAAAGCATGCACAGTCTTGGATCTAAAAGTATTCGAAAGTTTCAACTTAAAAAACTGTAGGGAGTGCATACACCTCGGAACAACCCCTTCAGGTTGAAAGAGCACAGCTAAATAACGACGTTATATGACTTGAAATACCACAGAAACTTGTTGATACCCTTGTCTATACCTCCAGCCTGACATTAGAATTTGTAATATTAACCGTTTTTTATTCGTCATTTCGATGCTAGGTACAACTTTTTATCCTTGCTTTTAACAACTCTTTGACAAAAAATCTAACAGAAATAATTATAAACGCTTAAAATTTTGATTGCCATCTCGTTAGCCAGACGTTTACGTTTGATTTTCAAACCAATTTGTAATAAAAAAAAAAAAAATTTATTTGCCATTTCATTCATACGTCGCTAAGTCAGTACGAAAAAAAATTAATTGTATCGAACAAATTCTCGTGTTAAATGTTACTCATACGCCGTGGTGGACGCTTGTCTTAGAGATATTCTAGCGAAGGGCACTGTACTTGTTCTTAGAATCTGATGGTTTTCTCTATTAGACTATCATCTGTTAGCTTAAGATGGAATTGAATAATAATTCCAATGAAAAAATAACTTTTTGCTACAGAATCGCAAAATACAAATGAAACTGCATTACATTTTTTGAATTTCTTACTTAAATAAGAAACATGATACCAAACCTGTTAAATTTGATTAGTACCTAGTTTTAATTAATTAAGAAAATGCAATTATTAATTGATTACGATTAGAAAAATTCCAAAAAAAAAAAAAAAAAATTATCAAAAAAAAAAATTGTTCTGATTACTTAAGATAGTTGAAATTTTTTTTTTTTCATATTTTTTTGACAATTTTTAATTTTTTCCAGTATTGTTGATGTGTATATTTATGTGCTTCTACAACAATACCGATAAAAATCAAAAGTAATAGGAAATAAAAATAAATTTTTGTCAACACTTAATAAACATTATACGAGTCCTTCCTGAAAAAAATATGCAATACATGCACAAATACATATATCTCACCCAGATTATAAATACAACATATATGCATCTATATTTTCATATGTATATGTGACTATGTATATGGTCAATGTGGTTTTGCGTGCGAAATGTATTATTCAGAGCTTGAGGTGCATTTTCCGCCAATGCATTGGCCTAGAGCTTAATTAAGAGCAACATATGCACATGGTTTTGTTTATTATTTTAAATATTTAACATTATAACCTAAAGCGTGCTGAGTTAAACACGTATAAACATAAATACAAGCACACAAACATGCATTAAGCATTGAGTTGATAAAATGCAAAAATAGTTGTAGTGGGGTTGTTCCATGTAAAATCAGAAAATGCTAGATTTATCGCTTGCAATTTGAGTGAATTTCGATCAAAACTTTTTGTTACCATGTAAGAGGATATAAAAACCTTATTATTGGAAGATTTTAAAGCAAATATGTAAATGTTCATGGATTTTTGTAACCTATAAAAAGGTAATTTTATCTGAAAACCCGGAAAATATTTTAAAAATTTGATTTTGAAGGAAAAAAGGTTTGAAACTTTGTATATATATTGTGGCCTATCTGAAATATTTTTGAACTTTTTTTTATTAAAAAATTTGATTTTTGAACAACGAAATTGTCATTCTCTGAAAACTCAGAAATTTCGGTAAATTGTCTTTTGGTTTTATTTAAAACTGAGTTTCTGCTTTAAGCTTGGTGTTTTAATATTCTAAAATTAATTTTAACAACAACATTTTTTTATAAATAATGCTTGTGAGAGAAGCAGTTTTGAAGAGCGATTTTGAAATTATTTTCTAAATATACTTAAGTTTTCATTACAACGGCAAAAAAAATTTTAGGGCAATTCTGTATGTCTAGAAAACGGGAAAAGATTTAAACCTTTTTATCAACTTTTTCGGTTTTCTAAATTGTGTATGGTTCACTTTTTATTGTTTGTTATGCTCGCAAAAATATTTTTTATTTCGTATACCAACAATGCATTCACGGCTAGTATGTTTTAAAATTTTTCATTACGTTGTACAAGGTGGCGCAAAAGTAAGCTTCCGATGTTCAGCATATCGGTTGTGGCACGTGCAGTGTGTGCTGTTGCACCGTCTTGTTGGAACCACATGTTTTCCAATCCCAATTCATCAAGTTGCGGCAAAAAGAACTCGTTGATCATTGCTCTGTAGCGCTCACCATTCACAGTAACCGTTTGGCCCCGACCGATTATTGGTCAAATAAATAGTCAGCAATATTCCGCGTTCTGGAGCAGTGTAGCGTAACATTGTTTATTAACGTGTATTTCGCATGTGTTTACTACACAAATGTCAAAACAGAACTGACTTTAGGGGCCAATCGCAAAATTTATAGCATTTTCTGATAGGAGGATTACTTTTGCGCCACCCTGTATAAGCGATTTGAAGGCCAAGAATAATAATTTTTATGAAATTTATTATTATACATTTTTTTTTGAATTGAAAAGCAAAAAATTGTGAGGAAACTCGTACCATAAGTTACTGAAAAGGTAGCATGGAATTGAAAAAAAAAAAATAAACGCCTTTGGTTTAGACCTGTTGAATTTAATTAGTAATTAGTAATCAATTAATTAGACAGCCTTTTTAATTGGTAATGCTTATTTTAATTGTTTAAAAAAAAGGCTAATATTAATGATTTACGATTAGAAAAAAAAAATAAATCAATAATAATCAAAAATAATTTAAAAAAGTTGCTTTGATTACTTTTTATTTTATTTGATTTCTTTTGATTTTTTTTTGATTATTTTTGTGTCTTCAACAGTAAATTTGTGCTTCTACAACAATACTTAAAAAATCAAAAATAAACAAAAAAATCTAAAATAGTCAAAAGTAATCAATATCTTGTTTTATTTTTATCGTAAAAAATCATGATTTTTTTGGATTATTTTTCTAATGAATTGGAAAATAATAATTAAAAATTGAAAGTAATGGTAATCAATCATTAAATGAATTCTCAAGAAAATAATTAATCTACCCGGTAATCATTACGTTTAGTAGTCATTACTTAAAATATCTGCTTTGATTTCATTGTTTTTTAGAATTTATGTTTTTGTTATTTGTGATTTTGACTTTGGTTCAATCGGCTTTTATTTTATCTGAATAATTTGCAATTTTTTTAATAGCTAAATACTGTTTTGAAAAAGTGTAACCTATGAAATAGTTTCAAAAGTTCAAACAAAAAAAAAATTGTGTTGTAAAAAAATTTGAGGAAATTTTATTAACCCTCTAACCGGCAGTTAAACAGATATAACCAGCATAGCTCTACTTTTCTTCTATAATTACTGACACATAAGCGTCGCCAAATATTTTATCTATGTCGTAAGCTTGATAGTGGTGGCGGAGTTCCATTATAATCATTCTAGTTGAAAAATTTAGTGCAATTTGTAAAAAAAATTAGCAGGCAATTCCGGCTAGAGGCAGGGTGGGGGCTTTCAACACGGAAAGCAAAATTATGAGCCCTTTTGGATATATGACTTAAATTCGAGTTTATCGCACTAGAATCACAAAATATGAGTTTTTTCGTTTGCAACGAAAAGTGGCCTTTTAGAGGGTTAAGATGTAATTGAAAAGTAGCTTACAAATAAAAAAAATTAACAACTTTGGTTTTATTGATTGTTAAAATATTTAAGTTTTCAAAGTAATTATGACTATAAATGGGCAATCCAAGGATATCATATTTATTATTTCTGTAAGGTCTTTTTGTGTTATTTCCTAATTTTCTGCTCTCATTTGGAACCAATATTAATAAATAAGGTATCGTTTTAAAGGTGAGGGTTAGCTCTACATGCGAAACCATGTTTTAATTAGCGGAGTGCTTTTGTTTAAGCGTATTTTATAAAAATAAATTCTTTAAAATAAACGATTGTGAATGCACAAACAAATCAATTTGTACTGCAACGCTATTGTGACTGTGACATTCATATGCCTCGCGACATCTACAGTTGAATAGTAAGACTGAACAGTGCTAGAATAATTAAAGGCGAGCGCGCCATCTACACTTGAACATTGCTAAAATAAGTGAATAAGATTGCGTTCACACTGGGTCATAAACTCGAGTTAAAGGGACATTTTTTGAGTTAATTCATATTGATGTTGGCAATCAACTCAAGTTTATGGCTCAATATGAGTGTAATATAAGTGGTGGAATTTCAAATAGCTGTTTGCGCATATTTGTATAATTTTTTGGGTAATTCTATACGACAGCACGTAACTGCTAATATCTCTCTCTATGGCGCGATATACAACAGGTATATCATCATAAACCTCCTAAGAGATTTTTGCGCCAAGCTTCTCTTCCAATTTGTGGTGTGCCTATTTGAATTTTCCCTACAAATTGGTAGGACCTACAGTTTTTTGCCGACTCCGAACGGCATCTACAAAGGAGACGAATTTTTGCTGAGAAGCCTGTCATGGCAGAAATACACTCGGAGAGTTTGCCAAACCACTGCCGAGGGGCGACCCCGTTTTGAAAAACTTTTTTCAAATCACTTTTGATGTTACCTGTACCAGGGCACGAACCATGGACCTTCGGTGTGGTAGGCCGGCAACACTACCTTCACACCACGGCGGCCGCCAAAAGTCCAAAAATATCGGGAAAGGTATCAAACGACGCGTTTTGATCTCTGTATCAATAATCCGAAACTTTAGGGAAAACCGCCATAGCTTTTATTATAGATCGTTACGAAAGCTGCTAGACTTCTTTATCAAGAAGATTTGGACCACTCTCTTAATCATTAAGCTATCAGAATGCTTTTTTTCTTTATCAGCTAAAGTCCTATTGCTATTCATTGTTACCATAACAATGACCAGTCACCCACTTTCTTATTTGAGAATCTTTGAAAATTAAAATAAAAATTTGTTTGTAAAAAAATGTTTGAAATGTTTGAAAATAATAAAGTACAGGCATTTTGAATTCAAGTCTCCACACATTTTGTTCCAAATTACGCAAAATATTAGAAAAAAAAGCAGCAACTTCAGCCATTGCCCGATTGATAAGAAATACACCCTTGTGTATCTATCATCTAGGCAAGCCGATTGAACTATATACTATTTTACACAAAGTGTTATGTAATGACAACATTTTTTGTTGTTTCTATGAGCTGCTTGCTATTGTTTCCATCTGTTATATCCTGCAGCAAAGCAATTTGCATAGCTTTTAAAGTTTTAGGTATAAATTTAAATAAATTACGCAACACAAATTGTGTCAAACTGCGTAAATGCATGCTCTTTGTAGACAAAAACCCTCTCTCCATTTCCCCCCGTCCAAGCACTCCTACTCACACGCCTTAAACAAAAAACGTAGTTGATATCTGTATAAATGGCCTATGGGTTTTGACATCGAGCTTGGTCTCTAAACTCTGACGACCGCTGCAAAGTAGAGTGTATGGAGCACGGGTTGTGGGATTTGCATTTTTGCATGCACCAAGGGTCGCTAAACAACAACAATAAGCGCTTAAACAAAAATTGCATCGAACACAACATACATTTAGGCGTACTCGCATGAATACAGTCAGCTTAAATGGCTACATAAATGATAATGGAGGTTACGCCATTATGACCTATACGTGAATATGTGTATGATTATGATTGTGGTTGTGTGTATGTGTATGCAGTGAGGCCATTAGAGGGTGTTGCACTTTTGGCATATACAATAATTGTAAAATTAATTAATTACTATTCAGCTGTGGTGTAGTCGTGTTTAGTATGGCAGGCTTTTGCTTGTGTATGATTTCACAAACACAAATACGCACACTCACACATGTGTATGCATTTATGCACGCAAATACGTTTAATAAGCCCAAACATAGTAATTTAATTTTATAACTAAAACTGTGGCAGGCATTTTTGGATAGCAAAAAATTTCTAATTTTTGCTTTATAAATCAGATTTTATTGCAAATCGGCTTTTAGTTGTGTGTGCAAGTTGTGTTTGTGTGTGTATTACTTTATTGGTGTCCATATTTTAAAATAATTACATAAATTCGTAAAGATCAAGTGGCTATTAGGCGTCGGGGGTCACGAATTTGTGGCATACTAAAAAGTGATTTAGTATTTTTCGTTGCTTGAAAAAAAAAAAGAATATTTTAGAATTTAATCAGCTGCATTATTTTGCATTATTTATGAAAATAAATGTAAATACAGTCGCTTTTATCTAAGCGCTAAACACACGATATAGGATTTAACAAATGTTTGTGACCACTTTTTTTTGGTATTTGATATATTAATTAAATATCGATTTTAAACAGAGCTGAAGTTAGAATAAGGTTCAGTATTTAATTGACTATATGGTCCTTTTGATTCACAATGAGTATTTCAATTGTTTTTAGAAACCAGCAATTAATAATTGACTAACGGTAAAAAAACAAGAAGTAAAAAAAAAAATTTTAGATAATAGACAAATTATTACTTTGCTTTGGATTTTCTTATTTGCATTTACAAAAAAAAAAAAAACAACAATTTTGTAAACATTATTTTTTATTACTTTTGATAACTTTTATTTAATTTTATGTTTTCTTGCTTTTTTATACCAACAATATTTGCTAATTTACGGCCTGTACATTTTCAAGTATTCATGAAACGTGGTCAAGGCCAAGAATAATAATTTTTCACTTTTTGAATTTTTATGAAAATTATAATTGTTTTTATTTTTAATAATCATTTTTTATTAATTATTATAAGTTTTTTAATTGAATAGAGTAAGAAAAATGTTTAGAGACAACCGCCATAACCTTTCTTATACATAGATCCATTTCGGAAGCTGCTAAGCTTCTTCATCCGATTATCTATGTATAAAATATCATTAACTTGAACCAAATAAACTTCACGCTATAACAAATTGCAACTTTATATAACCTCTTCTTTTCAAAAAACCCTATATGGCCCTTGTCGTTTCATAGAGATCGACAGTAAATTTTGGACATGACGAAACAACGCACTTTTCACAAATTTTGTAAATATTGAAAGGACACATATATCTAAATATCATAAATTTAGACCAAACACATTGAGAGTTATGAAAAATTTTAATTGTATATACCATGGGGGTGTGGCACCGTGTGAACCTATGCTAAAAGTTTCATAAAAATCGACAATAAACTTTGGACATTAATGAAGCACAAACAAAACACAAAAATATGTGGGTATGGCACTGCCCACTTTTACAAACTTATGTAAATCTTTACTAAAGGACACATACAGGGTGGCTGATGAATTTTGCTACATTAAGAAACTCAAATAATTTTTTTTTCAGTGTATGGAATTCATTTTTCTTTTATTCATGTTAAAGCTCATTAAATTTTATTAAATATAGCTTAATTAGTTTTAAAAATAATGGAATTTAAATGCCCCCCCTGCTCGTCGATGCATGTGCGGTATCTTACCAAAAAGTTGTTCATTACTGCTTGGAGAGTTGAGACAGGAATAGCCGCAATTGTTTCTCGAATGGATTGCCTTAGTTCATTCAAATTTGTTGGTTTTGCTTTGAAGACTTCCTGTTTGCAATAACCCCACAAGAAAAAGTCAGGTGCAGTAAGGTCAGGCGACCTGGGTGGCCAACGGAATGTGGAGTTTCTGGATATCAGCTTATTGGAAAATATTCGTCGCAATTCTGTCATAACAGGTTGGGCTATATGAGGAGCTGCACCATCTTGCTGAAACCACACAGAGTTGAAAGAAATTCTCATTCGGCGTAATTCTGGATAGAAAAACTCTCTCAACATGCTCAAGTAACGGTCTCCAGTAACCGTAACGGTGTGACCGTTTTCTTCGAAGAAGTAGGGCCCGACAATGCAGCGTGATGAAACTGCACACCACACTGTGACACGAAGTGGATGCAATTCCGTCTCATGGAGTATCTGTGGGTTGGAAGCACTCCATATTCGACAATTTTGTTTGTTTATGCTGCCGTTTAAATCGAAATGGGCCTCGTCAGACATGAAAAGACAGTTCAACATGTTTCCATCCTCTTCCACCATTTGAAGCATCTTCTGGCAAAATTCCAAGCGAATCGGCAAGTCTGCAGCGTTCAGTTTGTTGGCCATTTGAATTTTATATGGAAATAAGTCCAAATCTTTGTGCATAATTGACTGTAATGACTGTCTGCTTACACCCATTTGAGCAGATAAGCTTCTTGTCGAAACACGTGGATTGTTTTGTATGGCAGCAGCTACAGCAGCGATTGTTTCCTCCGTTCGAACTGAAGGGTTTCGATGGTAAGGTCTTCTGTTGACTGTCCCATGCTCGGCAAAATTGTTTACAAGTCTTATTATGGTCCATCTGCTCGGAGGATTGCCGCCAAACGTGCGCCTATAATCTCTTTGAACCGAAACTACGGACTCCAGTGCGTGATAGCGGCGGACAATCCAAATTCTTGTTTCAGTGTCCCAGTTATCCATTTTTGTTAAATGTAAAAGTCAATCTGCAAAATAAAAAAAAATTAACCAGATTCATTAAATAGAAAAAAAGTTATTTAATTTTTTTTTGGTAGCGGCTTTCATTAGCCACCCTGTATATCAAAATATAATGAGTTTAGATCAAATACGTTCAGAGTTATGACGAAATGAAATTTTATATAGTCTGGGGGCATGGTACCGCCCACTTAACTACAATTGCATATGTCCTATGTTGTAACCAGTGAACCGCCTGCGGGTTAGAATATGCCCGAGGTAGGCATACCGGTCGTAAGAGGCGACTAATATGCACAAAGGTGAAGTTTTATGCGAAATTTCGTGGGACTAGTACATGCCCCCAGTTTGGAATTAGAGTGTGACCCACCTAACGGGTAAAAAAAAGATACCGAAAGATTCTGATATAACCACGAGCATATATCAGAGAATTAAAAAAGATGCCCTGGCCCAGAAGGTTTTCCTAGACACCCAGGGAAGAGAGAGGAAACCACTGAGTTGGGATTACTCTAGTTACTCTTAACTTTTGGCTTTCACTCCACCCTTCGACTTTGGAAATTTCGAAAGATTTTTTAATTAAAACAGTTTGAGTTAAACACCTGAAGGTCAGCCGACTCTCTGCAAATAACTTTTAACACATATTTTATTGAAATAAAAAGCGAAAAGCATTCCAATTAATTTAATTAAAATTAAAAAGATGTAAATATTTAAAATAAATTGAGTTAACAACCAAAATATGCAGCTTTCACAAAAGTGTGGAGAACTACTAAATTTAATTAAAATTTTAAAGGACATTAATGCCACATATTAAGAAATTTCAATTTTATTCATATTTCAATGCAGCTCACTTTTATATAATAATGTAAGTAAGTGTGTGTGTACGTTTGCAAGTTAAATTGCATAGTAGTTGCATGTTTAAGTTGTTTAAATTAACGTGAAATTGTAAAAAACAAAAAGTATTAATTTATTATTATTTTATAGGTGAAATGCCAAGCGAGCAAAAACGGAAATGTTAAATAGTAAACGAACTCTGAGTTGGGCAAAGAGGAGAAAATATGCAACAACCATACCAAAAAAAAACGTTTGAAATAGAGTAAAAAAAAATATTTACCTGGTAGATGCAAAGATAAGTGTGGCAGCAAAGGAATGACGACGATGAGTTCAGCAAACAATGCCTACTTGGCATTTCAAATGTAATCGCATGCGCCTAGTTTCAACTTAACACCTAAAAGTATGCAACACAAATTGCCAACAACTAAATTCAGTTGCTTTTGAATAAGGTCGACAGGCAAACTTATATGCATCTATAACAGTATACAGTGGGTGGTTTTGGAATCTCGAACGTTAGAAAAGGTAACGCAGAAAATATGTATGCTAGTTGCAGGAGAGAGATTGGGATGAACTGTCACAAATAAAGAAGTAGTATTTTTGATTATTATTTGATTTACAAAGTAAAATTATATTCTTTCAGACTTTTCCATTTCTTTAAATCCTTTTTCTTTACTTAATTTAATTTAATTTTATTTAATTTAATTGCATTTAATTTAGTTTAATTCAATTTAAGTTAATTTAATTTAAATTAAATTAATTTAATTACTTAATTTAATTTTGTTTAATTTATTTTAATTTAATTTAATTTAATTCTGTTTAATTTAGTTTAACTACGTCATTTAATTACATTTTATTAAATTTTTTAAATTCAATTTTGTTAATTTAATTTAATTTAATTTAAATTAATTTAATTTAATTACTTAATTTAAGTTATATGTTGGTGAGCTCAAGGCCAAAATTGAAATAAAACACGGTGTTTTTATTTTTAAAATTTTTAATGGTCGGTCGATATTTCGACTTCAATCTGAAGTCATTATCAAGATTGCATGAATATGCTTTGTCGATCGACTCATGCAATCTTGATAATGACTTCAGATTGAAGTCGAAATATCGACCGACCATTAAAAATTTTAAAAATAAAAACACCGTGTTTTATTTCAATTTTGGCCTTGAGCTCACCAACATATAACTTAAATATAATTAAATAAGGCCAGCAAAACTAACATTAATTACTTAATTTAATTTCATTTAATTTATTTTAATTAAATTTAATTTAATTTACCTCTATTTAATTTAATTTAACTATGTAATTTAATTACATTTTATTAAATTTTTTTAATTCAATTTAGTTTAATTTAATTTATTTTAATTACTTAATTTAACTTAACTTTATTCAATTTTTTTAATTCAATTTAGTTAATCTAATTTAATTTATTTCAGTTTAATTTAGTTAATTTAATTTAATCTAGTTTAGTTTGATTTAATGTAATTTAATTTAATTTATAGTAATTGTTGTTGGAGCAGTGCTCGAATTTGTTTATGTTTGACTTCGAAACATGTCATCCCATACCATCGCTGTTTATATCGTTGTAATTTCCCTCTAATATCAATTAACAATTTAATATAATTTAAATAAATTTAATTTAATTTGCTTTAATTAAATTTAACTTAATTAATAAATAACGTTGTAATTTTTCCTCTAATATCAATTAACAAACAAACATAAAAATTCGAGCTTTGCTCCAACAACAATCACCATAACTATAATTGTTACAGGTACAGTGCGGGTGCATAACAAATAACACGGAAGTGTTGATATGCATAAAAGCCTTTCTGTATCTAAAAACTGTTCTATGAACGCGCCTAAAAATATTCCACTTTCCTTGAGTTGACATATAAAATATATGTACCAAAGAATGTATAAAAGGAATAAGCAAATGGCACATTAGAGGAAAAATGCATCGTGACGCTACAGGGCATCATAGCTTAGTTGTTAGAGTACTCTAACAGCGGCTTTGGTGCAGACACTTGGGTTCGTATCTCAGTGTCCGAGAAGGGGTCTGATGAGAAGCTGGGCACTTCGAAACATGTCATCCCATACCATCGCTGTGCATAACGTTGTAATTTTTCCTCTAATATCAATTAACAAACAAACATAAAAATTCGAGCTTTGCTCCAACAACAATCACCTTAAATTAATTTCATTTAATTGAATTGAATTGAATTGAGTTGAATTGGCTTTAATATAATATAATTTAGCTTATTTTAGTTTAATTTATTTTTAGTTTAATTTAATTTAATTTAGTTTTGTTTAATTTAATTTCATTTTATTTCCTTTTATTTTATTAAATTGAGTTGAATTTCATTTATTAATTTCTATTTTGGGCCAATGTTTAAAATACTTGTGGGATTTTGAGCTTATTCGGCCGATAATTTTAAGACAAAAACGAAAGTTTTTTCTTTTTTCTCCTACGCGTTTCGATGCAATTACCGCATCTTCTTCAGGGAGATTCTATATTTTTTTACATGAAAACATATAACATAAAACAAAACAAACATTAGCAATTAGTTTCAATCAAAACACATAACACATTTTTAGACATTGCACTTACATTCAACATTTGAAATTTCACATAAATAAATATAATTACTAAAATTTAAACATACATATTTATACAGCACAAAAAATAATAATAATTAAATAATAATAAATTCATATTTTTGCATCCACTGTCATCGAATGCCTCGTCGAAATGATGTTATTGCTGTGGTGTAAGCGTAGTTTATTTTATCGACGTCTTCTTTGTAGTTGACCGCGCTGTTTATTCTCTGCTGTATGCGCAAGCTTTCCAACGTCATTCTCGTGCGCTCTCTTCTCTCAATGTCTAATATCTAAGTGTTTTCGAAGTCCGCTGTGTGTCCTTTATTCGTCAAATGCTCTGCAATTCATTTTATTTTATTTTATTTCATTTTATTTTATTTTATTTTATTTTATTTTATTTTATTAATTTTTTTAATATTAGTTTATTAAATTTTATAAAATTTAATTTTTTTTATTTTATTTTGTACTTTAAGTTAGTTTTATTTAATTAAATTGAGTTGAATTTATTTTATTTCGTTTCATTTTATTTTATTTTATTTATTTATTTCATTTCATTTCATTTTATTTTATTTTATTTTATTTTATTTTATTTTATTTTATTTTATTTTATTTTATTTTATTTTATTTTATTTCATTTTATTAATTTTCTTTGGTATTTAAATTGAGTTGGTTTTTGGTTTTTTAAGCACAGCTTAAGATTCCTGGTGATGACTTCAGGCTCAAGTCGAAATATTGAAATTAATAAAGATTAACAACATAACCAGTTGTTTTATTTAATGTCAGGCCTTGAGCTCAATAACTATATAAGTCTTATTTTATTTTATTTTATTTATTAATGGATCTCCTTCGGTTTTGGGAGTTTATGGATTTATTTTAATTGCTATTCTTATGTGGTTATAATTTATACTTTTAGTCATCAACTCAGTTAAATATCTGTGATTAAGATTATCTGAAATTTGGACACTGTACCTTCGTTCATTCACCCATCGTTTCTTTTGTTCTACCGACGACTGCGATGACTACAACGCCTAGAACGTTTTCTAATTGCGTGACTATGCAAAATATTTCGCCAACTCTAATTGCATTCCAACAAAGTCTTTCACACACACATAGGCAAATGTAAACACTCATAAACAAACTGCCTATCCAGAGATCGACTCAACTAAACTACAATAAATGTTCGCTATTGCCGGTATGCAGCACAAATGGAACGGAAGAAGTGTGTGACCTCTGCCTATGTGACGGTGAATTGCGCTGCAACCGATAAAACAGATATATATGTAAAAATTACATATGTAAGTGTGTTGGTATTTATGTATGTATATGTGTATGTATTTGTGTTCAGACAAAAAATGCCATCAAAGTTGGCATACAAATTGCTCTAAAATAGTACACGAATTCCTTCTGTTGTGACTTCCGTTACACCAAACAAAAGAGGATGAGTTACACAAATAAAATAATATAAAAGCAAAGAGAGAAACAAGATTGTGCGATGACGTAGCATACTTTTAAGATGAGTTTACTTGAAACTTGTAGTTAAGATTTAAATATTTGAAGTGAACAATTTCCACAACGGTGATGAGGTTTGCGGCTGTTCTCGATTTTACTTTCTTTGAGGTAGTTAATTAGTACTAAATTGTGTGTGGCGCAATAGATGATTAAGAGTAAATGAAGCAGCGCCTAGAATTATGTGTAGAAAATTAAGTGAGAAACTTCTAAAATATTTCAGGGGTTGAATTTAAATAAAAAGAATAGACTATACAAATTTGTTATAATATGCAGGATTCAAGTTTTTCCTCTAACTACGATTGTGTTTTTAAAGAAACTGACTAGAGCTATGGCTATAAAGACTATTAAATGGTAAGACGGAGCTACATGAGGAAAACTGTCTAAGTATCGCCAATACCTTCAGATCAGGCTGTGTAGCTGGTGACAGACCTTACCTGGTTTCTGGAGTAGTGACAGGGATACTCTTCGAAAGTTTCAGGATGTACATACTAACGATAAACCAGTCCTTTGATTTGATCACATACACTCTTCTAAAGCATTACAATCCATGCTTTCGTAAAAAACGTTGGGCATGTTCATATATGTATTAAGGGTTAGCACGCGTAGGTGAGGCTGTTTTTTTGAATTGCACACGCTTTGATGCAACGCAGCCCTCTTAATACCTGTCAGACATATTAAGATACAATCTGTATCCGCACCTTTCCTCGTGACAAACTCTACCGACAGATTTGAGTTCCAGAATGGGAGTTGGGCTGCTATTATTCCGCGGAAGTTAGAGATAGTCATACGAGTAGAGTGCGATTTAGTGAATTTGTGGAGTGAATAAGTTTCTAGAACTTAAAGGATGATCTTCCACTCAGCCGTCGATTTTCCGAAAACTAGCAAATTCTAACCTATGTTGGACGGTCAAAATCGCCCGGGCGGGAAGAAGAAGAAATTCTAACCATACCTAAAATGGGACCTGTTAAATAATGATTACTAATCGTAATGATTTACTGATTGATTTACAATTACTTTAAATTTTTAATGATTATTTTTTAATTTACTGAAAAAATAATAAAAAAAATATGTTTTGTACGATTATTAAAAAAATCTAAAATAATCAAAAAAAGATGTTTTGATTACTTTTGATTTTTTTTTCACTATTCTTGATTATTTTTGATTTTTTTCAGTATTGTTGTAGAACCACATAAATATACACATCAACAATACTGAAAGAAATCAAAAGTAAAAATAAAAAAAAAATTGAAAAAAACCAAGAATAATCAAAAGTAATCGAAAGAACTTTTTTTTTGACTATTTTTGATTTTTTTTGATATTTTTATTTTTTTAAATTTTTATTTTTTATTTTTCTAATCGTAATCAATTAATAAATGCCTTTTCTTGAAAAACAATTAAAATAATCATGACCAATAAAAAAGCCTTCTAATTATTTGATTACTAATTACTAATCACATTTAACAGGTCTGTCTAAAATACGCAAACAAATCTTCGTACAATTGAAGTATCAGTAAACGAAAATGTCGCTACCACAACAACAACAACAACAACAACAAAATGTCACTGAGAACAAGACAGCAGGGAATTATAATTTTAAGTTTAAAATATCTTATCTAGAGATGTGCGATATTCATCGATGCACAGTATATCGAAAACATATTCCGATAATATCGAAGTTGTGACTTTATTCGACATCTGGATTACTGTATACACATCTATGTTGTTTCTTACTCTCTGGCACCTCTGATTTCTATTGATGCTTCTTCTTCCTTTTTGCTTAATTAAACATATTTACTTAATTAAAACATATATAATGCACATTCACAAATTCTTAAGAACCAATAATTCAAGAACAGCAAAGTTTTGGACCAACTTATAGAATTTCGTTTAAGCATTTTTCGATAAATCTATGCATTGTCGATGTAGCTGAAGTCGATTTATCGATTATCGATGTTGATAGATTAAATTTTTCTTATCTATACGGACCACTGACATTCACTTAATATTTGGTCTTCACTATATCCGCTGAATCGCCGATATTGGTTTAATTTAATTACTAATTAATAAATCGATGTACTAAACCGATATATTACAATTTTGCCTTAAAAGTAATATGAATGATAGAGTGAGTATTAATAATTTTTAAATAAACAAAAACAAACCCGATTTGACCCAAAACACTTTTGAGCCTATAATTTAAACGATCCTGAGGTTGAAAAATTGCATGACCATTTGACCTACAATTACGAAAGAGTAAAAAAACAACGCATGCTAAAAAAATTAAAATAAATTTGTTCACTTCTTACGCTGCTAGTGCTTAATTTAGTACTCATAAATGGAGTTGTTTTTCTTGACAAGAGCGCAACGGTTCCGGTTGTCGATCGCTGCCTCACAATATTAATTCTGTGGACGTGAATGGGCGTTGCGACACAGTTCGCATGTTCAAGTGCACTTTGAGAAGCAGTCATAATTATGCAGACGCATGCCCGCTATATTTACACCTTTGCTTTTGCATACATTTAGGCGCAATTCCATTTATACTCAAACAACCAAAAGTGCATACAAACATTTGGGCACTCGCCCTTATATACGACGTCTACTTGTTTTAATTGCACTGACTTTGCCACGTATAAACATGTATGGATGTGTATTTTGTCATGTTTATTTTTAATTGATAAAAGTTTTGCGGCGCGCTTGGCGCTCAAGACGCGAAAAATGAATAAAAATAGAAATAAGAATAAAATTAATTGAAGCCGCAAGCACGTAATGCGCACATAAATAGCACATGTGCGGTATGTATGCACGTCAGGCGGAAACACATTTGCTGTTAATGACACACGTGACGTACAAGGACTTTGTGTGTGTGTATGGGTGTACATATTCAGAGCGTGCAAGACAGTGAGTAAGAAAATATGTATGAGCATTATTTGTAGGCTTTATTATGACTAAGATTTATTTCACAGTATGTAAGTTTCCCATATTATACATCTTTTTGCAATCTGGCATGTCTGTACTTATGCACAATCGCACTTTATGTTGTTTATTATTTACACATTACTCTTCAGGGGAAATTTCAGTTAATCATGTTTATATTTACCTCCGCTTTGCCTTTTATAATGCACATCTTGACGTCATCTTCGGTGGATTGCCACACCAACCGTTGTTGTTCCGTTAAATCGTGTATGCTCAGATTGTAGACGATATTTCTGGAAAAAAGTAAAATAAGGAATTAATGTCGTAAGTAATTGTATGCATAAATTATTTTTAAAAAGACGTATTTAAAAAGTTTTTTTATTTGTCATTTCGTTGCTCCACTAAATCTTTGCTTGCCTAACAAATTTTATTCTATTTATTATACCTTTTTTGAACATGAAATGGTATTATACAAGGTGGCGCAAAAGTAAGCTTCCGATGGTTAGCATATCGGTTGTGGCAAGTGCAGTGTGTGCTGTTGCACCGTCTTGTTGGAACCACATGTTTTCCAATCCCAATTCATCAAGTTGCGGCAAAAAGAACTCGTTGATCATTGCTCTGTAGCGCTCACCATTCACAGTAACCGTTTGGCCCCGACCGATTATTGGTCAAATAAATAGTCAGCAATATTCCGCGCTCTGGAGCAGTGTAGCGTAACATTGTTTATTAACGTGTATTTCGCATGTGTTTACTACACAAATGTCAAAACAGAACTGACTTTAGGGGCCAATCGCAAAATTTATAGCATTTTCTGATAGGAGGATTACTTTTGCGCCACCTTGTATATAGTAAACCGAAATGCTCAGGGCGATGAGCTGAGTCGATTCAGCCATGTCCGTCTGTCCGTCTATCTGTCCGCCTTTCTGTTTTAACGCAAATTAGTTTCTCCGTGTTAGAGACATTGCGCTAAAATTCGGTAAGGGCCCATGGAGGCATAGACGACGTACGCCATACCTTTTTCGAATGCAAACAATTCCCTTAACACCGAAGGCGGGTGGAAGACATTATAGGCGACATATTCCCGGACAATGTTATCCAACAAATGATCTGCGAAAAGAATAGATGGGATACGATCAGCAGATAAGCGAGGAACGTACTCCTCTCGAAACGGGAAGACGGTTGCCTAGCATATAAGCGTGAGATTAATGAGAGAGTTAATGATGAGACATAATGCTAAACGCGGACCCAGGTATGGAAAGATGTGCGGACCGTGGAATGTTAGGTTTCAGTGGGTAGTCCTTCAAAAGAAAAAGGGAGTCCCACATTCGCAGAGTCCCGCTACTAGAGCATCTACGAAAGCGGGCTTAAACCCGGTCAGTGCATAAAGCACAATGAATTGTTCCGATAAATGGGGCTTGAGATATAACTCTTGCCATTCAATATCAAGGAAACCAAACTTTTGCAGTTACAATACAGTAATTTGTGTAGTAGAAATCATCAGGATGAACCAATATATCGAACAGCCCTCACACAACACATTTTTGCAATAAAGGGATTTGGGCTTTGTAGCTTTAAATTAACAGGGTAAGACTGTGATGCGTATTCATGAAAGGTATAAAGCCTTGGGCACAGCCGCGGACAGCGTTCTCCTTTTTTTTATTTTATTACATTTTATTTTATTTTACTTTATTTTATTTTATTTTAAAGTATTCATGAAACGAGCTCAAGGCCCCTGCGACTAATATGCACAAAGGTAATGACGCGCAACTCGATGGTTGATCTACGGATATGATGCCTCTCACCTCTTATTACACAAAAAATTGTTGGTATAAAAAAGCAATTATTTTATTTTATTTCATTTTACTTTATTTTATTTTATTTTAATTCAATTTATTTCATTTCATTTTATTTGATTTTATGTTATTTTATTTTATTTGATTTTATTTTATTTTATTTTATTTAATTTAATTTTATTTTATTTTATTTTATTTTATTTTATTTTATTTTATTTTATTTTATTTTATTTTATTTTATTTTAATTTATTTTATCGCATACCTAAGTTCCAATTCAGAGAACCCACTGTGGAACCGTTTCATCAAAAGCTCATTTAACTAGGATGTCTATTACGGAAGATATTTTCAATAGTTACTCGGTTACTTTTCAAACAAATATACAGGTTAAGGCATGTATATAACACATCCATACCGTCATATTTTACAATAAATTTCGATGCAACGAAATTGGGGATATCGAAAAACACTTTCTTATAAATGCATTAAGCTAGCAACAACACAACTTCCCATATATGTCAGCACAAATACCGGAAGTTGATCTATGCGCTCCCGAAATTTGTTGAGGCGTGGCATCCGGCGTCAGGCAGCTGTCGTTTTAGCATAAACAACCAAACACAAATATTGCGGCGCTAATACATTCATCAGTGGAAAAGCTATTGCAATGACTGCATTCGGTGGGCAAAACAACAACAATCAACAACCAAGCATCACAAGCCAAACACCAGCAACAACAAAACGGCCACCTGCAATGCAGCCACACCCTTTTTGTATTGTGTTAGTATTTGTGCGAAAGCTTTTTCTGCTACTGCGTCTGCTTTTGTTGTTGTTTCTGTTGTTCTTATATAGTTTGTATAAATTTATCCGTTGCATATTTTTCGCATGCATGCGCCAACAACTTAAATTCACATTCATTGCATTTCGCTTATTTGTTCGTTATGGTTTCGTGCTTTGTGGGAATTTTTGGTGCGCACGGAGACAGATATACTCGTATATACACCTTTATACTACAGCACAGATACTGCACTACATGAGAATGTATGTACAGCTGTGTTCAATATAATAGTAGTGAAAATAAAATGGATATCGTTCGGCGGTATAAGAGAAGCTGTGATTTTAATAATTTTCATTTAAAATTTAGCGGATTCGAGAACAGAAACCACATAAAAAGAAATTTCAAAGTTCACACAAAGTTCAGGAAAGTTAGTTAAACTTTAATAAATTTACATTAAATTTTCAATATTTTTGGAAAGAGTTCTTAGAAAATTTTTGAGTATGCATTTTTATAGCTCATTAAATTTTAGCACCATAATGTGCAAGTTAGAAGTACTTAAAAATTTCCCCTGAATTTTCAGAATTTTTTCTGTTGAAAATTAATTTTTCTTCATGCGTTGTATGGAAAAAATCATTTGACAAAAAAATCTAGAAATTCATGGAAATTTTTGAGCGATTTCTAGGTTCTACAATGTTATACTAAAATTGATTGCTCTACAAAATTGCGTACTCAAAAATTTTCTAGAGATTCTTCCAAAAAATTTGAAGATTTGAATGTAAATTTTTAAAGGTTTAACTAACTTTCCTGAACTTTATGTAAACTTTGAAACTTCTTTTTATCTGGTTTCTGTTATGGTATTCGCTATATTTCAAACAAAAACTAAAAAAAAAACACCACTTTTTATTTCGTCGAAAGATATCCATTTTAATTTCACTTCTATTATATTGAACACAACTGTATGTATAAATCTTTTATCGTTATTGAAATAATTTTTCGTTTTGGTTTTGCATTTTGGCATATTTTCGTATTTCGACATTTTTGTGCATGTGTGCCGTAGGCAGAGGTGTGCACCTTGCACTACCGGTAATGCAGCAGTAAAAAACGGTGTAATAATAATGCATTTTGATTTGCATTACTTTTTGCTGGTAACTAACTAAACTTTGCTGCGAAAGTCCAATTCAATTAAAATTTTCATTGATTGCCGTCTGAATACTGGTAATTGTAAAATAATTAAGCATTTTTTCGACTGTTTCTACAAATTAGTTTGCATTACTCTTTTAGTTCAATACGGCTTGCTTGAGTAGTAAATACAGCTTCTACAGATTGCTTAAAAGTACTACTGCATATTTAATGTTACAGTGTATTCCTTTAGTAAGTTAACTTGTAATGCAACCGCATATGTTTAATGTAATTTAATTATAATTACAAATGAATTTTTATTGCAATTTCTTAAGTTAAAATATATTCAGTATTTAAACCCTGTTTCCTTGCCATAATATTCACTCTTGTTTTATTTCTTTGAGCTTGTAATGCAACTATAATTGCATTACTGAAGTCAAAATTCATTACAATTTTAATTTTCATGGTACTGCAAGTGCAAATGCTGTAGCAATTAAAATTGTATCCGCAGTTAATTATGAAAGCAGTTTGAAAACTGCATTAAAACAAAATATATTGCAAATAATTTTGCGTTACTCCAGTAATGAAATGAAATGTAAATAAAACGTCGAACAGTTTTTCAGGTCCGTTTTGTTATGTAACCGAAATTTTTCCAGATATTTCAATTATTTGTGCTGGTAATGCAAGCCTGCTCACATTACTTCATAAAAGAAATAAATACTGCTGATGCGAAAGAAAAGCAATTAACACCTTACACTCAGGGTTGTTTACATTTTTGTGGTAATGAAATTAAAAATTCATTAGTAGTTAAATATGAATGGTAATCGCACTTTTAGATAAATGTCTATACTGGAATTTTGCTGATGCAATTTATGTTTGTAACTACTTTTAAGGAATTCTGTTTTCAATAAAATACTGGTAATGCAACTGGAACTGCGTTAGCTACTAAATATGGATGATAGTTCTAATAAAATTCCGTTCTAGTATAGTTTTATGTTCATAACGTTCTTAAGAATTTTTTACTTCTTTGAATAAAGCTCTAGTAATGCACATTGAAATGACAATACAATATACAATTGGATCATCAGCTTACTTAGCACGCTGCATTCAAACCGTTGAAGTAAGCAAAGTAATTTAAAACTATAATTTTTGTTTAATGCCAAAATTTTTCCTGATATTAAATTGTTGGTACTGGTAATGCAAAAATTTGATTACATTACTTGAAAACAAAGCACTGAATACTGCAGATTAAAAGTCAATCAACTTACCACTGAATAATAAAATTTTCCACTATTTGACAACTTGTGATGCGAATGCAAGTGCATTAACTATTATATTTTAATGGAGTTTACCCTTGATTTTTAACTTTAGTTAATGTTTAACGGAATTAGAAAAATGAAAATTTATCTGCACGACATTACTCGCGTGACAAAATTTGTAGAAACTATTGGTAATGCAATTGAAAATGCATTATTAATTAAAATTTCGTTTTTACTGAAAGCATACCCGTCTATATACTTATGTGCTCAAATAAAATAAAACTAAAATTATATGAAACCGACTTCGTTGTTATTTTCACTCGAAAATTCCAGCAGTAACTACTAAAATTTTACTTTTTGTCTTTATACCCATTACACTTGCCCACACATGCCTATGTCAAAGTTATTGCGCCACATGTGTCCTACGAGTACTCATAGCGGCGCAGCGTTAACGGAAGTTTTGATAAGCTCAGTTCATTGGTTTTTCGACATAGCGGATTTTACTTTCATAATTTCCTAGTTTTTTATTTTTATTTTTTTGATATCCAAAGCTTTTTGGCGAACTATTGGAAAGGCTCAAGCGACTGTATCAATTGAGTGAATATGCTCAATATGTGGGTATTATTATTTTTGTTATTGCCTATATATAGTTGGCTTTTGTGATTGCATTTCTTCCGATTTTGTTGTTGTTTTTCTCGTAATATGAGTACTTATTCGTATCGAGTTGCATATGAAGCTTTTTAAAACTTTTAATGCTACTTTCTAAATGTAAGTTTTAAGCTATTCAATTTCCATATTTCCAAAAAGTTATTTTCACTTGAGATTATTCGTAAAGAAATTCAAAAGAAGTGAAATAAATCTTAGAGCATTTTTGAATATGGATTTTGAAAAATGGTAAAAAAGTTTTGGTTTATTTCAAACTTGGCATTCTTTGGAAAACTTTATTGGCTTATGAATGGCTTTTTTTTAGCGCTGATAGATAATTTTTATTAATTAAAATAAGCTTCTGTTTTTATGCCTCTTTTTCGGGATTTATTTCATTTTTATCGATTTTATATATTTGGCCATCATATGTAGTTATTGATTTATATCCGCCCCAATCGATTGTTTTACATATTTAGTTCTCTGTGGTTTAGTCAATTTTATAAAATTTAATATAATTTGTATCGACTTTGGACACAATCATTTTTTACCTCTTTTCTTTTTTAAATTTATTTCATTTTTATCATTGCATGTTTTCATCGATTTATATCTGTTTCTATCAATTGTTTAAACTTCCATAGATTTTAATAAACTTAAGTCTTTTTTCCCCCTTTTGTTTTGATTTATTAATTAACGAGTAAAGGCTTATTACGCTTTTATATAAATAAAATTATAATTATAAGTAAGCTTTATATATTTTTGAAAACTGAATTTTTTGGTTGATTTTCAATCGATTTTGCTATTGTTTCATTAATTTTGTTTGATAATAACTGCTTTCTAAATTTTTCTTCGATTTTATGATTATAATATCTTTCTCTAGATTATTATATACCCTTGCTATTATTTCCGATATTTAAATAGCGCTACTGGTTGGTGAAAGCCTCTGGAGCTCATTGATTAACTAATTCGATTTATCGCTTTCTTGTGGATTGCTATTGATTTTGATCGAAGTAGTTATCGATTTTATTTGAATTTGTGAATACGATCAAAAACGATTGAACGTTATCAAAGTTTCGTAGAATTAAATAAATTTTTGATTTTTGCAACTATTCGATTTTCACAGGGCTCTTGGTGGGTTGATTTTTTATACCTTTCATGAACATGAAATGGTATTATAACTTTTATCCGATTTTTGTGAGTATGAAAAGAAGACGAGATAGACCCACCAATAAGTATACCAAAATGATCAGAGTAATGAGCTGAGTCGATTTAGCCATGTCTGTCTGTCCGTATCGCTGTCTGTTTGAACGCAAACTGCTCCCTCAGTTTTAGAGATATCTCGATGAAATATGGTAGGGGCCGCCATTTTGTAATGTATTAATCATTTGTCGGAACCAGCAAGATCGGACAAATACAACGCATAACTACCATACAATCGATTGTTCCGATAAACGGGTTTTGGCCTATTACTGTTGCAATTAAAAAGCTAGGCACGTAAAATTTTGCAGGTTAGGTACATATTATATATGTAATGTGTGTAATGAAAATCACACAGATCAGACCAACATAACATATAGCTCCCATATAATTGATAGTTTCGATAAATGGGGTTTGGGCTATGTATCTTTAAATGAACAGTTTTGCAGAGTTTGTAGTAATTGTGAGTAAGGAACGGACACTAATATCCGTGATGCGTATTCATGAAAGGTATAAAGTTTTCGGCATAGTAGAAGACAACCCTTTCCTTACTTGTTTACAATAGCTTTAGCACTGATAGAATCCTATTAATTTACCTAATTTTTATCGATATTCCAGGTTCATACGATGCATTGCTTATCATACAATTTTATATGTTTAATGTCTTATTGAAAATGCAAAAGTTTCGGCCTTTTACATAATTTTATAAATTTGCAATCGACTTTAAACTAAAGTTTTATCGACTTCATCGGATTTTTTTTGAGTTTCGTCAACTTGTTTTCTTTTTTGCTCTTTGCAACTAGTTCCAAATTTAAGCTCTTTTTATGAGCTGAATTTTTCCGGATAGTCTCGTATTTGACATACTTCTTAAAATTAATTTAATTTCTATCGATATTTCAGACTCAATCGAATTATCTCTTACTATGCAATTACATATATCTAAAGCTTCTTTCGATAAAAGCGATATAAACATTTACTTTTGTTCTGGGTATTAACGACTTGAGTTGTATTTAGAGTTATCGAGTTATTTTCTATTTAGTTTCGATAACGGAATGTGTCAAAACTCTGTTTTCCTCGTTTCGTTTGGTACTCTCTTTGAGTTTGTTTCAGTATTTGAATATTTTTTAAAAGTTTTCCGGAGTTCACATTACACATTTATTTTATTATAATTATTAGCGATATTCTGGATTTGCATACGAGGTGTGTTCAAAAAGTATCGCGAATTTTGTGTTTTTTCAAAAATTATTTATTTATTCACGGCGGCCGCCGTGGTGTGAAGGTAGTGTTGCCGGCCTACCACACCGAAGGTCCATGGTTCGAGCCCTGGTACAGGTAACATCAAAAGTGATTTGAAAAAAGTTTTTCAAAACGGGGTCGCCCCTCGGCAGTGGTTTGGCAAACTCTCCGAGTGTATTTCTGCCATGACAGGCTTCTCAGCAAAAATTCGTCTCGTTTGTAGATGCCGTTCGGAGTCGGCAAAAATCTGTAGGTCCCACCAATTTTTAGGGAAAATTCAAATCGGCACACCACAAATTGGAAGAGAAGCTTGGCGCAAAAATCTCTTAGGAGGTTTATGATGATATACCTGTTGTAAAGGGTGTTTTTTTAAGGGGTATAGAACTTCGAATTGAAATAAAACACAAGAAACTCGTTTTAAGGTCCATCAATTTGGCTTTATTGGAAGGATAATTTTATGCCATTAATGTTTAAATATGATTTCGGGCATGTGGCCGCCGCGGCTGGCTCGAATAAAGCCAATTCTACAGGTCCAATTTTCAACCACTTTTTCGAGCATATGGGGCCGTATGTCGGCAATAACGCCACGAATGTTGGCTTCCAATTCCCCTAACGTTTCTGGTTTGTTGGTGTAGACGAGCGACTTCACATATCCCCAAAGAAAATAATCCAATGGTGTCAAATCACACGACCTTGGTGGCCAATTGACAGGTCCATTCCGCGAAATTATGCGCTCATCGAATGTTTCCTTCAATAAATCGATTGTGACGTGCGCTGTGTGGCATGTAGCGTCGTCTTGTTGGAACCACAACTCATCCACATTCATGCCATCCAATTCAGGAACAAAATAGTCGGTTATCATGGCTCTATACCGGTCTCCATTAACGGTAGCTGCCTCTCCAGCATTATTGCGGAAGAAGTATGGCCCAATGACTCCATCAGCCCATAGAGCACACCAAACAGTCAGTTTTTGTGGATGTAATGGCGTTTCAAGGGTCTCATATGGATTCTCTTCACTCCAAATGCGGCAATTTTGCTTGTTGACGTAGCCATTCAACCAAAAATGAGCCTCATCACTGAACAAAATTTTGCGATGAAAATCAGCATCGAAATCAATCTCATTTTCGGCCCATACACCAAAATCACGACGCATTGCATGGTCTCGCGGCTTTAATTCTTGCACAAGCTGGATCTTGTAAGGTCGCAAGCCAAGATCTTTGCGCAAAATCTTCCATAAAGTTGATGGACAAAGCTCCAATTGCTGTGCCCGGTGGCGAATCGATTCATTCGGGTCCTCTTCAACACTTTGCTCTACAGCGGCAATTGTTTCTTCGGTGCGCACTGTTCGACGTCTCTGCGGATGCGTATTATCACATAGAGTAAACGTAGTGCGAAAACGATCCATGGTTAACCGAATTAATTGCTCTGATGGACGATTATGTCGACCATAAAATGGACGGAGCTCACGGTAAACTTCGCGAACTGAACCATTATTTTCGAAATAAATTTGCACGATTTGCAAGCGTTGTTCTTTTGTCAACCTGTTCATGATGAAATGGCAAACCAAACTGAACATAAATGACATTAGAGTTGCCAGATTTGACCACAAAATGCCAGTTTTATCCCTATTCGAAAAACAAACCTGTAAAAAAAACACCCTGTATATCGCGCCATAGAGAGAGAGAGAATATCTATTTTGTCCCCTTCAAAGTAATCCCCATGAGATACTCATATTATACACTTGTGCCAACGGTTTTTCCAATCTTCGAAGCACTTCAAAAAATCATTTTTTTGTATCTTGTTCAGCTCCTCCTTCGATGCCGTCTATATCTCGTCAAGAGAAGCGTAACGTCGTCCTTTCATGGGCCTGTTCAGTTTAGGGAACAAGAAAAAGTCACAGGGGGCCAGATCTGGGGAATACGGTGGCTGCGGCATCATTAGTGTGTTGTTTTTGGCCACAAAGTCGCGCACAAGCAACGATGCGTGAGCAGGGGCGTTATCGTGGTTCAAAAGCCAATTTTTGTTCTTCTTTGCACATCTTCTCGGCCTTCTGAGAACATTTTGTACCACCGATAAACGTTGCTTCGGTCCAAGGTAGCTTCTCCGTATGCCACAGTCAACGTTCGGAATGCATCCGCGCACTTAATTTCGTTTTTCACACAAAATTTGATACAGGTTCTTTGATCCATTTTTTTGAATAGGTAAAAATCGAAGACGATCCAAAACACGTGCAAGAAAAGCAGCTGTCAACAATTAACTGAACATTCAAAATGGCCGAGCTTGTCGGCATAAGTGAGAGACATGAGTACCAACATAACGCCACAAAAAATTCGAAATTCGAATATACGTAACCAGCGAAAATTAAAATTCGCGATACGTTTTGAACATACTTCGTACATAGTTATCGATTTGTGGGTTTATGCTATCGGTTTCAATCTAAATTTGGTTTTTCGTTTCTACTATGATTTATATATATTTCAATATATAAGTTAATGAAGCTCATAACAGTCAATTGCTGGCTATTAATAATTTCCATTTGTTCTTAATAAAATTGCATTTAACGACTCATAGCAAAAGCCACTCAAAATACTAGCTTTTATATTTAAATGCTCTACTAACATTCAATAATACATTATTTCCAACGATTCACTCAACTGCTTACAACAACGAAAATAAAACAACAACAAAAGTGATTACTAATATCAAATGCAAAGCTACGAGTAAACTGCAATTCAAATGACAACGACACGTTTCATAAGCGAACAGACATGATGCCTTGCATTTGCCGTCTACCTAACGAGTAAGTTTGCGAACAACAGGGCGTATGAGTGGCTATTGCGCTCGATAATATGGCGCACGCGGCAATATAACGCGCCGTTGTCTGACAAGTTGCGCTATCGAAGATGAATAGCAATGCTACGTAACTGTTATGGGTGCAATGTAGAGTTCGTGTATGTGTACTTGGTGTTGTCGGTACTGTTGGCAATTATGAGCCATTTGAATTACCACAACAACAACTACAAAAATAATACAGCTATGGGTGTACGAGACGTTTTGCAAATGTGTATTTATTGATAACACACGCGTCATACACGCGACAGACACATGGCAACAACGAGCGCGCCTTGCGAAATCAGCGCCATTATAGAATGTAAGCGGGCATAAAACCAGAGCACATAACAACAACAAGCATAACAAATGCATCACTTACAAGTGCTGTTTGATATGTGAAAAGTGCGCGCGTTTCATCAAAGCCAACATTTTGCTATGTCGCCGCGCGTTTGGGTGCGTTTGTAATTGTTGATTGAGGTGAGTGTGTTACTTGTGGTAACTGTAACCAATGTGAGTAACATCTATGTAAGTGGGCGCCGTCTACGGGAGTAACACATTGTTAGACACGCATGTGTTTTTTCGGTGAGCGCCTTAAATTATGCTTGAGTTCAATAGAGAAAAAGTAGGGCTTGTGGTTCAGCGTATACATTTAACGCGCTTGTATTTCGTTTTTAAAATACTGAGAGAAACTGTTGAGAGCGGAGGGCGAGTGCGATAAGTGGCGTTCATATATATCTATACCGGGCGCCAGTAACCGCTATTGCGCTTACATAGCTACTTCTACTTTTTATGGAAGAGGTTTGTTCCAGCTGTAATGCTTGAGAACGATAAGCGTCGGTAAGTATCAGTAATAACATACCGGGTTATTCGACTTTAAAAATGGCAAGGTACGCACTCAAAGAAATATATGATCATGCTAAGCGCGTGAATATTTGATACTTCAGCTTACGCATGCAGCTGGTGGCGCACATAGCAGTTGCGCACCTCACTCTTCCCTGGCACTCGAAAACTTACAGCCATAACGATGCGCGCTTATACAACTGCTGTATTACGTGTGGCCAGCGCATTATTAATTCGCATTTGGCGCGTAAGCCGCGGTTAAAAACTCATAAATATTAAGCATTGAGTGCGCTTGCTGCTGTATGTGAGTGGTGGTCCTTGTAAAGCATTTCAACCTGCGCGTTTGTGTTTGCTACTTTGTGCGTATGCTCAGACTTTTTCTTTTACACTTTTGCTGTTTTGTTTTATACTTTTGCTGCTATTTGGCGCGTTATTGTGGCTTTGCATGTTTATGCCAGAACATAGCCTGCTTTCAACTGCGCCCTGCACCGTCTGTCTTCCTCAAACACGTTTTGCCCTTAAACAAAATTCCAGTGTGGCAACTGTGGCAAATAAGTACTCACACTCTGAATTCGTGTGGTTGTATGAGCGCGTTTGTGCGCGTGGATGGGTGTGCGTGCGTTCAGTTGACTGCATTGCAGTAATGTGCGCGGCGCGTCTACTCAGGCGAGATTACCACACCGCTGTGGCTTCTTTTGTTGTTATCGCAGTAGACCATGCCACAATAATGTGCGCATTGTTTTCCCCAAACACCCCGCTGTTACTTGTGAATACACTTTTGTATGTATGTTAATGTTGCTAAGCCACAGCTGCTTCAGGTTTTTCATTCAACTTTATGCTGTTCAATTGAATAAAAATTCAAATTTTGTTCACATGTGGTAAACTACAAATACAAATGCAGAATTATAAATCAACCATAGTTGTAGAAAACATGAAAATATGTAAACTGTTTTTTGTTGTTTTTTTGAGTTATACACCGCAACAACGCTAAACTTAGTAAGCATTTCATGCATGAGTGCGTATTTGAAAAGCTGTGAAATTTTAAAACAGATTTGAAGGAATTATAGTAAGGAAAAAATTTTTTTTGTTTAAGTAATCACTAAAAAAAGAATTTAGTTACTAGTTTTTATAGCGAACTAGCGGTTAATATTCGAATTTAAAGTCATTAGTTTCCTTAAGTTAAAATTTTAGTAATTAATTGCGTCGGTGAAAATCTGAGCCCAGCTGGAGCACACACGTGATATTCTAAGATGCATCCTAGTGGATTGAACTGTTCACATTGGTTTGAGCATGTCCTATGGAGATACCAATTGTAACCCTTTTTACCCGAAAGGACTAATTCACTTTCTACCCAAACGGGTACTTTTAACTCCTATAAGTATGCTTCAAAAACGGAATTTAACATACACCCCTGTGAGTATGCTTCACAAATAAAAATTTACTTATGTTATTGAATTATAGCCAGAGGTAGCCATAAGGCATTAATCGCAGCTCCCTCACACGATACTTTGCAGGTTAACGCGAGGCACGTCTCAAAAACCTGCCTACTTTTAGGCGCATACAATTTTTTTTCTAGAAATTTTTGATTATCGTGTTTCTGCGACAGTGAAAACCTGAAATCAGTCGGATTCAGTAAAAACTTTATTCCAGCGCTGGCTATTGCTTTAGTCGAATAAAACCTCTACCCAATTTTTTTTATCACGAGAGAAAGAAAAGGCGCTTGCACCCCTGGGACTCCTCAAGGGTCAGATCTCTCAGCACTGGCTTAGTGAGGCTACGGATAGGTGGAAACGTTTACAATCCTGTAGAGTGTCAAAGAGTCTGTGGCCCTCCTGCAACGTTCGACCCTTCTGAGGGCGAATAGAAGGGACCTTTTCAGATAAGTTGAGGTGCTTACTAGGCATTGGCCTATTGGGAGCACGTGGCATGGCTGAGTTTGGAGCACAATACCTCGTGCCGTAGTTGCAACCTTCCGGGGACGGAAGAGACGGTAGAGCACCTGCTGTGCGTTTGTGCACTGCCGGAGTAGAATAAAATTTCTAGAGAAAGCCTTGTTCGGAAGCCTTTCCGAGCTTAGCGATATGAAGCCCGGGAAGCTTCTAAAATTTTTGAACTCAACAGCATGGATATAGAGGGATGCAAGTCCCTCCACGCAATTTTTCTGTAAGAGCTTTTATTGGTTAATTCACGAGATGTGGTATCAAAACGGTGCATTAGCGCTAATTGGAGTTATGTGGGCCTCGCTACTCCAACCAACTAACCAGCCAGAGTTTCTGCTACAGTAACTTTAGCACAAAGGGTTTAATTAATCGACCATATTCAGTTCTGGAGAGATACGTCGCAGAAACCTGTTTACTTTTAGGCGCTTACAACATTCCTATTGAAAATTCTTCTAAGCGAGGTTCTGCGAAAAGTAAAAACCTGAACTCAATCGCATCACACATGCGACTTTCAGTTATAACTTTACTACATCGGTGTTTACGGTTTTAGTTGAATTAAACCTTTACACCATTTTTGTCTCTCAAGAGACACATCTCAGATATTTACCTTAAGGTGAAAATAAAATGTTTGGTAAAATGTCCATTAATGAAGTTTCAGCTGCAGTGAAGATTTGGGCCTACGTAATAACTCGACTCCATCGCTATAAATGTGCTTAATCTACCTTTTTCAGTGCTCCAGAGACATTTATTAGATATCTACCTACTTTAAGCGAATATAAGTTTATTGTAGAAATTTCTGGTAATCGAGTTTCTGCGACAGTGAGTAGGTGAGTCCAAGTAATAACTGAATTGCAGCTTCCGTATTAGGTGCATATAAGTTTGTGAAAATTTGAGCTCATTCCGAGTATAAATACGCTTTGCAGTATCAGCTTCACTACAGCTTCAGTCAATCGAATTGAGACACGTATAAAAAATATTGCCTATTTTTAGGCGCAAATAATTTTCTTGTAATCAACAATTTTAGTGGTTCAGAAAATGATAGATCTGCTAATGGGACATTTCGTGGAGGAGTTCAATCCTTTTAATGGGTTTGACACAGATACATTTGATATTTCAGATTATTTATTAATAAAGATAGTTGATTAGAAGCACGGAATTCAGAAATGGAAGAAGGCCCCAATCATCGTTACTGCATTACTAGTAAACTAAGTAGTTTAATTAACAATACCTGTTACTAAATTAGAAATAAATAAATATTGTCGACCTCTCTAAACATACAAATACTGCATACCAAAAATGTCCAATACACTTTCAACATCTGGCGTAAGGGACTAAAAACCCTTTTCATAGTTTAAGGCATATATTGCGCTAGAAGGTATTTTCGTCTGTTAATATCTACATGACAAGCGCTCGGACTATTGTTAGTCTCTTATGAGAAACTGTCATTGATTTACATATATAAGAAAAAAACGGGTGAGCTATCTTTGTAGCGCAAAAAGGCTTAATTTTTCAGTGTCACACATTGGTTTTTTTGCATTTTGTGAATTACAGCTACTTACCAGAGACCGGATAGCTGTACTGCTCTTGGTCTTGCATAATCAATAGTTGTGATCTGGTTCTACGGGTTACACAAATTGTTCTTACAAGGTGATAGGATCGTATCGGATTCATTGCTTTAAAGAACTGTCTATATACTTAATATTGTATATATCTTCAGGCAGCATTTTGTAAGTACAGCTACAACAACAAAGCCATAGTTTAGGCTGAGAGAGAGAGTTCATTCAATAAGACATGAGAATAGGGAGGCCGCTTGATCAATAAGAAGACGAGTCCATTTCGTGGCCTTATTGTAAGTCAGCTCACATGTGATTATTTGCCATGTCTTTGATATCTAACAAATGCATGCGAAATGTTTTTTTTTTACCGTTGTTATTACTGTTGTCTCCTTTATTAGGATTTTTCGAACGCTTTTGATTTCATGTTCACCATTTTCCCAATGTTTTTTTTTTTTTGCTTATTCTTTTTCTGACTACACGTAATGCAACCGACAAGCGTCTGGCAATTTGCCATTGTGCAATTGCTTTCTACCCGCAAGCATCAATATAATGTCGAACCTCTGTGCATAGTACTCTTGCCCCTCCAGGTACATAGCAAAACTTTGGTGCTGGTAACATTTCAATGTCACACGTCAATTCAATCCAAATGTCATAGCCAACAAATCGTAAAGTGAATGGGTGAGCGTGTTATGGATGAGCGAGTATGAGTTGAGTGGTGAATGGCCAGGAGCCGCATGAAAGCGAGCACAAATGTGATACAGGTGTGTGATAGGCGATAGAGGGCATAGAACGGAGAGACGGCGTTAATACAATCGAAGCGGAAATTGACGCATAGTCTCGCAAAAGTTGTCTCTCCTCACCAGTCACACAGCTACGCTTGAGGAAGAAACGAGTGTGAGGGCTTTTTGTAGCTGATATTAGCGTCCTATCGCATTTGCGCTAGCCTCTATGACTTCTACTCCTATTTATTTGTTGGTATTTGTTTGGTAGATTGGTTGCAATGCCTCCGTTTGTGGCACGTTAGCGTGTAACGTTAAATGGCTTTTCTGAACAGCAACAAATCGTTGTAAAAAATGCAAAGCATCCTTTTCCCAATTCGTATTTTGCATTCAACATTCTGCATAGAGTTTTTCATTTCGTGCACTTTTGCAATCCCTCGACCCCCAATCCAATCGGTTAAAATTTAAATCAGCATCGTTGTTACCTATTCTATGCACATATGGGCCATAGAGCTAGCTTTAGGTGTATGCGTGGGTTGTTCGGGTTTCGTTGGGACGTTACAAATTTTCTTTTTCTGGTCATTCACAATTTTCCATTTTCTTTCAATGCAAGCCATTTTTGGTGCTCTCATTCCGGCCTATGTTTATTGCAGTCGCTGGTGGGGAAACAAAAACGTTGTAAGCTTTGGTGAAGGGTAACGAGCTGTGGCGAAGTGTAGCGTAACTCGTTACGGTTTGTCAAATGCAGGACAGTGTACGAAGTTGAGATAAGAAAACTCTTAAAATGCAGAAAAGATATTTAGGAAAAAACATATTTTTTTAGGTTCAATTCTGGTCTGGGGGCATGAAAGCTTGAAATCTCAAAAACTTTAAGCTAGGGCACTGTGCATCCGAAATCAGGTTTCTGAGAAGCAGTGGTTTGAAATTTTGGAATTTTTTGCTTAAACTAAGCCTATTGTGAATGCCTTTACATTTGCCCAACCACATTTTTCCAATATTATCGTATAAATGAGTTTATTGTAGAAAATTGGAGAAATTAAAAAATAATTACCGAGTCTCTTTTGATTACAAAGCAATCAAAAATAAATCCTCTATTAATTAATTAAGGCCAAGTAGTTTTCAACCATGGGTGAATTAAACCAAAATAAACTAACTTTTTTGGATACACATATTGGCATAGCTATTTGGGTTTTTATGAAATTTCAGACAGTTGGAGACCCGGAAAAAAATCTTTAGTGAAAACGTTTACTTTGTAAAAATTCTTATTGAAAAACTACTTAAATAATCTTAATGCGTAACGCTGTAACAAATTTGATTGTTTTCGAATGGGTGGCAACCCTTTTAAAACATTCATAGTGACAACGCTTGATTAGCAACTATATCTAAAAAATATTTCCAAAGAATAGTATGTAAATAGTTTTCTTTTCATACCCATATTATAATAACTGATATAAAAAGAATATAAATATATATAAAGGAATAAGGTGGCAACTATATTTGATAATACTACTTAGATATAATTGTGCTGAAATAAGCATATTGTGATCTTATTTCATTGAAAAAAATTAGATTGGTTAGAAACCCGTGAGAAAACACTAAGTAGCAACATTAAAGTACCAGAGCTTGATATTTAGCTTATTACCTATATCCAATAGCTCATCGTTTTCGAGATATAAGCTGATATGCAAAAAATGCATGTAATACAATTAGGAGGCAACCAAAGAGAGTAATCTTATCTGCACAGTTTTTTTTAATTAATTTCTAAAATATTTCAAATAGGTGGCATCCTTTCAAAATATACTCAGCGGAATCACGCTTCAAATTGTATCCAAATAGGAATATAAAAATATATCCCAGCCAATGTTATAATAATAATAATAATAATAATAATAATAATAATAGTAATAATAATAATAGTAATAATAATAATAATAATAATAATAATAATAATAATAATAATAATAATAATAATAATAATAATAATAATAATAATAATAATAATAATAATAATTCCCAAACAGATTACCCAACATATCTCGCCCGACCGGCGCGAGGGACGCATCCGCATAACGCGCGGATTATTCGCTCTTGCCAAGTCGTTGAAAGGCTTTGGTTTGTTAATCTCATCAGCTAAGTAAAGTAGATATAAGATAGATCAGCTAAGTAAAGTATAAGCGCTTACTTTCCCATATGATATATACTGGAACGATTTTCCATCATCCCTTGTTAAATTTGGTTTTGTGACAAACCGGTTTCGGTGTTCCGCCATCCTCAGTGTTTTGTTCTTTCGAACGAACCAAATTTGGCAAGGAATGACGGAAAATCGTTCCAATATACATCAACTTTGCACCCTGTCGGAAAATCAACAAAGTGAAATAAATCCCCATATGAACTTGGGGAAGGGGATAGAAAGATCACCTACACTTACCCCAAGGGGCTTTAGATAGAGGATGACCTCGAAATGAGGATCGCAGTGACTTACATCTTGGACGAAAGCAGGTTTAAGTTCGACTTATCCTGTATCTCATTCTGACTGCAACTACGGAGGAAACTTGTTGTTATAAGCTATGCTGGAGCATTGGTTGGTGTGAATTTTAGATGAAAACTTCTGCTTGTCGCATCCAATGATGGTCATAGGGACTATGAGACTACGAAATTATTTTAGTTGTTTCATATCAATAATAATGTAGGCATTATCGTAACTTTCCACGTATTCACAACGGGAAACCCAACATAGAGGAACTGTACTATATTCTCTAGACTCAAGCGAACCTCGGATCAGAAATGTAGCAGGACGCTGGTGTACAAACAGCCGTTAGTTGTGTGCTAGCCTTCATGCTCTACATACAGCCGACTCTACCCTAACACTACCGTGCTAGTTACTCTACATCCTGGGTTTGGAAACCAAAAACTTACGTGATAAAGTCAGGGATGTTGCGTCAGTCTTTATATCGAAAAGTCGCATGATCTTATACCCTAGCGTGCCCAATGGTTGCTTGATATGTAAATATTTTGCTGTCTCGGTCTATAAAATCCTTACGGAGACATGTTATCTATTTACCCCGTTGTCTTCATTGATCGCTACTTCTCTCTTCAACGCAACATTTTAGTTTTTCCCCACTGTCCGCATCGGCGCAACATTCTGCAACGACTGCTGTCTTTGTGAATTTGTCGAAGCGTGCATGCGCGTGGATTTAGATTTTTTGACTTTTGTGCAGTAAGCCAATTTGCGTCCACTTCGATTGAGCCACATTGGCAGTCAAATTTGCATCGCCATTCCCAGCCCACTCATATTTTGCTTTGCTCATTCGTTCGCCTAACTTCAAACTATCAAAGTTTAGTGTTTACGTGTGATTGCTGTTGTCTGTGTGTATGTGTGAGTGACTTGTATGGTATCCTAAAATATTTTGTCTGATATAGCTGTATTTGGCATTGCTTTCGATTGTCATTTTCAACTTGCCGCACTCACGTAAATGTCATTGTGCCTCATGTCATGTTGACAGTTTGTTGTTTTTAAAAGAGAAGAATAGAGAGCGAAAAAAAGAGTAAGAAGCAGCGGCTGCTAAAATGGACGGCTTAGAATGCAAAAGTCGTTTGTTGTTCTCCTAAACTAAATTGAATTAACTACGCTTTTAGTCATGGGAAAGACTAAAGTCGTCTCACAAGTTATAAGAGAATAAGTGATTGAATCTCACTTCAATTTAGGTTAGAGCGACTGCTCTGCGCTCAAGGCAGAAACAGTCTTTTGACCCATTGTGATACCATTGGTAAATGTTCGTGTCATCGTTCGTGAAAACAAAGTTAAACTAAACTGTTTAGTTGCAAGGGCCGCCTTAAAATGTACCCAAGTTCAATTTATCCTTCTCAACACTCTCTTGGTTCTTTTAGGCCGTTACCATTTACCACAGTATACTCTGTGAGCATTATGCAGCTGAGTATAAAAATATTTTCATAAAAAACCTAGTTCACACCTCATCAGCACAAACTTTCACACGTCACCTCATTTCACGCATGCATTCCGTATTTAATCTGTTAACTTTTCAACTTTCATTTTCCTATTCAAAGTTCATAGTACTTAAGTGAAAAGTCATAAATGGATTCACCCTCATATGTCACAGCGTAAAATACTTCCACGTCACTTTGAGCTGAACTTTTATAACCAAGATGTCAAAACTACTAAGTGTCAACTGCCTGGTGATTGCCATGCGAGCTTGCCAACTGTCAAAAAATTTAATTGCGAATTGTTAAATTCTATGAAAAAGCCTGAAACGTAACAGCAAGAATTAGTTTGTAAGTCAGTCATTTAGTGCGTCAGTTAGTCCGCCAATCAGTTCATCTGTCATTTAGTTCGTTTTCTGTTCCGTCACTCATTGATTTAGTTAGTTTGCCGCCCAGTCAGGTATTTTCTTCCCGCTTGACATTTGTCACATTTTGACAGCTTTGCTGCGTGTTGGTCGTCTGTGGCTTTACTTTGCTAACATGCTGATGTCGCTCAAAGCAATGCCATTTGAATGCTTTTGAATTTTCAGTTTTCAATTTCATTTGACATTCGTATGTGTGACCGTGCGAAAAGTATAGGTTCACACACACTTGAAGGTAATTGCTTTGAGAGGATTCAAAGCGGCTAAAATGTATTCTGCAAATGGTAGGTTAATAGAGCGAAAAGCTTTGTAACGAGAGGACTGTTATGCTGGCAACTCTGTACCAATGACAAAACGAAAGGTACCGAAAATAATCAGATTCCAGGACAATGACAGAACATCGATGTTTAAGGCCGAAACGAAGAGTGAATAACTACTCAATTATACCTTGGTTTTTCTATGTCAAATCCTCACATAGTTGGAATCGAACACTTCCGATTAAAATAAAATTTGTTGAAAAGTTTTCTTTTTTATAAAACGAAGTTCTGTCAGAGAAAAAAAAATAAAAAAATTAGCAAAAATTTTTCAAAAGTTATGCAATTTCAAAAAAATTTCGCTTTTATCCTGTTTTGTAAAGTTAATTTTTTCAAGTATTCATAAAACGAGCTCACGGCCAAGAACATGAACCAACTACAACAGGTCGTAATAGCTCGACAAACATTCAAACACACAAACATTTTCCATGTATTTTGTTTTTGTAATTTGTGAGTTTAACGTCAAAATTGTACTAAGAAATGAGTGTAATGTCAAAATTCGAGCCAAAAGTAAAAATCAGCTGGTCTATTAACCCGACTTGTATTATTGGATCATGGCCAAGAATAATAACTTTTCACTTCTTAATTTTTTATAAAATTATTATCAACTTATTAATTATTAATTTTTTTTAAATATTTCGGAAACTACTGCAGTTAGTAAAATAAACTTTGGCGCTTTTAAATGGCGCACTTAAAGGAATAAAAAAAATATTTAAAAAATAAAAAATTTTAAATTTCTAATTTTAGAAAATTTTCGGTTTTTTAAAATCAAAATTAAAATTCGCTATTAAATTTTGCACCAAAAAATTTTTTTGTACTATGCCTCTGATATATCTTAAGATATCGCAAAATTCTCAAAAGGGTGTTTTTTTTTTAAATATAAATTTTTGAATTGTTCCCAAAAAATTTTGTTTTTATATTTTTTACTTTTCTAGTTGAGTCCTCTTAAAGTTACTCAACTTTAATCACTGATAAATTTTTTTCGTGGTAGTAAAATGTAATTTTGTTACATTTTTGGTTTGCGGATAATAGCTACGCCCACTTTTTATAAATCTAATATTTTGGAAAAAAAAAAATTATAAGTCAGTATGTAATACAACTATAAGGACCAAATGTTGTGGGTACATAAAAATCAATGCAGGCAATTAATTTTTTTAAGATATTTTTGAATATGGGCATGGCAACGCCCACTTTTGATTAGGTAAATTTTGCATATATTATTAATCATAAATCAAAAAACGGTTGAAGACATCATAACAGAATTGGGCATGCAGATTATCTGTTTTGTAAGAAATGTTCTGGAGGAAAATGTGGAAATGCTCTAAGGACCACCCCCACTTTTATATACAAGATTTTTAAAGAGATCATAGTGGAGTTTAGCAGTCAATATATTTGCGATTTATACTATATGAATACGTTTGACGGTATAGCTCGAAAAAAATTGATTTGTGGGGACGAAATTTAATGAAAGTGTGGATTTATATTTTTACTGTTTATTGTGAAAAATTTATTTCTGGAAAACTCGTTTGCAAAATTTAAAAGCTATATTTTTGTAACTATGGAAGTTATATTAATACGATTTGTCACATGTAATGAAGTCTTTAAGGAGAAGTACACCTAATCGGATAACAATGACGCCCACTTTTGTATAAAATATTTTTAAAAGGATCATAGACGACCATAAAATGAATTATCCCTGCAAAAAATTACTTTCTATAAATTCTATTTCACTTCCAAAGTGACGTGTCATAATGTCTATGAAATTAATGTCACTGAAGGGAATTATTGTAAAAGAAAATTAATGTATAGCTTTAAAAATTTCAAATTATTGAAATGAATAAAATTCAGATTTGGAATATTTTTGAATAAATCTATACATATTTTAAAGTAAAACAAGAATATTTCTTATATTGGGATACAATAGTAGATCACTACTAGCTATATAATATCCGGTTCCATTAGAGCTTCAAACGTAGTTGCTTGATTTTTTTATACTAGGGTCATGTACTCTAATACGAAAAATAGTGAAAGAAAAAGCGTTTTAAAGGATCCATGACTATAAACGAGCTCAGGGCCAAGAATAATAATTTTTATAATGATTATTATTGTTTCTATTTTTTTAATAATTTAATTTATTATTAAAAGTTTTTAATTGAATAGAAAAGGAAAATTTTTAGAAGCAACCGCCATAGATTTTTTCGAAAGCTGCTAGACTTCTTCGTTAGATAAATTTTTGCATGCTCTGCTGGGCCCGTGCGCAGAAAATATCCGAGGGGGGGGTTTAAACTCAAGTTACGTAATCAATGAAAAAAGATAAGAAATTTATTTTTGGAGTACGGAAATTTCATTGTGAAAAGTCATATTTAGTTACAATTATTTAATATATCAACTCTTCGAGGTACTGAAAAAAACTCTTTCAAAATTATTTGCGGTTCGATTTTGACATCACGACCTCCAGACATTGTTGATCTAAAATACGTCGCAAAGTTGAGTAAAATCGTTCAATCGTCGCTGTTTGGTTAACATTTGGAAACGCATCTTCATTACAAATATCGAGTGCTTCAAATGAATTTTTTATTTCCTTTCCGGCAATGAGCTTCCGCCAAAGTTGTACTTCGTTCACCCAGATATCACGGGAATCGTCGTGCAAAATTGAACAGTATGATTGGAGTAGTTGAGCGCAGGACTCTTCTTCGAAAATTTTCATTTTGTTGGGAAAAAGGCAAGCGAGATTTGATAAAATATTGCGGTGATTTAAAAATCGATCTTGCAATTGTACGGAAATAATCTTCAACTGAATCAGTTTGTACGTTGAATTGTTGGGTCTGTTTCGACGCAATCCTTGGCTTTCGCAATTCAATTTCGTATTGCTCGCTCATTTCGCTCACTGTTTTGACAATTTGTCTGAACTCCCCCTTAGCGTTTTCTCTTCTTTCCATCAAAATTTGTTTGGCACTATCAGCCAATTTGATAGCCTCTCCCAGATCTTGATTTTCTCTTTGAAGTACTCGACTCAGAGACAATGTGAGAGAATACACCGAGCTCAAAATATACATGGATATCTGGAAATTTGCGGTTTTTATAGCTGAAAGCAGTGGGAAAGCTCCAGACGAAGTCGTTGGGTCTTTCCAGTTGGTGGAAATCACTTTAAGAGCGCGAATTACTGCTGGTTGCAAATGGAGATATGTTGTGACGGACTCTTGCTATTCTACCCATCTGGTTTTGCAAAATTTTTTCAATTTCTTCTCTCGAGTTTCCGATGGATGTTCATTTTCATTTATCGCATCCTCAGGCTGTAAGGAGTATCAGTTGGAATGAAATTTGTCCATTTGGAACCTAAATATATGCTAAAATATCCCTAATAGGGGGTGGGAACTCCCGTTGCACGAGCCTCTATGTTCTGCTAACCCTAAATCTAACAGCGCTGGTTTTTCTATCAGCTAAACTCCTATTTTTATTCACTTTACCATATCTATGAGCAACCCTCCGCCATCTGGCAGTCAGTAGTTGATCATGATAGATTGTTTTTTTGTTTGTATGCCTTGTTTTTGTATCGACAACAACACACGCTTACCGACGTGCTCTCGGGTTTGCTTTTGTTTGTTTTGTGTACCGTAAAATCAAATGCAACTAAATTGTTGATACACAAAAAACAAAAAACAAATAAGGTATTTTGTTTTATATCCCGCAGTTGGGTATATTGTGCTCAGTTACATTGGAATATTGAATTTTGCTTCCTGTGTTTGATTGTTTTCTTTTACTACGTTGAAAGCTCACTTTCATATTATGATTGATTTAATTTCATTTATGCAGCTGTTTTTTGTTCACGCAGGTGTATAAGTTCCTTATTAGCAATCACTTTTAATGCCACCTTTAGCTGATTTCATGCAATTACATTATAGCTCATTTAATTTTCTAGCTTTTTTACACTTTACTTTTATGCCATTTTCTGCTTTCAACTTTCTCCACACATTGCCCATTGAAATTGCTATGGCTTTTTTTTTGTAGTCTCTCCAACGTGGCTATAATTAAATTTACTAGGCTCTTATACATCCCTAGCGCGACTGTGAGCTTTATTCCCCTTCCGATGACTGCTATTAGTTAGACGCGCACGTGCTACCATTCTGGCACTTTCTTAGCATCACCGTGCCAGACTCAGCACTCAACGTCGTTGTTGTTCTCTTCTGAGTAGTCGGTGTTATCGTCAGCATAGTCCTCGTCAGCATGTCGTCAAGCTGGGAGTCGTCTTCTTATGTCTTTTCCCCCTCTACATTGTCATCTTCGTCTGCCCTCTTCTACACCGTATTCTTCCTTATGGTCCTCATAACGTTCATATTACATGCAAAATGCGTGTCACTGCCATACTTTTTTTTTTGTTTTCGTTACGAACTCATCCTACTTCCAATTTTCTCTCATTCTGGGAGTGCTCTAAGTATCTAAAAGCCTTAAAATACCATTATTTTGCATACATTCACACTTATGATGAACATCTGTCATATTTGATTGTATGTTTCGCCTGCGCCTATTTCGCCTATCAGAAAAACTTTACGTCAGCCACAGCGCATTTCATCAACTTTTTGACTTTGCCGTGCTCAGAGCCAACTTTTCGTTCACTTTTGGAGCCTCTTGCATCATCATGGCACATATTCGCTTAAAATTTTCGTTACGATTACTCCATGTGCCAATGTGAAAGTTGTTAAAAATCCATTAATCACGTAAGTGCTGGTTTTGCTGTATTCAACCTCCTCGTATGTACGGATGAGTTTGCACAACCTTTGGCTATGAACTAACATGCGGGCGTATCAAATGTTTGAAGCATTTCTGATGTGAATTCGTCATCAATTCGTACAACGTTGGCATTTTGTCGCCATAACGGTAAATAGAGCAGGCGACAATGATTTTGGTATACACAACATGTGTGGTGAAGAGATCCGGCTGTTTATTGCATATATTAAAAGTGCTCATTAGAGGTGTACGGGTGAAATGAATGCGTGCCGAAGGGGAGTTGCTGCATCACTGCATGAAATTTATTAGCACTGGATGGGGACTTCGAAGTCTAGAGTATAATGGCAGTTCGGCTTTAGCGTTGTTTAAAGAGAAGGGTTCCGAATTGTCTTTGGTTATATGGCTTTGGTGTGTGCATATGTGGAAGAAAGTGAAGAACAGAACTTGAAAATGTCTAGAACGAACCTCGACATAGGAAGCAGCATTTTTGCAAAACTTTTGAGTATACTCTGATTTTAAATTTGACAAGAATTGGTCCTTAGTAGATTAATGCTAGGTCCAAATCCTAGTAGGGATTTCGGATTAAAAGGAAAATCCATTTTAAAAGTTTTTGAACTCAATTTATGAAAGAAGTTGTAAACGACAACTAGATTAGAGCTTCACTCGGATTTGGAGGCCTAAGTTTATCTCCATTTCGTGGTAGGAATTGGAAACGCTTTTGGAGGCTAGCGAAAACGTAGTTAGCAACGAAAACAAAGTAGTAGATGACTAGATCGAAGTAGAATTAAAACTCGCAACTGAGAGAGCAAATCTATATCGAAGTCAAATCGTGACGCTTAAGCTCCTATTAAGCTTCAAAGCCAGGTTTAGGCACTTACCAAAGTCTAAGCTGGGTTCAAACTTAAGTTATAAGTCTAGGTTTAACTCAAAGAAGCAATTTAAGCTAGGCTTTCATGCCCATGTTAGCTTTGCTTTGGCTTAAATCAAGGTGAAATTTTAAGGCCAAGATACAAGTCGAGTTTTCGGTCCTAAAATAATTATAAGTAATGAATTGATCCAAGATTCGAAACTAGCTTTAGGACCTAGACGAAGCCAAGCTAAGATTCAAATAACCAAAAAGTCTACATTTATGTCCCACATCACCTGGAATCCAAGCTACTATTGGAGTCAAGCGAAAACTCGAGTTTGAAGACTTAGTAAGAATTAAGTCAAGATGTATGTATAGCTAAGCTAAGATTCAAATCAACTAAAAAGTTTACATTTATGTCCCAAACTAAAGCCCCCCTAGGATTTAATCAAGATACAAGCCTAGTTTAAAGTTCTAAACCAAGCTAGTATTTAAGTCAAGCTAAAACTCGAGATTGAAGACTTAGACGAAGTCTTGGTAAGGATTAAATCAAGATGTCAGTATATTCTTCGATCTTAAACCAGTTCTAATCTAGAATTAAATCAAGATTCGAAACTAAGTTTACGACTAAGGCGAATTCTAGGCTAGGATTAAAATCAAGGTACAAGTCAAGGCCTCGATATTAAACGACTTCTAATCTATAATGAAATAAAGACTCTAGCTTAGGCTTAAATCGAAGCTAGGCTTAAAATCAAGCAAAACCTCTCTGTTGAAGTTCTAGATGAAGTCAAAGTAAGAATTTAATCAATATTTGAAACTAGCTTTAGGACCTATACGAAGTCAAGCTAATATTAAAATCACCTAAAAAGCCTACATTTATGTTCCAGACTAAAACCTACCTAGAATTATAGATATACGAGTATGCCTAGTTTGAGATTCTAATTAAAGCTAGTATTGAAGTCAAGCGAAAACTCGATGTTGAAGACTTAGACTGAGCCTTTGTAAGTATTAATTCAAGATATAAGCATAGGTTTCGGCCCTAAACAAATTATTATCTATGATTAATTAAAGTTTCGAAACCAGGTTTAAGAGCTAGACGAAGTGAAAGCTAAGATTAAATACTACCTAGACTGATTTTAAGTAAGTAAATCACTATACAAACCTAGCTTTGGAAGTTGCACCAATTTCAAGCTAGTATTTAATGAAGGTGTTATATTGTTCTAATACTCAGACTCATACTAAGCTAGAATTAAAGTCAGGATAGAAGACAAGACTTCATTCATAAATGAATTATAATCTATTTTAAATTAAGATTCAAAACTAGGTTAAGATGTTGGACTAAGTCTTTATCTTTAGGTAAGCTTGAGTACTAGAACTTAAAGTTTGATAGTTTCAAAGAGGAAAATACTGAACCCCATCGTCGACAAGCTGATTGGATCTCATCAGTCAAACCGTTTGCATAACACTTATTTGCTCGAAATATTTAAATATATAGTGTAATAGGTTTCAAATTTAGTGTAACCGTGTAAGTATTTATTTTTGTCTTAAAAGTTGTTTGCGTCCCCCAAAAGACCCTGAATGGTTAACTTGCTCGCCTATTCTATGCTCGCTACCTAATCATAATTTACGTGCTAATGATACTAAATTGCTTAGAACTACAAATCATTCAAACAAATAACTTAGCTATGAATAGAGCAAGTCGGCCTTTAAGCAAACCAAAATACTGAACGTATATAAGCGTAAAGACAGCCAAACAAAAATGTAGCATACTTTTAGGCATAATTTAGAAGTAATCGTTATTATCGTGTTGCCAGCGTTTGTGTTAAGTTCTCTGTATTTTTTCGAAAAATATATTGGTTGCTTACTATTTGCTATGCTGTGCTTTGTCTACCTGTCAGTGGTTTCGACGTCTTTGATCCTTTTTGCCAATTTGAACGGTGCACTTTGTAAAGCATGCCATGTGCTTAATAAATTTAGACACGCTTCTGCTGAAACTTTTTAAATGATTTATGAAGTTAGCGCCTGTCCGGGTAAATACACGCATACTTAAGTATATCTTAGCAAGTATAAGGTAGCAGCCAACCTTTTTTGATTCACATCATTTTTGCCTTCGTACTTGAGTTGTGCTGAAATAGCACGCCAAGTGGAATATATTTCAAATGAGTATTGTTTGTCATGGGTGGAGTTCAAAAACCATGAACCTAGTTTAGTGTTTAGGCAGTTATGAAAATCAATAAAATTCGGTTTTCTAGTTAGCACTTAGCGACTTATGAATGAAGTAACAAAATGATTTTTTTTGCAAAAATTTAAAATTTCCTTTGAAAATCAAATGTGAACTTGTCGCTTGCAAGATATTAACCGAAATTCTGAGAGCTTATAGTTTTTTCTGCTTGCTTATGGTTTTGTTGCTTTCAATTCAAACATGATTTAGCAAGCAGAAAACAGCCAACGTTTGGAACTTAATCAGATATGTTCTTAAAATATTTTTCTTTGTATCAAAACCTTACAACGGAGTGTCAAAAGTGAATTTTTAAATTTTTTTGGTCTCTTTGTCTGTATGTTTGTGCATGCATCACTCGAAAACTACTTCATAGAATTGAGTGCAACTTTCACCGATATATTGCTAGATATCTAGCTTAGATTTTTGGAAGTTTTTTATAGTCGGAAAATAATGTACTCACGCTGTATACAGTGTTGGTAATAAAAATACACCTTTTTCAGTTTATATTCAGAAAGTTGCAATTCATATTCAGAAAGTTACAACTAATATTTAGAAATTTTCGATTGATATTTAGAATTTCCACTTCATATTCAGCAAACTACGGTTCTGAATATGAATTCTAATTTTCTGAATATGAACCGTAACTTTCTGAATATGAATTGTACCTTTCTGAATATAAACTGAAAAAGGTGTTAACTCAAGAGCTTTTAATATACATAGTGAAATTTTGCCTCTACACTGTATAATAAGCAAAGCAGATGAGACCCAGAAAACCAAACCAGCAAGCCTTATATTTTATACCTGTCTGTTGGTATGCCTGTTTGTACGCTCATCACTAAATTAATACTGCATGGAATTGAAGGTTTTCTTTGCGAATGTCTTTCCGGATCGAAATATGAGACATACGCGTAAGTTACTGCTGTATGTATGTTTTTATTTTGGTTCGTGTAAAGGCTTAAGAAAAAGGAAGCAACTGCTATTGTTAAGAGTGATTTAAGAAAAGTTACAAATTTATCTAACAACTTCCGTAGCAAACATCAATCAGCTGTAAAAGCAAGATTATCAAACGTTGAATGATTCCTTGGTTTACCCGACCAAAGCTGATTTGAAATTTCTAAAGATTATTTGCAAGCTAAGCAAAATTTGGACATAATATTGAGGTTGCTTTGAGACAAAATTTTCAATTCAATGATTTTTAGCTCTCCCCCTATAATTTCTTCACCATGAATATGTATGTAAACATGCGTATATGCCGCAAAATGATTATTAATAAATTATGTGGGTAGCATAAACATACTCAAAGAAATTTTTAATTATGAGCCGACTATGCTAAACCCAACTCAGCTGCACGTGCTATAAGAGCAATCTCTGAACCTTTGAAACCGCCTTCCATGCATACATATAAATATACATATCTAAGGACATTTGGAAGAAGAACTTAAGTTTTAAAAGCAAATTTTACAGGAGGGCGAAAAAAACACCTTTAACAGCGTACAAAATCTTGTTCTTCTAACCGCAAAAGTAACGGGATGAACGAATCGAGATAGATATAGATTTATATACATCAAAACTTTTAGGAGGAAAAAAGAAATTGATTAAGCTGTCTGTGAACACGATAACTTGAGTAAATTTTAAGATATCTTATTGAAATTTGTTATGCATCTTACTTATCACTTATATCGAGGCGCTATTGCAAATGGTCGGAATCGGATGATAGCCATGCCCACTTTTTATATATATAATATTTTCGAAAATACAAAAAAGCGATTATTCAGTACATAATACACTTATAAGGATACAATTTAGTGCGTACATTAACGTTAAGGCAGAAAATAAACTTTTGAAGAAATTTTTTAAAATGGGCGTGGCACCGCCCACCTTTATTAAGTCAAATTTAGAAATAATATGAACCAAAAATCAAAAACCGTTCAAGATATCGAAACGAAATTCAGCGCACATATTCATATTCACACAAGAAATGTTCCAAAAGGGGCGAAATCGGTTAAGGTCCACGCCTACTTTTATATGAAAAATTTCTAAAAGGATAATAGATATATTTATTAGGCAATAACTTTGCGTAAAATAGGTTTATATCTTTCCTATTTCACTTTCAAAGTGAACGTGAGAGAAGAAGGTCGAAAAATATAAATTTTTGAAAATGGGTGTGGCCCCGCCCCCTTTATAGTGGATTATTCCACAAAACTTTTTATGCCATAACTCCGGCGAAAATTTGATTTGTCGAAACAAAATTTGGCGAAAAAAAAATTTAAAGCAAGTAAGGAAGTCTAAGTTCGGATGGAACCGAACATTATATACCTAGAAGTGATCTTTAAAGAAATATTAACGCATGGCGCCACAACAACAACAGGTATATCATCATAAACCTCCTAAGAGATTTTCTTTCTTCCAATTTGTGGTGTGCCGTTTTGATTTTTTCCTACAAATTGGCGGGACTTACAGATTTTTGCCGACTTTGAGCGGCATCTATAAAGAAGATGCATTTTTGCTGAGAAGCCTTCCATAGGAGAAAGACAATCGGAGAATTTGTTTTTATAATAAAAAAACTGGAAAATTTACTAAGCTCCAGTTAAGTTGTTCTTTCAAATGTCCACAGATATATGAGTATGTAAGAAACTACTTTCTAAGCAATCGATAAGCGCAAAATTTTCTTTTATAATCTCACCATCTCTGCTATTTTCCATGGCCACAACGCTTGGCCAGTTTGCTTGATAGCTATAATTTAGTATTATCCTGATTGCAGTTGAATACATTTAAAAAGGCTGAGTGCCGCATAAAACATGTGAATATGTATGCAAGAGTGTGTGTGCTCGTAGAATGTATTTACCGCAAGCACACTGGGGAATTACTTTCGTGCTATCCTTGACACCCCAACAAGCCTAACACTTAATTGGAAGATCTTTACTGTGAGAAAAAGAAGAAGGGAAAAACTACGAAACAACTTTACAAATAAACACGTACATACTAAGTATATATATAATATATATATACATACAGTGACTGGGATAATTTGTAATGCTTGCTCGCTAAAGGGGAGATCCAGTGCTTAATTGTAGTCGTTAAAGGTAAAATGAAAGTCACTCTGAAAAAGAAGGCGAGAGATATGGGACCACAAATAGGTAAGTAAATGGGAAATGAATAGGGATAGGAAGAAAATTAAAAGGGGGGGAAAAAGGATGAAAAAAAAAAATTGAAACGGAAAGGAAAAGGAAAAGGAGGAAGAAGAAAAGGAGAATTGAAAAAAGGTAGGAAATGGTGGATAAAGAAAGCATGAAACAAAAAGAGGAAAGAGGAAAGGGAAAGGTACAAACGGGAAAGAAAGAAAAGGAAATGAGCAAAAGGGAAAGCGAAAAATGAGAGGGAAAAACGGAAAAGAGGAAAAGGGAAAGAAGAAGGGGGAACAGGGAAAGGAAAGAAATGGAAATATGAAACAGGTAAGAGAAACGGAAAGGGGTGAAAATGAACACAAAAGAGACAAAGAAATGTGGAAAGAAATATTGCAAATGGCAAAAGCGAAGAAAACAAAGAATAAGGAGAAGGAGGATTACAAATCTTTTATAAGTGTTGAGAATGATGAAGTAAAAATGAAGGCGAATGGTAGAGGTAAAAGATGCAGCTGTAGAAAAGGCTGCAGCAATCTCTACATGTAATAAATTTGTAGCAGGTCGATGTCAGTACATTGCAGATATTTAAGAAAAATCGATAGAAGGGATCGTTGTTACGCTTATAAAAGCCAAATCAACATTTTTAAGAATTTTTGTCTGTCTGTCTGTATGTTTGGCCGCGCATCACTCAAAAACTGCGGAATGTAATTGAATGAAACTTCCAGCGTTGCATTAGTAGATGCTTAATTTAAAACTACCGATAGATCGAACAGTTTTGGAGATATCGACCGATATGTGGACTAAGGTGACCCAAAATGTGTTGGTATAAAATGGGTATCAAAGGAAAGGTGATAATGAGTGCTGCAATAGCGATGTAATTAAGTTACACATCTTATCTGGTATGGGATATATAATGAATAAAATTGGACTCAGTCTATTATTAGTTCTGAAACGCCGCGAAGCGAGCCGTGTTCACTAGTTTTTAAATATAAATTAACGGTTAGGGATATGGTTGGAATTACTGTTAAAATAAAGTTATTGGTTCAGTTAAGGCTACGTTTACGGTTAGGCTAAAGCTACGTACTCGTATATGGTTACGGTTATGGCTGTGATTTTGGGTACGGCCACGAGTATTATTAAAAATGTGGTTACACCTACGGTTACGGCTAATGCTAATATTACCTTTAATGTTACAGTTATAGTTTTGGTTAGGGACTTAGTTAAGCTTAAGGTAACATTTTTGTTCACGGTTGCTGTAGAATTTGGGTTAAGGTTACATCTACGATTAAGGGCACGTCTACGCCGCTGGTTATCCTTATGCCCACCTTTACGGTTACAGTTGCAGTTCTTGTAAAATATTTAAAAAGCATCAAATCAAATATACAAAAAAAAAAAGGAAAAGTAAAAAAAAATTAATAGGAAAAAATCTAAGTGAAAAGCACTGCAGTATAGATCTTTCTTGATTTTTTGAGTCCAAGTCAAACAAAAATAAAATTTGCCAAAACTTTAATATACATTTTTAGATATATTTTTGCTATTGGTTTTACGGTCCGTCCACTTTTGTTGCTTTTTAAAATTGTTCCAATTAAATACAAATAAAAATTTAATAATAATCATTATAAACTGCCCTTGAGATCGTCAAACTTATTAAGTATAATGGAAAATTTTTAAGTACTCGTATAATCAAAAAATTCAATAAATAAATTCAGGGAAAAATAATACACCAGCAAAGTTTTGCATGAACAATGCTTTGAGTCACTGTGCATTCCTACGCAAAATAGCACCACAGTGGACGTCATATAAGAAAAGAGTGTATTTACTACTTTAATTTTAATACATTTTTACAATTTGCGTTAGCTTGTAATCCGAGGAAGGCATTTTTCAATGCAAACATATGTATAAACAAATTAAATATTTTAACTACGTACTGCTAAAGCATCGGTTATACCTAGGCAAAAATTCACACTCCTGGATACATCCACACATACATATAAAGACATCCCTTCTGGTATCTTGCAGTACTACGAATAAGATATGTTAACGTAATTTCTAACGTTGCCTGAACTTCTTTTGGCGTCTAAGAAAAATGTTCAAGAAACCCTCAAAAAGCACACACATACATATATAGCTACATATATATGATTAGTTTGTAACGGAAACTTAGTTTGACTTGGCTACGTAAGTAAGAAAATCTGTTTGTGAAGGCATACATTTAGGCGCTGACGCTCGACAAAAGCAAAGATGATACATTTATAGTAAAATTACTAGAAAGGTAATACAAAATATCTGCATACATATGTTTGCATATATTTATATGTGAACTTATAAAGATTGCATGTGACAGTGACGTGACAGTAAGATATGGCATGGGCTGCAGAGTGCAGGTCGAATGAACACTCTTGCTAGCGCCAGTCAACAGAATATTAATATATCTATTTTATTTTGCATCAAAATATTTGCTGAGAAATAGCAGCTGTAGAATGGTAGTTGATATGGATATATTTATGTGTATGGCGATGTGCGAATTGAAATTGACACACACAAAAGGTTTATGCCAAAAAAAGTTTATTGAATTTAAATAAGAAAAGGTAGTCTTAAGGATAATTCAAAGTGAGTAAAGACTTGAAAACATTTTAGCTGTCAAAAAGAGAAATAAAAAAGGGATTTTTGGGATATAAATAGAAAAGATAGTGAGAGGTAAATGTGATACATAGACACTGTATCAAACAAAAGTAATAAGAAACTGAAAGAAATTTCAAATATAAGAAAAATTGTTTTACTGTTTCATGGTCTGATTTTCATTCTGGCAGAGCTGGCCGCTAAGGATTAACTGTGTACTTGATTAATTCTGCAATTACAATTATTTTAATCGTAATTTGGGGTTTTAACATGCAATTGCTGTAATCGCTTAGTAAGTTAAACGAGATTACAAATTAATTTATAGAAAATGTGGTTAAGTTTTAATCGTAATCGTATTTTGATCATTTGGAAGTTATTTTATTAATAATTTGAAAAAGTTGAAATTAGGATTACTGAATTAGCAACCATCGGGTAATGCTGTCTATATAAAGCGCACTAGATTATTTACTTCAAAGACTAAGATTATTTAACTTATAATTACATATATTTCATACTCTTTAATTTAAGTAACTATTGCAATTATAGTAATCGTAATTTAAACTTGTTTAAGTTGCGATTGGAGCAATTGTGATAATAGTCGACGATTACCAATTATACACATATTGTCAAATTAGGATTACTGTAATCACATATTAAAATTACAATTATCGCGATCACAGCTCTTTATAGTTAAGATATTGGAAATGTTGTCCTTCGTTTTATTGATGACTTTAGTTGTAACTTGAAAACACAACTCTTACTTTATGAAGACGACAAGCCACTTTTTTCTGCTTCGCGTTTGAAGACCCGAGAAGAAAATAGTTATTTGTCCTTCCTCCAAGACGCGAAAAGACACCAACAATTTGCCCTTCCAATCGATGTAATAATAATAACAACAAGCCCAACGGATTATCCACCATCCCGCCCAACCGACACGAGCGGCGCATCCGCATTACGCGCGTATCAAATTTGCCGAGTGTTTGAAAGACGGAGGTTTGTTAAGCGTCGGGATTTCAAACTGCTCAGCTACGGAAAAATTTTCGTCCGGTTATTATCTGAAGATCTGAGGACACGGACGCTTCTTTATATAACAAATATTCCACATTATTTGAAAAGGTGAAGAGGCGAGGTGTGAGTGAGATATACAAAGTTTTAGGTTAGCTCCAAAGAAATGTTAACTTTGTTGAGAAATGAAGTAAAAAAATTAAAAACTACTGCTCTTTGTATGAAATATGAAGCCGAAACATAGGATCCAACTAAAGCTAAAAGCTGTGGTGGTAGCGATTTGGTATGACCAGTGGAACCTTCTGGGACACGTCACCCCTCCTCCCGTAAGGAAGCGTAAGATGGGTAATGAGAGGTGAGAGGCATCATATCCGTAGATCAACCATCGAGTTGCACGTCATTACCTTTGTGCGTATTCGTCGCTCTTACGACCGGTATGCCTACTTCGGATTTATTTTAACCCCCCAGCCTGCAGGGAACATTCAGCTCCACCTTCCACGACGGGAATTTTTGGTAACGCAATGACTCGGGTCGTCTCCTACCAACGGCTATATAACACTGTGTAAAACCCATCCATGGGTGGACGTAACGACTTATTGCAAGTACAGCTACTACAACAAAAAAAAAGGAACAATAAATACAGTAATGCTTGTTGCTTTAAAAAGCCATCAAATCAATTGATTACTAAATTCTAACGTTAATTTAAGAGCTCTGGTGTGATATCACTTTACATTACAGTTGTTTTTTGATATGGATTTTGGAGATTTAAAAGCACTATGAAAAGAGGCCATGAAAAAAAAATTAAAAAACTGTTTGTGCTAAACTTTCAAAATGTTCGCAGTCTATTTTTTGACCCCTGTAGGTAGATAAAAATTTTTTCCGAATTTTCCCAAAATGCCAAATAGTGCAATGCTTTCGGATTGCTTAGAGTTCGTCGTGGTATGTGGAATTTATTACACTTTTGCTGGAGGCCTTTAAGATTTGCAACGCGCCATATTTTTTGCACATGTATACAAGCTTTCATTAAAATTCCTGTAATTATGTCTTAGACAATTTTTGAAAGCCGAGTAATATACTATGAATGTGTTTTTGAGATTGGAAACCAGTTCTTCGAATGTGCAATGCGAATCTTAAATTTTAAACTAATCAATTAAATTTTGGCAACACTTTCAAGTTAATTAGCGGCTTTCAGCTGTGGGCAAAAGTTTCATTGAGCTTTAATATTTCTTGATTTTAATCGTTAGAAAAAGTTAAGATTTATATGCTTAAAGTGTGAAAATAAAAATATCGAATACAATTTTTTAGTATCAAAACAAGCATTTAGAGGCTTTCAAGCCTTTTTTAAGTTGCAAGATAATTGGAGTAAATCGTTAGCAATATTTCTACTTTGTGGTAAGCTTTTGAGCTTACGAGATTTCATCTCTAATTGAGCCAGTTTCAGCAAATGCAGCGGTTTTAGAGATTTTGTTTAATAATATACATATATGTATAAGCTTTTGAACTATGGAGGTTTCATCTCAAGGTGAAGCAATTTCTGCAAATTCTTAGTGGTTATTCATTGTATTGATTTTTCATAGTTCATGAACATATCATAAGATTTCAAGCTTTGTTTTCAATTTTTAGCTTTTATGAGTTTCGACAAAAAGAAAATCCTTTATATTTGAAAGGTTAAAAAATACGTTAAGTTGGTTAACTTTTTGTGCAGCGCTAGAATTTCGACGAACAGTGCAGGTATGCTTGCATGGCCACGTCGAAAATTTACGTTGCGAAAAGGAAAATCCAAAAAAGAAAAAAATATGCTTTGATTTACTAAAATTTTTTTGAATTTCCGAGCTTTAAGCTCTACTTTAGCAGTGTTTTGCAAATTTAGTGTTGGTTTTTGATTTAGATTGATAGTATTGATTTTCAATCATTTATTTCATACATATGCATACATTATTAATATATAATACATCAAATTGAAACTTGTATAATAATCCCGTTGAGCTTAAAAGCTTTCTCACCCCAAAGTTACTGTTTTCAAAAATCTTTAACGTAAACTATTTTTAACTAAACCATTCTCTCGGCCTATTTATGACCTTCTATTTGATTTTACATTTAACAATACGAACTTCTCTAGATATTACTTCAAGATTAAGCATTCTTTCATACCAGCCTGGGTTTTTAGCCGAAACGCTCAACGAAGTAGTTATTTGTTCTGAACCATTCTTCTAGGGTACAATTAAACCTCCACTACTCCAAGTCGTCACTCTACAACCGCCGTCGTTATTCGCGCCAATTATGGTTGTAAAGCACAACATTATTTCACTTCTACCCATACTATTTCATACATCAAAATAATGCGGCTACGTATCATTGCCTCAAAAGTCTTGCACCACATTAAAATTAACAAAATGAAGCCATGCCCGCATTTTCCAAAGGATTTCGCGTTTAAAGTCATTACTATGGGGCCGTGTCGTAAGTATTCAATGTGGTGAGCCATATCTTTCAGTGGAATGATGGAACTACGCGAGAGCAACGAACGAACTGTTTGTGGTGCATGGGTCAAAGGTTGGCAAATGCGCAACGAAATCTCATGCCGCGACGTAAATAAACGAGCAACAACAACAAAAACTTGCAAGCAGAAAAGCAGAGAGTTGAATTAAGTACATTTCGCAAAAGCTTTTTTGTGGTGGTTTGTTGGCTTGTGATTTGCATAAGTGACAGCTTGAAGGGCTTTGAATGAATGGCAATGGGTGAAGCGCTGGAGCGCGCTTGTTGGATGGCGAAAAGCGAACGGCGAATGGCGGTTGGCGTATGACTGAAGGTTAGTATCTACCGTGTGGCATTTGATTGTTCAGAAATGGGTGTAAGATGGAAGCATTTAACTAGTTGAAATCGCGTGGCATTTAAATGGAAAGAAGGATTTAAAATGTTTGTGAATAAAGCCAAAAAAGATACGTGCAGTTGAAATTGTTATTTTAATAGGAAAAGCGGCAATAAAAGGAGACCACAACAAAAACACGAAATAAGACGAAAGGATTGCTGCCTTCATCGTCGTCAGAGATAATGATCTAAACAAATTTGCTTTTTGGCTGGTGACAGCTAAACAAACAACAAAAGTAAATAAGTAAAATAGAGAATAACAACAAACATTGACAAAAATGAGCAAAAAAGTAAAAAGCCAATGTTGTAGATAAGCCCAAATGGGAATATTATAAAAACATAAAAAACACTTCAAGAAAAAGCAGTGTAAAAAGTGTCAAATAACTACAAATAAGTATCAAAGCAAACGAATTTATATTTGCACCAGTAAATACTTTTATGATGACTGAATATTTATTTTAGAACCCTAGATGTGAGTTCAAAGGCTGCGCACAAGAGCTTGGGACACTTTTTCTTCACGGCAGCATATCTGGAAAAGACGTGCTTGGAGCATTTACTAATTTTAAGGAAATAAATCTTCCCTGCCGAATCTCTCTCTCTCTATGGCGCGATATACAACAGGTATATCATCATAAACCTCCTATGAGATTTTTGCGCCAAGCTTCTCTTCCAATTTGTGGTGTGCCGATTTGAATTTTCCCTACAAATTGGTGGGACCTACAGTTATTTGCCGACTCCGAACGGCATCTACAAAGGATACGAGTTTTTTTGCTGAGAAGCCTGTCATGGCAGAAATACACTCGGAGAGTTTGCCAAACCACTGCCGAGGGGCGACCCCGTTTTTGAAAAACTTTTTTCAAATCACTTTTGATGTTACCTGTACCAGGGCTCGAACCATGGACCTTTGGTGTGGTAGGCCGGCAACACTACCTTCACACCACGGCGGCCGCCTGCCGAATCTGATCATGGTTAAAAGAGAGATTGATTGGGGATTGTGTAGGCTACAATGGGGTAGAACTTCATATTGTGAGGCTTGTCAAAGTCGAAGTCAATATTTGCCCAGGAGTACAATTTTGAAATGAGACATCCAAAAACTATTTAGTTGAAAGTCTTACTTTTCGACAGCGTCCTGGCAGGAATCGGTTTAGCTTGAACAGATTTCTGAAATATTTTTTTATAACGGTTGTTTAGAAACAGTCTTCTTGGCAAATGTTCCAGAAGCTGTATTTTTGAAACAGACTACATGAAAGAGTCTACCGTAGTCTATATGGACCAACCTCTCTGATATAGTCACGTCGCCGGTGTTTCGCATATTTTTATTTTTTTTTTCACGGAAACGGCAGCAACTTTTGTGGAGAACAATTCGAATGGTTTAAGTTGAACGAATTCGCATGTAAGAAAGCTCTTTAATTTTCCGCAACGCCTAGATGTTCCAACCATATCAGCCATGGTAATCTGCACTTTTTTTCTCACCTAAAAATATGCCACAAAAAAGAAAAAAATTTGGCAGGAAAACAAACTGCAGCTTGGCTTCAGTGCAAAGCCAGCTAAATCAGTGAATTACTTGGGGAAAACGAAAATACGCCTTGGTAACACAGACTCTTGGAAAGGGAATGTAAATTGCAAACGAATAGTTTTGAACTGCATTCATGCAAGCTGCGAAATATTTGAGGCACAGCAAAGTGTTGCATATTTTTTGGCTGCGTATTGCAATGCGCATTTTTTATTGAAATTTTTCTTCACAGAGCTAAATGTGCAAGCAAAAAAAAAAGGTGCACAACGAAGGGGAAAAGACAAAGCGTAATTTAGCGTTTAATTAGTGATTCAAAAATTTCCGTTCCACTGCTGATTTGCAGTGCATACTTTTAGGGTTCGCTTTCAGTGCATACACATTTTTGTAGAATATGAAAAAAAGGGGTGCGCTAATGCTGAAGGCCAATGATCAAACACTAAAACGTGCTGAGTGCACATTGCATTGAAGCCGATTGAAAGGAAAAGGGTAAAACTTTCATGGTACAGCAGCATAGCGGTGCGAATTATGTAAGTGCTTGAAAGTGGAGTTTGGCAGAGCTTAAAGCGCATTATAGAAATCGGTTTTAATTGGGCGAACAAAAATTTATTTAAAAAGTAGTTTGAAAAGATTTGCAAGAGATTATAAGGTATTATTTTAGAGAACAATAAAAATGAGTTGAAAATATTTAAAAAGTGTTGATAGTGTAACGGCTGAGCGGAGTTTAAGTGAATGTGAAATAAAAGAGGTAGTAGTATGCGAAAAAAGCTTCCGCATGATGAAATAAAGTTTTGCCCGCAGCAGTCGTTTATGAGCATACTCTAAGTTGAAAACTAGAACAAAATTACAACAAATATATAGCACTTCACTGTAGCTCAGACACATACAACAATAACTACATAAAAATACAACAACAGTATATGTAGTACTTGAAAGCTTCAACTACTAACATAAAATACACAACAAACTTTTGCTGCCAAAAGCTTGTAGCCCAATTGCCACTTGAAGTTGCAGCGTAACCTTTCACCTCTTCTAGTCGTGCCTATTTAACACCAACAGCTTCCATTGGCTTCTCGCCACAGCTCAGTGCGTAACAATTCGCACACTTTTTCTACTTTGACTTGCCTTCACTTTTCGCTGCTTATTTACTTTACTGCATTCGATATTGCCAACCATATTGGCCAGCCCAAAAGTATGCCATACTAAGGGCGTTTTAAGTGTCATTCTTTGGTGTCACAAGCTGACATGGAAAGACTTTCGACTAAGAATTTGTGTGTGTCTTTACGTAAGAGGTGGACAGGTGTGTGGCATGGCATACGTAAAAAACAAGTGACAGCTGTGGCAACAAATTATATTAGCATTCGATTCGCTATTGTGTTTGTGCTTAGAATTTAAAATGGCGGCAAGGAGGTTTTCCGAAAATGTAGCATAGCTTCAGGCCCAAAGCTATTAAATTGAAAAAATTTATTTTATTTCGTTTATTGTATAGCTTAAGGGCAACATGTAGGCTAATGTCTGTTTCCTATAACTTTTATGAACTGCTGCCTGGGTCAATGGCTTGGGGTACACACAGAATGCGTTTTAAGTCATAGGGGAGTCTTGTTTTTTTTTGCGAAAAGTTAAAATTACGCATGAAAGTAAATCAATTTTATAGCGGAAGCGAAGTGTGTAAATATGTACGTAAATTTCTAAAAAACAAAATAATAAAGGGAGCACAAACCGTCAATGAACTCATGATGTCCTTTCGAAGTCTACTAAGGTTAAGTAATGTTTTGAGGATACATTTTTTGATGCAAAGAATAGTACGGAAAGCCATGTGTCGTCATGACAAAACTAATTCGTAACACGTGACGAATCGAAGTGTATATACAAACAGGATGTAGTAGCTTCCCTGAAAGCAGAGCCTGAGGCTAGAAGTATACTGAAGAAGAAAACCGAAACAAAACGCACCATTGAAGCTTCCTAATCTTTGTTAGTCTATCAAAAAAAAAAAAAATACTTTCACTTTACGGTTACACCACTTAACCTATCCGAGTTCGGAATTAAAAATGTCACACCTAGAGGAGGTACGGTTGTTAGTTTAGCATATAGCTCCTGCAGTTGCTCAGTTTTTCTTGAGCTAGTGCTTTATTTCGCCTCTCATTCACTGCGCCTCAGTCTGCCGCTTAACTGAATTGCACTGCTGTAAAGATGAGAAGATGTTCAGATCAGCCACTGGGTCATTCGCAACGTTGACAATATTTTGTTCGACAGTAGATAGCATTTAATTCTCGGAAGGTCCATGGAAACTTAATTATTATCTTCTAGAATCAAATCTGCGCTATTACCCATTAATAGCTCAGCCCGCGCGTTAATTTTAAGCTCGCTAATGTCGGCTAAAATTATAAAGAAGTCAAGGGAGAATGGGACTTTATTCCCGCACTACATAATATGTAGCCCACACCCATTTCAGGTTTAACGAACAAAATTCTTCCCATGGGTTTAAACTATCATGGTGTCGATTTGTAGACCGTCGGAGAGCCGTAATTTGACTTCATTGAACATTGTCATCTATCGTAAAACTATTAGTAATCTCCAACCGAACCATAAACCAAAAAATGATCTTTATATAATCATCTATCACTGTGGTCTGCTAGTATCGAAAAGTACAGGGATAATTCCGTCCAAAGCCTGCTCATAATCGTAACACTAGCCAAACCTTCGGGGAGCGTTTTGTGTTCACAACAACAACACTGCCTTTTTAATGTGACACACTATGACAGAAAAGCATTAAGCCCTAAGCGGATATCTCGAGCTTATCCTTAGACCCAAAGCTTCTATTAGCGGAGTGTTGTTTAAATTTGCACCCGAGCTTGAATCTTCTCTACTGTGGTGATTGCGAAGTACGAAATCTATATATGATCGTGAAAAACTTCACTAAAGCTCCTGCAGATACTTGCGGTAAAGAGAAATAAGGCAGAATTTTCTAGCTGAACTAAGGACAATACGACTTACTCGTCGCAATGTGAGTCTTCCGATTTCCTTCACGTTTGGTGGCACTGGTAAATCCAAGTATCTCTTGGAGAACATATAGACAAGAGAGGCGACCCGAAGTTTCGACTGGGTTAAAACAGTCTGTCCTGCCGCATTCTGGCTAGTAACAGCATAACACTTCAAAATTTTTATGATGCGTCAGTCAAGCTCTGAAGGCTAAAAAAGACAAATTTTTTTTTGTTTAAGGGCTACCTTAGTAATAAGCCAGTCGTTAAGAAGTAAACTTGGAAGAGGACTGACTACAGTTATGGACTACATTTCCTACAAACTTTAAACTTCCAGGACCTGAATAACTAAAACCCTGGAGCAATTACACGAACAATTAGTTTCTACACTTTAAAATATATTTTTTGTGGTTTTGTGTGGGCATAATGAACATCCCGGGAGCTAGATGAGCTGACTTGGGTTCTTATCCTAACAAAAGAAAATTAACTATTCAGGCAAAACAGTTCCGTTCGGCTCGGTTGAAGCAGCATTGAAGATTTGGAATTGGAATTAGCAACTGAATTAGTGATTGGCTATAATTATTGAGACAGATTATATAATGATTTTAATATATTTGCAAACTGACAACCCCATCAATATACGAAAAGCTCAGAAAAGCTCAGCTAAAAACTTCTTCCACTAACATTTGCAGTCGTAACAAGGCGAATTTACTTACAGGTGATCTCATAAGAACATATGAGCAGTGGCTTCTTCTGTCAAAATAAAAAAATTCTGTGCCAAGACGAATTCAATATAAGGTGGAAGCAAGGCGAATCACAAACATACAGACACACATTTTCCATGTATTTTGTTTTTGTAATTAATGGATCTAATGTCAAAATCGTACTGCGGTGAAATTTGTAGTGTCAAAATTCGAGAAAAAAGTAGCTATCAGCTGATTGGATAATGCCACCTTGTACTGAATTCGCCTTGTTCTATGCAATCTGACAGCAGAAGCCGCCAATGGAAAAACAAAACACATGAAGTATGTGTTTGTATACAGCAACAAATTCGCCGTGATATCACCTGGTATAAATTCGCCTTGAGTAGTAATAAGAAAAACAACAATTACCAAGTCTTATCAATTTGATGCAACCAGTGATAACAATTTTATATCCTTACAAGCCAAAAAGCATCGTGCATACTTGCTTTTGATGATTACTTTTTAGACGATTTCCGAGAAAATGCACATCGTCCACTGTTGGATTATTTCGCAAATATACACTACAACAACAAACTTAGCAACTGCTATGAGATGTCTATATAATATGTTTATAATTCCGGTATTTTGGGGATCAGATTTTACAATCCAGGAATTAGTGTCGGGAGTACGATGTATATACACCAACAGTTATCTTACTTTGAGTAACGCAACCAACAAACAATTTATCATATCAACATCAAAATTAATAAAAACTTCATAAATAAATTAAACATATTTAGTTTCTAGTAACATTTTGTCAGTACCGAAATTTCTTTCAACAATCTCGGCATTTCCAGCATCCAAAAGTACGGTACCCTGTGATTTGCATCCCTAATATGTATATATACTTTGTGGAAGAATTTTAACCATTAAACTTGAATGTGTGTCACCAGATCTTTGCAAGCGCATAATGAATGTCACTCAACTGTAATTAGGTCAACATTCATTACTGTCACTTTGCCAAAACGAAAATCTTTTCAAACAAATTTTCTTCTACTTTTTTTTTTAACTTTATTTTAAGTGTGTAGTTTTTTCTTAGTTATTTCGCGATATTAACCCTTGAGGTGAAAATTTGCTATGTGCATACAGGCAATCAAGTACAGGGTGTTTCGAGTATTTGGGAATTCAAACCATTAAAAACTGGAAAACAAGAACATATATCTCGTACATAAATTTAATTAAATTAGACCTATCCCAGTGGTTGAATTGCAACCACAAAACTTTATTTTATTTTAGTTATTGCTAGTCCTTTATTTGCCTTCTTTTCCTTCTCTTCTACGCTGTTTCTTTATATTTTTATTTTATTTGCTTTTGTCTTCTTTCAACAGTCTCTGTTTTTAATTTATTTTATTGTATTATATTTTACTGTTTCTTTTTCTTGCCTACTTTCCTTTCCTCCCCTTTACTTAAGTTTTGTTTCCTTCCCATCATGTCATTTAATTTTGTTTAATTTTATTTTGTTTTATTTTATTTTATTTTATGTTATTTTATTTTGTAAAATAAATTTAATATGAATATGATAATATGAATAATCACTTATTTTGTTTTTGTAAACACTGTGCATATTTATGATAAATGCAGTTGCCTTCGTCTTTTTCCGATTAACAGCATTCATCGTGTTTAGGTACGCTTACCGAATAGTTTCAATCAACAAAGCACTTGTATACACACAAGCGTAAGCGGGGCGTCCCATACATCTTATATATAAATAGACAAGATGAATGCAATGTAGAACCGTTTTCTGCTAAACTTTAATTATAAGGTATACAAATTATATATGTATAGATAGGAAATTTCGAGGTGTACTTTTATCCGTAAATAAAAAAAATTTGAAAAATCATTTTAATATAAAAAATTTAACATAAAAGTCACACCACTACACATTTACTTATTCACACTATAGACACGCTGTGTGTGTGTGTACAGGGTGTTTTTTTTACAGGTTTGTTTTTCGAATAGAGATAAAACTGGCATTTTGTGGTCAAATCTGGCAACTCTAATGTCATTTATGTTCAGTTTGGTTTGTTATTTCATCATGAACAGGTTGACAAAAGAACAACGCTTGCAAATCGTGCAAATTTATTTCGAAAATAATGGTTCAGTTCGCGAAGTTTACCGTGAGCTCCGTCCATTTTATGGTCGACATAATCGTCCATCAGAGCAATTAATTCGGTTAACCATGGATCGTTTTCGCACTACGTTTACTCTATGTGATAATACGCATCCGCAGAGACGTCGAACAGTGCGCACCGAAGAAACAATTGCCGCTGTAGAGCAAAGTGTTGAAGAGGACCCGAATGAATCGATTCGCCACCGTGCACAGCAATTGGAGCTTTGTCCATCAACTTTATGGAAGATTTTGCGCAAAGATCTTGGCTTGCGACCTTACAAGATCCAGCTTGTGCAAGAATTAAAGCCGCGAGACCATGCAATGCGTCGTGATTTTGGTGTATGGGCCGAAAATGAGATTGATTTCGATGCTGATTTTCATCGCAAAATTTTGTTCAGTGATGAGGCTCATTTTTGGTTGAATGGCTACGTCAACAAGCAAAATTGCCGCATTTGGAGTGAAGAGAATCCACATGAGACCCTTGAAACGCCATTACATCCACAAAAACTGACTGTTTGGTGTGCTCTATGGGCTGGTGGAGTCATTGGGCCATACTTCTTCCGCAATAATGCTGGAGAGGCAGCTACCGTTAATGGAGACCGGTATAGAGCCATGATAACCGACTATTTTGTTCCCGAATTGGATGGCATGAATGTGGATGAGTTGTGGTTCCAACAAGACGGCGCTACATGCCACACAGCGCACGTCACAATCGATTTATTGAAGGAAACATTCGATGAGCGCATAATTTCGCGGAATGGACCTGTCAATTGGCCACCAAGGTCGTGTGATTTGACACCATTGGATTATTTTCTTTGGGGATATGTGAAGTCGCTCGTCTACACCAACAAACCAGAAACGTTAGGGGAATTGGAAGCCAACATTCGTGGCGTTATTGCCGACATACGGCCCCATATGCTCGAAAAAGTGGTTGAAAATTGGACCTGTAGAATTGGCTTTATTAGAGCCAGCCGCGGCGGCCACATGCCCGAAATCATATTTAAACATTAATGGCATAAAATTATCCTTCCAATAAAGCCAAATTGATGGGCCTTAAAACGATTTTCTTGTGTTTTATTTCAATTCAAAGTTCTATACCCCTAAAAAAAACACCCTGTACTTGCTTTTTGTGTACTATGCTGAATCGTGAGCATGGCCGAGGAGTTGCTTTGTAGGAAAAAATTAAGAGCCGTAGTAGTGTGAGTAGACTTGCCATGCATGTTTTTGTGTTATTCGTGTGGTCGGCTCTCACTGTGAGTGCGAAGAGTTGGTAGTGGACCAATGAAAAATAAGTATTCGCACTATAGAAACTCCCCTGCAAAAAACGGAAATACTCCGTTTCATACTCCATAGAATACCCCTAAAGGAGTATCAGAGTACTCCAACACATATCCTCATTCATATAAAAAAGGTGGTCCAATTTACATGGCAATGTCCGGTGATTGGATCACCTAATCCATCCGTTTCTTTGCTTTTGAATACTCTATAGACCACCTACGTGAGAGTGCTCTCAAAATACTCCCATGGGATTACTCTATAGAGTATTCAACAGCAAAGCGAGAGCGGGAGTAGGTGGTCGTCAAAAGAACACATAGTCCCTTCTCGCTTTCGTCTAGAATACTCTATAGAGTAATCTTTTGGCAGCATTTTCAAAGTACTCCAACGTAGGTGCTCTATAGACTATTCAGAAGCAAAGTAAATGGTACTCCGAATAGGATTAGGTGATCCAATCACCGGACATCGCTATGTAAATTGGACCACCTTTTTTATATGAATGAGGATAAGTGTCGGAGTACTCTGATGCTCCAACGTTTTTTACAGGGTCGGTTGTGTCATGCATTTTTGCTTTAGTTGTTGTTATTGTATTGATTACTGGCTACGATGCCCAGTGTCAGCTGCTCTCCTGAGAGCACGAAAAGTTGCTTTGTTGGATACATTAAACAAGCAAAGTAAAACATGAGCAAATATGTAAAATTCATTGCTGATACCTACAAACAGGGTTTACAAAAGTAAAATAAATGATTACGCATAAAGAGTATTAAACACCGAAGAAAATTAAAGGAAAATAGAGGAAAGAATTGAAAGGAAAGAAAATTAAAGGAAAGAAAGGAAAGAAAAGGAAAAGGAAAGGAAAGGAAGGGAAAGGGAATTAAAGGAAAGGTAAGAAAACGAAGGGGAAAGAAAGAAAATAAAAGGAAGGGAAGGGAAAGGAAAAGAAGTTTGAGGAAAGTAAAAAATAAAATAAGAGAGTAAAAAAAGAAATCAAGGAAAATAAAAATATGTTAGAGGAAAGGAACGACATAGAAAGGAAGAAAAAAAGGCGGATAAAACATACCTACAGCAAAAAAATAAAATAAAATAAAGTTTATTGGTTGAATTTTAACCACTGGGCGAACCCTAGTATCAGTAAAACAGTCAAACAAGATTTCTACACACATCGGCAGAGGTACGGTTACAAGCAGCGAGGCGTAACTTTTCTGGACAGACCCTACCGAGCCAAAAAATGTTTACAAATCGAAATCCCGGCGGTTTCGGTAGCAACTAAGACTTTATAGGGAAGTAGAAAACAGACTATATGTGGAAGCACCACGGAAGTTCAAGTCTTGCAGTCTAGGTTACTTGAATAACACCAACGGATTATTGAAAGGTAGATCCAGTGAGTCTGGGGAAGATCTGACTAGGCAGATTCTTTTGGAAAGTATAGCGTATATCTCATTGCGGTAATCATGTAATAGATGGACAGAGCATAATACATTTTATTGGTCCCAGTATACGCGAAGCTGTGTTTAGGCTCATTCTATGAATGTATCGATACATGTCGCTTAACTTAACCAGCTCAGGAAACTCTCCTCTAACAAAGAAATTGTAACATGTTGGTGGATCTTCTGTTAGATAATCGATACAGAATTCTTTGTGGGGACTCCAAAGAAGCCCCTATCTAAATATCAACGCTACAAAACAACGAATTTTAAATAGAGTTAGTGGGCCGAACTGCATAAGACGGTAAAGAGAATAGGCTATGCTCAAACATCTAAAAGCAATAATTGAGTAGAGCCAATTAAAACCAGCGCAAAGGCTTCTGTCAAAATTTTAATTTATTTTTTTTTTATTATAAGTGAGAGAAAGAACTGGACCATGAGTAAGCAGTTTTGAACTAATACCGGGTGTCTTTTGTCAAGGCTGGACTGCTGCTATTTGCTGAAAATAGGAGATCAACTAGCCTTCCTGATCGTTTTCATTGCAGATACGAAGGAGTTGGTTTTTAGTAGACGACTTTTTGGGAGCAAGATTAAAGTAGTAGAAACTGAGCTTAAATATTATATGTGCTATATTAATTTGATAATGGTGACCTTAATATATCACAGCTTTGCAGGCCGATATCCCATATAATTATATTTCAATCAAATAAATAAATAAATTAATTAATAAATATCACAGCTTTACTAAGCCGTGGCTGGCTTTTCCTCATTTAGATGGTCCTATACACAAACTTCAAAATATTTCCCACACGGGTTACGCTATGAATTCGTATAATCTCTACTTTGTTTGCTGGATAGAAAAGCCCCTGAAGATGACTTGTAAATGCCGCTGTGCTCATGTGCAAAGCAAAGGTTTCTGTAATACCTGCAGTACCCTGTAAATACAGGAGCGAACACATATTGCTGTTAACTTTTTCTCTCTTTTGGCGTCTATAAAAACATGTAACCTATTGCAGTTCCAATCATTACGCCACAGCATCAACAAACTTTATCTAGAAGTCTCTATACCGCGTTTGGTTACAGGTGGCGTTGCCATATTTCCGCGCTCTATTTTTTATGTTTTTCCTTTTCATCTGAGTGCGGATATTTGCTTGGCACCAATGTTTAGAATGATGCCTTCAAGCACAACGCGAGCAATTCGAATGCTCTCATGAGGGGTGATGAGAGCGTTTTCTTGTATGTTGTTAGTACAGGGTGGCTGATGAATTTTGCTACATTAAAAAACTCAAATAATTTTTTTTTCACTGTATGGAATTCATTTTTCTTTTATTCATGTTAAAGCTCATTAAATTTTATTAAATATAGCTTAATTAGTTTTAAAAATAATGGAATTTAAATGCCCCCCCCTGCTCGTCGATGCATGTGCGGCATCTTACCAAAAAGTTGTTCATTACTGCTTGGAGAGTTGAGACAGGAATAGCCGCAATTGTTTCTCGAATGGATTGCCTTAGTTCATTCAAATTTGTTGGTTTTGCTTTGAAGACTTCCTGTTTGCAATAACCCCACAAGAAAGTCAGGTGCAGTAAGGTCAGGCGACCTGGGTGGCCAACGGAATGTGGAGTTTCTGGATATCAGCTTATTGGGAAATTTTCGTCACAATTCTGTCATAACAGGTTGGGCTATATGAGGAGCTGCACCATCTTGCTGAAACCACACAGAGTTGAAAGAAATTCTCATTCGGCGTAATTCTGGATAGAAAAACTCTCTCAACATGCTCAAGTAACGGTCCCCAGTAACCGTAACGGTGCGACCGTTTTCTTCGAAGAAGTAGGGCCCGACAATGCAGCGTGATGAAACTGCACACCACACTGTGACACGAAGTGGATGCAATTCCGTCTCATGGAGTATCTGTGGGTTGGAAGAACTCCATATTCGACAATTTTGTTTGTTTATGTTGCCGTTTAAATCGAAATGGGCCTCGTCAGACGTCGTGTTTCCATCCTCTTCCACCATTTGAATCATCTTCTGGCAAAATTCCAAGCGAATCGGCAAGTCTGCAGCGTTCAGTTTGTTGGCCATTTGAATTTTATATGGGAATAAGTCCAAATCTTTGTGCATAATTGACTGTAATGACTGTCTGCTTACACCCATTTGAGCATATAAGCTTCTTGTCGAAACACGTGGATTGTTTTGTATGGCAGCAGCTACAGCAGCGATTGTTTCCTCCGTTCGAACTGAAGGGTTTCGATGGTAAGGTCTTCTGTTGACTGTCCCATGCTCGGCAAAATTGTTTACAAGTCTTATTATGGTCCATCTGCTCGGAGGATTGCCGCCAAACGTGCGCCTATACTCTCTTTGAACCGAAACTACGGACTCCAGTGCGTGATAGCGGCGGACAATCCAAATTCTTGTTTCAGTGTCCCAGTTATCCATTTTTGTTAAATGTAAAAGTCAACCTGTAAAATAAAAAAAAAATTTACCAGATTCATTAAATAGAAAAAAAGTTATTTAATTTTTTTTTGGTAGCGGCTTTCATTAGCCACCCTGTATGTGTGTGTTGATATGCAGGATGTATGTGATTTGTTCATGTCAAGCAATTTCGTTTTAGTAACAACATTGTTATTGCATTTTATTTAAGCACCCCCAACCAAACAATAAATGAAAAAAAAGTATCACATTTCAGTGGTGGTAAAAGGGTTAAAGAGATCCTTATTGGATACAAATGTACTTGTTTGTGCCAATGAATGCTCGAGGCGCATAGGGAATTTTTCTTACAAGCATGCATAACACACACACATATATATATATACCCTCATTCTCACATGGCACATGTGTGACATACCTTTAGATTGTTCTCATTTGCTGTTTTTAAAGCAATAACAAGCAAACAACAGCAAAAGTGAAAAATAAAAGAAATAAATACAAATTCTACCAGCTGCTCTTGCCACTCGTAAGGACTCAATCGTGCTCGTTTATCAATGCTTTCTAGCTCCATAATCATCTGTTGCTACCAAATGTGTAAGAGTTGCTTTCAAACGTTCATGGCTCTAACCCTTTCACTAATGCACATTCTTACATATTTTGTGCAAATATGGGACATTCATTTGTAAGGATCTTTGCTTTGTGACAACAAATAATTGTAAAAACATAAAATCAAATCTCGAAATGCCAAAAGCAATAAAAAATTTAATTTACTAAGCAATGTATGAATAGAGGTGATGGCTGATTTGTTGTTTTAACATATTCCTAGGTAAGTATATATGTATGTACGCATGCACAACAAATTTTGCGACCGATCTCTAAAGAGAGTAATCTGCGATCAAAAAATTTCGTCTACAGTGGGCTATAATTGATACCAACTATTTTATTGTGTAGCATACTTACAGATGTCCGTAGGGGAACAAAGGGGATCTGTCCGACATTACCCGTTCAGTCATAAAAGCGACCAATTAGCCTCTTCATAAGACATCCTTAGACGAAAAGGATCAGTTCAACCCATACAAAGAGAACAAAGCTGCCTTTGGTCACATGCTCCTTTGAGACTCTTCCCAGATTCATTCTAAACTAATCGCATAGGGCTTCTTTCACATTTGTTAGAACATTATTTGTTAGTATTTCAGTTCAATTCGTTTATAGGGAATAGAGCAGGGTTGAGAGTTTGAATCTCGAATGTGATTTTGTCGAACATTGAACTTGTATTAAAAACACGCAGTACCATTTACTTTATCACCACAAGCAGACCCAGTAAACGTTTTGCTGCCCGCAAACTTACTTATCTACACCTAAACTTTAATATCACCCTCTCAATCTCTCGTTTCATATTCCTTGGTATTTCAAGATTCCCCTCCTCTCTTTCTTTTGTTTTTCGTCCTTCTTTTCCTCTTCCGTATCAACTTTATTTTATCGTCTCTTCAGTCTTAATGTCTCTAATATCATCGTATTCAGATTTTTCCTCTTTTTCACTACTCTCGCTGACTCTCCCTATTCTCTTTCACTTTTTTTGCTTTTCGTATTCTTTTTCCCTCTCCGTCTTTCTTTCCCTATACCTGTAACACGCCCACCTAGCATTTCAACCTCTACTTCTATAAACCTCTAGCTTTAACTCTACCTCTACGTCTACATCTTCCTCTGCTTCATATTATAGTGTACGGAGGATATTTTAAATGGTTGCCACCTATTTGAATTGTTTTGAAAATTATGTCAGACATATGATAATATGGATACTAAGAAGAACTTTGCTTCGTATTTCAGCAATAATATTTCTAGGTGCATTTATCATTTAGAGTTGCCACCTTTTCCTATTATATTTATAGTTTTTCACACGCTGCGACTCAGCGTGTCATACAAGGCTGCCGTCAGCTTAAATTTTTTCGAAACTAATTGAGATATTCCAATATTTGTAACCAACGAAATGTGTTTTACTTCGTGTTTCAATAAAAATATTTCTAGCTGATATCACCTACTAGCGTTGCCATCTAGTCTTATAATATTTATTTTTCTACATATCAATTTTTATCTCGAAAACTAATTGAACCATTTGGATGAAATTTTGTAGATAGGTTATACACCAAAGAACCAGAACAACCCCAGATTGAATCGAGCCTTAAATCTTAAGTGGAGAAATAGCCGTAATTGCTTTCTATACCTTGTTAGGGGGTATTCCCAATTGTCCATACATTCAATAGGAGCAACTAAGATTTTGTTACTTTATGCACGTCATCAAACCATAAGCCAAGAAGTTGGACACATTTTGACAAAATTATTAAAATTTTTATTTGTAAAGTTCTCTTTCAATTTGAAAATGTTGTTTTCATGTTCCGGAAATTTTCCTATGCGAATGCATCGATTTCATTAACATTGCAAATGTTCAATATGGCTTAGCGATGGACGTCCAAGACGGATATCCAAGATGTATCAGTACTCCAAGTTTCGATTTATTTCGTATGTGAAACGCTTTAAAATCTAAGACTGATTTAGTAAAATCTCATGTGTGTGCCCTAGTTGGATCGAACTGCAAGAACGCCGCTTTCAATTTAGAGTTCGAGATACCCAAATTAACTTTTAAAACAAAACACATAAAGCTAAATATACTTTAAGCACGTCTAAGTCCCCATTAAGTTTGCTTCAATTTGCTTGCCCTTTGCTTTTATTTAGCGTACAAATAAGCACTTTCCTCCTTTGAAAAAAATAAATAAATAACTTTCTTACTTTTAGGAAATTACCTCAAAACTCAACACACCTTCTCAAATGCGTAAATAGTATATAAAGTGGACATGAAATAAAAGCCAAAAATACTCAAACTAGAAATAAGAGCAGTAGATCTTCGATGCACATTGAACTTTTCGTGTTAACATTTCTAACTTTCCGAATTTCAATTTTCACTTTTTGAATGCAATTAAATATCAGAAAATCTACGCCAACTCGACATGCTAACTGGAGAAAATGTAACTGTTTTGCAAAGTCCGAGTAGTGGTGAGTTATACTGCACTATTTTTATGTTAGTGCATAAATAAATGAAGACAGATATATAAATGTGCTTCACAGGAGCTATATATATACATTCTGTCTATATGTAAATCGTGTATGTTGGACTTTGTTTGTGTACATTCTTCTTTCTATTTTTAGAAGATAGTTATTGTACATAACCGCGTGCTCCGGTATAAATGTATTTTGTTGTTGGTTTTACGGTCTGTTCATTTTACATATTTTTGTAAGTATAACGAGCTCAAGACCAGTTGATAATAATTCTTAGTTAATTATTATTATTTTTGATTAGAGGAAAAAATTAAAAGCAACAAACATATACAGGCTATAGTTATAGTACTATTTCGAAAACAGCCACGATTTCTCGTCAGACTAATTCTTATAGTTTTGCTATTTTTCAGAGGATCTTGTGGAGATCGAACCCACTCACTCTGATTGCCAGCGCAGCCGCCTAACCCATAGGCTATGCTGCGTGTAGTTTTGCAAGCTGCTTAATTCACGTTTTCCTCTAATTGTCGTTTGTTATCTTGCCAACGGTATACACAATATTTTAGACATTCTGTCTATATGTAAATCGTGTATGTTGGAATTTGTATATGTTTGTTGCTTTCAATTTTTTCCTCTAATCAAAAATAATAATAATTAACTAAGAATTATTATCAACTGGTCTTGAGCTCGTTATACTTACAAAAATATGTAAAATGAACAGACCGTAAAACCAACAACAAAATACATTTATACCGGAGCACGCGGTTATGTACAATAACTATCTTCTAAAAATAGAAAGAAGAATGTACACAAACAAAGTCCAACATACACGATTTACATATAGACAGAATGTCTAAAATATTGTGTATACCGTTGGCAAGATAACAAACAACAATTAGAGGAAAACGTGAATTAAGCAGCTTGCAAAACTACACGCAGCATAGCCTATGGGTTAGGCGGCTGCGCTGACAATCAGAGTGAGTGGGTTCGATCTCCACAAGATCCTCTGAAAAATAGCAAAACTATACGAATTAGTCTGACGAGAAATCGTGGCTGTTTTCGAAATAGTACTATAACTATAGCCTGTATATGTTTGTTGCTTTTAATTTTTTCCTCTAATCAAAAATAATAATACCTTCTTCTTGCTGGCTTGAGGTCTGTGGTCCAAAAATTGAAACCAGAAATATTGATTTAACCAATATATTTCGACTACCTACGGTAATCGTCTTCAGGGTTAACTATATATAACAATAAAACATAAAATATAATTACAATTAACATAAAAACAAATTGGTAAAAATTAAAAACGTACATTATTACACGTCTGTCCTGTTTAACGTGGAGTTGTTTACTGTCCGTCTGTTTGTCAACAAATGCCTATATAAGTGAGCGCAGTTATCAGTGTCCGTTTTGTAATTCATTCTTATGCTGGCCGGTGTGTTAATTATATGAAGCATTTCCAATGTAAATCTCTTGCTGTAATGTTGTTCTTCTTGTAATATCGTTGTTTCGTCAAAGTTCGGTGAGTGGTTTTTAGTTGTACAGTGGGTCATAAGTGCTGTTTTTTGATTATTTGTTTCGCGGCAATATTTAAAATCTGATTTATGTTGCGCGAGTCGAGATTTTAATTTGGCTTTTGTTGTTCCGATATATATGTTATTACATGATTCGTTTTCGTTTCCATTGCAAGGGATTTTATAGATAACATTGCTTTTTTCCGTATTGAGTATTTTAGATTTAGTGTTGTTAAATAAATTTTTTAATGTATTAATTGGTTTGTGCGCTATTTTCACTTCTTCCCTATTGTAACAATCTGATTTCGTGAGGCGTTCTGACAGTTTGGGTACGTAAGTTACTGACTTAAATATTTTTTACAAGAAGAACAACATTACAGCAAGAGATTTACATTGGAAATGCTTCATATAATTAACACACCGGCCAGCATAAGAATGAATTACAAAACGGACACTGATAACTGCGCTCACTTATATAGGCATTTGTTGACAAACAGACGGACAGTAAACAACTCCACGTTAAACAGGACAGACGTGTAATAATGTACGTTTTTAATTTTTACCAATTTGTTTTTATGTTAATTGTAATTATATTTTATGTTTTATTGTTATATATAGTTAACCCTGAAGACGATTACCGTAGGTAGTCGAAATATATTGGTTAAATCAATATTTCTGGTTTCAATTTTTGGACCACAGACCTCAAGCCAGCAAGAAGAAGGAATTAGAAAACAAAAAGGTCGCGAAAACGAATAATAAAAATAATAATAATTAACTAAGAATTATTATCAACTGGTCTTGAGCTCGTTATACTTACAAAAATTATTTTATTTTATTTCAATCTATTTTATTTCACTTTATTTTATATTCTTGACTTTTATTTTATTTTTTTTTTATTTTATTTCTTTTTACTATTTTTCATTTTATTTTATTTTATTTTATTTAATTTTATTTTATTTTATTTGATTTTATTTTATTTCGTTTCATTATATTTAATTTTAATTTATATTATTTTGTGTTATTATATTGTATTTCATTACATTTTATTTTATTTTATTTTATTATTTTTCATTTTATTTTATTTTATGTTATTTTATTTAATTTAATTTTAATTTATTTTATTTTATTTTATTTTATTTTATTTCAATCTATTTTATTTCATTTTCTTTTATCTTCTTGACTTTTATTTTATATTTTTTTATTTTATATCTTTTTATTATTTTTCATTTTATATTATTTTATTTTATTTTATTTTATTTTATTTTATTTTATTTCAATCTATTTTATTTCATTTTATTTTATCTTCTTGACTTTTATTTTATTTTTTTTATTTTATTTCTTTTTATTATTTTTCATTTTATTTTATTTTATTATTTTTCATTTTATTTTGTTTTATTTTATGTTATTTTATTTAATTTAATTTAATTTTATTTTATTTTTTTTTGTTTCATTTTATTTTATTTTATTTTTTTTTATTTTGTTTTATTTTATTTTATTTTATTTTATTTTATTTCAATCTATTTTATTTCAGTTTCTTTTATCTTCTTGACTTTTATTTTATTTTTTTTAATTTTATTTCTTTTTATTATTTTTCATTTTTTTTATTTCATTTTATTTTATTTAATTTTATTTTATTTTACTTTATTTTAGTTTATTTTATTTTATTTTATTTTATTTTATTTTATTTTATTTTATTTTATTTTATTTCAATCTATTTTATTTCATTTTATTTTATCTTCTTGACTTTTATTTTATTCTATTTTATTTTATTTCTTATCATTATATTTCATTTTATTTTATTTTATTTTATTTTATTTTATTTTAGTTTACTTTATTTTATTTTATTTTATTTTATTTTATTTTATTTTATTTTATTTTATTTTATTTCATTTCATTATATTTAATTTTAATTTATATTATTTTGTGTTATTATATTGTATTTCATTACATTTTATTTTGTTTTATTTCATTTGATTACCTTTCATTTTATTTTATTTTATTTTATTTTATTTTATTTCAATCTATCTAATTTTGTTTTATTTTATCTTCTTGAATATATTTTTATTTTTATTTATTTTTTTTTCTTTTCATTATATTTAATTTTATTTTATTTTCTTTTATTTATTTTTATTTATATTATTATGCTTTATTTTATTTTATTTCATCTTATTTTAATTCACTCATTTAATTTCATTTAATTTTCTTTAATTATATTTTATTTTATTTTATTTTATTTTATTTCATTTCATTATATTTCATTTAATAACATTTTTTTTTATTTTATTTATTTTTATTTATATTATTTTGTTTTATTTGATTTTATTTTATTGTATTTCTTTACATTTTCACTCTATTTCATTTCATTTTATTTTACCTTCTTGAATTTTATTTTATTTGATCTGTTTTTATTTCATTTTCATTTCTTTCATTTTATTTTATTTTATTTTATTTTATTTTATGTCATTTCATTATATTTAATTTAATTTAATTTAATTTAATTTTGTTTTAATTTATTTTGTATTATAGTATTTTATTTTGTTTTATTTTTTTTTACTATGCCTCATTTTTTTATGTTATTTTTGTGTTATGTTATTCTATTTGATTTAATTTTTTTAATTTTATTTCTTTTATTAATTTTATTTGGTTTTTCTTTTATTTCATTTTTTATATTAAGTTTTTTTTATTTTATTTTATTTTATTTTCGGATGACGCTACTTTTAATAGAAGTTTTATTCGTTCCACCCTAATATGCAAGCATTTGAGTATATGTGCATGTCGCCAACTTCTGGCTATTTTTTGCAAAAGAAAAAATGCATACGACTTCTGTAAACATAACGTCACTTGAGATGGTACATAATTTTCACTTTTAAAAACTTTTTATAACAAAACTTGGACAGGCTGAAAAAGTAAAAGCAAGAAGTACTAAAAAAAAAAACTTATAACAATAAATAAGGAAAGAGGTAGCTAACATATTGGTAAACAGAAAAAAAGTACGACAGCGTCATGATACAATCGCTTCCTTGAGTTGGCACCTCTCGAGCGGGGACTGAGAGCTTGGAAAGGTGTAAGAGGTGATATAAAGTTATGAGCAGTAGTGTGTCGCAGGTAAAAAAAAAGGCACTTGAACGAAAAAAGCAAACGAAAGCGTTAGTTATGGTGTTAGTGCAGAAGTGAGAGCAAATGTGAGCGGTAGATGGCTTAAAAGGGTGCCAAGTTGGGTGTTGGCTGAGGGCTGGATGTAACCTGATCGAGTACTGTTGCTTCAGTGTAACCCCATTAAGATCAACATATTTCTTTCACAATATGTCACCTGAGGAGTGTTAGAACCAAGAAGCTAGTTTCCTTACCTCACTGTCACAATTGGTTATAGCATTAATTATTGCCCCTAGAACATCCTTTTTTTAAATAAGGTGCAAGGCATATCGCTCCTCTAACCTTTAAACTTTATGTGGCTTTAAATCTACTACTCACTAAGTAGAATCTATTTTCAAACAAGCGCACTGTTTGCTATTCGAACATTGAGGCCGGAAAGTTCGAAAGAAATGGACATATTTAAAAATTTGTAACTTAATTCTTTTAGCTAAAGCGAATGGGTTTTATTTAATTATTTGTCCATTCAAATTGCACTGTGTAAACAATTAAAAAAAATTCAAAGCTCCTTTTCCCGGGTTTACATATGTTGGAAGCCTTATCGAGCACGCAAAACTGAATCGTCAGAAATTCGTGTACCATCTCAAAATCTAGAGTTATGGGCCAAAATCCTCCCTTCAGTGATTGTTTCGAAATCGCCCAGTGGGCACAAAAGTCAACTTTTTATTTGAAGATTAAAGGTATTCTATTATTTAAATTAACTCAAGGCTTTTGCGGTTTTTTAATTATTTTTTGGAAAAAAATATTACTTCGTGTAACAAATTAAAAAAAAAACTAACTTATATCTTAAAATCTGGAGTTAGGGGCCATACCCCCTTTATCGTAGGTTGGTTCCAAATCACTTAAAGGACACAAAACTAAATTGTTTACAGCAATTTAAACCGGATTTTGTTATCTAAAGTTCGTCGATGGGTTTTGTTTTAAATTATTTGTCTAAGCAAATAACACTCTGCAACCAAATAAAAAAAAATGTAAAGCACTATTTTCGACTCAGGACTAATTATTTGAATACTCCCTTAATACAAGAATTTTGGACAAAATACCCCTTTTTTGTAACTAATTGGCCTTCTAGCCCAAGTGTGTGGCCACTATTATCGACAACATACAGCCAAGAACATCCACATCAGCTTGCTCAAAAATTCAACCACAACATAATAATTTAGAAATATTGAACATGTACATATCTTGTTTCAAACCTTTAATTTTTTTTTTATTTCATTTCATTTTATTTTACTTTATTTTATTTTATTTTATTATATTATATTTTATTTTATTTTATTTTATTTTATTTTAACTGTGTTTGGAAGCTGGCTTGAGGTCAACTAGTTTTAAATAAAACGCAAGTTTTTTTCTTTTAATTCGATATATTTCGATTACCCACTGTAATCGTCATCAGGAAATTTTTTCAACTGTAACAAAATATAAACACAAAATATAAATATAATAACAATTCACATTCAGTTTTTTAAAAACAAAAATTTTTTCTCAAAGACATTCACTACATACATTTATTTGAGTGTCCGCATCAGTTGACGTGGTGTTTTACACTGGATTTTTGTTTGTCAACAAATGCCTAAACAAGTGTGCAGAGTTCGTATCAATGTCGCTTTTATAGTTGATTCGGTTGTTTGTTGGTGTGTTTATAATATGCAGCATTTCCAACGTAAATCTCTTGCTGTAATGCTGTTCTTGTTGGAGAACGGTCGCTTTGTCGAAGCTCGGTGTGTGGGAGTTTTTGGCACAGTGGGCCATGAGTGCTGTTTTATAGTTGTTATTTTGATGGCAATATTTGTAGTCTGATTTATGTTGTGATAGTCGTGATTTTAATTTTCCTTTGGTTGTCCCCACATATATGCTATCACATGGTTCATTTTCTTTTCCATTGCACGGGATTTGGTACACTACGTTACTTTTTTCTAAAGGCGGTATTTTTGTTTTTGTTCTATTAAACATATGTTTTAGCGTATTAATTGGTTTATGGGCTATTTTTATCTCTTCTGTGTTGTAACAATCTGATTTTACTAAGCGCTCTGACAACTTTGGTACATAAGCTACTGACTTGAATATTTTTGTGGTTTTTGATTTATCTTGATTATTTTCAAGTTCATATCTTCTTAACAGGGTTTTAATAATATTGTTGGGAAAATCATTGCTTTTTAATAATATTTTAATTTCATTCTTGATCTCCGTGTGGTAAGTGTCATCTGTTATCCGTAACATTCGCCGTATACAGCCCATTGCTGTATTTATAATCATCGTCTTTGGATGCTTTGAGTTAAAATTGATGATTCGTCCGCTTGATGTGGGTTTCTTATACCACGTTAGTTTCAGTTTATTTCCTCTTCTAATAACCATTGAGTCTAAATAAGGTAATTTTCCGTCGTCCTCAAGTTCTGTTGTAAAGTTTATATTTTTATTGAAGGAATTTAGTGTGTCAAGTGTGCTTTGTACATCATCTTCATGTATATTAGATCGTCCACATATTTTGTCAGGAATCTAGGTACACGCGCTAACTTTTTAATTGTGTTGTCTAGTAATTCTTCCATTACAATATCGGCTATTACTGGGGAGGTTGGTGATCCCATCGGCAATCCTTTTAGCTGGGTGTATACTGTGTCGTTGAATTTAAAATATCTGTTCTCTTCTATGCAAAACTTAAGTATTTCTATGAACAGTGTCTTTGGTATATTTGTGTGTTTCTCTATTGTCGTCCATTTATCTTTTATAATGTCCAGTGCTAATTGTGTTGGAATACTGGGAAAAAGAAATACTACGTCAAAAGATACTATTTTTTCATCGTCAAAAATATAGGTGTTATTGATTTTGTTTTTAAATTCCTGGGTATTTTTAACGTTGTATGCCGAATTAGCCGTTATATTTTTCAAAATGTCTGCTACATATTTACATAGGTTATGTGCTGGTGATCCGGTGGCTGAGCATATTGGCCTAAGTGGTGTTCCTTCCTTGTGTAATTTTGGTAGTCCATAAATCCTTGGAGACAGGGCCGTTGTTGTGGTAAGTCTGTTTCTTTCGATCTTTGAAATTAACTCTAATTTATAAATTTTATCGACTAGACTATTGTTTTTGATCTGTAGTCTAGATGTGGGATCCTGTCTTTGTATCCTATACATTGTCAAGTCGTTTAATATATCTTCCATTTTCTTATTATAGTCACATATTTCCATTGCTACCGTTTTGTTGCCCTTGTCAGAAGTTAAAATACGAATATTATCATTTTTGCTCAGAAATTTCCGCGTCCGTCCCACTGTGTCTATTATTGCACGATCTATTGCACTTTGCCTATTTCTTGTAGTATGCTCTTTTATCAGTAAAGAGAATTTTGTTCTTGCTTCCTCTTGTTTCTCTTTGACTTTGATTGTTTGTACGATATCCTCTCCATCCGCTATATATTTAAATAAAGGGAACTGTTTGTTTTCAATTGGAAGAGCAAACTTTGGACCTTTTGACAAAAGCATTTTTACATCTTGGGGAAATTCGACGTTTGTTGTGTTAACGAACCACTCTTCATTTTTGTTGCCGTCGAATAAGAGGTGGTTCCGACTTTTCCGTAGTTTTTCATACTTCGCCTCTTGTCGCTGCTTCACTGTTGTTGTTCGTTTCTCTGCGATTTTTGTCTCACTTTGCAATAATTTTTCAAAACCTTCTGCGTCAAGATGTTCCTTAAGTTTTGTAGTTATTTGCTCCATCTGCTGTTGCTGTCTTTTTAATATGTTGTGTTTTTGTTTTATTAGAAGACTTAGTATTTTTGTGTGAAAGTTGTGTGTGTGTCTATCTAAGTTTCTATCTATGTCTGTTTTTTTGTTAAGCTCAAATATAAATAAGCTATTGCATCTGGTTGTACATTTTATGAAATTGGGAACTAATTTAGATTTCCTGCATTTTAAAAGAAATTTAAGACTACATTTTTGTTTTACCACTTTCTTTGATGTATATTCTTTGATATATTTTATTTTATTTTATTTTATTTTATTTTATTTTATTTTATTTTATTTTCTCTGATCAAAAATAATAAACTTTAACCAAGAATTATTGTCAGCTGGTCTTGAGCTCGTCAAGGTTACAAAAATTATTTTATTTAATTTAATTTAATTTAATTTAATTTAATTTAATTTAATTTAATTTAATTTAATTTAATTTAATTTCATTTAATTTAATTTAGTTTAATTTAATTTAATTTAATTTAATTTAATTTAATTTAATTTACTTTAATTTAATTTAATTTAATTTAATTTAATTTAATTTAATTTACTTTAATTTAATTTAATTTAATTTAATTTAATTGTGTTAAATTTAATTTAATTTAATTTAATTTACTTTAAATTAATTTTATGTTACTTTATTTTATTTTTTTATTTTTGATTGGCGCTATTTTTAATAGAAGTTTAATTCATTCCAACCCAACATGCAAGCATTTGTGTATATGTGCATGTCACCAACTTCTGGCTATTTTTTGCAAAAGAAAAAATGCATACATCTTCTGTAAACATAACGTTACACCCTTTATAGAACAAAAGTGAAGAGCACTTTATACTCAGCGGCAAAAAAATAAATGTAAATTCACGCTGCCCCCAACAAGCACAAATGAATGACACAACAGCGCGCAAGCATACATACAGCAGACAACTCCATCCTACTCTCTCCAGTCGAAAGCCTTACCACTTATTAAGGAAATGAAGCTGCTTGCAGGTGGCTGATGTCTATGGTGCACAGTTTTGACAAGCCAACATTCAAAACTTCGCTACGTAGTTGTACCACCATAGATGGCAGCAGTTGCGACACGACAATACCAACACAGCCTGCAGCGACCTGTGAGACTATGAGCAGGACAACAGTTGGACCTGTGCTAGCGCGCTGTTACTCTTCAACTGTTTTCCTGTTTCATGCACTTTTGCTATTTTTTTCGAGATTTTTCTTTCATTTTATTTTTGCTTTATTTGCCATGCAAACAAACGACTTTGTTAACCTGCTATTTCTTATATTTATTATGCCGCTGCATACACCTTGGTGCCACTTGGCACACTATCGTCCGTATACAGCACTCAACGCCACCACTTGACATATAGAGTTTGCAATGACTGCTGTGCGTGCTGTTGTTGCTGCACTTTATATATAATGTATATGACTTGTAAATACAGATTTAAAAAAGAAGAACCATTTTGGGTACTCACCTGGCACCGACGAGCAGACTGTTACTATCCTTTGTGACAAGCTTGAAATGATCCACGACACTTTCGTTTCCTAGAAATTTCAGGACATCTTCAGGACCTGCAAATAATAGCGCATCAACGCAAAACAATAGAGAAAGTGAAAGAATTAGTTAGAATGAGAGAAAAAAATGAGTGTAGCAAAAATAAATATTGTTTAAATAGAATTCGGATAAGGTGGTGTGCGACGTAGCAAGCATTGTGCAGCAGGGTTTTTTCATTTGGCACAGAACAGCAAATGCTTAATTAGGCAATTTAAATTTAACAAAAAGCTTTTTAACAATACTGAATTCTTCCTACGCCTGCTGCAGTTGCCAATGGAGGCCATGCTTGTTGGCTAGCCGTTCACATTGACGGTACGTAGGTTGCACAGAGCTGAGGTATGATGAATTACTTTTTTTTGTTATATTAAATGGAGACCGAGAATTGCGTCACAATAGCGCAATTTAATGGTTGAAAAGTCACAAGTTGGGAGTGTAATCACGCTGCAGGTGAGTCGACCAGCAATTGTGTGACAAAGATGAAAGTAAAGAGAGCGGAAAGAAGTAGTTTTCTCACTAAGGCACATTTAAAGCTGATGCGCACTATAAACGGGCTGTTGTTGCTGTTTGTGTCAATCTATGTCCAGGCATTTGCAGTCAACTCCACCTATTCATTCGAACTCTTTGGGATTCTCGCTTTTCATGCTGCTAAAGGCGGCTTTCACTTGTAAAACCTTATGAGCTGGAGCGTCCTCTTGTAAAATCACGACTACGCCCACTTTTTTGAAAAGCCATATTTCAGTGAATGTTTCACAGTGGTTGTATTATTAAACTCTGTAAAAACATTGCGAAATTTTGAAAAAGGGTGTGACGTAGGCTATAAGTTAATTAATAATTTCACCTAACTTGTAATTTCGTTACCAAACAAACATTGCGAATTTTTGTTGTAAATATTGCCCTAATGATAGACAATGAATAAAAATAGGCGAAATAGGTTTGAGAACAACTTGATTTAAAATTTATGTATATTAAAGTCCATGAGCCTATATGTCGGTAAAATTTTCTATTTAAAACATAACATTCAAATCAAATTGGAAAAGGAAAACTTTTACAAAAATATTCAAAATCGGAACTCGGAAAGAATAATTGAATAACTTTTAATTTTTGAAACTTGAGATACATAAAGACGTCTGTACAAATTTTAATATTCAAAAACTTTTAAATATCCGACTTAAAACATTAAGAACTGGCATTTAAAAAATTTTCAATACCGCAATTCAAAACTTTAAAATATGTACAACTTTTAAAATGTTTCCAGTTTTTTTAGTATTCAAGTGTTTACATGAGAACATAATTAATTAAAACAAAAATTTTCCTCGACAAATTTTGAGTTGTAAAATTTGTTTAATAATCAGTACATACTTTTTTAAATTTTTAAATTTTTCCGGCCAAATTTTTTAATTTGTTCTACCCCACCGATCGAATTATTTAATTTAAAAAAGAAATTCGTAATTCTTAAGTTTTGTGATTTTTTAAAACTTTTCGAGCCTCAGTTCGGAAACCTTTTTAGGTATGGACTAATTAGTTTTTGAAACATTAAAATTTTTATTATATTTCTCCCGAATTTTTGAATTTACTTATACACAATTCGTATGACAACAAGTAATTGTATAATTTGATTAAAACCTCAACATTTTTTAAACTTTTCTAACTTTAAATGTTTCTTAGTTTTAAAATATTAAAATTTCTACACATTTCATTTTTAAACTTTTTGATTTTTTTAGAATAAAAACTTTGGAGTTTTCAAAATTTTCAAATTTTGAGATTATACAAAAATATTTTTTTTTTTAATATTTGAATTTCGTTTTTATAAATGTTTACGACTTTGTTAAGTACCAAGACTATAAATGAGCTGACGGCCAAGGATAATAATTTTTTTTTTTTTAATAATTATTTTTTTTTGTCCCAAATATTAATATTTATTCTAGTAAAAATGTGTAATAATTAATTAAAAAATAATTATTAAAAACAAAAACAGTAACAATTTTCATGAAAGAAAAAAAAAATAATAAAAATTATAATTTTTGGCGTTGAGCACATTTATAGTCTTGATATTTTAAAAAACGTACAGACCGTAAAGAAGAAACAACAATTCAGTTAATTCGTTGGGATAAAAAATATTTATAATTTTTTTAATCTGTCTCCCCAAATGTTATAATATACTTTTGCCCCAAACTAATGTCGATGAGTAGTTATTTATTAATTTAAATTTATAATTTTTTTGACTTCAAGTTTTTTAAATTTTTCCACCTTTAAATTTTCAAAGTTTATACTAAATTGTTAATTTTTAAAATTTTCGAAATCTTTACATATAATTTTTGCTTTTTTTAAACTGTTTGACTTCTGAATTTTATTTACTAATTTTTTATTTTTGTTGTTGGTTTTATGGTCTGTTTATTTTGACATATTTTACTAAGTTTAACGAGCTCAAGGCCAGTTGATAATAGTTCTTAGTTGATTAGTATTCTTTTTGGTTAGAGGAAAACTTTAAAGCAACAAACATATACAGGCTATAGTTATAGTACTATTTCGAATTATTATCAACTGGCCTTGAGCTCGTTAAACTTACAAAAATGTGTAAAAATGAACAGACTATAAAACCAACAACAAAAATAAATTTACACTGGAGCACGCGGATATGAACAATAACTATCTTCTAAAAATAGAAAGAAGAATGTACAAAAACAAAGTCCAACATACATGATTTCCATATAGACAGAATGTCTAAAATATTGTGCATACCGTTGGCAAGATAACAAACAACAATTAGAGGAAAACTTTAATTAAGCAGCTTGCAAAACTACACGCAGCATAGCCTATGGGTTAGGCGGCTGCGCTGGCAATCAGAGTGAGTGGGTTCGATTCTCTACGAGATCCTCTGAAATAGCAAAACTATACGAATTAGTCTGACGAGAAATCGTGGCTTTTTTCGAAATAGTACTATAACTATAGCCTGTATATGTTTGTTGCTTTCAATTTTTCCTCCAACCAAAAATAATAATATTTATTTTTTATTTTAAAAGAATTTTACTTGTTATAATATTTGTTTTTTCTCAAAAAAATTTTGAATTTGTTAGATCACCCTTCATGCATTACAAAAATTTCAGTGACCTATGGGCTATCTTCTAGCGCTGCCCTTTCTTTATATTTGCCTAGCTAAAGTTATACACATTTAGTAGATAAATAAATAAAATTTCAGTTTTAAGATTTCTTAATGTTCTTTGAATTCGAATTTTTGCAATTTGTGTCTCCAAATTTTTGTATTAGGGGAGTGTTTTTGCCATCACAATCAACAATCACAAGTTTTTCAAAACTTTTCGAATTTCGTTTTTTTATCTTTCCATTTTCTTCATTTTGGACATATTTATTAAGACTCTAACTTTTAATTTTTCAAAACTTGTCGCGTTCTTTCAGTTTTTTAGTATTCAAGTGTTATGTTTTAATTATTGAATATTTGTCCTTTTTTTAAATTTTTTTTTATTGAATAATTAATTATTATTTAAAATTTTAAGTTTTGGCTGTTCAAAACTTTTAAAGTTTCAAATTTTAAATTTTTAAATTTTCATGTATCTAATTTTTGTAATTCTCTAATCATCTCTTCAAATGTGTGAATTATTTTTGGTGCACCCTCATGCTGCTGTGGCTCTATTCTCTCTAGCTAGCTATTGATCACAACAAATGCGAAAATGAGTGATTGTACTTTAGTCATTACTGTCACACACAAAAAACACTCATCCCACTTAACCGTAATGCCTGCTCCAAGGTCCTTAACATTTTTAGCACGTCCTTTTAACAAGCAACTTTACAGACTCTTTGTCTCTCTTGGGTACTAAGCGGGGGTCAAATCATGTGAAATTTTCAACAGTAGAAAAAACATTTTTTTCTAGAATATTTCAGAGAGTGTTTTTTTTGTTATATAATTTAACATACTTTTTTATTGTCGATTTTTAACAATTTACAAATGCTACTTTTCGTTTTTGTTGCGCAGAAATAGGAAAAAAAGCTGCCGTTAAGCGGTGTGAGAGAATTTTGGTTTTCTGATCACGTTACTTGTTCCTTTGTCATTTCCTTAATGGGACTGCTTTATGTGTTTGGCGATGAAAGTATGTTGTCTACATACATTACCACATGTGTGTTGTTGTTCGTACGTAAGTAGCCGCATACATTCCTGTGTATCCAACATCTTCAATTTCCCATGTGTGTTTTACTTGGCGCGTGTCTGTTTGCTTAGCGCAATCTATGATCCAAATTGTCGGCGTGCAAGTATTAGTACGACCATATATCGTCACAACGCCAGCATGTTTTATCTGTGAACTTTGTGACTGGTGTATGTTGGTTACTTGGCTCAATGTCTTTTGCCTTTTCAAAGGAAATTTTTTATGACACTTAAGGCTACGGGAAAACAACGGAAGGTGATGAAATATGACAATGCGTCAGTCGAGGTTGGCTGCTAATATTTGGTTAGGAAAGTTCGATAATAAATGAATGAATCAAATGGTGTCAATTGTGGGACTGTATAGGTTATTGGCTGAATGCGTTGGTGACGCACAGTTGAACAGAATAGAGAAAAGAAATAGCACTTTTAAAGCTCAGACGAATTCGAGATACAAGAAAACTGATAAACGGAGATATAAAGACGAAATTTGGCATTAAGGTACTTTAAACTCAAGGAACCGATATTCGATTTTCAATGGAATCATAATCGTTCATAGCCTCAGAAAGCCTTCCCCAACGCTCAGAAAAACAATAAGATTTCGTTGCGAAAATACTCTTAAACCATGATATCAAATGAATGAAAAAACTATTACAGAGGAGCTGACTACAGGAAACATAAAACTCCGTTGCAAAAACTGATTGAGAAGAACCGCGAAATATTCCAACACTGACAAAAAATCCCCAACAGTCTATCGGTACAACTTTCTTCAACACCAAATTGGTTTCAAATAAAAGTTCGTTTGTTTTTGTTCTTGAATTAACATCGAAATCGCTTCTGTAAAGCTTTCAAGAGTGGATCCGAAGTGACTTGCCTTTGCCAAATATGGATCCGGTACGCTCGAATACAAACAACTACAACTACCAGCCTGGAGTAAAGAGTCATATTTTAAGAGATAAAAAAAAACAACGGCGGCCGCCGTGGTGTGGCAGTAGTGTTGCTGGCCTATCACACCAAAGGTCCGAGGTTCCAGCTCTGATACAGCAAACATCAAAAGTGGTTTGAAAAAATTGTTCCAAAACGGGCTCGCCCCTCCACAGTGGTTTGGCAAACTCTCCGAGTGTATTTCTGCCATGAAAGGCTTCTCAGCAAAAATTCATCTCCTTTGTAGATGGCGTTCAGAATCGGCGAAAAACTGTAGCTCCCGAAAATTTGTAGAAAAAATTAGAAGCAGCACATTATAAAATGGAAGAGAAGCTCGGCCTTAATCTCCTCAGGGGGTATAAATCGCGCCAATTATTTATTTATTTAAAAAAAAAGAAAAAAAAACAAGTCAGAACTTCGACAAAGTCAAGAACATTTGGCATCCCTATTTCAGACAACTCTACAAGGGATTTTGAACTTGGTCTGGTTGGAGCCACGCTTAATTTATAGCAATCAGCTATAGATCTACTCAGAGCTGTGCTTTTGTTTGCAGTAAAAATTGCTTGGCTACTGCTCGATATGCCCAATTTGACACTGGTTACATTTTTTCGAACGTGCCCCTATCAAAACTGCCAAAGTTGGTACATAATCACGCCCATTTTCAATATAGTATACATATATGAAGCATAAGATAGATGCCTAGCTAGACAAATGAAAATATTGAAAGACATCTCTTCAAGACTAAGGTTACTTAAAGTATCGGAGCCTGAACTAGTCCACATATCGGGGTTAGTTTGAAGCCTCTCTTGGAATATTCGGTTACTTATTGTAACGAAGCTTTCTTGTTGCCCCGTTGTTTCTTTGGTAATTGCTGGGGTATACTCGCCTTGTCCAGGGTTCGCTTACAATAAATTTGTAAATTCGGGACACTGCACAAATCGTTTCGCTGTATTAAACTTTACTTTATTCTTACTTAATGCTAGAATATTAATTCATTCGTATTTTATTCTAAAATTCAACTCCCTCTGACTTCATTCGTCGCCACTCGGCTGTGGTGGCGTGGCTTAACGGTCCAGCCGCGTTCCGTTAGACGGATTCCGTTAGGGTCTGGTGCGTTGCACTCTACCGTGCGTCGTGTGTTGCAGCGGCGTTGTTCTGCCACGCCCGGTGTCGGTGCCCCTCTTAGGTGCGTTGTATTTCGCCGCTCTGCTGCGGTCTCTGCTGACGTATCTCTGCCGTGCGGTATTTCGCCGCTCTGCTGCGGTCTCTGCTGACGTATCTCTGCCGCGCGGTATGTCGCCGCTCTGCTGCGGTCGCTGCCGTGCGGTATTTTGCCGCTCTGCTGCGGTCTCTGCTGACGTGTCTCTGTCGTGCGGTATTTCGTCGTTCTGCTCGGTCGTGTGGTGCGTTCGCGCTGTTACTCCGCGGGGTATCACTCTCGCGGCGCGGTCTACGTCGGCGTAGGCGAGCGGACGTCGCCTGTTCGCGGTTGCGCGTTACTGTGGCGGGACTTTTGCTGAGGCGGGTGTGCGCGAGGTTTCTAGTGGTAGTTGTCCTGGATAGACCCAACTACAACCCCCTTCGATCCCACGGCTCACTTCTACGGGGCGAATCTCGATTGTACTGGATAGACCCAACTACGATCGAGATGCGCTCGCTAGTCGCTCTGGTCGTGACCACAGCTCCGTGCTGACTGACTCCTGTGATGCTGTGTTGATGCTTTTATAGCTGTGGTGTTACATGTTGCTGGCTCGGGTGGTTGTGTTGCCATGGTTACTGTGTTGCTGTGACATGTTGCGACCGCTCGTTGTGTTCATGTTGGTGCTAGTTTTGTTGTTGAGCCTTGTTGTATGTTCATCTGGTTATGTGGGGTCGTTTTTGTGTGGGCCAAATTAATGGGGACTTATTTGGTCCTCACATTATATATTAGGAATGACAAATATTTGGACTTTTATTAAGTTCTATCATTTTGAGGTGCTCATACTTTATTATGAATTTGCGCTGGAAAGCCTTTAGTTGAGGGCCTGGCTAAAATCGGTAAAAAGTCGTGGCCGATAAACACCTCTTTTAGTCATTTAACCCGCAACAGCGCTGTCCATTTTACCAATTTTTCGATTGCTGTCGAATGGTACAGGTGTTCGTCTGCAAGCTGATCATTGCGTACCCCTCTGTAACTTATTGAAGGCAGCATGCCTAGCAGTACACAATACCTGCAGTCGTCTTATACTTCTCAGTTTAGTAGGGATGGTTCGAGTTATCATATATCTGCATAACAGTCTCTACCGCCTGCTCAATGATACTCAGGCAAACTTTATGAGATTGATCGAATTTTGCCCACCTATAGACACTCGATGTTTTCTAACCCTGACTTAGCGAGGTATACACATCATCTGTGATCTTCGATTCGATGGTCGATAGATCATTCACAAGGCAGAAGATTATACGTAGCGGATTTTATCCGACTAAGGACTGTTGCTTCTTAATTTTCATCAGTGAATAGATTGACTAACTGAAGCAGTGAAAAGTATCCCTGCAAAAAATCGTGTTACTGATCTCTGAAGAGAGTAATCCGAGATCAATATTTTTCGTCTACCGTCGGGTACAATCGATCCCAACTACTTCGTTATGGGAATAGAAGAAATACGTTGATTTTAATTTCTGTACGAGTAGCGTACTTTTAGTTGTTGAAAGTAAACTTGTCCGACCGTACCCGTAGGGGAACAAACGGAATCCGTCCGACACTACCCTTTTGGGCGTGAAAGGGACCAATTAGTCTCTTCATAGGACATGCTCAAACAAAAGAGATCACTTCAGTCCATACAAAAAGACTGGCATGGGCGCATGCTCCTTTGCGACTAATCCCGGATTCATCCTAGACTAATCGCTTTTTTTTGCAGAGATTGTTAACACAACAAAAACAATGGTCTAATGGAAAGGAATGACCCTTCTGTACCGTCTCATTGCGAAGGATTGCCCTATGAAACTGCAGTCAGAGTAGAGCAAGTGCCTTGAGTTTCACAGCATAGTAGCCAACATCTTTAGTTAGCTTGGATTTTGTGTCTTTGTCACCAAAAAAGACCTCAGCAACCGACCCACTTTTGGAGGCCGCAATAAATATTCTAAGTATAATCCAGATATGCGACAGCCATTACTATCCACTTAGCTTCGAGGTTGTTACTGTAGTGGCTGCTTTCCAAACGGAAAACGTTTCTCACACTTTCAAGTGTTCCGCTTTCAGCAGTGTCAAGCCTGGCTAAGCAAAAATGTGCTGACTCTTGATTTGATTCTAGCAGCATTTCTTGTCAGCAGCATTTCTGTTCACTTCTTACGGTCAAAATCGCCCAGGTGGTTAGATGACCATTTAAAGAAAAGCATTTCTTGTTGTCCACGTTCAGCGCCAGACCTATTATTCTTACTCCTTTATCTCACCCTTCAGTTTAGTGGTTTATGTTCAGCAGCCGTGTATTTCACATGCCATTTTGCTCTGAGCTAAAGTCGCTGAAGCAGCAAATGTCTCTTGTTTTTGTGTGGTATTTTGTATGTGTGTAAGGGTTTCTGAGTGACCTCTACATGAACATAACCTGTAGGGTCGCAGTACCTATTGAGACAATTTTTCTGGGTAACAGCTAGATCTTATGCGGCAAATACGAAATAGTGTCAATACATTTTTTCTAGTAAAAAAGTGATAGCTAAGTAATTATCACTAACACTTAAGCCTATATTCATAAAAAATAAAATAGTTTTTTTAATTTTTATTTTTGAAAAGTTGTACGGTAATGAATTTTGTATTATTTTGGTTTATATGAATTTGGGTGTAAGCAATTTAATTTGAGTTTTGTTTTATTATTTTATATTTTACAATAAATATCTTCAAGGGGAATGGATTAATATGATTATTAAATAAATATACAAATTGGACTGACGAAAAATCGTGGCTGTTTTCGAAATAGTACTATAACTATAGCCTGCATATGGAGCCCTAACCGCAATTCTGGTGTAACCAACAAAATAATGTAAATTCGTTTTTTGAAAGATATCGGTAGTTTTGTTTGTTTTAAATCATGTCACAAAATTTCACAATCGTAATAAGTTTCATAACAAAGATAAACCAAAAGCTATTATTTTGTAATTGACATTTTTCATTAAATTATTTAAAAAATGTAACCTAAAAAACCTTCTCCTGCAAAATATTAATTTTGTTGGTTACACTAAAATTGCTGTCAAGGCTCGATATGTTTGTCGCTTTAAATTTCTCCTTTAAAAATTAAAAATAATAATTAAATAATAATTGTTATCAATTGGTCTTGAGCTCGTAAAACTTCCAAAAAAAAATATGTAAAGTGGACAGACCGTTTATACCAATAACCAATAATAATAACTAAATTATAAAAATTAGTACCAACAACTAAGAAAAACTGGTAAAAATTAAAAGAAATAGAACTTTAGCTGACAAACAAACCAACGTTCTGATAGCCTAATGATTAACGAAACGTGCCGAAATTTCTTTGTTGAAGGCTGTGGTGATACAAATAATAACAAAAATAGCTGAATAAAATATCTTGAAAACACTAAGTAAAATGCCGAGAAATTTTGAACTTGTTCGGAACCATCGAAATAATTATATAAATGAACTAGACTTTAGAATATTTAACTAGTTCGTAAACACAGAAAAGATAATGGACCTAGAGAAGATAATGGCCCTGGGACATTGTCTTGCTACATTGCCAAGTTGATTGCATGTAAGAGAATTTGACACGAACTACACCTTTTTCACGTGTACTTCAGAATAGTCAAATGTTCTTCATAAACCGTTATATTAATTTCAGAATAAATAATAGCACTTTAGAAACTGTAGCTGTACTTCACAATTAATAGCAGTAGTACGCTAGGGGACTACAACTACACCGTTTCCAAGTGTACTTCAGAAAGTGTTCCTCAGAAATCGTAAAATGTACTTTAGAATAGTCTGTTGTATTTGAAAAATCGTAAAATGTATTTCAGAATAAATAATTCTGCTTCAGAAACTGTAAAAACTACTTCAGAAACCCTAAATTGTACTTTCGAAGCTGTAAAATGTACTAATTACACATGAAAGTACACTAGAATCGCATTAATTTAGAACTATAAATTTTTCCTACAAGGCTAGCAATGCAATTGAATGTACTCATACAAGATGCAATAAGTCGTTTCTGCATGCGAAAGAGCAAATACACGAAATGTACGCAATACTCAACAGCAGCAGCATCAGTAGGACTTGTTAATATTTGATAAGAAATGCTTTATTTATTCACTCAACCATAAAAGTGGCAACAAATTTGCATTGAGAGATAGAGCGAAGAAATCATGGGCAGCCATACGCAATCTCTTTGCTGGACCCGCTGTGCTTTCAAGCCAATACAAAAAGTTCGTGCAAGGAGTAAAGTTGAATAAGGCAAGCAAGAAAATATGGCATGAAATAAATAGCAGCAAATCAAAAAAAAAAAAAAAAAAAAAATATGGATCTTTTGGCAATGGTGGTCTGATTTTCGACGACGCAAAGTGATTGTCGTTAAGTGAAATTAAATATTTAAGAGGCAGGCTCACTCAAAGTCGAGGCACACAATAAGTACTTAGGTGTAGCGGAAGAGACAATAAAAAAACGTGAGTGCACACAAAGGTTCAACTAAAAGAAAGAAAAGAAAAATTCAAAAGCGCAAAAGGACCTCGGAAAATTAAATAAAGAATACATTTATTAGGTTGAGCTGAAAATAAAATATTTTTAGTTGAGATAGACAGCTCTATTTTTACATATATCTAAATTGTATATTATTATACTTATTATTATATATTTGTTATATTATTAATTATATTAATAATTATAATTATCTGTATATTGCACATGCACAGCTCTACATATAATAAAATTGTAACAGGGTGATGTCTGTAAATTGCAGATATTCAAAAAAAATGTATAGAAGGGATCATTATTAAGAAATTAGAATCTTAATCAACACCTTTTCAAATGTTTGTCTGTGTGTCTGTCTGTCCATCTGTATATCTGCTATATGTTTGGACTAGCAATACTTAGAAACAGCTGAATGGAATAGAATGAAGCTTTCACCATTTCATTACTACACGTCTAACTTAAAATTTAAGATATCCCGATTTGTTGTACGTTAAATTAAAATTCGTTCCAATTAACAAAAAAAAAATTTTTTATAAAATCCAAATTCTGCTATGTCGGGCGACAAAAAAAAAGAAAGAATTTTCCAACCGCCCTAATATATATATTTAAAAGGACAGTTGAGAGGACACAGTAAAATCACGCACATTCTTGGCATATAAAGGGCCGCCGACATATTTTTAAGTTTGCGTTAAATGAAAAACTCATCCAAGCGTACTATTGCGAACGTGAATTGCTTGTGCCAGACATAATGCGACACACTTTAGCCTACTTACATGTACTTATAACCAGCTATATGAGCACTACAGGGCATGCGAGTGACCATTAACGTCGGTAGCTAGCGAGAGGAGTCCAGTGTGCCTATCGCTTGCTTGATACTTAAATCAAGAGAAGTTGGTGTCTTTGCATGATGTTATTTGCACTTATTGCTACTTTGGGAGAGCTGAGGCACAACAGCACACACACACACACACGCACCTGTGTGGAGACTAACAAATGTTCGATTATAGTGTTTTCTTCTAGCTTCATGACGCTCGTCAAATTGAGGTTGTTCAATTATCGTTCATCTGCGTTCGACGGGAAAGGGTGACGTGGTTGAGGCCTGGTTATTGATTCGTGTGTGAGACTTAAGTGCCATAGTGCGTGAGTCAGGAGCCCTTGACACTACGGTCGGACATTTTTAATTCAGAAGTTTAAATCTCATAAGTGAAAAGGAACATACTGACTTTATTACCGGGCCATGTGATTAGGGATACATCAATCAATTAGCTAGATAAATAAAATATAAAAAATAGCTGGTGCACTATATCTCCGATCAGATTAAGGGCGCGCTTCTCTACCAGTTTGTAATGTGCTGCTCCTAATTTTTCCTACAAATTGGCAGAACCTACAGTTTTTTGCGAACTCCGGACGACATCTGGGAATCAAAGTATTTTTGCTGAGAAGCCTTCCGCCATGATCCAGTTTTTATAACACATTTTCCAAACCACTTTTGATTTTACCTGACCTTCGGAGTATTAGGCCAGTAACACTACCACCACACCACGATAGCCGACAAGCTAGATAAATAAATCAAACAAAACCTAAAACTATATTGTGAAATTGTTGTCGGTGCTAGTGCATCTGTGAATATGTGTGAATTTTCTCTAAGCGTACATTATTCTTCTTTATATCGGTTATCAGCTGTTAACCAGTGCCTTCCAAACTGATCGAGTTTGGTGCTTAAATGCATAACTTTTAAACTGTAGAAACAGCTGTTACTACAAATTCAACCTAATTAATACTTTATTAATATGGCTACAAAATGTGTTTTTGTAAGTTGAAAAGCGAATGATTCCTTCCAGAATTTCTTGAAAATATTGTTGGAATTTCGTTAACGAACTATTAAAAAAAGAAGGTGATAACTGAAAGAAAAACTAGCCTCAAGTGACGTTGGACTATTGGCTCGCAAAAGTTTGTACAATTGCTCAATATTTTCGGTTGTGATTGCAACCTTCCTTGCTTGCTGATACAACTTTTCTCTCAACGAAACGAGATACTTTTATTAATCCCACTCTACCCTCTTTTGGGTTTGATTAAAATAATGAAATGTTAGGAACGATATTTCCGGCGAGAGGAAAGGTCAGTCCGGGGGGAAAAAGAACACAACAGTAGCGATAAAGTAACAAAAATAAGTACAAACATTAAAAAAGAAAAAAGAAAAATAATGCGGATTAACATTTAATTGAAACAAATAACAAAGAAAGGAAATAAAAAAGCCAAAAAAAAAAGCAAAACCATTCAAAATGAAGGAATTTCAATGCAGTGCGTGGCTGGTGGGGACAACTTTTGAGAGAAATGCAGTAGCAAGCAAAGCTGGACAGTTTGGCAGCCATTTTTACGCCAACAAAACAACTTGGAGTTCGCGCTGCGCTTTGGCACTCGCAGGGTAGCAGCTGCGCAAGCTTTTGCTTAGAAAGTCGCACAATAAAAATAAGACCCTAGTTCTGTATTCTTTGTTGGTTTTATGAGAGGCGCTCTTTAACTCGGTAACATCTTTTTATCTACATATTTTATTTGCATTTAAGTATCTTTCTTTCTTACGGCAAGGTTTTACTATTTTTTGTTGTTCTCTCTTCTTTGAGCATTTCTGAGAAGGAAAAAACCATTGAACTTCCAATACATTTATATAATCTTTATTTTATTATTTGTATAATCTTTGCGTAAAGGGCTGCCACTTGTTTTCTAGTTCATTAAAAAAGGCGGGCTTATCCAATTTGGATGATCGTCTTGATTTTGGATTTGATTTCATTAAGTATAAGCTAATAAGCATTAAACAGATCTGATATTCATTTAAAAGAGTTTGCCAACTATTCGAAACTAACTTTTTACAGTCTTTGATTTGTAAGTGTCAGATGGAAGGGCTTGGTCCGCAGATGACTATTGTCAAATAATTTTTAAAAAAAGGGGTTCCATTTAAAAAGTAATTATTTTTACTGTATAGCTAGTTTATATAGTTTATAACAGACCTGTTAAGTTTTATTAGTAATTAGTAATCAATTAATTACTCTGCTTTTTTAATTGGTTATGATTATTTTAATTGTTTTCCAAGAAAAGGCGATTATTAAAAAAAAAGAAATAATAAAATTTAAAAAAAGTCAAAACTAAAAAAAAAGTTTTCATATATTCATGAGACGAGCTCAAAAAAACTTGTTTTGATTACTTTTGATTATTTTTGATAATTTTTTATTTTTTTTTGATTATTTTAATTTTTGTTTTTTTAAATTAATTTTTATTATTTTTTTGTAGTTTTTGTCAGTATTGTTAATGGGGATACTTATATGCTTCTACAAAAATACTGAAAAAAAATTAAAAATAATCAAAAAAATCAAAAATAATCAAAAAAAAAATTATTTTTTTATTAATCGTAAAAAATCATGATGTTTTTTGATTATGTTTTTAATCAATTAGAAAATAATCATTAAAAATTTTAAGTGATTGAAAAATAATCATTACAAAATTAAAGTAATTGGTAATCAATCATTAAATGGATTCTCAAGAAAGTAATTAATCAAACCGCTAATCATTACGATTAGTAACCATTATTTAACAGGTCTATTTTATAATCTTTCACCAAAAAAATAGTATAAGCAATAAAATATTTACTGACGATTCTTAAACATAGAAAAAATGTTTCAAAAAACGCAAAAGTAATTGTTAAAGTTTCCACTTCACAAAGGTTAAGATTGTTGTGATAAACAAATTTTGCAAACAAAAAAGTCTAGCCCTGCCTAAAAAATGAGAAAGTTTACTGAAAACCTGAATGCTCTTATGAGTTAAGAAAAATTTTACTGCCAAACTTGTTGTGCACTGAAGTTCATTTCTTTGTTTGTATGTGTTTTGAGCAAGGCATTTATATTGTAAATTTAAAGCTCATTTTAATGCGATACGCAGACTTTTGAAAACAACTTACATACATAATAGCTATTGCAGGCGCTTAAATTCCTAAAAGTATGCTACGAAGTTGTGAAAACAAACAGTTAATGATGCAACTAATCGCTTTTATAGGAATTTATGAGCAAAGACGTGTATGTAAATTACGCATATGAACAATTTCTAAAAACAAAGTTTTGTGTGTACATTAGGGTGTGCTGGAAATCCAAAAATATATAAAGCTCGTATCTTTTTGAGATAATTTGTTGCCTATACTTGCAAGTTGTTACAGCGCGAAATCAGCTCAGTTAAACTCCAACTGCGTTCCAAGTTGGGTTGAATTTTTTCTCTCTTATCATGTAGGCAGAATTTGTGTGTTTTGAGGTGACTTGATTTTCAAAGAAATAAATAAAGTTTCCAAGGGAATATTTCTTTTGGATTATCATTGAAATATGTTCAGAAATTTATGTTTTTATATTTATATTTTTTATCTTCAAATATTATATAAAAAGTATATTTTTTAATTTTAGTTTTTTCATCAGATTACAATGATTTTTTTCTTTCTATTTTAAATGGATTATAATCATTCTTTCTGTCATCGTTTTGCTCCCAGTTATCATAAAAACTTTCTTCGCACCACCGTAATGTACATTTTTCGCAGCTCAAGCATCGACTTAATAATGAGCTTACACAACCATCAACCAAATTGGTAATTAGACCATATTTGCCTATAGGAATTAAATGCCCAACAGCCATTAAAACCATACCTCCACACATGTTCAAATAAATCCAACAATACACCAAACACATACAACAAACACCAATGCACACATCAAATACAGATTCCATATGCAACAACTTTCAGAGTCTTCATGCAATTTGTAATGACAACTTGCATAGTTCGTAAACTACAAATAAATTTAAGTATCATCACAATGTCTCATACAACACAAGCATTGGCGACAATCGTCGCCTGAGGCTCCTGAAATTCGGTGTGAAAATTATGTAGTGCAAGCTTTTAAAAGCTCAGCAATAACGATGGCTATTAATTTAACTTTTGACCCCCCGAAATGAGTGTAGCTTGCCGATGGGAATGGAACAATGAGTTATGTCTTCTTTGCTGCAGTAAAGTGAATCCTTGGGTAGAGCTTTTTTTTAGGATCGCACATTCATAAAGCGATTTCCTAGCAGAGTGTTGGGGGTTGAATGCGTCATCTAAAACCTGCGGCTGTCCTTCTTTGTGTCACATGAATATCTTGTGCTTAGCATAGCCATTCATGTGCCCCAAGGAAGTAGTAGAAAAGCCTCCTGAAAGATCTGAAGCTATAAAAATTTACTTCAACGCAAAACTTTAATACTGAAAAGGGTATAAAAGCATATCTCTCCAAAAAGGATAGAAAGCCAGTCTGAACAAGTATAATATAATCTGCGTGTTAAGGCATAACGTCAATGTTAGAGTCCTTAGAATTTCGCTGAACACTTGAAGTCGGCTTATAAGCAGTTGAGCCATGGGTCCGCTAATTTGGGCTAACACTGACTCTTGCCAGGTGTCAAGATCCTTCTGCTTAATTGTAAACACCTAGCTGCCAGCAGAGCAAATAGGGTTAGCTAAGGCTCCTCAATAACGTAATAGGAACTCTAACAAGGAGCTACCCGGTGGGAGGTTATAGATTGGCTGATAGTTGTCTAAAAGTATTCAAGAAAAAAAGCCCAAATACCTAGGTCAATTGTGATCGTGTTCTCAGAGCATTTATCTGAAGACAGGACCGCTTTAAACAATGTGCTATCACAACGGACTGTCAAAGTATTAAAGTCAGACTACTCCTTGATCTAGGACAGCCACCACGCAACCTCACTCCACCAAAGTATACGCTAGCCAGTGATAATGGTGAGCCCCAAAATGCGTATAGTTTCCAGAGGTCATTGTATTAAATACATAACTACGTTAGAAAAGTTTCCTCAGGATCATTTCCATGAAAGTTTTTGCTGAAAGTTTAAGAGCCGAAATTAACATAATGAATCGATAATCATGGGACAAAATATATAAAGAAATTAAGTAATACAAAGTATGTGTCCCTTTATCTTTAATTATAAGAGGTACTCATATCTGGCCTACAATGTCGAGTTGACATTTGGGTCATCGACGTTGCTGGTTGGTTGGATTCCCAAGGCCCATATGACACGGTGCGAACTCTGACCTTCTCTTCGACTAAATCGACGGCATTTTTTTTTTACGACGTGGAATGTGCAGATGGGTCAAGAGTTAAACGTACACGTAGATGGAGTACCTCTACCTACTGTCAACCACCCTAAAATAATGGGTGTGATGTTCGACAACAGCCAGTCACGTTCGACAATAGTCATGCCAACGCAATAGCTTCAAAGGTACAGTGCCGCAACAACATCCTAAAGTCACTGGCCGGCAGTACTTGGGGAAAAGATAGAGAAACGTTACTAACTGCATATAAGGCTATAGGCCGACCGGTTTTAGATTACGCTGCGCCCATATGGTCGCCCAACCTTGCTGACACCAAGTGGAGGAAATTTAAAGTCTGCCAAACCTCCGACATCAGAACTTCCACGGGATGTTTGCTTATTTCAACTGAGTCTCACCTTCACCAAGAGGCTAAAATGCTTAATGTACGCGAGCATGCGGAACTCTTAAATAAACAGTCTTTACTAAACTGCCACAAATCTAGTCATCCAACCGTCAACTATTGGATGAAGTTCCGCCCCCTAGAGACATAAGGAAACATCTCCGTTAGCGCTATGATGAGATCCGTCATCATATTACCCAATCGATTGATCTGCGTACCCACAGGCGGACTCTGAGTGACTTTCAGATATCGGCCTGTGAACTCCGTTATTGAAATCCAACCACCTGTAATAGCTGATGAGGAACGCGTTCTTTCGAGAAATACTAGAGTAATCCTAGCACAAGTTCGCTATGGATATTGTAACAGGTTAAACTCTTTCTTATACAGACTGAAACCCACCATAACAAATGCATGTTGTAATTCCCCCCTTTCCCCCATGCTACTAAACAACTCTTTTCCTGTTCAATTAAACCTACTCATCTAACACCAATATTACTCTGGTCCAACCCTGTTGAAACTGCGCGTTTCCTAGGACCCCCGTTAGAAAGGCTTGATGGCGATTAGGCAGGGCGAATCATCTACAACAAGAGCTGACATAAAAATAGTAACCTGATATGCCTAGGACATATTCGATAACTGTTCTCAGCACAGGAGCTTGAAATTGGTTTTACTATATTCCGATAAGCACATGGCTTTGGCCATTAACAGTAGAGATTTATATACTACTGAACTTTGTAGCTTGGTGTAGCCTTATCTAATTACTGCAGAGGCAGTAAACTGCTGCACCAGGAGTCATATATTTTTAATCGGTCGATTATTAGAACAATATTTCTTCATCAAGTTGCTCAAGACTTTTAGGATGGACCATTGATTTCCCAAGACTATGTTGGCGAGTCCTTCCTCCCATTGTATGCCTAAGTTCTATCGCTCTTTCCACCTGAAATGGGTTTCATGAGCCCACGAATGCTAATAGCGCTTCCTATTCAGTAGAGTTGATTAGGTCTGCGTTGTTGATGAAGATATACTCCGAGCTGCTACCGCTATTTATAATCAAGATCCAGATTGCCTTTCTGGCTCCTAACACTCTTACATTACCCCAATATGGGTTTGGATGTGAACTGATCTCCTTATTATTTCCACTCAATTGTGTTTCTGCTCACATTAAGCCATTATCGTTGTACTCATAACCCATATACTGATTCCACTCAGTTTTTAAAAGTCATTCAAAAAAAATTAATCGATTACTGCCATTTTGTATAAAAATGTTTAAGCACACAGGTATGTACCTACTTTTTAAATTGTAATTTCGAGCCACAAAATTACACGCGCCAAATGTGCAACAATGGTAATAACTAAAACAAACCACTAGAATTTGGTTAAGGAAATGAAATACCACAATCTGAGCTCCTAAAATATTCCCGCGGGATTATTCGATGAGCTTTTTTGCTCGCGTACCACAAAATCCAGAATATTCTGCTACTTTGGCTGCTAAGCAAAAACAGAAATTCGATAATACCGAAGATCGCAAAATTTAGAGGACAAAAATTGACAAAATGATAGGCAAAATAAGCAATAATAGCATAGCCGCAAAAACCGTTACGCCTAACTAAACACACAACCTACTTGCTGTACTCAGTTAAAGAGTTGCCAGATGCACGCGATTTCGATTTTGTAGGTATAGATGTTAAGAATTTTGGCATTAACTCGTAGGCATTAAGGCCCACGAAGGGCATAGGTATAGATGTTAAGGATTTTGGCATTAACTCGTAGGCATTAAGACCCACGAAGGGCATAGGTATAGCCATTAAGGATTTTGATATCGTGTGAATAAATATCATGTGTTTTTGATTTACTGAAAATTAAGCGTTCTCCATTTCAGATGCGGTGCAGACAGACGGACAGGACGGTGACCAAGGGAGGGGAGTTCTAAGGGGGTCAAGGGGGTTCTTTCGGGGTCGGCAATATTTTGCCACTGCCGACCATGGAAGGGCGGGTAATGAATGGCAGGCCAGTAACATCGGTGGCCAAACGCGGGTGCCAGAGAGTGCGAACGCGCCATCCTGACACGAGAGTGAAGCAGACAGGTATGATAATTTTTTTTGTAGGGTGCGGCTGCCATGTCTCGGGTCCCAAGATCCACCCCACAGTCCGGCGAGCTAGCTCGTGCTTAAGCAAGCATACCTGCGGGGGCCGCGGGGCATGCAACGCGAGGGTGAGAGAGGCGCAGGATAAGATTGCGACTCCCACCCGAAGGCCAGCACGTAACACAGTACTGAACTTTTAAACTCATTAAAATTCCTTAACTTGTTTTTCTCCTTAAAATCTTAACAAAATAAATCGGCTATTAAAAGTTCTTCCCATTAAAATGTATACCTAAACTTTATTGGAACTCGTTGTGCACTTTAACTTGTATGTTAGCCAAAAACTTTAAACAGCAGAATTTACTGTTATATGAAATTGTTGTTGCTGTGATAAAGTACAAGTCCCCTGTAGGAACTCTAGTAATTATGAATTACTTGTAAAACCACTATTTATACCTTTCAAGAACATGAAAAGCTATTATAACTTTGGTCCAATGTCTGTAAGTATGAGAAGAAGAGGGAGACCTACCAATAAGCATACCGAAATGATCAGAGCGATGAGCTGAGTCGATATAGCCATGTCCGTCTGTCTGCCCTTCCGTCTGTCTGTCTGTTTGAACGAAAACTATATATTAATCATTTCTCGGAGCCGAAAAGACCGGATTGCTTGAGGCTAATTCCTCAAATAGCTTTCGTATGTGTTCCGCATGATAACTTGCTATTACCGAGCTCATATTTGTAATAAATTTTTTATATGCTTCCAACGGCATCATTGTGATCTTGTAGAAGTCTAAGAATGGTTCATAATATTTGTCCAAAGTCATAAAAGAGGTTTGTGTGCAACTAGTTACAAACTAGTTATTTCTATATTAACTTGTAGTTAGTTGACAGACTGAGTACTTAGGAAGGTTCCACTAATAAGTAAATAAATTAAATTTCAAAAAATATGGTTTCCAAACCAATAATAATTTGAATATAACAATCATGTATAAAGTTAGTTAATAAACCAGTCCTTTAAAGAATTTCCTACAGAGTAAACACCTAAATATACCTTATAGACTTTTTGTCTACTAACACACATTCGATTTGAATTTTATATGCGCTCGTTAAATATTCTTTTACATATTAAAATTCATCTCGGATGACGACGAAGTTGTTATTGCTTTCTTGCTTGCTGTCGGATTTTAATTCTACTGACTTTCTTAGCAATTACTCACCAAACAAAGCTAACTAATGTTAGTCAATCAGTCAGTCACTCATGTTGTAAAAAAAAGTTCAGTAAATGGAGCAGAATACAATAAAACGCTGTCAGACTAACATAATATTAAATAAGAAAAATCTTTTGCAATCGAATTTTAAAAGTTATAAAAGGCGCGCATAGAATCATCATACAAGGTTTCTACCATTTAACGCTAGAGCAGAAACATTCGAATTAGTGGTTTTTTTCTTTTGCACTGGCTTCAAAAAATGTTCTTTCTATTTCTATGCTCATTATTCATAATGCAGCACTTCATTAAGTCAACTTACAAAATTTGACATTTCCTTTAAAGCGATTTAAATCAACATTTCACGCTGTGATCTTTTCCAACACCTTAACAAAAGAATGCGGATTTTGTTAGCTAAAATGAAAACAACAAGAACCAATCCCAAAAAAAGGACACAAGCTGTTACTAGAACCCGTAGACTGCGATGGAATATATTTTTATTGGATATTTCTTCTACATTTACATACTTGTCAACTTGTGTGACTTAAGTCCAAAGAGATGTGAACGCAACGCATTCGCTACCATAAATAGCTTCATATGAGTACGTGTGCTTAGGATCAACATAGAACTATGTACATATTTATATCTTTAAGTGACAAATAACATAGGAAAACTTTTTGTGATGATTGTTATTTTAAGTTAAAAGTCAATTTTCCATCAGCTGCATAGCTGGCCACATATGAAGATATAAATGGCAGAGGTTTGTCACATAAATAATACGTATATATGTATGCTATAAGGTAAGTGTATGTGTGCTGGAGTGTCCTGCCAACTAATGACAACAAGGACATTAGATATCGTAAGTAAAGATCAGTAAAATAATTTTTTGGTAACTGATGTACCAACAACCACAATTTGGCGACTGAGCTCTGACCATTTCGAAAAAGATCCCCAATTACAGCTACAACATTGCTATGTTTCGCTAAGTCTCACAACTTATACATAGTTCGATTTCAATCAGTTTATCTCCGAAATCAGTTCAGATATGGATCTTAAACACATCGCTAATGGTAGTACTTATTGGCACCTTTCGTTTGATGCCCATAGTGCACCAACACTTTTTCGGTCACGCTGGTCCACTTATTGGTCGATAGCTCTGCAACTGGTCGAGTTATCGAAGTAGGCTGGATTTAAAATTTTAAACAAGATGTCCTGCAATGCAACGTCGAAAGTTGCATTTAATTATCTCCAGTAGTTTTTGAGTGATGTGCTTTCAACCATACAGACAGACAGATAAAAATTCGACAAATGTTTGCTTTAAATTCTATTAGATTACTAATAATCTCTGATATGAATTTGTCTTGAACATCTGCAATGTACAGACATCAGCGTGCTACATGTTTATTAACCTCTTTAATCCCGCACCGAAAATACGCTCGAAAAAATAATTGTTTATGACTTATTTTTAATAACTGGTGTCTGAAGAGTTTATTTCAAACAAAATTTTTTTTTGTACGAGTATACTAAAAAACAGTTTTTCGAAATTTTTAATATAACTGCAAAATAAAACAAAATATTCTTATGTAATAAAAAGAAAACGCTATTTTAATGTTTTTCTATTAAAAATAAATAAATATATATTAAAAAAAGTAAGTATTTATGTGTACACAAACAAATATTGACTCACTTGTGACAAAATATGATCCAATCTTGCATATTTCAGTCCATTTGAAAATATCGTATGAAATGGACGCGACAGAAGAAGTAAAGAGAGAAACTAAAAAAGTAGAAAAGCGAGCGAATATGTTCCCAATAAATTGTTATATTGTTTGAGAAAAATAATGAAATATTGACAGTTATTTTACAAAGAAAACTTTTGTCCACATATGTGGACATTATACCCGAAGAGGTTAAATGTAGAGACTAGGAGATCAGCTAGACTTAGTATCGCTGGAAAAATGTGCATCTCCCCTTCACTACCTCAATTTACATTCGTCTGATTTCATTGGTCTTCCTCTACTTTTTCTTGGTTTTCCTTAGTCTTCCTCTATCTCTTTTTCCGCTTCTTATACTACATTTACACTGCACCGCATTTGGAAATTTCAAATGAGTCATTTCAAACCCATTTACATTAACTCATTTGCATTTTGTTGGACATTTTCCTTTAGGCGAAACTTCAAACGCAATGCGTTCCACAAAAATGTCATGTTGTTGCGGCCCAAATACGAGCAAATGCGAGGGAATGCGATTAAATCAGTCACTTGGGAAATGCGATTTGTATGGGAAATGCGATTTGTATGGGAAATGCGATTTGTATGGGAAAATGCGACGCATTTGAATTTTTTCGCCCAAAATGACGCATTTGGTGCAGTGTAAATGTAGTATTACATTTTCTTGCTGTGGCTAGCTGAGCATTGAAAGAGAGAGACTATAAAAGAGCAATATGTGAAGTGTTGCTGCTGTCTAAGCACAAACGGTAGAGTGGAAAACGGTCTTCCATAGTTATAGAAATATTGCGTTTTAAATTTTACAAATTTTCCAGAACTATCGTTAAAAAAATGGGCGTGGCTCTGAACTGATTTCGCCCATCTTTAGAACAAAAAGTTACCTTTATATATTCAACTTTTTCTCCAAATATCGTTTCGACAAATCAATTTTTGCTGGAGTTATGGCATAACAAGTTTTGTGGAATAATCCACTGTAAAGGGGGCGGGACCACACCCATTTTCGAAAATTTATATTTTTGAATTTGTTCGTTCAGGGAAACTTTGAAAGTCAAATAGAAATGAAAAGGTACTGTACGCAAAGTTACTGCCTATTAAATATATCTATGCTCATTTTCAAAATCTTTCGTGTAAAAGTGGGCGTGGGCCTTAACCGATTTCGCCCATTTTTTCCTGTAACATTATCTGTTTTCATGGAAATCTGTATACTGAATTTGGTTTCGAGATCTTGAACGGTTTTTGATTTATGATTAATATTATTTCTAAATTTGACTTAATCAAAAGTATAAAATTTCTTGAAAAAATTTATTTTCTGACACAACTAATTTCATCCTTATAAGTGTATTATGTACTGAATAATCACTTTATTTGTATTTTCGAAAATATTCTATATATAAAAAGTGGGCGTGGCTATCATCCGATTTCGCCCATTTTAAATAGCGCTCGGAGATGAGTGCCAAGGAACCTGCATACCAAATTTCATTAAGATATCTCAAAATTTACTCAAGTTATCGTGTTAACAGACGGAAGGACGGACGGACGGACAGGCATGACTTAGTCAATTTTTCTTTTCCTCCTGAACATCTCGAATCGTTTATGCCGTTAGGCGAATGAAGTTAATATACCTTATATGCGTAGCACTACTTACAGTTATCGAAAAGCAATAACTAAAAAATAAAATATGTTTCATTACTTTTAATTAAAGTTCTTAGAATGAACAGAGGAATCCATTGAGACATGTCCGTCCGCCCGTCCGTCCCTGGAAACGATAACTTGAATAAAAATTAAGATATTTGAATGAAATTTGACACACAGGTTACTTTCCGGCCAAGGTAGGCTGCTATTTGAAATGGGTGAAATCGAACGATAACCACGCCCCTTTTCTCGGTATCGAAATATTCAAAAACCGTATAAAATGGGTTAATTCAATAATAGGGCGTGGCACCACTCACAAATGAGTGAAGAAATTTTCAAATTTTAACTGTTTATAACTTCAGAACCGTTCACACTAGTATAACGAGGAGGAGGCATAATATTGTTGGGATAAATGCAGCCATAGAAAATAAGCGAAATCGCTATTCAACTACGCCTACTTTTTCATACAAGTTATATGGAAAGGAAAGGTATAATAATATAATTTAGTACTTACATCAGTTTTCTTATTCTTTATATGATTTAAACCAAAATTTTGGAAAGTGGGCGGTGCCACGCCAATGAGTCAAGCAAATTTCAAATTCGACTGTTAATAACTTCAGAACGGTGTAAGATAGAATTACGAAACTTAATACGAGGCATACTATAGACATGTAGAGTACGCCCACGGATAATAAGCAAAATCGGTGGACGAACACGCCCACTTTTGGACCAAAGTTTTCTAAAAGAGAGGTAAGAAACCGGAACATGCCATATCTCCTTCACTGATGCAGATAGAATGCTAGAATTTCGTAGTTACAATGACCTGATGATCTTATTAATGATTTTTTTTTAATTTTAATTGCGAAATTTGACAGATTTTTAACATTTAAGCGTTCTATTATCAAATTTTAGCAAAACCGCAATATTTTCTTTTCATCCCCGCCCTGTCTCTTTATTTAATAATTTCTGCTCATTTTTCTTTTTATTGTCTTCAACTGTAGCATGGAACACCATAGTTAGCCATTATGCTTGCTTACTTGGTTACTTACTCATTGTTGTCTTCTTTAGTTGATACACACAAAGTTCATGTGGTTGCTATTTTTATTAATGCAGGATATTTTCATTGTTATTATTTTTTGCGAAATCGCTATGTCTTCTTGTTGTTGTTGTCGTTGTCACTAGCATTGAAACTTATCATGTCTTTGTAACGCTTTGGCTTAAAGTCAACGCCATACGTAGTTTTCAACTCCCACACTCCTTGCCACTCTCGCTGGATCTCCTGTTTTTTGTTGCTTTTGTTAGTTTTGTGTGTTAGGTTTACTTTCTTGTTGTCTTGTTTTTTTTTGTTACTTCAGCGTTGATTCAGACACAATTAGTAAGGATGATAAATGACATGCCAGCTGCAGCATCAATAGAAATTACATTTTTCTTCTTATCTCATTTTCATTTTAATTTTTCTTATACGAAGTTCATTTACTTTTGGGTTTTCTGCATTTTTTTTGTATTTTTTTCGCTTGTTGTGTTGTTGTTGTCCCTTTTGCTTTCCTGCCACATCAACCATTATCTTCTTTAGCAATCTGATAGTTTTCTTTGCTTATTGGTTCCATTATTGTCGTTCTGCCATTTTGTACATTTCGAGAAGCTAGTTACCAAAGCGCATGTATATGCCACGCCCATAATGACCCCAAAAACATTCACTGATTTCATTAAAAGCGTAAAAATGGTGGATTAAATGCCATAACCCTTGTGCTGCCTGATTCTGTATCAACTCCCACGCCTGCTTCCACATAGAGTGCAAATTAATGTTGATGATAATCCAGTTGTTGATGCGACGGCTTAAGTTGGGTTGGTAGGGAAAGAGTGTGGACTAAGACCTTCTCATTGCGTATCAGCTACTAATTGATACGTGTGCGTTTGGTAAATTGATAACACATAGAATGCCACATGCACAAACACATTGAAATACACACAGATGTAAAGCTAACATAGGCGGCGCATGCAGTTGGGAGCGGGACCAAGTGTGGCCCTTTAGAGTACAATGTGTATGTGCGAGCAAGTTAAAAAGAGAGTGAAGAGTATTGCCTTCATAAATCTTACTGACAATTTAATTTATGTTACTGTTAATTTGAATCTTTGTTCGACTTCTTTGACGTGCGTCTTCATCTTATCATTATGGTAGTGACATCCGTTTTCAGAGTATGCGGACGTCATTGAGAAATCGTTTGAGGTCAATGTCGTGAACGACTTCGTCCCTGTAAAGCTATGCAAGGCTTCACAGTACTTCCCGACTTCTGATTTTGCACTGGACTGGGAAGGCAGCGCACACTCATTGGAAGGGCTCTCCAATAGGTCTGGATTCAAAGATAACCATATGATCCGATAGCGAAGACTCTTCTCGAGGGAGGATAATGTCTACTACTAGCAACTCACATACAAGAGACTATGGATCTCAAGTGAACTTAAAACTTTATCTTCCTTAGCAGAAAAGCGCGAAGGCGTGAGCCCAAAAAAATCTACACATCGAAAGGGCACCTTGAGAAGAATAATCCACAATTAAGTAGGAGCAGTATAATCGTAGTGGGTTCAAAAAATATGTAGAGAATGATAGAGCCGAAACAAGCAGGAACTTCAGGCCATCCGAAGCAGTCAAGATGCCAAGGAAAATCTTGCAATGCAAATATTTATTGAAGCATAGAGCTATTGTTACCAAAGGTTTTGGGAGTGTTAGGAATATGAGAAATCCGTATGCCAAAGCGGCTGTCGCTTGAAGACCATGGTTAAGCGCCTGACCAGTGGGGCTGGCGAAGGTGTATGGCGAGTATGGGCTGGACATGCTTTCTCGGAGTGCTATGGAAGTGGTTGAGAGGCCAAAAAGCTACCTAAACTTCTAGGCACTTTGCAATTAGCAGGAAGGTGTGGAGGTATTCGCTCATCTTTCAATGTCCTCGCTGGACAAGAGTTGGATAGATATCAGTGGTCTTCTGGCGGATGGCGCTCAGTACCTGATTGTACTTTATAAGGTCGGCGAGTTGTTTTGTTAAGTTGACACTCTGTGTAGAGTGTTTCAATGGACGAAGTCACAAGCAAAGTAAGGAATTCGGGAGACAGGAGGTAAGCTACTCAACAATATACGCCAGTAGTAATTTAACATAAACGTGGCTCATTTCGGGGCTATAACCTTGAAGACTTTGACTTTGTTCATTAACATCCTCAACTTTTTGTCGGAAAAGGGAATATGTTTTTTAACTGGTAGCTAAAATTTATATGGTTTCGTCTAAAGTAAGATGGAAGATGAACTATTTACTGCATAAACGCAGCAACCTCTTTAGGCCTTATAAACTATATGCGTAGTCTTAAACTACATCGGCTGATCTACTGAGTTGCAAGTGTCCTCTTGCACATATACGCTTCCCCTCCCCTCTATCGCAAACAGACAACGCCCTTGCTTTCTGCTAGCTTTCTGAATTACTGTCCAATTCATCTCCTCCTTTTGATTATTTTGCTTTTGAATTTTGTTGTGGTGTTGTTGCTGTTGTGCCATTACCACTTTGGCGTTCGTCGACCACGGCTAATCATAGTTTCAACTCATTTCATACCTCCTCGTCTAATATATATGCACAAGGCAAGTTCAATATATCAAATGTTCGGTCAATTAGAGTTGAGCAGGTTAATAATGTACTGTCCGACCTTTTGCTGTTGGAAGCTCATTCAATGGCCTAACTCTGCTTATTCATCTCTTTCCTACGTTTGGTTGGCTCATTTAGGTTGAATTTGGCGTTGTTATTGATTTTTGCGCACTAATCACTGTACTACGGTTGGCTATATAAAATTTATAAGCTCATGATAATGAAAATATCAAACATTTATCACAAGCTCTTTGGTGGGATAATGATTACAAAGTAGAATTTACTTACAAAGATCGCTGTTAAAAGGAAAGTTTTAGCAGAGTTGGGCCACAGTGGTGTATCTATTAGGAGAGTTTTTATCACTTGTAGGGTAGACGGTTTGTGTGTCTGGGTTTAGCCTGTAATAGAATTCGGCCTAACAAATTATTTTGATCAAAGCTGAGGCAGTCTCAATGAAGTCTTCCTAGGTACAGATACAGCTAGCAATTGAGCACAAATTAGGACCCAGACCACTTGAGAGCTTAAGACAGAGCTCCTCTTACGCTTCTTGGATGTTCCGGGTCCAAGTCTGATTTCATGTGTTTTAGTCAGAAAGTCAGTAGAAGCATAGGTACAAGTCCTTGTAGCAGCGTGACAAATCGATTATTGCGAGCTCCCTGCATTCCCATGATTTCCTATAAAGCAGACCCAATCAAGTGACTCATCCTAAGGTAGGGAGCGATGTAAGATGCATTACAAACTTTGTTTCGTTATTCATGTGTGGGTCTGAAATTTAATTAGCTCCAGTACAATGCCTACACCTAGCATAAGAAGATGCGATCGTTTTCATCGGTTTCATATTTAATGGATCAAGAGCCTTTCTGATGCAATTCCGTGAAATGTCATTGTTGATCAGATGCTATCCAAGCTTCATAGAGTCCGTCGGTAATAATGATTATATTTATTTTTATTTACGGAGCTCGGCCTACCGGGCTTAGCCCGCACAGCTTGCACTAACAGTTAACTTAAGGTATAGCAATATAAACGCAGAGGTCTTAGATATATCATTATACATACCTACTTAATTTAAAAAGTAACTTTTCAAATAGATTTTGAATGAGTCCCTAGACATTTCGGGATCAATATTAACTTGTAAAGATATAACGTTGTATAGCGTTATGAACTTATGAGTCGGTTCATCCATGCCATATAAAGTTCTTCGATATTTTAAATGGAACACAGGTGTATCTCTAAGAGGTGTGGCAGGAGCTTTGAAGGGTAGAGCGATAATAATACATGTGAGTCTATCTTGTTGTGCTTTATATCATAAACGAGGATGAGTCCTTGTACTTTCCTTCTATTCGAAAGGTTTTCTAAGTTCAAACTTCTACGCCGAAGGTCATACAGGGGACAAGGTTGCGATGAGTATATTCGGAGAAGCGCATATCAGTAGTAGAGCTTGAGGTCGTCTGAATAGAGCAAGCAGTTGCTGTATTTGAACACGTTTACAACGTCATTTATAAAGATCGTGAAAGGTAGGGGTCCTAAATGACTACCTTGGGGTAACCCAGGGGTAACTGATATTACTTGGGAATGACTGCGTCCAATTTTAACGATTAATTATCTGCCCTTGAAGTAAGACTTGGGCCAATTCAGGGCATTAGAGTGGACTCCCATGGATCCCAGCCTTCCAAAGAGTAGGCTGTGATCTAAGCTGTCAAAAGCCGACGTAAAGTCTGTGTATAGAACATGGACCTGCGCGCCATTCTCTTTAGCATCCAACGCGAAGTTAGTAAAAATCGCGAAGTTGGTACAAGTAGACCTTTCGGGATAAAATCCATGCTGGTGCGGATGAAGCTGGGGTTTGAAGACGGATAAGGAATAGTTATTAACGAGTTTGCCAAACAGTTTCGGTACTATCGAGAGCTTCGCTATTGGCCTATAGTTTTCCACTCGATTCCTTAATCCCGATTTAAAAATGAGAGTAATGAAAGTAGTTTTCCATTCATCTAAAAAATGCCTGAGTCTAGACTTTTATTAAAAATTAGGGTCAGAGGCATTAAGAAAGTGTTCGCGGAGGTAGAAGATCGTAAACTGCCCCCTTGGAAACAGCCAACTTCATTAACGCCACAAAAACTAGTGGGTACAGTTTACTTTCTCCTCAGATTTTTCTTTGATCACTTTTTTTAGCTTCGCATTCACCTTTAGTTTAAATTTCTGTTGGCTTTTATTTTCTATCAAGAGTTTTCATTTTACATACTCCCAATTTTATAGAATTTCCTTTTTCTTGTAATTTTGCTTTTCATGTTGTTATGCCAAATCATTTTCCAAAATTATTTAGACGGTTTAGCGCCATTTAAAAAAGAAATTTCTCTTACTTTTGCCTACAACTTTTCCTCCCACTTTTAGTTTTTCTTTTGCTCTTACTTTTACTTTCACCTTTACTCTTATTTCACCTTTATAATTTTCATTTCCTTTTACCTTCTTCTTATCTTTCTCTTAGGTCATCTTAAATTTTTTTGAAGCTACTTCTCATAAAGAAAGTAAAACTGTATCAGCTGGGTTCACATACGGTCAAGACTGTTTAATATGCACTGAATGGGTATCTCATGGGAAAATAAAAATTCATACAATTGATTGATGCCACAATAGTGCAATAACGGTATTTGAAGGGCTTCATTGAGTAAACTCAAAATTCACTTTTGCACCACAAGTTCTCTTCATCGCATTGGGAATTGCATTTGAATTTTAATATTTATTTTTGCGGTTAAACTCGAATGGAATGCAATCATCTACTTGCAACATTTTGTGCCGCATATGACAACTCAACCGCATCCAATCAAATGTCTGTATGTATTTAGGTATATGTTGACTATATAACGGTGCGTTCCCATTCATCAAAGAGCGTAAGCAGCATAAATAAGAGAGCTGCGGTTGCGTATTATCGTATCTGTTATATTGAATTCATTTGGTAACAATTGAGGCTATATAATATCCAAGTATATATGCACATATGTATGATAAGTAAATACATACATACATATATGCTAATGTTAAAGGCGAGACAGACGAGTTGGTTATCTGCATCAAAGCAATAACTCTGGTAACACCTATTAAACTATTCAAGAGCAGTTGACCACAATGCGAGGCTTCGAATAGGCATACTTCGAAGCTTCCGTAACTCGAAGTTATCCGTAACTCGAAATAAAATCGATACAAATCCAAACATAGTAATTTCTTTTTGAACTTTGATTCATATTTCGGGGAAATCAATTTTTGTATATGAAATGCGTTCTTTTGAATTTTAAGTCAGTTTAACGTCAGTCGCACTTGTTGTCAGGTCTAAATTTGTTCATTATAATAGCAACTAAATGCGTTTTAAAATGTTTGTCCATTAAAGTAAAACATCAACTAATCACAGAAGTGGAAAGCGCAGTTAAAAAAAAACCAGTCGCTAAAAAATATGGTATTCCGACTAGTACAATATACACAATTTTTAAAAATAACGAGTAAATTTTGATGGCTGTCGAAAAAGAAATTCCTGTATGTAGTATGTAGTAAAAGGATTAAAGCCCCAAAATATGAGAATATAGACAGCAGTTCTGCGTTAAAGGAAATTCGGTTAGGGAAGTAGACTGCGAATGAAAAAAAAGATGTCTTACCGAATTTATTATGAGAGTATTGTAAACGGGATACTTTTAATGCTGATTAAACAGGATTGTTTTTTAAATGGTTGCCGGATAAAGCTTTGACTTTTAAAAAACAGCATTACCACGGAGATGAAAGTGGCAAGAAGCGGATTACGCTAATAATATGGATGGTTCGGAAAAACTTAAAATTCTATTGATGGGAAAAGGTGCAAAACTTTAGTGCTACCGTGGTGTTAAGTCGCTTCCCATAGATTAAAGCAAACTCCAAGGCTTGCACGACAGAACAATGGGTTAACAAATTGAATAAGCATTTTCTAAGTGCTGACCGAAAAATTTTACTGTTTATTGATAAGTGTCCAGCCTATGCTAGGGAAGTTCAAAACAAACTAGCTATTGAATTGGCAGGAAGTGATCCAAAATTTCAAAACATTCTATCGAAGCAGATTGGTTAAGGAATCATTTAAACGCATAGATGCAAATAAAAAACAGGATATTACGCTCATGGATTACTTCAATTACGTACTAACTAAAGCTTGGAATATTGCCGTAAGTAAACAGACAATAGCGAACTGCTTGGAAATATTTCGAATGGGAGGGCGAAGATGATATATACACTTGTGCTCATACAATTAAGCCATTATACTGAAAAATAATATTTCAAAGAGAAAATCATTCAAGTTATTTTGCAATTTCAGTCTCTTACGTACAAAAATATTTTATTATCTTTGCAACGTCTATAGAGGGGGACGAAATCCTGTTTAATTTTGTCGTTTGCCAAAATTTTGAAGTTTTTTCGCTCTTCATTGGTTTTACCGTGCTCACATAATTAAGCCAATTTAGAAAATACTGTGATCTGCAGACAAGATGAGGTCACTTACTCCAAAAAAATTAAAGTTTAATCAATTAAACTGTTCTTAAGGAGATTGTTTCAAACAAATTAAGCAAATGGCCAAAAACAGAAGTTCAACTGCAAACGAGAGAAATATATGGGAGAGTTTCCAGAAGTGTAAGAAAAGTGTATAAATTAATAGAAGTTTTCTGGTTTTCTAGAGGAAGAATGTGAAACGCAATACATTTTTATCAAAAACACAAAACTTTTGCCGATGTGCGCCGAAAATGACCAAGAAACACGACCCCGAACGACGATCGCTAATAGTTCACTCGGGTATACTGGATACTTTTAAGGCATACAAGAAAATACGGGCATATATAGAATCGTGTTATAATATAAAAACATCGTTCAAAACAGTCCTCCGGCGATGGGCAGAAAAATACTGGAATATACTTATCGCACGACGTTACCCAAATGTTTCTAAAGAAACATCAACCGGAAGCTAAACTTTGCTAGAAAGTACCACCAAAAAGATGATGATAGAGCTTATGTCTGACGTCCGCCGTTACAGAAACTGAACCCCATGTACAAACCGTTAACCATGGTGGCTCATCCGTGATGGCATGTGGATACTTCACCCCATCTGGGGTAGGTCCGATTGTACCAATTGAAGGGAAAACTGCGAAATGTACGAAGATATTATAGGTGATCACTCAAAAGGAAATTACTCTGGAAATCTATAGCTTTCTTTGATTTTTCAGTAAGATAACGACCCTAAACAGTGTTCTAGGGTTGTGAGGAGCTGGAAGAGGAGCTTTTTCACAGATGGCTTAATTATATGAGCACAAATTTCGTACCTACGAAGGTTAAATCTTTTTATGTTCCAACTTTTTAATTTTAACTCATGAAATAAGTAGACAAATTGAATTTAAATGCATTTCCTTTAATATTTTTGTAATCTTTAATTCTGTATTTCTAATAACAATTGCAAAAAAAGAACTTATAAACTTTGCCGATCGTATGACTTAATTATATGAGCGCAAGTGTATATATATATAATATTTTGGACTGAGATTGATGAAAAACAAAATATTTTTGAGGTAGATTACGAAGCGTGGCTAAAAGCAAACCAAATAACATGCAATGCCACCCTTCAGGATTGATTATATTGAAGGTAGCGAGCTTTGCACAACTGGCTTCACTACAGATGATGTTATTGTGGAGAATTACTGCCCTGAATTGGACGATGCAAACAACACAGGAATGGAAATTGATGGAGAAAGTGCAAACAAATGGCACTACCACTGAAGCACACTATATGGCTTTGAGCACACTGAAGTCCTTTTTTGCTAAAAATAACAAAAAAAAAACCTAAAATTTTCAGTCATTCATTTCAGAATACTTCACTTCGCTGTGACGTTGTTTTATAGTTTTCTGTATTTATAATAAAAACTACCATTCATTATTTAAAAAATACATACATGTATGCAATTGACTTTCGTTACTAAAAACGAACAAGTTCTATAACTCGATAAGTTCCGTAAGTCGAACTTTTTTTTTGGGATAATAGCGATTGGAGTTATGGAATTTCCACTGGATGTTTTTTTGAATAAGTTTATTGTTACTTTTTCTTAATACTTTAATTAAGTTTTAAGTTTTTTCTCTGTTTTACTTTTATTTTGATAAAAATCCTTAATCGCCCATACAATCACATGCTCCACATGAGTCTTCACCTCTGCCTACATCCTTATTTTTATCGCCATTACATATATGTATATACATATTTATATTACGCAAATGATTAGGTTTCCACACCAGCTCTAGCTATGGGCACATGTACAAAGTAACTCTAGACTTGCGGTTCCATTAATAACAAATGTACACATCCATTCGATGTGGTTACAGAAGACTGAGCTGTGTCCAAATTTATTTTAGGCTTAAAAGTGAAACAGTGAAATATGTCCAGTCAACCGGCATGGCTAACAGGGGGTGAACTGTCATTCGTTTTGGCTACACAAAGCACTATAGTCATGTTTTTAGTTAATTGGAAATTATAATAACGAATATTTCGGTATCTATAGTATGAGGAGATGCCCAATTTGGTTGTAATGTTTTATTTAACTTTACGTTTTTTTTAATTAATAAAAATATCTAAATTGGCTGAAGGTTAGGTTGAGAGGCTGTCAAATGGATTTCAAACATTTTTGCGAGTTGCGAGTACCCTTAGACAGGTTTTGGTGTTCAGTCCACTATACCGGCAATGAAGATGCCTCGTCGGAGTATTTTTTAGAGGCCACAGCGTCCAGTGATGGCAAAACGGAAGTACTCTTACTGCAGACGCTTCTAGTTTGAGAAAAATTCTCTTTCATTTGTTATCAGAAAACTATAGTAGAGATCTTGAGATAAGGGTATCCCCATAGCAACCGGCTGCTTGCTCTTTACACTGTAGTCTTTAGTCTTTTCCTTTTGGTTTTTTTCTTTTCGTTTGGTTTTTACCCTTTAGTCTTTGGTCTTTAGTCTTTAGTCTTCTCCTTTTTCTTTTTTTCCTTTTCGTTTGGTTTTTACTCTTTAGTCTTTGGCTTTTTGGTTTTAGTTTTTGGTCTTTAGTCTTTAGTGCTAAGTCTACACTTTTTATTTCTTTTTATCTTTCTCCTTTTTCATTTTCTTCTTTTCAAATTTTTCTTTTTTGTTCGCTTTTAACCCTTTTGCTATTTATTTTAATTAAGCTTTTTTTCTTTTTCCTAATATTCTTCTTTTATTTCGTTTTATTTTGCTTTTTGTTTATCTTTTTCTTCTTCTTCTTCTGCTTTTGTTTCTTTCTCTTTCGTCTTTAGTTTGTTTCTTGTCTCTAGTCTTTAGTATTTAGTCTTGAATCTTTAGCCTTTGGCCTTTAGTCTTTCGTCTTTAATATTTAGCCTTTGGCCTTCAGTCTTTCGTCTTCATTCCCTAGTTATTAGCCTTTAGTCTTAAGTTTTTAGTTTAAAGTGTTTGGTGTTTAGTTTTTAGTCTTTGTACCAATACTTTGGGCTTCTGGTTTGATTTTTGAGCTCTGGTTTTTGTTCCTTATTCATTTCTTAGTGTTTGTTTTCGACTTCCCATACAGATTCATAAATCTAATCATAGTTATTGAACAAGTTGATCAGGATAAAGGAGTAACAACAAACACAGGGAGCTCTTTAGTTAAATATTAAAATATTTAAAGAAACTCAAGCCATTTTCTGAGGCTCGAAGTTTTCGAACGGATTGCGATAGTAAGACGATCTTCGGGTGAGCAGACGATCCACTATTTCGTCTGTCATTTTGAAAGCGTTCTATATCAGCAAATGAATGAAAAACTCAAAATTTTTTAAAAACCTGCCCAATAAAGAATTGGTTGCAAAACGTCCCATCTGAGAATTTGTATCAATAACTCCTTAATAATAATAATGCAAAATTCGGTACCCTGAGCCTAAACCAAAGTCGTTCTCTTAGGCGTTCTCCAAGCTTGATCTATGAATAGGCGTTTTTATTCCGCATTTGTCTTCTTCTTTCTTTCATTTCAACCAATTTAGTAGTTTTATTTCAAAAATTTCGAAGTATAATTTCAATTTTTCGCTAGAGCGCCATTATAAACAAAACACGAAAATCAAATTCGTCAACTTTCGCTTTAAGAAAATTAACATAATTTTTTGCATCCTTGCACATTGCCAAGAGCAACTTGCAACATATAACTTGCAACTTGCATAATAACTTGTGCAACTAATAAAAACCGCAGCACTTTACTGCCGGCTGCACCTGCTGATTGTTTGCCACCAACAAATAACAACAATAACGCCAACGCTAGCGCCAAAGAAAACAAATGTGGCAACAATAACTACAACAAAAAAACTGTGGCAACTGCAACAACAATAACTAGCCACCAACTGTTCCACAAGTAGTCGAAGCTTTTGCTGCTGCGGCAGTTGGTCAAGAAACTTAGTTTATATAGCGCGCACAAATGCAACATGCAATTAAATTTAATGAAACCAACTTTCTACTGGCGCAATCAACCCTTGCATACCCTACAAGCACTTTGCTAGCCATTTTTACTCCATCCCGCTCTTAGCAGTTTGTACTCTTACAGTGGCAAGTTATCAGCAATGTCGGAAACTAACTATTGCCTTGCTTAATTTATTTTTTATGACTCTTCTTCTTGTTAGTTTACTTCCTTTTCTTCTGCTTTTTCTTGTTTTTCAACCCCTTTGTAGTCACAACAGCTGGCATACTAGCAATTCAAATACAAATCGCAGCGTTGCAATTGTAAAATGCTACGAAATCCATTTGTTGAACCGCCAACACAAGAAAAAGTGTTTTCTATGATAAAGTGCCAGCAGCAAATTGTTGTGCAGTGGGGAAAGTTAGCAAGCAGCATTGCGTGAATGCAAACTGCAGCAGCTGCCTGTATGCCAGTGAGTTCCAACGCTATGTACGCTTTTTGGCGCTTTTCCGCTGATTTTCGCACGCCAATACAAGAAAGCTATATTTGCCCCGCAAACTAGGTTGCTTGTTTGAAGGATTTTTGATAGAAAGTGACCCTTAAGGTTGCGTACAGCAGTCGGACTATGCGTGCAGGTATACGAGTTCTCTACGTTATCATAAAGTATATTGATACCAATATATACCAACACCGCAATAAAATTAATGTTTTGGTTTCCCTCCAACACCGTGTTTTTTAAAAGCTTTTTATTTTTTTTTTTGGAAGTACCAAACATACCTGTTAAATACTGATCATTAATCCTAATGATTGCCGGTTTGATTAATTACTTTTTCGATAATCCATTTAATGATTCATTACCAAATACTTATTGATTAATAATGATTCTTTTCCAATTAATTAAAAAGTAATCATAAAAAGTCATAATTTGTTAAGATTATTAAAAAAATCTTAATCTTAAAAAATGAAGAAAAATAAATCATAATCAAAAAAAAAAGGTTTGATTACTTTTGATTATTTTTGATTTATTTTTTGATTATTTTTGAGTTTTTTCAGTATTTTTGTAGAAGCACATAAATATATACATCAACAATACTGAAAAAATCAAAAATTATCGAAAATAATCAAAATTAACCAAAACAACTTTTTTTTTGAAAAAACCAAAAATAATTAAAAGTAATCAAATTAACTTTTTTTAAAATAATTTGATTTAAAAATTTTTTTTCTGTATTTAAAAATTTTTTTTATTTTCTTTCTAATCGTAACAATTAATAACTGCCTTTTCTGGAAAAAAGAAATACAAATAATCATTGCCAATTAAAAAAGTCTTCTAATTAATTGATTACTGATACCAAAGCTGTAAGGTTGTGGCTACCACTGCTGCATACAAATCAGCGTAGCAGCTACTTCTTGATGATTTTGCTTGCACTCGACTACGATTGCACACCGGAACTTCCTTCATTTTACTGCATTCTTAAATATCTTTCGTCCCTTTGTACTCGCCTTCCAAACTAAGCAGTGCTTAGAGCCAAAAGCACATATTTTTTGTATCAATTTTTTATTATTAAAATTTTGCGCATTCATAAGCGCTCGAATTTGTACTCAAGTGCTCCATGTTGGTCACTAGGGGAAGCAAAACTGTGTGCATTTTAAATACTTAAATATTGTTAACTTAACTAAAAAAAACGCAGCAATGATACAAAAACATTCCGAAAACAAACTTTAAATTGGAAACCCAAAAACTTTCGTGAGTGTGTACTTATTTTGAAATAAGCAAACTAAGAACCTCGAAAAGCAATTGACACTATACTAAATGCAGGATACTTTTAGGGTTACCTGATATTAATTTAGAAACCTTGGCGAGCATTAGTAATTTTTAGTATAAAGGTATCCTTCCTAGGGTACGCAATTAATATAATTTTTGAGTCACCCTATATTCCTTTATATAAGCTGGTAGATAGGTTTACATATATATTATATGCGCCCAAAAGTATGCAATGTTTGCTAAGGTATCCCTCATATTGCCGGTAGTAATCAACTGCTTTTGATAGGAGACCAGGAAAGCAGCGGGCATCGAACTATATGTAGCAGACTCTTACACCTACTTTCTGAGAGCAGTCTTTGACTTAACCATGTAACCCAACAGTACGTATATTTTTTTACGCACTTCTTAACGCGCCTGAGGACGCTAGCTTGGCAGAACAACGGAATGTCGTTCCGCTAAAAGTGCTAGGAAAAGAAGAAGGAGATCACGGAAGGTTTCAAAACACGATGAAATTTTCTGTACCGAAAATAATGGCGACTTGGTAACCGGTGTATAGAGTGTACTAAAGTTATGGATGGAAGATGTCTTTCTATTGATAAATTGCAAGCAAGATGACGAACATTGAAAAAAAATTAAGGAGAGTGCTCACATTATGGAGGAAGCACCCCGCTAAATGTAGAAACGTGGCAACCACACAGAGAAGAAAACCACTCACTCGAAGATGATGGAATTATTATTGCCACACCCACCCGACTATAGCGAGATACGAGCAGCAATATCGCGATTAAAAACAATAAACCACCGGACGCTGACTGATTGCCGCCAGAGCGATTCAAGTAAGGTGGCGACAAGTTGTTTAGGTGCATGCACCAGTGCATAAATGCCGATTCGAATCTAAGTGTCCTCTATTAAATCCACTGGAACAGAGATCGTACAATCCAAGGCCGTATTTAGGGGAAGGGTTAAGGGGGTTTGACCACCATTCCCCCCCCCCCCCACCGAAATGTTGAAACAAGCACGCAGCTTCATACATTTTTAGCACACAGTATTACTTTCAATAAGAGTTCTAGTGTGTTCCTTTATTCTCATAAATTTGTACGGATAAAAAAAATTTACAAAAACTCGAAAATTTCTTTAAGGACTTAAGGTTAACACAATGTTATACTAAAATTGCATAATTTACAAAACTGAAAGTTCCAAAATATTCTGAAAATTCTAAGACAGTAGCTGAAAACTTTGACTGATATTCGCCGAATTTTCGCAAACTTTGCACAAGTTTTTGAACCTTTTTTTTTAAATTTTTGCAATATATGTATGTACATTCGGTTATAGGAAATTTGTAAAAATAATTTTACTAATGTCTAAATTTGGTGAAAATTTCAAAAAAATATCTTTACTCAAACTTGTTCTCCCTAGTGTATATGTTTGTTTTATGTTCAGTCTTTAAATTCAAGTTGAACTTGTGATAGTTTTCGTTATCTTTTGAATAATTTTAAAGAAAAAAAAAATTGCATATGTTTTCCTGTTTTCGAAAAATCTACCACGGTTTTTTTTTTTTATATTAACCACATAAAAAATGTTGGAAGTGTTAACACTGGTGCGTATTTCTCATTACGACGTTTCATTTTAATAATGGGAACCCCCCCAACCCCCCCGAAAAAAAATCCTGGCTACGGCCTTGGTACAATCTGCACTAATTGTCGCCATTGACCAGAACTTCACGATACGCCAAATTCTGAGGAAAACCTATGATAAGGGAATCGATACGCAACACCGCCTCTCGTTTGTGGCGAAATTCGAGAGGAGTTTTGCGGGACTCGTCTACAAACCATCCCAAACACCACCTATAACCATACCCTGCAATCGTGGGACTGATCTCTAAACAGAGTGATCCGGGATCAATAAATTTCGTCTACAGTGGGCTACAATTGATCTCCACTATTTCGTTGTAGGCATAGTTGGGATAAGTCGATTTTTATTTCTGTATCCCACTTTTATGCGTTGAAATTAAACTTTTCCGACCATACCCGTTGGGGTACAAAAAGAATCTGTCCGACACTACCCTCTTGGGTATGAAAAGAACAAATTAGTTTCTTCATAGGACATGCTCAAACAAAAGAGGTCACTTCAAGTTATGCAAAGAGTTGAAAACTGGCATTGGTCGCATCCTTTGCCACTTATCCCGGATTTATCCTAGACTAATCGCATTTTTTGCAGGGTATCTTCATTCAAAAAAAAAAAAAGAAAGAAATCAAAAAAGGTTCGCAATAAAGTTCCGCCATCGTTTCGCACTCACAACAGTCTCACCCTTCTAATTCCTTTGTAAATATATTAACTTGTACTTGCTTGTGGAATCTTCTGGTACATGGTCCTTCAAATACATTTATTCCTACATGTTTTGTGCATTCCAAATAATCGTTAATCATTTCTAATCTCTTGTTAAACAAAAGAGATTGGCTACCAGTTTGCAGAGGTCTATGCGCCTTTTTCAGGCGTAAGTCCGTTGCTGAAAGAATGAGAAATGCTTGTAAAGAATGCGCCGAATGTTGGGAAGACCTTGTTATGTCTGTAAGTGGGTTGTAGTCAATATATATTTGGGAACATAACACTCAAACAATGAAGAATGCAAACAGTGGTGGGTGAAATAATTTGCAAAGGTTTTGTTTTTAGGAGTAAGTGACCATTAACATAACCAGGTAGAGTTTCATATGGTTAAGATAATATTTCACGTATTTCTCTTGTGACCTGCTTCGGTTGTTCTAAAATGAGATACTCCGGTATTCTGGGCGAAACTTGCGATACTTTAAAAACAGCGTGGGACCAAGTATTTGTAACATTTATGCATGAGATTGTTCCTGTCACTATTACAGTCACTTTCACTGACAATGTCGCTGTCACGTTTATTATCATAGCCAGAGAAAAGATGAGTACACATTAAATATTTGAATGGCTTTGTAGTATCTTTTGGATATTTTGGAATTGAGTCTCGACTTGTGGCGTTTCTAGGCCAGTTATACTAGTTTTGCAGTTGTTTGCTTAACAGCTCAATAGGCTCACAACAATGTTATTCTGGGTGGCTCCCAGTAGCTCAATTTAAAGAAGCATCTCTCCAAAAAATGCGACTAGGATGCGTCCGGGATAAGTTGCAAAGGAGGATTAATTGCCAGTTCTGATCACTTTGTATGGATTGAACTGTTCCCATATGTTTGAGCATGTCCTATGGAGAGACCAATTGTACCCATTTATACCCGAACGGGAACGAAAGTACTATTCCACTTTCCACCCAAAAGGGTACTTTCAACTCCCATGGGTATGCTACAAGAATTTAAACCAACTTACACCCCTATAATTATGCTACACAAATTAAAATTTGCTTATATAATATATATATATTACATTGAATTGTAGCCAACAGTAGGCTAAAGGAATTAATCACGGATCACTCTCTTTAGAGATTAATCGCACCACTTTTTGCAGAGATAGAAAAAAATTTATAAATGGAACACAAAAATAAAGAGAAGAATACAGAAAAAAACAGGACTATTGTCCGCCAGCGACTTTTTGAAAATCGGAACCTGCTTTATATTAAATATCCGGTTAAATAACCCCACGTATCGTTATGAGGTCAAAGCTTCCCAGCTACGTGAGGTCGATGGAAACTTAGTGTTGTGCTCCGTTGGGCTGCACAAAGCTTTTGACCATTGCTTACATACTTCTACGGGCATGTTTCGTCTCCTTACGCCACTTGGTACGTTTATACTGTTCTATCGGAGCATTGAAAATGGCAGAACGCCGAAACCGGTTTGTCACAGCACCAAACTTGACAAGGGATGACGGAAAATCATTCCAATAAAAATCAGTTCTATCGGATCTTTCATGTTTTCTTCAGGATGACTGTATGTGGAAACCCGAGGCTCAAAGTGGAGCTCTGTATTACATTATTAGCTAGAATATACCACAATGACAAGTAAATAAAGCAGAATTTGGGTAGTAGTGCAGCAAATGGGTTGACATGGTCGCTTGTGTCTAACCTAACGAAGGTTTCTGAGGCCGGTCACTCCGCTACATCAAAAGTCGTACTGCAGTTCTACTCCTTTTCCAAGTGTGCTTCAGAAAGCATAATGTTTTCTTCAGAAATCGTAAAATGTATTTCATAATAGTCAGTTGTACTTCAGAAACTGTGAAATATATTTCAAAATCAGTAAATTGTACTTCAGATGCTATGAAATGTACTTCAGAAACCATAAACTCTGAACTACTATTGATCATTCTGAAGTCCAATTTATTGTCTCCGGAGTGCAATTTACGGTTTCTAAAATACAATTATTTATTCTGAAATACATTTAACAGTTTCCGAAGTACAGCTGACTATTTTGAAATACATTCTACTATTTCTGAAATGCAAATGACTGAACTACAATTGACTTGAAATTAATTTTACGCATTCTGAAGTACATTTAACTATTCTGCAATTCATTTGATCAGTTTTGATGTACATCTGGAAAAGGTGTAGTTCCTCGGTTCGCTACATAGCTTAACTGATCTTCTCAGCTCATATGGTTTTTTCGACTGACTAACTGATTTGATTAAGATTTTATTCGCGCATTCCCAATTTTGATGTCCACTACAGTACCCTCTCAAGCAAAATAGGCGCACCTTTGTCCTCAAGCTGGAATGTTTTGTTATTGTATTGTTGCGCCATCCTCGCCCCCGGCACATTTTTGCTTTTATGCTCACCAGTACTTCTTTATTTTGGTTTTTTTTTTGTTTTTCGATTATTCTTCTTTTGTACTCAGTATTTCCACTCTACTCACATATCTACACACATACGCATTTGCGAAGTGGGCTTTTGCAAGCTGTTCAACTAGGGATGGACATCCATACAAACATACATACAACTCGGTTGCCCTGCTGTGGCAGCATAAACTCAAAATACACGAAAACTTCACCCTGTCAGTACACAAATACATACATACTTAGAATATTTTCAGCTTTAAATTAAGCGAGAAATGGATTTGGCTTTATATTTGCACATTGTTTGGTAGTGTGAGCTTAAGGGTGCACCTTATTTCTTGTAAAATTGTTTCACAATGTTCGTATTGTTGATGTGTAAACATCTATGGGCTCGGTAGAGCAGTCCAGCAAAGTTGAGCATAGCTGCCTGTAATCGTGCCTCTTCCGCTGCTTGTAATCGTGCTTCTGTCTCTGCCTTGTGTATAGAAATATTGTCTGACTGCTTTTCTGATATGTATATGGTGTCTGTGTATGCAAGCGTTAAACACAACGAATGCTACCAATAGCCGAAAGACGAAAGCAACTGCGTTTATTATAAATATACAAAGTGTCTGCAAAAACAAAATAAGTGATTAATTATGTTAAATTTATTTTAACTCAGAATATAATACAAAACGAAATAAAACAAAATAAAATAAAATAAAATAAAATAAAATAAAATAAAATAAAATAAATTAAAATAAAATGAAATAAAATAAAATAAAATAAAATAAAATAAAGTAAAATAAAATAAAATAAAATAAAATAAAATAAAATAAAATAAAATACAATAAAATAAAATAAAATAAAACGAAAGAAAAATTTAAATAAAATAAAACAAAAAAGAAAGGAAATAAAATACTGGATTTATATTGGAACGAATTTTCGTCATCCCTTGTCAATTTTGGTTTTGTAACAAACCGAAATCAAGCACTGAAGATGGCGGTTCGCCGAAACCGGTTTGTTACAAAACCAAAGTTGACAAGGGATGACGAAAATTCGTTCCAATATAAATCCAGTATCCACCCTGTCGGAAAAACACAAAAGCAAATCAACTGAAATAAAATACAATAAAATAAAACAATATAAAATGAAATGAAATGACATCAAATTAAATTAAACTAAATTAAATTAAATTAAAATAAATTATAATGAATAAAAATAACTATGATAACTGGAAGTAAAGGAAAGGAAAGGAAAGGAAAGGAAAGGAAAGGAAGGGAAAGGAAGCAAAAAAAAGAAAAATATAATACAACAAAACAAATTAAAAATAGACTGTTGAAAGAAGAGAAAAGCAAATAAAATAAAAGTATATTAAAATAAAGGAATAGTATAGAAGAGAAGGGAAAGAAGGACAAGACATAAGTAGCTAACAATTAAAATAATTCAACCACTGGGCTAGGTCAAATTTAAATAAATTGATGTTTACACATCAAACTCCACGAGTACTTAGTACTCATGCCTTCTTTTCCCAAAGTCGCGAACTCTTGCGACTCCTTAGAATGAAAATTCCGATCCCCTCGCGCTGCGTAATGGGTTATATGATACCGGATCTCATCATGGTGCTTACGGAGATGGGCGGGAGATCTGCGTCTAACAGAAGTCTGTATATGGAAGTCCATTGGAAACTGTCTGCCTAACATTTTCGTCTGCTCTTCAAGATTGAGCATCAGGGTAGGCCTTAAATGTAGGAAGACATTGTTTACATAAAAGTTTTCAACCGTCTTATTGGCCGTACCACTGCTTCTTAAAAAAGCCTAGCATTTAATTTCAGCTTAAAGATGACGTCGTACAAATAAAGCGCACGCTAATGTGCATGCATACATACATACATATTCTGGCTGATGGTTGGGTATATGTGTTAGGGGTTGTAAGCAAAGTTCACTGCCCTAGTGATCTGCAGCTGCTCGCCACTGGTCACCTCGTCAGCAAGTTTAGTAGGCTAGTTATTATTTTGTTCTAGTTTTTAGGCATGGACAGGAGAGGGAATTAACTTATATGATGCATACAAAATTTAATAAAAAATGCAGGCGGAAAAAAAAGGTTATGGCATTCAAGCATTATACTTGATTTTGCCAACCCCAGGATGTCTATTGAAACCAAACCACTGGCATTTTTTTAACAGTTTTGAATAGTTTAAAAAAGTGAAATTTTCGTTAAATTCTATGAATTAATTTTCTATATAAAGCTTTTGTTTACGAATCGTTGCCACATCATATGGGCGAGCAGGGCTCGTACGTCGTAAACAAAAAAAAAAAAAACAGAAAACAACTGAAAATATGCAAAATCGAAAACGAAAATTCAAAATCAGAATAAAAGTATTCAACAAGAGCAATCGTTTGAAATCGTCAAACAACGTTTTACCAGCAATTCGCGCGCATAAATCAAAAAAATAATGCAGAAAAATCCAGCCGCCCAACGAAAAAAGTTAAACTCATACCAGAACTAGGTAAGCAAAAGAGGCAAAAAGAAAAGAAAAAGTAAGAAAAAGATATAAAAAAAGACTAAGTTAAACAAGTGCACAATAAACAACAAAAACACAGTAGTTTCCATTGCCTAAATTCAGCCCAACTAGTTGTAGACTACTCCGCAAAGAGCATGGATCCCAGGTCAACTAAGCTATACAATTCTCAATTTCCCATATAAGCAACTGCCAATCTCCAGCTAGTTAAAACTAGACAGAAAATCTGAGAATAATTTAGATACTAATACTAAGCGCATATGGGTGAGTTGTAGGTTCGATCTCCAATGAAAAAAAATACAAAAATTAAAAAAAAAAGTTGGTCTAGACTGGGATTTCACAGTGCTGGCTTGTCTAATAGTTTTCAAAACAGTGCACTTTTATTCCGCCAAATTTGGTCGTTTTTGGTCCAATTTATTTTTAGTCATAAAGTTTTAGATATAAACTACTGTTTTTGTAAGTAGTTTATGTTCAGCTGCAGCGTTGAAATGAAACATACATACAAACACAATTAAAGCATGCTGCAACTTTACAAATAATGTTTTGGGGTATTCTGAACTAGAACGATACAAGTATATTTCTGTCGGAAATCTGACAATTGGTATATCGCAAAACATTTTATTGCTAAACGAATACATTACATTTTTGGGATCATTTCGTTATTGTTTTCGGTACTTTTTCCAACCATTTCGTGATGGGTTATGCAATGATCAGGTAAATTAAATTAGGGTTGGCAAATATTTGTGTGCCTGTGATTTTGGCACAGCAACTGAAAGATCACAGTGAGTCGCAGCGACAGCTTTAAAGAAAATGCCGAGATTGACGTGATTGTGATAGCATCTGTTCCCTTCTCCTGTTCCCAATCACGTTTAGAAATGGCTGCGCATATATAAATCTCGAAATGATCCAGCAATGATGCCGCAAAGTCCCGAAAACAATGCCGAAATAATCCTGAAATAATGTGATAACAATCCCGAATTCATCCCCATAAATTTTTTCCGGAAAGGTGCGAAAAAAGTTCCGAAAACAATTCCCAAACGAACCTGTAATGATCCCGAAAAAGTTCCAAAATGATCCCGAAATGATACTGTAAAAAGTACAAAAACCATTTCGAAAGTCTCCGAACCCTTGTCCATTCCACTACAACAAATTTTCCCAATTCTAAATTACCTAAATTTTACATACATACTCTGCTACAATTTGTTATTTACGTTTCATCCAAAAAAGACTAATTCTATATATTCTACTTGAGGGTTTGCTGATAGATTTCATAAGTTTGATTTCGACAAGGTCTAAATAAACAAGGAAACCATAATTTCGATATGCACAAATCAACCGAAAAGGAGAGAACTCCGAAACACCGGTGGTGAAGGAATTCTACTCTGGATTTAGGGAATGCAGCGGAAGAAAAAGGGATTTTTCTACAGGATTACACAGCATGCTATGAGAAATGTGTTTGAAAGATGCGGTGAGAAGAAAAATAGGGAAATAAAGTTCAAAGACTTTGAGGTACTAGCCAAATTGAAAACTGTACGAAAATTGTATCGAAGAATTCAGCGACTGTCGAAAAGGTTCAAGCCTAGAGCGAACACGTGTAACTATGTCCATGGTGATCCACGTACTGAAAATAGTTAAGTTATTCAAGAAGCATTCACGTAAGTTGATGAACCCAAGCCGACAAACGCAGATGATGGAAAAAATAACTACCACGGCAGTTAGAAATATTACTATGAAAGAACAAAAAAGCCCTCTGATGCATTCAAGTGCGATAGCTGGGTATTGGTTCAGTAATAACTCCATTAGACCAATTTGAGCAAGACGCTGGTATTTTAAAGACTCCTGCAAAGATATCAATTATTTTCTGAGAAATCATATCAGAAATATTAAGAGGCTATTTATGAGACGTAATTTAGGTCGATAGAAAGGCATATTCTCACTGCAAGTATCATCGGCAACTCAATGCTTATACCTTCTCTAGAGATTGACGATAGAATTCTTGTTTAAGCAGCTGCAGGAATATCAAAAAAATATAAAATTTCCCTTTAAAATTTGTTTAGGACAAATTACACAAAAGTGCCAAGTTACTATGCATAATTTCTATTAATTAACCAAAACAAATATAAATTAGTAATGCTACCCTTAACGGTTCGAAATAGAGATGAAAATCCTTTCATCCATCAATAACAACAAAAGCAAGTAATTAATTCGCTGGGAAATCACTCAACCTCAATCACCGCACCCCAACATTTCAAAGAATTGAGCAATGTTCTTTTTTGGATTGCTATGTTTGCAGCCTTACCACAAGGTGACTAACAAAAGTTCGGTTAAAAAGAAATGTTACGCATTTATTTGCGAGTTTTTTTTCAAGTCATTTGTTATGTAATAAAGCAACTAGAATTATTTTCTCTTAGCTGTTTAAGACCTCTTCCCATGAATTTCGTTCGATACTTTGGAAAGAACAGAAATCAAAAGATTGTAGGTCCGTTGAATACGATACTTCCTTGATGCGGCAGACCACAATATTACTGTAGCTATTTCAGCCATACATCTCTCGTGCCACAATCATCGCTCCAATTTCATTTTAAGAGGAACCCCGCCTTAATATCGCATTATCCGCTATTGTGCAGTTAACAAAACTTATAGGTACGCGACTCATTCCGGAATATAGAAAATACTGTTTTTGGATTGTGCCTAACGAAGAAGCTTCTGGTTGTGACGGTTCGTATTATTTTTGGAATTCGTAAGCTAGGTACAGAAGGTGGAATCTGCTTGCTGTTGAATGAGAAAACTCTAAAAATATCTCCAGATCTAAGGACAAATCACTTCGTCATCAAAATTAATACTATAATAGGGTAGCAGTCGATCTTGTTTAAGCGACATAAGCTCTGGTAATTTTTCTTCTTTGTATTTCATTAGCCTTGCATGCTCTTATAATTCGCAATCAGCTTATGATATATTCTAAAGACCTAGTATCTATTTGCAACCCCACATGTTTTTTTTTTTCGTAGCAGAAAAGAGTGTGGCTAATTCCGCTGCCAATATCTCAGAGCCACAGTGCTCGCCCCGAACGAATACACATAAGTTGTAATAGATGCCCGCACAGCAGAAATGAGGTGGCTGCAATCAAGCCGTCAGCACCACCAGCACCCGCCTATCAACTGAATACATTTTAAGCAGACCTGTTATGATGCATGTAATGATTGATTACCATTACTTTAAATTTTTAATGATTATTTTCTAATTAATTAATAAAATATTCAAAAAAAAAAATGATTTTTAAAGATTATTAATTATTTTTTCAGTATTGTTGTACAGGGTGTTTTTTTTACAGGTTTGTTTTTCGAATAGAGATAAAACTGGCATTTTGTGGTCAAATCTGGCAACTCTAATGTCATTTATGTTCAGTTTGGTTTGCCATTTCATCATGAACAGGTTGACAAAAGAACAACGCTTGCAAATCGTGCAAATTTATTTCGAAAATAATGGTTCAGTTCGCGAAGTTTACCGTGAGCTCCGTCCATTTTATGGTCGACATAATCGTCCATCAGAGCAATTAATTCGGTTAACCATGGATCGTTTTCGCACTACGTTTACTCTATGTGATAATACGCATCCGCAGAGATGTCGAACAGTGCGCACCGAAGAAACAATTGCCGCTGTAGAGCAAAGTGTTGAAGAGGACCCGAATGAATCGATTCGCCACCGTGCACAGCAATTGGAGCTTTGTCCATCAACTTTATGGAAGATTTTGCGCAAAGATCTTGGCTTGCGACCTTACAAGATCCAGCTTGTGCAAGAATTAAAGCCGCGAGACCATGCAATGCGTCGTGATTTTGGTGTATGGGCCGAAAATGAGATTGATTTCGATGCTGATTTTCATCGCAAAATTTTGTTCAGTGATGAGGCTCATTTTTGGTTGAATGGCTACGTCAACAAGCAAAATTGCCGCATTTGGAGTGAAAAGAATCCACATGAGACCCTTGAAACGCCATTACATCCACAAAAACTGACTGTTTGGTGTGCTCTATGGGCTGGTGGAGTCATTGGGCCATACTTCTTCCGCAATAATGCTGGAGAGGCAGCTACCGTTAATGGAGACCGGTATAGAGCCATGATAACCGACTATTTTGTTCCCGAATTGGATGGCATGAATGTGGATGAGTTGTGGTTCCAACAAGACGGCGCTACATGCCAAACAGCGCACGTCACAATCGATTTATTGAAGGAAACATTCGATGAGCGCATAATTTCGCGGAATGGACCTGTCAATTGGCCACCAAGGTCGTGTGATTTGACACCATTGGATTATTTTCTTTGGGGATATGTGAAGTCGCTCGTCTACACCAACAAACCAGAAACGTTAGGGGAATTGGAAGCCAACATTCGTGGCGTTATTGCCGACATACGGCCCCATATGCTCGAAAAAGTGGTTGAAAATTGGACCTGTAGAATTGGCTTTATTCGAGCCAGCCGCGGCGGCCACATGCCCGAAACCATATTTAAACATTAATAGCATAAAATTATCCTTCCAATAAAGCCAAATTGATGGACCTTAAAACGATTTTCTTGTGTTTTATTTCAATTCGAAGCTCTATACCCCTAAAAAAAACACCCTTTAGTAGCACATAAATATACACATCACCAATACTGAAAAAAATTAAAATTCCAAAAAATTGTAAGGTATTCAAAACAAGTTTTTTTTGATTATTTTTGAGTTTTTTAATTTCCTTTGATTTTTTTTTTTTTCTAATCGTAAACAAATTATTTATTTATTTTCCTAAAAACCAATTAAAATAATTATTACCAATTAAAAAAGCCGTTAATTAATTATTAATTACAATTAATTAAACCAAAAGAGGTTTTTCAGAAATGAGTATGGCCAATCCCGCTGCCAAAAACTCAGAGCCGAAAGCGCTTGCCCTCTATTCATATATACAAGGTGAAACCGGTACCATGCACTCCACGTTCTACTCTGAAGATAATTTAAATAAAAATAACTTGAATAACTTATTTAATAATACAAGACCTGTTAAATTTGATTAAGTAATTAGTAATCCATTAATTAGACGCCTTTTTTAAATTGGTAATGATTATTTTAATTGCTTTTCAAGGAAAGGCAATTATTAATTTATTTCAATTAGAAAAAAAAAAATTATCAAAAAAAAAAAAATTATCAAAAAAAAAATAATCAAAAAAAAAAATTATCAAAAAAAAATTAAAAAATTATCAAAAGTAATCAAACCAAATTTTATTGATTATTTTAGATTTTTTTAATAATAGTGAAAAATCATGAAATCAAAATAAGTAAAATGATCCCGAAAACAATCCAGAAAACTTGGAGGCATGATCACCAAATAGTCCAAAATAGATCCCACATAGCTTCTTATTTTGCTGTCATCTATGCGGTTTTGGTTCCTCGCCTGGGTCATTCTCAGTTTCTTTGAGTTTTGCCGCCCTTTAAAAAATTATGGAAATAGTCTCCTAAATTAACTACATACGATCTAGTATGGTTTTTTTTTTAAGTTGCCACCAATTAAGCGAACAATTGTTAGTATCCCCCTATATGTAGATATGTAGGTATGCTTGCATGCAACCCTCGAGGGATGGGTCTCACAACGCGTGTTGAACGAAATGTAAACGCATTATTAATTTATATATTGAATGGACGACTCGATTGTTGTGCATATTAAATTGATAATCATAACTGTGCACCATAACAAATTTACAATAACAAGTATGCATATATGTATGTAAGGACGTAATTGAAAGCATTACAAAAAAATAAACCAATACTTCTCTTTGGAAAAGTAACAGAACTAAAGCCAATATACGAACATAAAAGAAGCAAACAGAACAGAAGAAGTAAAGCAATCAAATCGAGCATCCCGCACTGCGACCAAATAATCGAAAAAATGCGCCCGCCCTTGATCCACTTGGCCTATACTTCAAATCTCATATCTCAGAGGAACCATAGACAGATGCAGATACAACATGCTTAACCAAATACTTTAGCATATCAAAATCGTACATTCGCAAGGCCGTCGCATAGACCGTTATAATAGATATGAGCCAAAGAGTACTCATACAATGCGCAATACAATCAAAGTTTGTTATTCCAGACGAGCATCGCAAATTAAGAAATATCTACGACTTTGACTAAGTTGAGTGTGCGGTGTGCGGTGTGAGAGAGGGTAAAAGTTTGCCAGCAAAATGGTAGGGCGCAAAAAAAACTGCTAAGAATAGAAATTGAATGCAAGGGGAAAAGAAAAATAAATGAATACAACAAGGGATGCGAAAGAAAAATTATAAAAATACGGGAAAATGGTTGTATGCGGCATGTAGCGAGTAAAGAAAATATGCAACAACAAAAAAGTTAATAGCAATCATCTATACAAATCGGTGCTGTAACAATTGCGCACAAGCAATTGGATTTTAGCAATATATGAAAATTGCACTGTAGGGTAATATTAAAATAACAATAACATATGTTTGCGTGTATGTTTTTGATTTGGATTATAAATCGCGGATAAAATAAAAACAACTAGCGCACTATACAAGAAAGGAGCTAGCAAGCCACAGAAGAAAAAAGAAGCCAGTGAGAAGTGGAAAGGCTTTAGTATTTTTAAATTCTTTATAGATTTCAAGAGTAAGGGAGCTTTAATTGAATTAAATTATTAGTAATAAATTTAAAAAAAAAGTAAATATTAGTAATTAGCTAATACCTAAATCCTTGGAAACATGCGTATTTACTTAAGTTTATTTAAAAAAAAAAAGTTAAGTAAATATTAAAGGATTCATTTAAAAACACTTATAATTAAACTAGCGGATTCGGCAGACGTTGCCCTGTCTAAAATTTGAGTTGCTTACATTTAACAAATTGTACTCTATTCTCTCCCCACAAGCGCTTTCTCGTAATTTACTCCTATATCTTAATAATTTCTTTCTACTTCCCGTTAGTTTATTTTACCCTCTTAATTTTCCTCTAACACTTCCTCTAATTCTCAAATTTTCTATTCCTATTCCCCTTCTACCCCCTTTTCCTCTGCGGGTACTGATATGTAAATACTTTCGAAGATATAGCGATTTAAATTTTTTTGGTCTTGGTACAGTTTATTTTTGCAAGGTTTTTTTTTTTTGATATATAGAACATATATAAAATATCATTAACTAGAAGCAAATAAATTCCTAGCTATACCGAATTGCCGCTCCATATAACCTGAACCTTTTCCAAAAACCATATACAGCCTGTGTCGTACTCAACGAACTTCTGAGCCTACAGTGAGACTTTCAGAGACATCGAGAATAAACTGGAAATTAATAAAGCACAAAGAAAACGCAAAATATGTGGGCCTGGAACCGCCCACTTTTCAAAAATTATGTAAACTTGACTAAAGGATACATATATCCAAATATCATTAACTTAGATCAGATACATTTAAAGTTATAAGGAAATGAAATTTTATATAGTATCGGGGCGTGACACCGCCAACTTTTTCAAAGCTATATATAGCCCCCTTCGTACCCAGCGAACTCCTGAAATTTCCGTGAAAGTTTCATAGACATCAAAAATAAACTGTGGATGTTAATGAAGCACAAACAAAACACGAAAAATTTCGGCGTGGCACCGCACAAGGTGCACCTTTTAAGTATATCAAAATTCTCTTTGATTTTTAACAATTCCTTTATGGCATCATTTTATAGCGTCTGTAAATAATTAAATTTTCCATGTTCGAAGAGTAAAAAAATTATTTACATTAAAATGAAATACTCTAATATTATCCGTATTAAGATAAGCTAAGTTTTTCTAATCCTCTTTTTATTGTTCTTCTGCTTTATGAGGATTAGATTAGTTAGTTTTCGAATACTGCAGCTTTTACAATGAGATTTGTTCTCATTAATAATACAGCATATTGCATTTGCACCACTTACTTATGGTATTTGTTTACCAACTCTTTTCTACGAGGTACTCCTTGTGCCAAGGGTAAATAATTACACTTTTTTGAGTTGATTTGATTTTCTGACACTTTTCTTCCTCGCTCCTTTCTTTCTTATGTTCTCGCTACTTTTCGTATTTTTCTTACCTACAAATAGACGAAAAGTTTAGTATTATTAATTTTGAAATAAAAGGCTTCGTAATAATTTTTAAATAAGTATAAAGTACTACTCAAATTTTTCATTACGAGAGCTTTTAAAATCTATTTTGGCGGTTCATTGAAATTACTGTGTAAACTGTTTCCAATTCGCTTAGATAATTTGTTAGTGTATAAAAATTTTTAAGTGCTTATATGCTTAAATATATTAAAAGCAATTAAGGAAGTCATAGTTCGGGTGGAACCGAACATTAAATACCCAGCTGTGTAAAAGTGGTCGTGGTAAATTGTTATGGGCGGTGCCACGCCACCATGCTATATGAAATTACAATATGTTATAACTAAGAATGCACTTGGTTTAAATTAATGGTATTTAAAGATATGTGATATTTTATGTAAGGGTGTCCTACATATAAAGGGTGTTTTTTTTAGGGGTATAGAACTTCGAATTGAAATAAAACACAAGAAAATCGTTTTAAGGTCCATCAGTTTGGCTTTATTGGAAGGATAATTTTATGCCATTAATGTTTAAATATGATTTCGGGCATGTTGCCGCCGCGGCTGGCTCGAATAAAGCCAATTCTACAGGTCCAATTTTCAACCACTTTTTCGAGCATATGGGGCCGTATGTCGGCAATAACGCCACGAATGTTGGCTTCCAATTCCCCTAACGTTTCTGGTTTGCTGGTGTAGACGAGCGACTTCACATATCCCCAAAGAAAATAATCCAATGGTGTCAAATCACACGACCTTGGTGGCCAATTGACAGGTCCATTCCGCGAAATTATGCGCTCATCGAATGTTTCCTTCAATAAATCGATTGTGACGTGCGCTGTGTGGCATGTAGCGCCGTCTTGTTGGAACCACAACTCATCCACATTCATGCCATCCAATTCGGGAACAAAATAGTCGGTTATCATGGCTCTATACCGGTCTCCATTAACGGTAGCTGCCTCTCCAGCATTATTGCGGAAGAAGTATGGCCCAATGACTCCACCAGCCCATAGAGCACACCAAACAGTCAGTTTTTGTGGATGTAATGGCGTTTCAAGGGTCTCATGTGGATTCTCTTCACTCCAAATGCGGCAATTTTGCTTGTTGACGTAGCCATTCAACCAAAAATGAGCCTCATCACTGAACAAAATTTTGCGATGAAAATCAGCATCGAAATCAATCTCATTTTCGGCCCATACACCAAAATCACGACGCATTGCATGGTCTCGCGGCTTTAATTCTTGCACAAGCTGGATCTTGTAAGGTCGCAAGCCAAGATCTTTGCGCAAAATCTTCCATAAAGTTGATGGACAAAGCTCCAATTGCTGTGCACGGTGGCGAATCGATTCATTCGGGTCCTCTTCAACACTTTGCTCTACAGCGGCAATTGTTTCTTCGGTGCGCACTGTTCGACGTCTCTGCGGATGCGTATTATCACATAGAGTAAACGTAGTGCGAAAACGATCCATGGTTAACCGAATTAATTGCTCTGATGGACGATTATGTCGACCATAAAATGGACGGAGCTCACGGTAAACTTCGCGAACTGAACCATTATTTTCGAAATAAATTTGCACGATTTGCAAGCGTTGTTCTTTTGTCAACCTGTTCATGATGAAATGGCAAACCAAACTGAACATAAATGACATTAGAGTTGCCAGATTTGACCACAAAATGCCAGTTTTATCTCTATTCGAAAAACAAACCTGTAAAAAAAACACCCTGTATAAAAAAAAAAACTTTTTAAAAAGAGCGCGGTACCAAAAGTTCATTCATATGTGGGCGTTGCCATGCCCATTTTCCAAAATTTAACAAACTTATTAATAAGATCATCAGGTTATTGTAACTGCACGGACAGGTTACATAGTACAGCTTCTACATTTCGAAAATGGTCCTGAAGCTACAATAGAGGAAGATGGGTGGCGTAAAGGTACGAAAATGACGGTCAGCACCACACACGTGTACACGGATGGTTAAAAATTAACGGAAGTTGTGGAGTCTGCGGTGTACTGCGCTGATCCGGCATTTAACAGATTATACAAGCTGCTAGAACGTCTTTCAGGCGGAGGTTGTAGCCGTAACGAAAGCAGCGGAAATATTAAAAAAAGACGTTATCAGACTGGGATAGTTGAAACGTAGGCAAGAGCTGCAAATGATCCACCACGCAAAAAAAGGCGAGGAATCAAGCGCGGAGTAGCAAAGTTTCCAACTAAACTGCTCCTAATCTCTAAAAAGGAAGGACTGCAGGCTCATTATGGGCGTACGCTATCTCTTGGCATCGCATGCGTATAAATTAGGTCTCGTCGGTTAAAACAGATGAAGGAAGTGCGGGCTGCACGTGAAGACGGGTAAGCATGTTTAGTGCTCCTGTCCTGCGCTCGCTAAATTAGGACTCCAACTATTAGGAACTCACCAATTATTAGATCTCGAAGCAGCAAGTAGGATAGGACCTATAAATCTTCTAGTTTTTGCCAAAAGGACGGAGTTTTGCTTTAACGTGGATCCTGCTTCTTGATGGGGTTTTCGTTTCTGGTATGAGAAACTGCTGGTAGCACTATGGAATAGTCTGTGTGAGGTATTGACAGACCGGCCAGCTCAACTTAACCTAACTACCAAATTCTAGCATTCTATTTGCATCCGTGAAGGAGATATGGCATTTTTTGATTTCCCAAGCTTCCTTTTACAAAGTTCTAGTACAGAAGTGGGTGTGGTTGATCACCGATTTTTCTTATTATCCGTGGGGGTACACTACACGTTTATAGTATACCTCGTGTCAAGTTTCGTAATTTTATCTTACACGGCTCTGGAGTAAATAACAGTCGAATTTGAAGATTTCTTGCCCCAAAGTCGTATAAAGAATAAGAAAACTGTTTTAATTGCCAAATTATATCATTCTATGTGAATCAGTCAATGAGATATGGGCAGTTCAGTATTTCTACCTACTTTTCAGATAACTTTTATGAAATTTGAAAATTGGTTCACTCATAAGTGAGCGACGCCATGACCCTTGGTAAAATCGTCAAGAGAATTATGAACTCAATAATGCTACCGAATAACATTATTATAGTTGCTCTTATTATTTAATTCTCTCATTTTATACGTTTTTCGAAATTTTCCTTATCAAAAAAGGGGCGTGGTTAAGGTTCGACTTCGCATATTTTCAATAGCAACCTACCTTGGGCAGAGAGTAAATCATTCAAATATCTCAATTTTTACCTGAGTTATCGCGTCCACGGACGGACGGGCATGCCCTAATCGATTCCTTTGTTCTTACAAGAACTTTGCTATATTGAACCCTGTATCGATCTCCTTTATTTTGTATCGTTAGAAACCACCGTTATATGGACAAAACCATAGTACTCTTTGTACTAGTACCGTTGGGTATAATAAATAAATTTTTGGCGCGATATACCTTCGAGGAGATAAAGGTCGAGCTGCTCGGCCAAAATGTGGTGTGCATGGCAGAAATGCACTCGGAGAGTTTGTCAAACCACTTCCGAGGGTCGACCCCGTTTTGAAAAAATCTTTTCAAACCACTTTTGATGCTACCTGTCCCAGGAGTAGAAAATTGGACCTTCAGCGTCGTAGGCAAGCAACACTACGGCGGCTTATTCTTATTTCCAGTCATAGATGTATATAAAAAATCGTTTTTGAAGTTCAAATTTAACTTTCTATAAAATTTAATATTGAAAATGCTCATTTATATTGTTAACTTTTAGTTATTTAAAAAAAAATTACAGAAATGCTTCTTCGGTGGACTCCAAAAAGTTTGAAACGCCTAAAAGCATGCAATATAATATATGAAATAAATTAATCGACATAAAGTGTAACAATAAATAAGTTTACAAAAGAAAAAACAATATATTAAACAAATTTGTGGGAAGAACAAATGATTAAAAAAGCAAAAAACAGAAAAACAATTTTAACAACAACAATAACACATTAAGCAATGTGAGTTTGGGAGCATAGTCTACAATATGATTGCCTACATTTGTTAGCAATTGTGCGGCGGTAAAGTTATAATGGACAACACTTGCCACAGCTGCCTCACACGTTATACGTCACACAGCACACACGTAGACACGCTATGTCGCACTCTATACTCCATGTAATCGAAGACCTAACGGCTGTTGGCAGTTGCTGTAGCAAGAAGCGGAATTGATAGAATGTGGAAGCAAACGAGCGGCAAGGTTAGCACAAGATAATAGGCTACGATATACTACTCAAATGTCTGCAAGTGCTCTGAAGACTTCTGAATACACTTGCTCCAAAAGCAAAAGCTTCCTACTCGCACTCCGAAGTGCGTAAATGTGATGTGAGCGCGTTGTAGGGAGGTAAATGTAAGTTAAGTGTAGATATTTATTCATTTGTTCGTTGATGTTAGGCTGCCATAGAGTTTACGATAAAGAAAACACTTATATATTTACAATTGGCACTTTTGCTGCTGGTAGCTGTAGTCTTGGAACACATGGCATAAAGTCGCGGGGCCAAAAGTCATTTTTCTTTTTCAAACGCTTATACTTTGGCCTTTTTTTTATTATTTTTATTGCATGTAATGTGTTTTTCTTGGAAATTGTCAGCAAAATTTTTATTTTTGTTGCTGTTTAAGTAAGCTTTTTTCGTTTTATTTTTTTTTTTTAAATGTGCGTTTTTATTTATCACATGCATTTCTTATAACCTTTTTGCGCTTTTCTATAGATATATATAAATGTTATTGTTTTTTTTTTTTTTTTTGGTTTTTTTATTCTTTCTGTTATACCCAGCAGCACTTGAGCAGGGTATATTCCAACTTAGGCCGAACATATGATTCTCAAAAGTTTCTTGTAGCAAAGTAAGTTAAGAACTCCCCTCATACCCTGAAGAGGATTTGAGAGTAGGCCACTTGCTCAACATTGTTGTTCCAACATGAGTTTGCTAAGGACTTTGAACATTTTCACAAGCCATACTTCGTTACCTGCCTGTAGTTCCTCTCAAGTTTCACATTCCTTTCTTTCCTGAAAAACTTACCTATTTCTATTATATGCATCAACTTTTGTTTAAGGCTGTGTTCCAGCTCTTCCGAGCTCACTGCTATTCTGGTAAAATTATTCTTAATTCCCCACAGTACTACTTTGATGGGTGATTGTTAGAGTTTGGGTTTAATGTCAAAAACGCCTAAAAGTATGAACTATAACATTTATAAGTAAAGTCAGTGACGATTTTACGAGCAGATGCTTCCGGGTCTTAGCTCCCCATTAAGGTGATGTGAGTTTTTATAAAAATTGGGATTGTTTTTGGTTGTAATAATAATTTTTTATTTGATTATTAAATCGTCCTCCTTAGAATGAAGGACGAAAAATTAAAGACAACCACCATCATTTTTTTTAAAGAATATATGTACTATTACTAAAAAATAATATTAGAAGCGCTTTCAATAAATAATATTTAATTATGAGAATAATAGCTGAATTCTGTAAGCAGTAATAGTTACTCATAGAGACATTTTGTGGTCAATTTAAATTTTGAGACACCAAATTCAGCTGTTCAGTAAGCTGTCTCACATCTCTAGTCTTAAAAAACAGTCACTAATTTGTGAGTTAGTTCTGAGCAGGTCACAAACAGAAAAAAATATTGTGTTAAAAATGGAATAAATTAAAAAAATTATAATAACCATACATATATATGTTTAAAAATAAAATTTAATTAATAAAAATAAAATTAAAAAAATAAGAATAAATGTTTACAAATGCTCTTTTCGCCAGAGTGGGCTAAACCGCTACAGCAATAAGAGTAAGGTCAAGAAATTCCTATGCAGAGTGAACTCCGGCATGACAAATATATGTCCTGTATGTGTTGTGTTCCCGGATGGAACTTTTCATCTCTTTAACTGCTCAATAGAGTGGACTCTTTCAGCAGAAATTTCATGATGGTCCAACCATATTGAAACTGCGAAATTTCGAAGAATGGTGCATTCGGTTTCACAGATCCCTTGATGTAGCTGCTATCAAAGGTTATGAAGTAATCGGGTAGTGAGTTCTTCAGTTAGGGTGACTACTGCAAATGAACTCCCACCTCAACCTTTGCTTCGAAGATATATAAGCGTTGCAGATATCAGGTGGTTGGTAAGTCGAAGCTAGTAAGCGTCTAGTCGTTGCTTCGGTACCCAGTCTTACATCTAGGGTTTGCAGCACTACGATGAGCTTACCACTTAATTCAGGGATCTAGTGAGGATATATCTTTGATCACAACATCATTCTAGTCCATTGGTGAAGGCACTTACGAGGCAACTTTTGCCGAGTCTGATTAAAGGAAGTGTCTAAGCTTTATGGAGGGCGAGTCGTTTTTTTAAGTTATTTTATTTTTATATTTTATTATTTATATTATATTTTTGGTTAAGAGAGGAAAAGGAGGAGTGCGGATCACATGTTTAATAGGGACCCTTTCAGTAATATTTATTTAATTATTTTATTTATTTAAATTATTTGTTTTATGTAGAAAGGGGGCTTCGGGGCACTTTTACACCTTGTATGGCTTCCTCATTTTCGCTGTGAAAAACCTCCCTTTGAGATTACAAAACATAAACTATATCTTCGAAATATTTCACAAGCTGGTTGCGAATTACAAGAGAGTGCAGCGCAAACGAAAGAAATAATTATAGCTTATGTCACTTAAACGGGAAGAAAATTTCTTAATACAAAATTCAATAATGTTCGTAGTACAACCCCTCAATCATTGTTAGTAAAAGCGACTGTTGTTGTTGTTGTTGTTGTTAACAGTGCTTCGCCCTGCCCAATGGGCTCGATCACTCTAAATTGTCATCAGGCTCTTCTAACGGAAGTCCGAGGAAATGCGCAGTTTCCACAGGGTTGGACCAGAGTGATGTGGGTGTTAGAAGAGTGGGTTCAACTGAACAGGAAAAGAGATGTATGGTATCATGAGGGGTCATACCACATGCAGGGCATGTATTTGGTATGTTGGGGTTCAGTCTGCATAAGTAAGAGTTTAACCTATTACAATATCCAGAGCGAAGTTGTGCTAGTATGACTCTAGTCTCCCTCGGAAGTACACGCTCCTCTTCAGCCAATTCAGGTGGTTGAGTATTAATAACGGGATTCACAGGCCGAGGGATCTGTCTACCGACTCAGTGTGGAGGTCATTTAGAGCCCGTCTATGGTTCCGCAGAACAAACGGCAAAGAGATATGATGCCGGATCTCATCGTAATGCTTACGGAGATGTCTCCTTATGTCTCTGGGGGGCGGTGCTACATCCAAAAGATGTCGGTTTGGATGACTAGGTTTGTGACAGTTCAGAAGGAACTGTCTACTCAAGAGTTCCGCGTGCTCTTGAACATAGAGCAATTTCGCCTCTTGATGGAGGTGAGACTCAGATGACATAAGCAGGCATCCCGTAGCAGTTCTGATGGCGGTGTTTTGGCAGACTTGCAATTTCCTCCAATTGGTGTCAGAGAGGTTGGGTGACCATATAGGCGCAGCATAGTCAATAACCGGCCGGCCAATAGCCTTATATGTAGCAAGCAATGTTTCTTTGTCTTTTCCCCAAGTACTGCCGGCCAGTGACTTGAGGATCTTATTGCGGCTCTGTACCTTTGAGGCTATTGCGGTGGCATGACCAGCGAAGGTGAGGCCGTTGTCAAATGTCACGCCCAAGATTTTTGGGTGGTTGACAGTAGGTAGAGGTACTCCATCTACGTGGACATTTAACTCTTGCCCCATCTGCGCATTCCATGTGGTAAACAGGGTCGCCGTAGATTTAGTCGGAGACAGGGTCAGATTACGCTCGGTGAAGAAGCTGGAAAGGTCATGGAGGTAACTGTTGATTCTTATACAGAGTTCATCAATGGAGGGACCCTTGCCCGAGGCCATTATCGTGCAGTCGTCAGCGTAGGAAACAATGGAGACTCCCTCTGGTGGCGGGGGAAGTCTCGAAATATAGAAATTAAACAAGAGGGGAGAGAGAACACCACCTTGCGGCACCCCTTGTTTTATTCTTCGTGGTCTAGATTTCTTGTTCCTAAATTTGACTGTTGCCTGTCGACCATTGAGGTAATTAGCGGTCCACCTCTTAAGGCCGGCAGGGAGCGGTGTCTCATCCAGGTCTCGGAGGAGAGTGGCGTGATTGACCGTGTCGAATGCATTTGACAGATCAAGTGCCACGAGAACCGTCCTGTTGAAACCCTTTAACTATTGACATTCCACCTTAACTTCCTTATTTGTTATTTTGTTTATAAATTTTGATGTGTTACTCGCCTTATTTCTTATTTTTCTTGCTATTTTTTTTTTTTGTTATCCATAAGTATGCTTCCAGGCAATTTTGAAACTTTCAATTGAGATATAACACTTGCTACCAATCGTTTGCCGTCGGCGTCTTGCGCTATCGCTTACATGTGTCTCTTTTGAGCCCTTTACCCAATTTTTATCCTCTTTTATAAACTTTCTTCATCTCCCCTCTATACGTTTCCCACACACACATTTGTACTTCTACCTAGTAAATATAGTCATAACTTTCACATCACTTTGGTTATACTTGCGGCGGCAGCATGTGGCATGTAGCAAAAACACTTTCTTTCTCATATCCTTCTATTGCAGCAGCGGAAATCGAAATGTGGCGTTTTAGCTCACACCATCCGCATGCCCTTCATAAGCGCTTACGTATGGCTCCTGTACGGTAGCGTGAATAAAAAACTTTTTTCTCTCTTATTTTGCTGTTGTTACTGGAGAACGATGTATGCGCGCTTTATTGTTATTTATGTGCATTTATTGTGCAATAAAAAAAATTCCAAAAGCAAAATTGTTTTCGCCAAATACCAAACAAATAATATTTTGCTATGTCATACTAAAACTTTTCTCAACTGCTCTCTACATTGTCGTTTAAAATCCGCAAAACAGGATCAAAGCTGCGCCATAAAAATCGTTCTTTATTGACTTGTTTTTTTTTCATTCCTCGCGCAAAATATTGCATATTAAAAATATTTATTTGAAAAAAAAGTTGAGTGGCACCAAAAAATGGTATTGAGCGGAAAATGTAACGGTTATTTCGACATAGATTGTAAATAATATTTTAACTTTTTAGAAGCCATTTTCAAATTTTGTAACATTGAAACGAAGTCCTCCTCTCCCTCTTCCCTACCCAATCAATCTTCATAGTCTTCTAGTTCTAGAACTCCCTACCCCGTTCCTCCTCCTCCAAATTTGGGACCTCTATACAATTGTTTAAAATAGATTGATATTAGGCATGGGACTATTCGAATAAAAAACCAATTTATTCGAAGGCTATAAAAATTCGAATATATTTACTCGAATAATTTATACCTCTATTCGAATGGTATTATTAATAATAATAGGTACTCGAATAGTTAAACAAATATCACTACAGCTTATGCACACATTTCTACCCATACATACATACACACATACAAAACGTGAATGCCTTCCCATAGGTACAACCTATGAAGGCAGTGAATTTCGCTTCCGACATCTCTCGGATTTCAATACAACTATTCGAATACCACTATTTGAATAATACTATTTGAATAAACGGATAAATTATTCGAATAAATAAATAATATAAAATAAAATAAAGCAAAATAAAATAAAATAGAATAAAATAAAATAAAATAATATAAAATAAAACAAAATAAAATGAAATAAAGTAATACAAAATAAAATAAAATAAAATGAAAACAAAATAAAATAATACAAAATAAAATAAAATGAAGTAAACTAAAAAAAAAAATAGAATTAAATTAAATTAAATTAAATAAAATAAATTTGAATAATATAAAATAAAATAAAATAAAATAAAATAAAATAAAATAAAATAAAATAAAATAAAATAAAATACAATAAAATAAAATAAAATAAATTAAAATAAAATAAAATAAAATAAAATAAAATAAAATAAAATAAAGTAAAATGAAATGAAATGAAATGAAATAAAATAAAATAGAATTAAATTAAATTAAATTAAATTAAATAAATTTTAATAACATAAAATAAAATAATACAAAATAAAATCAAATAAAATGAAATAAACTAAAATAAAGTAGAATTAAATTAAATTAAATTAAATAAATTTGAATAATATAAAGTAAAATAATGCAAAATAAAATAAAATGAAATAAACTAAAATAAAATAGAATTAAATTAAATTAAATTAAATAAATTTGAATAATATAAAATAAAATAAAATAAAATAAAAAAAACTAAATAAAATTAGAAACAAATAAAATAAAATATTATTATAATTATTTTTATTTATATTAACAGATAAAATAAAATAAAATTCAAGAAGATAAAATAAAATGAAATGAAATAGAGTGAAATAAAATAAAATAAAATAAAATAAAATAAAATAAAATAAATAAAATAAAATACAATAAAATAAAGTAAAGTAAAATAAAATAAAATAAAATAAAATAAAACAAAATAAAATTAAAAACAAATAAAATAAAATATTAAAAAATAAAATAAAATATTATAAAATAAAATAAAATATTATAAAGTAAAATAAACTAAAATTAAAAACAATGAAACTTAACAAGTCTCTATTCATTCATTGGTATTTATTCTGGTACTCTTAGAGCAAAATTTTGTTTCAATAAAATCCTTTTCTTCACTGGCTTGGTACGTCAACTGGTATTCGAAAGTCCAGAGAGGAGAGAACTCATGCATCTGCCTACAAAGCAGCAGTAAATTAATTGCCTAGTATCAATTTTCAAAGCGGAACAACCTTATGCTAACCTTGGTTCCAGGAGAAATCGAAGCTCTAGAGAATGAGACGCTTTATGATTTAGTCAGGGTGGGCTCTATACATCTATTCCTCTGCCAGGAACAAGTTTCAGCTTTCTGACTTCCGATTATGAAAGCCACGGGTTGACATTTCGTAAGTATTTTACTCAGTCGGTACTGAAAACCATCGACGGGCTTTAGACAGGCTTAATTCAAGCACGGCAGTCTAGCACTGGTTTCTTGAAGGAACGGCAAAAAATTTGCCATTGCAGATATTGGGAATATGAGACAGACGAGCCTTTTTTCGAATTTCCGTCATTTCTTGTCAAATTTTGACATGATCCTGTCGCTATGCCATCTTCAGTGTATTTCCTTATGCTGATCTGTCTCTTTCCCTTATTGTATTATATTCAAAGTTTGTGGATACTGTGGAGGTTAAGTTAAAACGGATGTACTTGTGCGTAATTTATCTAGCGTAAGAGCACTTGTTATAAAATTGTTTTTGTTTTTCAGTAGTTTTTGTCTGTTCTAAGGTTTGAGGTAAAATTTGGATAGGTAGAAAACAGTAATTTTAATATTTTGCTTTATTTTTAGATACACGTAAAAATTACCTTTATTAAAGGTAAATTCGCTTTAGACACGTTCATAAGATTAGCCTTACACTTAATATACGCCCAAAGATATCGGCCTCCCAAGGAGCACTTGTTTTAGGATAGCCATTCACATATTTCGCACTACTCGCCTTTAAATTTCTACTAAAATTTCATGACCTCAAAACAATTTATTGCCTCAACTCTGCAGTGGCGCCATCTGGCGAAAATTTTAGCCCTTTGTTATTTTTACGGTAGGAAAGTGTGTATTTTCGCAAACATAATACACTTTTTAATATAAATCAAGATTTATTACAAAGTCATAATCTTGTATTTTATCGCCACATGACTTCACTTTGTCATTGAGTTACTTTAGTTAACACGCGCATACCCACAGGTACAGTTATTATTGCAGTTAGTCATGGTTACGTTACTTTGGTTTGGTTTTTACCTTGAACCGCCAAAGGGTATTACCTGCTGACACGCTTGCTGATGACGTCAGCAACAGCAGAAACACTGCCAGTTGCATAGCTTGCACAATTTTAAGGTTGCAGCTGTGAAAGTTCAGCAGCAAAGTCAGTGCTCTGTAACACTGAAGCTTATCCGTACCAAAGTCGAGTTAATGGAGTCTTAACTTAATTTAAACTTTCAAGCTGAACAAGAAAAAAGTGACACGCAAATGTAATATGTAGCAAGTTAAACATATAGATTTGAATACAGTGACTGCTGAGCATATGTGGGACAGCTGAAATAGATGGTAATGAGTTTCAGGTGGACCCGAACAGAAGACTATCAGTAATGAGCTCATAGAACATAAGACTGATCACAAAGTCAAAAAACTTGTGCTAGGTCATAGCTCATTGGAAGGTAAATTCACTTGAAACTGATTGACATTCTGAGAGCTTTGAGCTTATATAAAGGAGAGTGAGGCGTAAAAAGCAGACTTACTTCGAGAAATCCGCAAACTGATTTCCATCTTTTTTTTTGCGCAATTTTTTCCAACAGAAGTGTTACAAGTTCAGAGTCCGAATGCAATTTCAAACTTTTGAGTGACTTGAACTTATTTGAGGTGTGTCGAAAAAAACGAGTTCTGGACCCATGTTTGGAGTGCAGTCTTCATACTTTATTTTATTATATTTTACGGACCTTCTCATCAAGGTTTCCACAGTAGCTTTCAATGATTAAATTCCCAGTAAACTCAATGCTGGACTAGCAGTGACGCTAATGAGTCGTTCAATGTGATCCAATTTTGATGCTTCAAGTAAAAAATTTATTTTATCGATTTTACAAACTAAGGTTTCGCGGTTTAATTGCAGCTAACTTATATCGATTGAAGGAATATGCGCGGTGTTTTTCTTGGTTTTAAAATAGCAGGCATCTAAGTCTTTAATCAGTTAGTTCAGTCTATTGATAAGTGATTTCAAATACAAAAGCCTAGTTTCAAGGTAATCTGTTCTTGAGAAAATGTAATCTATAATATAAATGCGCCAGTTGAGGAAAATTGTCCCACTTTATGGCCAAACTCTACATTTAAGATATTAACAATTATATATAAGTTAACACATGACTCCCACGCCATGACTTCCACTCTAAACATCACATTACTACTCTAAATCCATTCCCAAGTTAACTTGCAACATCAGCAGTTTCCGATGATTCCCATCAACTCTAACGTCATTATGCTCCCATGCCAGCTTTCAGCGCTTGCAGTCAGGTGCTTGCTGCCAATAGACTAACCAAACTCAACAACAAAAGGAACCACAACATATAAACAGCTGCGGTTCCAGTTCCCTACATATTTATGTAATTCATAGAATTAAGTACATAGAATAAAGTATATGAACTAACGCATAGGTAGCTGTTCGTTGAATTTTATGCTAAGTGACAAAATTATATTGGCGGCCGCCGTGGTGTGAAGGTAGTGTTGCCGACCTACCACACCGAAGGTCCATGGTTCGAGCCCTGGTACAGGTAACATCAAAAGTGATTTGAAAAAAAAGTTTTTCAAAACGGGGTCGCCCCTCGGCAGTGGTTTGGCAAACTCTCCGAGTGTATTTCTGCCATGACAGGCTTCTCAGCAAAAATTCGTCTTCTTTATAGATGCCGTTCGGAGTCGGCAAAAAACTGTAGCTCCCACCAATTTGTAGGGAAAATTCAAATCGGCACACCACAAATTGGAAGAGAAGCTTGGCGCAAAAATCTCTTAGGAGGTTTATGATGATATACCTGTTGTATATCGCGCCATAGAGAGAGAGACAAAATTATATTTTTAATAAAGATCAGTAAGATTCTGGCAGCCAACAAGCTCGGTGTTTATTAATTCTGGACCGGATTATTTTATTGTGTTTTATTTTATTTTATTTTACTTTACTTTATTTTATTGTATTTTATTTTATTTCACTCTATTTCATTTTATTTTATCTTCTTGAATTTTATTTTATTTTATCTGTTAATATAAATAAAAATAATTATAATAATATTTTATTTTATTTGTTTCTAATTTTATTTAGTTTTTTTTTTATTTTATTTTATTTTATTTTATTTTATTTTATATTATTCAAATTTATTTAATTTAATTCTATTTTATTTTAGTTTATTTCATTTTATTTTACATTATTTTGTATTATTTTATTTTATTTCATTTCATTTTACTTTATTTTTTTATAATATAAAAAAATTTGTTTGAAAACTACAGCAACACAAATGCCAAACATGTATTCACACTATAGAGCCGTAGTAGTGTGAGTAGACATGTAATGCATGCCTAAGTGTTACTCGTGTGGTCGGCTCTCACTGTGAGTGCGAAGAGTTGGTAGTGGACCAATGAAAAACAAGTATTAGGACTGTAGAGCCTCTGTTGTGTGAGGAAACGTGTCATGCATTTTTGATTTAGTCGTTGTTATTGCACTGATCACTGGCTACGATGCCCAGTGTCAGCGGATCTTCTGAGAGCACGAAGAGCTGCTTTGTTGGATATTTTAAACAAGCAATATAAAAAAAAATATGAGCAAATATGTAAACGTCATTGAAAATGAAACTAAATTTATTAAAGGAAAGGAATAAAAAAAAGCAGTAAAACAAAAAAAAAAATTGGGACTGTAAAGAGAAGAAGAAATCGAAGAAAATGAAAAAATATTATAGGAAAGGAGCAGCAGAAAAAGGAACTGAAAATAAGCTACATAAAGGAAGAGCAAATTATTAAAATAAAACAAGTAAGGAAAGGGTGCTTCGAATGTGCCGAAGACTTTATACCTTTTTATGAATACGCATCACGCTTTTAAGTATCCGATCCTTACTCACAATTGGTACAAATTCTGCAAAACTGTTAATTTAAAAATATATAGCCTAAATCCCATTTATCGGAAAAATCGATTGTACGGGAGCTGTATGTTATGTATGTCCGATCTGGGTGATTTTCACTACACACATTACATATGTAATATGCACCAAAACTGCTAAATTTTACTTTCCTAGCTTTTTAATTGCAATAGTTATATGCCAAAACCCGTTTATCGGATGGACAGACGGACGGACGGACAGAAAGACTTAGCTAAATGAACTCAGCTCATTGCCCTTCTTCTTCTCATACCTTCAAACATCGGACCAAAGTTATAATACCATTTTATGTTCATGAAAGGTATAGTAAATTTTGTGGTTGAATTTCAACCGCTGGGCAATCGCTAGTAATAATAAGTTTGCATACTTCTGTGTTTGGTAAAAATAATTCTTGAATTGGTGTGGGAGTAAGATTGGCCTTAATCTTTTCTTATAAATTACTCTATCCCTTCCAACAACTTATTTCCTATTTAGCTGCCTCTACTGCTCTTGCTACCAATACATGAAACTATTTATAAACATATTGCTTTAATTAATTATATTTTAACAATCGACTTTAAAAAACACAACTATATTCTTCTGCGGCTACTTTAAAATTTGAATAAGGGTAATGGGCCTTGTAGTTTTCTTGTTTTGCTCTTTCGAAAATTAGAGCTTTAATTTAATTTTACTTTTATGTATAGCAGAATTTTAAAAGTCTTCTTCAATTTCTCCTGTTCACTTTACCGTTTTTTTTTCAGCGACTCTTATAAAAGTTTCAACTATAGTCTCTAGAAAAACGTGGTTTTGCAACAACTTTTATGGTAGAGAAAATATTGGAAAAAAGTTTTAGTACCGTCATAAAATATCAAAAAAGAAAAAATCTTTTCTGCCTGCAAGTATGCCACTGTTTAGAACTGACTGTCTAGCCCAGTCAGAATAAGTCAGGCGGTTTATCTTTATATTACTAAATGTTGCCTAATTTTTGGAGCATCAATAATATTTGGACAATCAAGTTTGGCGAAGGCGATTTGCGCATGTCAGGCAAAAAAACTGCGGGGGGAGACATATTTTTTGAAATCTTTTCAATCTTGATATATTTCATTTGGGTTTCAGTACTTTTGGGAAGTGAATATCTGAAGATTGTTTGCATTGTGTAGACTTTTGAAGTTTTGGAAAAATTGTTCTCTAGACAAAAAAAAAACATGGATTCAGAGTTGTAAAGCAAAAATGAGATAACTCTAATGTGATTAGAGTATCTCCAGAATGCACTAAGCATAATAATTTGAAAGTACCTGTGCCACAGAGCCTTTCTCGACACTCATCAAAGTTGCCATATAATATAGTTTGTTGTTGATATTTAATAGTAAAGGACAACCTAAGTGGCAACACTTTAGTAGGAAAACTTGAAATAAACCATATTATGAAAGTAAAAAAGCTCATCAAGATGGGTCAAGTCGTTTTCGAGACAAAAACGCATACACAAAAAAATAAATTTAAAAGAATTAAGCGACAGCCATAGGCAATAAAGGTACTTAGAAATTTTTTTTGTCGAACTGCGACGAAAAATTAACTTCGTTTGATCATATCAGCATGTCTCATTCCATTGAAAAAAAAAAATAAAATAATAATAATAGATAAGTGGCAACCCTATGGAAAACTCCCAAGTAGCAACGCTTAAGTAAAAACAATTTAAATGTAGAATATTACCTGTATCCAAAAGCCATAAAAATATGTCAAGTTGTTTTGATGAAAAGGGCGGATATGCAAAAAAATAAACAAAATTTTATTAGGTGGCAACTCTAGATCTTAAGTCTATCTAAAAATATTTTAGTTGAAATGCGAACTAAAGTACCTTTCGTTTGGTACCCATATTGACATAACTTACCCAATTTTAACAAAATTTAAAGTAGGTGGCAACTTTGTAGAAACATCCTCAGTTGTAAAATAAATAATATTTGGCTTAAAACAATAACAATCCATAAATCGGCTTGCTGTAAGCACACCCTGTAATTTTCTATGAATGTGTAAAAATATGCTAAATTCTGGAATTTTTCACTTTCAGCTTCTGCTGCTGCTTGCTTTTTCACTTTTCTGACAGTTTCGTGGGACGATGGGGAAAAACTTTTGCGCTAGCTATTCATGCAAATCTTACTTACAACGCATACACACACACGCGCACGCCTAACAGTGGTAGCAACGCAATCTTCTTGGGGGACTTAACTGCGCTCAACACTGCCAACTGGGCTTGAAGCATATACACCTGTGTGCCACATGGAAGGCAACTAACCAAAATGAGCGAGCTAGTTTTCAGCAAAAATATAAGGAGTAAAACAAGCAAATTCATGTTAACTATGTATACACTTTGGGTTGTTTGAATGTATGTGTTAGTGCAAATTTCTAAGCACCTGCACTTGCATGTCACAAAGGATTTCTTTACAAAGTTTCCAACTGCTGACTGTTGGTCAAGAAGAAGTGCACTCAACTGTTGTGCAGCAAGCTGCTAAATGCCATTGCCAATTGGGAACTTAAATTAGTTATTTGAATGGTTCTATGATGAGTTAACTATACATATGGATATATGGAGTATGAGGTAGGAGGAGTTTAAGTATATTTTTGTTGTTGGGATGGTGAATATCCGCACAGATCTTGACGAGAGTCTGAAGAGAGTTTTGAAAAGATATATTTCAATATATTTATGAAAATAATTATCGTATTGGAGCTGTAGCTTTTTGTTTATTTTCGAGCGAATTCACAGGGATGTGCGTGAATATTAGGGTGTGCCTTGAAGTGAAGCTTTGTGTTGAACACGTGTTGTGCTTAATTTCTTCAGGCGCAAAATGGCCAGACCTGTTAAATAATGATTTACGGTTTGATTAATTATCCACTGAATGATTGATTACCATTACTTAAAATTTTTAACGATTATTTTCTAATTAATCAAAAAAGTCATGACTTTTTACTATTAAAAAAAATAAAAAATAATAAAAAAAAACTTGACGTCATCAACGTCACATTTCATGTGTTGCTAAATATTACAGTATGAACACTCATCCTTGCAAACCAGTAAGCCAATATAATATGAGATATAAAGGCTTCCGAAAGCGGAATTTGCCTTAAGGCAAAAGATGAAGTCAGTGGGACTAGTCACGTGAGCTGCACCCTAAGCAATTTATAGTAAGCAACTCCCTTATGCAAGTTTCAATCCTTAAACGTTTTAGATGTATGTATGCTCAATCACAGAAAAAAACAAAAAAGCCACTACCGGCCAGAGTAACAAAACCCATCTTCCTCCTTTTTCAAACATATATTAAATATTCAATGCTAGATATTTTAACTTTTCACATTTTTCATTTTCTATAAAAAACGTTGTGCAACATTTCTTTAAAGCATCCGTACTTTATTATCTGCTTCCCTCGATAAACTATTAAAATCGAACGTGCTCTTGCTTAAATCTCTTAAAACAGATTTCAACCTTTCAGCTTAATTTATGGCAAATTTTATTGAAAATATTTAATACTTGCTTGTGAGTTGCAAGCGAACTAAACATATGTTTGTGCTACAGTAAATAATGCACACCTTCGTAGCAGTATAACTAGTGGCTTGACTATAGGGGTGTTGGTGCACCAGGGCGTATGAGCAACCAATCTTTTTGTGCCACAAAACACATGCAAATTATTATGTAGAATTGAGGTAAATTTTTTTTATATTTCGCACGCTTTCAAGTAAATGTGGTACAAGTGAAATCTATTTACCACATTGTTCGACTTATAGGTAAAGTACTATAGAAGCATGTGCGGAGATGTAGGGATATGTACGCGTACAATATTACACATATACGGATGTATGAGTGAGTGTATTTACCATGCTAAAATTGCGATTAGTCTAGGATGCATCGGGGATGAGTCGCAAAGGAGGATGCGACTAATGCCAGTTCTAATCACTTTGTATGGATTGAACTGTACTTATTGGTCTGAGCATGTCCTATGAAGAGACCAATTGTAACCATACGAAAGGACTAATCCACTTTCTACCCAAATGGGTACTTTTAACGCCTATGGGTATGCTACAGAAACCGAAATTGCCTTATACCCCTATGAGTAGGCTCCACAAATAAAAATTTATTTAAGTATTTTGAATTATAGCCAACTGTAGACTAAAGGGATTAATCGCGGCTCGATCTCTTCACAGATAAGTCAAACGATTTTTTGCAGGGTAGGTTTACGGGCTGGCAGTTGAATACTAAATCGAAATAAAATCATAAATTTGTAGCAATGATCTCAATAAATAATTATCCTCAGATCAGTTTGATTGTATACCCAATAGTACTACAGCAGACTGATAATATAACTTTATTTGCTTTATGATAATTGAAAAGGTTTTACGAAATTGTCATAAGTAAACAATGGCTCACAGTGAAAATAGTCCAAATGCTTTTTCTAATGTATTACGAAAATTTCTTCAGCAAAACTTCGTTTGTTACTTTCTTATAAAAATATAGATAGTTCTTCCCTAAAAATCTTTTAAAACTTATTTGAAAATTGTATTTCTTAGAACACAGCTTTATGGCCTGTTAAGTGCTACTCTTACAGGGTGCAAGTCTCAGGCCTCTTAAACAATTATTTTGATCTTAAGCTATTTTTTCTACATGGTGTTGGGTATTTTGTTTCAAATAAATTGAATAATTATGACAAGCTCATATGGAGGACAATACCAAACACCATGTAGAAAAATATTGACAAATATCAAAAAAAAATTTAAGAGCCATTAATTAAATTATTAAGCCATTGTAGATGCGTCTTCGCATGTGAAACCATAAGATTTGAAAAAAATTTTATGAAGAGTTTACTTTTATCATAAAACAAAGTTCTGCCCAAGCAAAAATAAGAAATTTGTTTTTTTCAAAAGCTATGCAAATTAAAAATTTCACTTTTTTCCTGTTTTAAAAAGTTTATTTTCTTAATATTAAGGAAACTATTGTAGTTAAATAAATAAACTTTGACACTTTCTAAGGTAATAAGAGGTATAAAAAAATGTTTTGAAAAAACGGCGGCTTTGGTGCAGACACCTGGGTTCGTATCCCAGTGTCCGAGAAGGGGTCTGATGAGAAGTTGGGCACTTCAAAACATGTCATCCCATACCATCGCTGTGCATATCGTTGTAATTTTACCTCTAATATCAATTAACAAAAAAAATTCTAATGTTAGAAAACTTTCGAAAAGATTATAGTTCGCCATAAAATCTAATTTTTTGTATTATACCTGTGCTATATTTAAAGATATCCGAAATTTTCAGGAGACTGTTTCCTGTTTTTGCAAAAAATATAAATTTTCGGAATTTTTTTTATTAATTTTTTTAACTTTCTCAATTTTGATGACTGAACTTTTTTTGGTGCTACTGGAATCTAACAACAAAAATGTTAAATAAACCATGATGTGGAAGCGATTATGAAACTCTCACAGTTCCGGCCCTTGTCACAGTCACACTCACGGTCACTATCACGGTTAACGTAACTGTCCTTATCACTGACACTGTCACATTTCCTTTCATAGCCAGCAGTAGGGTTACCGTGCAGGCCAATCTCTGAGTTACCGCCACTGTAAAAGCCACAGGCAGTAGTACTGTCGCCATCACGATACCTTCCATTGTCACGTATACCAGAATGTTCACAACTACGTCCACTGTCAGAGTTAGGCTCAGTTTCTCCGTTAAGTTCACTTTTACGTTTCCGGTCACTATCCTGGATAAATTCGGTAAACGTTGATAAAAACTAACAGCAAAAAATCTTAGATCCGCTATAGTAATTATCACGAAACCACAAGTTTTACTAGAACGATGAAAACCTATAAAAATATTGCATTTTTAACTGCATCAGTCCCCAGAATTTATTTATTTATTAATTTTTTTCTTACGTCAATGGAAAAAAACCTTACTGACTATATCAACAAATTTCGCTTAAGGCTAATTAAACATTAGATTAACTAGCAATTCAATTGTCTCGCTACGCAGACCTAATAAAGTGGGACCTTGCCGTTGCAAAATCAAGATCAAGTATCCTAAAGATTCGATTAAGCTCAGTGAGCCCTCGTATAAGTGGTGCGAAGCTGAAATAATTCGATCTCAGAATACCAATATGAAAAGTGTTTAGAGCGCAGAGCTCTATTGGGAATATTGAAATATATCTGTCCAAGAAGAGCTGAACAATCAATGGCTCCGGAAATTATGTCAAAGATAAATATTTAATTTTGAACAACTCACCTAATTTCAAGCGGCAGAACATCAATTAGCATACACCTGGCATTATATGGTGGCAAGGGACTATTCAAGTTGAGAGGTTGAAGAGCAAATCGTATGAGTTTACGTTGAACTCTTTCAATTCTCAAAGAGTGTGAATTGTACATGGGGCTTCATATGACTGAGGCACACTCTTATTTGGATCGTATTAAGGAATTATAAAATATTTTTGTAGTTTAAGGGTGCTTAAAGTCCTTCGCATAGTGTTGTAGGAAAGCCAAGTTAGCATATGCTTTTGCTGTAAGATAATTAATATTTATAACAAAGGTAAAGTTAGAGTCAAAAATTACTGCTAGATCACTGAATTCCATAACCGATGCAAGCGCTGCATTCGAAAGCAAGTATGAAGACGGGAACACATTCACGGACTTGGAGATCTTTATTGACACCACTTACTACTATTAAGGCTCAATTTATTTTAAAGGGTCTTCCTGCAGAAGGAGTATGTCCCATGTAGAAGAGATTCTGCTAAACAGCTTTAAATCATCTGCATAAAGTAAATTGTTTGAATGCTTTAGGTACAAGTGAACATAATTAATAAAAATTATAAATAAGTGGGGTCCAAGAACGCTACCTTGTGACACACCCGAAGTTGCGAAAAACTTGTATGATTTCACACTCTCAATTTGAACAAATGAAACTCTATTCGTGAGGTGCGACTTGAGCCATAACAAAAAGACGGAGCGGAAACTTATATTTTCCAATTTCTTTGGCCAGTTTCGACAGAAATGTTTGGTGTGATGCTGTGTCAAACGCTTTGGAGAAATCCGTATATATAGTGTCAACTTGCCATCCATCTTTAAATGCAGATACGCAGAACTGAGAAAACAGAGCAAAGATTAGTGACAGTCGAACGCCGACTAACAAAACCATGCTGATATGGATTAGTTAACGCTTTAATGGCAAAAACTAGCTTGTCTTTGATTACTTTCTCAAAAAGCTTGGAACAAGTCGACAATTTAGAAATTGGCTTTCTTTGGCCAGACTTGAATATTGGAGTAATAGAAGCCAACTTTCAATGATCAATAAAAATTCCAGTAGATAGCGAAACATGGAATAAATGACATAATGGAACACAAAGTGAATCACTACATTTTTTGAATAAAATTGAAGACAATCCATCAATATCCTTTTTCGATAAGGATCGTAAGGATGATATTATATTGATAATATCTATTTCGGAGAGAGACAACGACACAAAATCTAAGGATAAAGGTGCACCGATACCAAGCCTGTTAACAGTAGAATCAGGGTCAACAACAAAGTTAGATTTGAAAAAAAAAAAGCAAAGAGTTTTTGCGGAATTTAGTTAGCTATTTGAGGAAATTCCATTATTTTACACAGATTGGAATATTACTAGAACCTTTTCCTGAACGGACAAAGATTTAGGATTTTCTTTTCAATCATGCTCGCAACGCGAAATGTATTTATTGTATATTGAGTACATCGAACTGTCTCATATTATATAAGTATCTATTTCTTGACGCGATAACATTAGTTGCTTTGGACATTTTAAAATATCTTTTCCTTTAGGTTATCAACTTTCTCATTGAAATCTACCAGTTTTTACTTAACTCATTATTGTGCCCAGTGCAATCGTAGATACAGGTTTGTATAAAAATCTTCCAGTTGGTGTAGTTTCCGTTTTACTCGAATTTAGGCTTTCTTGTTCATTTCAGTTGGAGATATTTCAATAACTTGTTTATATGTTGAATGTTTATTATTGTGTATCTGTGTCAGCGTTCATTATGTATTTCCAAGTCAACACTGCGCTGTTGCATTGCTCAATCAACTATTTCCATTAATATGGACGTGAGCTGTTATATAAGAGGACATATATATTTCGTAATAAAACTACATTGCTCGGAAAAGTTCGATATTTTTGACACGCAAATGCGCGAATACAGCGATGCATGTTAAAGGTGGCTCAGCGCTGCGACATTTGCAACATATCCGGTAGCAGGTAAAACAAGTCGTATGAAAGTATGAGTATCGAAAGTAAGTGTTTATGTGTGTGTGTGTGTGCCATAAAACAAAAACAAAAAAGTTATAAAAAATGTTTAATTCTGAAATGAAACTTCAACATGCCGCATTGTCACATTTTACACAGTTTCATTAATGTACCGCACATCGATGACCTCCTACAAACGTTCAAAACTGATGCTACAGCATTGCGTCTCCTGGTGCATTAGTATGTGTGTACAGTTATGGCTGATGTTCAACATATCCCGTCAGAGATGGGTTAATATGTTGCAATGTCGATTTTGTAGCCGTCCATTTTGTCATGTTAAAGTCAGATATATGTATATGAATGTATGCAGTTTTTCTCTCATTTGACAGCAGTTTCGATATCTATGCATGTATTCAACCCAGCAAACCATAAGGGCCTTACAAGAACTATAAATCTTCATTGAGAAGCGCCTTTGCTTTAAAAATTAACAATTTTGGTAGGTTTAATTTGGAGTACAGCAGAAATACGTTTGCTTGTAAAAAAAAATATATATAATTCAAGTTAGAAAGTATGAATCATATATGACTCATATTATATAGCACCCAGTTGGGATTTATGGGCTCATTTATGACTCATTAATGTGATATTTTAGTCTTATTTGCATTTGTGGACAGATTTCGCAGTATTACTAAGGGATACATTACTTGGCTTTTATTAAACAGTTTTAATACGCCATTGACAGAAATTAATATCAATCCTACCAACATTTATTACTTTGAAACTGAGAAATATTGGTCTTTTCTTAACTAAGAAATAAGTTAATATAGTGAGTATGAATCATATATGACTCATATCATATATCACTCCGCTGGGATTTATGACTCATTTATGTGATATTTTAGTCTTATTTGAATTTGTGGTCAGAGTTCGTAGTATTTTCATACCTAGAGTTAAATTACTTGGCTTATATTAAATAGTTTTAATACGTCATTACTATTTATAAGGTTCAGTACTATGTTACAATTAATCCCCTTTTATTTCTGGACTTTCACTGTACTTCATTTTTAAGATTGCACATCTCAGATTGACAAACAATTTAAATAACATTTCTTGCTTCCCAGATCCGTAAGGAAAAAATTTACATACAAATTTAACCTATTTTCATAACTAATATTTTTTGAAGTCATATATGAGTCATTGAGAGAAAAGAAAATTATTCCTGCCAACATTTTTTACTTTGAATTAAGTAGGAAACTGAGAAATATTGGTATTTTTTTTAACTAACAAAAAATGCCGCTCCATATATTATATGAGCCGAAATTATGGACGCCCTCTAAAGATGAGGTGAAACTTGTTTTGTTCGAAAGCAAATTTGTAAGACGAACATCAAAGAAAATTTAATGATTGTACGAACTTTACACAGATATGAAAAGCTTGCTGCGAATGAGAGGCCAATCTACTCGGTGCCATCGCTATTTGCTCTTACGTTGTTCCTATATAAAACCCCACATTAAGTTGAGCTGTATGATGAATTGGTCTCTTTTGGTGTTGCCACAGTTAAGAAACAATGGATGGAGGGCTTAAGTGAAGGACTTTTTTGAGGAGTGTGTATATTTGGATCCAGTTATCGCTTATTACACCCTTTTTGAATCACATTTGTGTCGTTTCTGGGTCTGCTGCTGAAACTTTCGCGGGGGTTCTTGTATTATAGGTGACTATTTTTTACTTCATTTTGGTTTGGACGTTGTTTGTTTCGCCTCATACGATATTTATTTGACTAATTTAATAGAGCATTTTATGACTCATATCATGCGTCATATTGGAGTCTTTTTGTTTCCTATTCAAAAAGTTTCTGAAGTCTGTTTGTTTAATATTTTAAAATTTTTTGGAGGCATTTTTACATGACTACTTACTTTTGAGTCATATAAAATTATTTTTTCAATATGTTTACGTTTTTTTTTAAGTGTGAAACTCTTTCTGTTCCTACGCATTCTGAAGACCTTTTCTGAGCTTGAATTATAATATGTTTCAAACTAATATAACACTTTTTACATCTGAGTAATTTTGACTTATATGGAAAGTATTCTTGCATCTATCATATTGTGTTATTAGAATCTGGAGTCATAGTGAAATGGTATTTGACAAATAATGTAGTAGCTTTTACTATCTTAAAAGGGGCCCAATATCAGCCTCTCTTTCCAACCTTAATTTCGGCGCACTCATATTTACGTTAACCTGGATACAACGACCACATATATGCGTATAAGCAAGAGATCGTAACATCTACATATGAAGTGGCATCCATCCGAGTACATGTTGGTTATACACACACTTTGGCTATACGAATGATGCATTCAATTTATGGTTTATGTGATGAGTATGAGCTACCAACAAAAACAGAAATAAAAAAGAAAGAAAAGGACAAGCCTCAAAAGTTCAGAAAAACTAACAAAAACTAATTGTGACAGGCGATCGCTGACACCAACAAAATGTGCCACACCAACAAGAGAAATGACGGTTATGCCCAATTTTAGTAATATATAAAAAATTTAATCACGGGAGCAGTGTCCTTTTCTGAACATTTAAGTAAGAAAAATTAGCAAAAATTTTAGTTTACAAATGGCAGGTATACTTTTAGAAGATATTATATGAAAAGTGCATACTTTAACGCGCCTCATATTATTTTATCTTACTTTGGCAGTGCAGAGATACGGTGGTGACTGCTATAACCTGTGGTCTAAAATATTTTCCAGTGTCAACTATACGAAAACAATCGAAATACTTATTAGAAGCAATTTTCTTGCTTTTCTGGCCATATAAAATTGGTTTAACTAATTGTTGCGTGCTTTTATTCGCAAGTAGTATTATTGGTTTTTGTATTTTTATTCTTTCAATTTGGCGCCAATACATTTTGAACCCAACTTATTCTGCTGATAGCATAAAAGCTACACTGTGCAACACACAGCATTTGTATACTTGAATCACAAACAACTATGGAATTCTTACCCTGCAAAAACTCGTGTGACTAATCTCTAAAGAGAGCAATCCGCGACTAATCCCTTTAGTCTACAGGTGGATATAATTCAATATACGAAGGTAAATTTTTATTCGCGTAGCATACTCATAGGTGTGTAAATCAATTTCAGATTTCAAGCATACTTACAGGAGTTAAAAGTATCTGTTTGGGTAGAAAGTGATTTATTCCTTTCGTACCGGTTTGGGTATAAATGGTTACAATTGGTCTCTCCATAAGACATGCTCAAACAAATATGAACAGTTTAACCCATAAAGGGTGATCAGAACTGGTATTAGGGTTCGAACTTAGTCCTATTCTCCTTTGCGACGCATTTCGGATGCATCCTGGAATAATCGTATTTTTTACAGGGTATGTATAATTACATTCAGGCTTATGTACACATATCCTTGTGTTAATATTAATCGTTCAGTTACACAACTCGCTAAGGTGCTCTGATCCTAGCTGACTTGTCGGGTCGTCAATGGCATGACATAACACAGAGTCATGTAGATAAATATCCCTAGGTACATAAGCATAGTCATAGTATGCATACACATACAAACGTATGTACTCACACCACATATATCTAGACGTCCGTAAAAGTGTCATATAAATGCACGAGTTGGTCATTATCAGTCGTATGACCCATAGCTAGAGGTCATCATTAATTACAAACAATCAACGTAAGAAAAACAACAATAATGACACAAGTATGTGTATACCAGCAGCAACAGCAGGTGGCGAGTGGAAAATGTTAAAAAAGTTAAGACAAAAAAAAACCAAAAAAAAAAAACATATTAAAAGAGAAAGGGGTAAAGAGAGGATGGGAGCGAAGAGCAATAACTATCAGGTGAAGGATGAGTGAGTAAGCGAGTGAACTGAAATAAAGCGTAAATCGAGGCGAAGAAATGGTAGTTATGCGCATTGGTACGTCGATGATATGTACATCTGTTTTGAAACAAGCTTAGGGTTGCCAGAGTTTGAAAAATGTTCAATATATAGACTCTACGTATAATAAAGTTATAATAGGCTAAGAGTTGTAGGTTAAAAAATTTAAATAAAAATATGCATACATGTCATCGTCAGTTGAGTAACAGACGCCAAAATAATAGTTTATAGATATTTTGTCAGTCCATCTGTGTGATTGTACGCGCATCATTTAAAACCTGCTGCTGGGGATTGCATAACATTTTTGCAGAATTATTGTAAGACATCTAACTTAAAGTTTAGCAGCCTTCTTACCACAGAAAATTATTTTTTAAACACAGAATACAGTGGCGGAAATATAACGTTTTTTCAACAGATTTTTAAAATAAAACTAGCCAATATCGCCTGCTTTATATTTCGCAACTAAATGAATATTCAAAATTAAAAATAATAGGGAGGGAAGAAAATTAATTTAATTATGAATACTACGAATATGAGTATGAACATGAACACGAGTATGAATATGAATATGAATATAATTATGAATGTAATTATAAATATGAATATGAATCTAATATATATAAGAATACAAATATATAAATATGTATATGAATATGATTATGAATATGAGTATGAATATGAATATGATTATGAATATGAATATAAATATGAATATGATTATAAATATGAATATGAATATGAACATGAATATGAATATCAATATGAATATAAGTATGAATATGATTATTAATATGAACATGAATATGATTATGAATATGAATATGAATATGAATATGAATATGAATATGAATATGAATATGAATATGATTATGAATATGAATGTGAATATGAATATGATTATGAATATGAATATGATTATGAATATGAATATGAATATGATTATGAATATGAGTATGAATATGAATTGAATATGATCATGAATATGAATATGAATATGAATATGAATATGAATATGAATATGAATATGAATATGAATATGAATATGAATATGAACATGAATATGAAAGTGAATATGAATATAAATATGAGGATGAATATGAATATGGATATGAATATGAATATGATACGGGTATGAATATGCATATGAATATGAATATAAATACGAATATGAATACAAATTTGAATATGAATATGAACACAAATTTGAATATACATATGGATATAAATATGAATATGGATATGAATATGAATATGAATACGAGTATGAATATGAATATGATATGGGTATGAATATGCATATAAATATGAATATGAATATGATTATGATTATGATTATGATTGTGAATATGAATATGAATATGATTATGATTATGATTATGATTGTGAATATGAATATGAATATGAATATGAATATGAATATGATTATGAATATGAGTATGAATATGAATATGATTATGATTATGAATATGAATATGAACATGAATATGAATGTGAATATGAATAAAAATATGAGTATGAATATGAATATGAACATGAATATGAATGTGAATATGAATAAAAATATGAGTATGAATATGAATATATATATGAAAATGAATATGGATATTAATTTCTATATGAGTATGAATATAATTATGAATATGGTCATGGCTATGAACATGAAAATTTTTCGAAGAATCAATACTAATATGAATATATTTTTTAATAAATATAAAAATTATTAAGAGTAGCAGTCAAATATGAATGAAAGATTTTAATGTATGGCAACTCTTTATTACTCATTGCTTAAAATATTTAATTTCGCTGACGTTGATATTTTTGATGGTTCCGTGGTTTGGTTTTATTAGTTGATAAAAGAAGAGCACGCAAAAAATTATAAAGAAAGCTAAAATAATTTTTATATATATAAGACATTAGGGTGGGCCAACAAATTTCAAAAGGCATACGTCCACAGCTTAAACAAAGATGAATTCTTAGTAAACCTGACTAAAGAAACTACACTTCTAGCTCCCATCGAGTAATTTAAAATCGACATCGCACGGCGAAAGAATGTAAGTAAAGCAGGCTCTCGGTGGGTGAACAGTTTTATTGTTAGTACACTATCTCTTATCATAATTTCCTTATATTAAGGAATATTAAATTTTTTCTCTCAATTACTTAACCCTTCCTAATGTACCTTTTGTGAAAAAATTATTCATTCCAGCATCACAATTATAAGCATATAATCCTATTATAGCATAACCATTACAATAACAATGATCCACATTCAAACGGAAAATTTTTTTGGAGTAATTTTTTCAAAATTGTAACACTTTGCTATTTTTTCTGTTTCTTTTTTTATTTTTATACAGCAGAGTTATTAAATATCATTTTATGCGCAAACTAATTGAAGATAGAGTTTCTTCATTATGGCTAGAACAGCGCGGGGTAAACAGAAGGAAAAATAAATGGAATGGCAGGAAATGTGTTAAGTCAACCGTTATATGTAACTTCGTGTAAAGGTGTAGAAGAGAATGAAGAAAACAATTTACGAGTTAATGAGTGAAATTAAAATGAGATTGTTGATGCGGTGAATTACATATCTACAAATAGTAAGCTTCGAATTACAGCAGACTCAGAATTGAGACGTTTTAATGATTTACATAACATAACTTTAATTTAAATACTTTTTTTGTAGAAAACTAATTTTTAAGTCTCATAAATCGTTGTTCTTAAGATCTTTATAAATTTAAAATATTTTGCCAAAATAAAAAAAAATTTATTAGAAAATTGATAATTAATTTTTCAGCTCATGAAATTCTAGTATAACAATACACAAATTTTAGTCATATTTATTAAAAATAGAATAGGCTAATAAAAGACAATTTAAGTGGAAATGCCATTTTAAAATATTTTTTTAAACAATCTTAAATTTTGTGAATATAAGGGTTATGGTTTATCAGACGCATTGATTTCTTACGTATTAAGACAATCTATAAAACATCTTTCAGAAATACTACCGTGGAAAAAACATTTAAATCGCTAAAGTATTTATTTAGTGATGAGCGCACAAACATACAGACAGACAAATAAAAGTTCTAAATGTCAGTGTCATCACTATCGTGATAATAAGGGGAAAGAGGGATGACTATTCAAGAAGAGTGAGAAGAGACCAAATGCTGGAATCGTGCAAAGCTTGAAATTTAGGCTTAAACGAATAGTGACGAAATGTTTCCCGTCAAGGCAGAATTTGTAAAAATACTGGTGACCTGGCACCCTGCCTTCAAATAAACACTACAAGTACCAAATTAAGATGTATTTGAGCATATCTAATTGATAACCCTTTTTACCTTTTAGAATCAGAGTTAACAATACCGTGTTTCTGGCTTTAGCTTTTCTCCAACAGTAACTAGTTTTTAGTAAGAAATTTCCAGTCCCGAAAATCCAGTGACTTTTTTATTACAATCTCGTAATTTTCGGCACCCGGGATGGACCTGCCTAGTATGTACATAGTTAAATAACATATTGACATGCCAGGCACGGCAGGACAACATTGTAAAGTACATTGACTTAAAATGCTTAATTCACAAATTGATAGGCTGCTACATTTGAGCAGACACAGCAGCGTCGAAATAAATACCACTCATGCCGAGTAAATAAAATAACGAGAATACATAAACACATATGTACATAGCTATATAAAATATAGTTTGTGTTGCCTTTTAGCTATGCTATGTCAGTGCTGTGAAAGCTTTACATTTTAAATTGCAGTTTACTTAATCAAAAATCAAAATGGGAATAGGCAAAAACGGTCAATGAAAAAAAACAAATCTAAAACAAAATGCAGAAAAAAAACCAGAAAAAGTATAACAACAGGAAAATGAAAAACATTGAGCCAAAGCACACACAGACTCTTATAAAAATTCATCTCTAAACGTACGAATTCACATTCGCTTTTAAATATTTCTAAATCATTTTTAACTTAACATGACCAACCCAACAGACTCAACTTAATTTAAACTCGATTTGGTCTGCCTCAGAACAACTTGGTTCTATTGGCTCCCCAACTCAGCACAAACGAACGTACATACAAAGCTTTTGCAGTAATAATGGCATAGCAGCAGTGCAGCTAGAGCTGTATGAGCGCTAGTATTGCTTGGAAAGCTTCAAAACTCAGAGGTGCTGCTTTGAAGCAGTTTTAGAAACAGAATGTAAGTATGTATTAGCGGGAAACTAATACATCCATTTACTTTTTCACACACATACGCAAACATAAAAATGTTTTTACAACGGATAAGTTCGTAAACTGTTGTATATTACAATTACGCCTGACCTCTACTAAATGCAAAATAAATAACATAATAACCCACAACTGAAAACTTTTTTGTAATTATTCACTTAAGTTATCGGAAAGGCATGATAACTGGAACCTTTAATTATCACAATCTAATGGCATAGACTTCGTAAGCGCAGAAACGAGTGTTCCCACGGGATGAAAAACCTGCCCAGTTAAGACACCAGTTAACACGTTTTAATTTACAAATGATTCCCTAGCCCCTGGAAATGTGATGACCTACTTTATTGCTGAATCTTGCTCATTTCGTACTTAAGTAAGCACACATCTCTTGTTTGTAGGTTTTAGACAAGCTTTTTGTTCTGTAAGAAATTAAACCCACAAATTCTTTTCTCTTCTTTTCCTCTTTTTATCCTAACCCCATCCCTATCCCTATCCCTCTCCCTCTCCCTATCCCTATCCCTATCCCTATCCCTATCCCTATCCCTATCCCTATCCCTATCCCTATCCCTATCCCTATCCCTATCCCTATCCCTATCCCTATCCCTATCCCTATCCCTATCCCTATCCCTATCCCTATCCCTATCCCTATCCCTATCCCTATCCCTATCCCTATCCCTATCCCTATCCCTATCCCTATCCCTATCCCTATCCCGATCACTATCCCTATCCCTATCCCTATCCCTATCCCTATCCCTATCCCTATCCCTATCCCTATCCCTATCCCTATCCCTATCCCTATCCCTATCCCTATCCCTATCCCTATCCCTATCCCTATCCCTATCCCTATCCCTATCCCTATCCCTATCTCTATCCCTATCCCTATCCCTATCCCTATCCCTATCCCTATCCCTATCCCTATCCCTATCCCTATCCCTATCCCTATCCCTATCCCTATCCCTATCCCTATCCCTATCCCTATCCCTATCCCTATCCCTATCCCTATCCCTATCCCTATCCCTATCCCTATCCCTATCTCTATCCCTATCCCTATCCCTATCCCTATCCCTATCCCTATCCCTATCCCTATCCCTATCCCTATCCCTATCCCTATCCCTATCCCTATCCCTATCCCTATCCCTATCCCTATCCCTATCCCTATCCCTATCCCTATCCCTATCCCTATCCCTATCCCTATCCCTATCCCTATCCCTATCCCTATCCCTATCCTTATCCCTATCCCTATCCCTATCCCTATCTCTAGCAACTAGGGTTCAGAAACCCGTTATTCCACTGCCTTTATTTTTGTTTTAGCATCAAATGGACATCGATTTTTCTAGCTAACCGAAAGGGGGTTTCCATAGCTCAGTACTTAGAGTAAGTAAGATAGATCTCGATATTAGTCTAAGTTATCTATCATCCCTCTTTGTGTTGTAAGCACTTCAGTGATCCCATCCTACACTTGGTCATTCAGCGCAACCTAATAGTTCCATTCCAAGCAAATGTTATTGGAAGGTCGCTGGTATGAGTTGCAAACTAGCCAGCCACATTCCGCACCCCACAGTTTTCAGCACATCCAAACCTTTACACCGCACCGCCTCATTACGCTTGCAAGTGCTATCTTTTCGTGCTCCAATCTAATTTTAAATAAATGAACTAAATATGCTTAACACGCGCATACAACTAGCATACACCGTCTACCATGAGCTGCACATCCACACACAATAAGGACGAAAGGACTGAAGATATGTAGCAGCGAAGCAGAACAACTAACTGACGAACCTTTCGACCCTTGACGCTCTGTGTTCTTTGCTTCTCTGTATTTCCGGCAGAATGAGAGATATTTCTACGATTTGCCATGTATGATTTGAAGCGAAACTTGTTAGCCACTTGGGGCAAGTCAAAATGCAGACAACTAAACATGTACTCGTATATATGTTTGCGTGCTTGTGTATTTTTGTATGGGTATGGTTGAAGGTAAGTTCCTTAAAAAATTTGTTTCAACAACGTACGTGCTACTTTACATACTTACTCTCATGCGTTTAGCTTTTAACGTGGATATGAGTCAGTGGTTGTTTAGGAACCCCACATGTTTAGCGATAATACACACTTGCCAACTTTTACAGTAAATAGAATTTCCAAATTTTACGCTAAATCTATTTACAAGGACTCGTTATCAAATTGGCAAAAGAATGAGAATAATGTTTCATTGAAAAATTAAAGCAGTCGATTTGAATAATTTATCATGATAATCTTCAAAGAAAGATAGAACTAGGCTATGACAAAGAGAGACTTCAAGCTCTCTTCATCGACACGTTACTCACCACGTAATTGAGAAATTAAGTCATCTCTGGATAGACATGCCCGTTCTAATTTGTGTCTAAAAATAGTAGACGACGACAGCTTCAGTGGTATATGCATTTGAGTAAGTCTCTATTGCTTCGATGATTGGCTGGTTAGTTGCTGGAGTAAGTCCCCATATGACTCGAATTATAAGCTAACTATATGTACGCTAAAAATCATGAAAGGTATAATAAATTCTTGAATAGGTGGCAACACCTTTTATACAAAGTCGTATCTTATTACGAATTTAAGGACTAAGGCTTTTATATCATACCACAAATTTGAAAATGAAACTAACTACAGAGTAAAAATTAATTTTTGTTCAGGTGGCAACCGTTTTATAGATATTATACATTTTAATACCTTTTATCATTTTATAGACGATGAAAAATTCAGGCACAAAAAATCATAAAAATTTTAAAATTTGAAACAGGTGGCAACTCTTAAAAAAAAAATGATATCTTATTACTCATGTCAAAGTTCAACTGTGAAGTGGAATATCACGATATTTTGAAATATTTTTCGAAAACGGTCTATCTCAGATTTATCTCTGGGAAAACGCCGCATCTTAAAAATTTTTTTTTTTGAGAACTTGGCTCAGAAAGGCCCAATCTCAGAAAAGAACTCTTTATCTAACTGAAAATTCAATGCATTCCTATACCAGATGCATCGTTTTTTGTATCAAATATTGACATATAGCGTTGTTAATTTTGAAGAAGAAATTTTTGAAAAAAATATTAGACAGGACCTTCTTAAAAGTACTTTGAAATAAGGTGACTCAACCGTCGATACTTCATAATCATACTAAATTCTTATATCGTAAGAAAAAATTTTTAAATAGATGGAAGCCTTTTTATATGATACCTCAAATATAAAAACCAAATATTTGAATAGTTGGAAACCCTCTTATACATTTTGATACAAATTATAATTTTTCGCACGAAAACAAATAAAAAACAGAACAAAAATATCATCTTAAATTGGTCAAGGCATTCCTGAGTTATAAATGGTTTAATAAAACACGTTGAAAATGAATTTTCGGAAAATCTCAACAGTTTTTATAAAAATTATATCTTACAGCTGATTAATGTGTCAAGTCCTCGCATACGACACACTCAATTTTCAAATCAAAATAACCATATTCCAAAACTTAGTTTTAGTACTGGTGGCAACAATTCTTTTACATGTCCTCATATTAGTTATTTCCCGGCCAAGCACTCTCGTACGACACCTCAAATTTCAAATTCAAAGAAGTTATTAACTAAGGCCTCGTTAGCGTTTAGAGTGTCGCCAGTTTCATCGTTTTTTTCCATCTCAAAAATCGCTTAACTCGACTAACAAAGTTCTCACTTCAGTTATCGGTAGTAAATTAACCTATGATCAGAACTGTTAAATAACGATTACTAATCGTAATGATTATCGGTTTGATTCATTAACTTCTTGAGAATCCATTTAATGGTCGATTAAGAATTAGTTTCCATTTTTAATGATTATTTTCTAATTAATAAAAAAAATGATTTTTTACGATTATTAAAAAAAAATCAAAAATAACCAAAAAAAGTTGTTTGGATTACTTTTGACTATTTTTGAAACACATAAATACACATCAACAATACTGAAAAAATCAATTATAACCAGAGGTAATCAAAAAAATCTAAAATAATCAAAAATAATGAAAAGTAATCAAAGCAACCTTTTTTTTTTGATTATTTCTGATTTTGTTTATTTTTTCTAATCGTAATTAATTAATAATTGCCTTTTCTTGAAAAACAATTAAAATAATCATTACCATTTAAAAAAGCCGTCTAATTAATTGATTATTAATTACTAATCAAATTTAACAGATCTTCCTATGACTATGTCCTTGCGCTGAACAATCTCACAGCCGGTGCTTTACTGCTTTTTCTGCCCAGAAAGTTTATAGACTTTCAAAAACTCTGGAGACTTGCAGTAACAGGATTTGTTAGCCAGTGCTAAAAAGATACGAACATTGATAAGGTCAAAGGGTGTAATAGCCTTTATTGCTCCTGCGGACAACTTGAGCCTAAGCATCTCGTCCCTGCACCCAGATAATCATAACACTCTGTCCACTCGTTAGGTTTCGTGCTCTTAGACAACTTAACAAAACTCGATATGATTGTTGCTGATGCGAGAGTTCGAAGAACTCTCCAGTCTATCCGAGAAGGTGCTTACATTATTACCAAAATTTGTCAAAACTTCACCTTGCAAAATCGTTACGTCCATTTGCGGATGCAGATTAAGCAGAGTGGCATTAATATAAGAGGCCTTTTTCAGGAACGTAGGCGGATATGTCTCAAAAGTCCCGAAATTTCAACCCAACATCGCAGAATAATGAATCCAATATTAAAAGATTCATCTCACGCGCTCAAGAAGTCCCTCTCAAGGAAATGAGTCAAGTATTTTTTTTTTGCTATGTTATCTGGATTTGGATTCCCTGACAAAAATTTCTCGCGCTTGTCATTATCCGAACAGCTCTCTACAGCTCTCTACAGCCAGGCTTCTCTTACCCTCTCTCTTCGAGCATGTGAAACGCAACTTCTGGGCATTAAACTGTATCTGCTGATAATGACTATATAACTTTAGGGGTTTCTATTCAATGCTTTCAAGTTCATCTTAACAAATTATCAAGTTCGTCTTAACTAACTATGGACAAGAATACCACTTTTATAAAGGCCTAGTATAGTGGTAGTAAGGCCATCTTATGATACCTTAATCGCAAACGATAAAACAAGTTTTGTACCTACAAACTATTTCGAAGCGAACATGATCTAGACCGTCATGTTAGGGGCTTAGCACAAAGAGGGTTAAGGCGTCAAACAAATTGTTGGCGGGGCCATACCTTAGTAACAAAATGGGCTAGAAGAGGAATATATCAGACTCAAATTTACGATAAGTAATACCAATATATCCGTCATTGATAGGACCCTCCCATTAACATTCGACATGATCATGAAGCAACTATTTAAAGCCAAAATTCATTGCTAGGAATCCATGTTCTGTGAACGGCAGTGAAAATGATACCCCAATAAATGGAAAAAATAAGGTGATGACTGGCTTGGCTACCCATGTTGTTTCCAATTGGTATCAGAAAACGCTGTAAAGGGATTACTTCTGTGTCATAAAATGATCACCTAGGCTGTTAAGCGGAAACGATAAATGAACGTGGACGCTGACCTCTGCTGGCAACTGCACTCCCATAGCGTTTACTTCTTTCCAAAATGTGCACAATTTTCAGCAACGAATTTCAATGGCATCCACTTTCTGAAAACTCATTTATAAATTGAATGACGTCTGTTTTAGTCAAGAAAAACATTTTTACAATCATTTGTGCAAAAAATTTTGCACTACAACTTGGCAGCACTAACGGACAAGTTATATCTATTTATCATACATATTCATTAAGCAAGCATATATATTTGTACTAGGGATGTCAAGTTTTACGAATTTAGCCATTTCGAGATTCTCGGGATCTGATTTTAGAATTATAAGATTAGTCGCGAAGTTTTCGTATTCGCTATTCACTAACAGTTTAGATTGAAAATAGTGAAGTACTTGTTTAAGAAATTAAATGAGCTAAAAATATATAACATGAAACTGAATTTTTAATATTTTTAAATACATAACAAAAAATTATTTCATTAGTAACAAAGCGAAACAAACTTAACTATTCATTTTTATAAGTTTTGAAGTTTTCAAGCCCTTTTTTCAAGTCGTTAAGGGCTGAAATTGAAAAAACTGAAGCAATTATTTGGGAAATTAGGCTAACTGAAAATATATAGCAAGCCACTGGATCTCTAGGGTTACTTTTTATAAAACTTTATAGTGTTACTTTTTATAAAAAATAAAACAATTTATTCATTAATAGACAGAGGAACTCCAAGACTTTTTTCCAAAAGTTTTGCATTTTTTCCGTACTTTCTTCGAATTGTTAAGGGATTTTTTCATAAAAGTTTTTAAATGGATAATCTTGATAAACGCAAGTTTTGTTAAATGTGTGTTTATGTTTTTGTAAAAATAGTTAGGCAGTTAAATTGAAAATGAGACTGAAAAAGGGTGCATTTGTTAGACTTCCGTCTTAACTCAGTTGTTATTATAGAAGCTGACATATTTTAAATCCCGAAAATCCCAGGATTGCAAGAACGAAATCCCGGGATATGCTACACCTTATAAAAATACCGCATCCGAAGATTCGCATAACTAGCATATAAGTATTTACATTGATGGATGTGCTTGAAATTTATGTAAGCCATATTTGTTCACGTTCTGCCACCTCGAAGTGCATTTTAAGCATTTTTAAACATTTCGTTGCTTTTTTTATCACACATATGGACACACATGCAAACAGAAATATAGCACAACACATATGCACAAGTATTTGCTCAGTTTTTAACATTTTCATCTATTTTTATTTTTTTCCTTTATATTTTTCTATTTATTTATTTTTTGTATTTACTTTTTCCTTTCTCTTGTTTACATTCAACTTTGTGCTCATTGCACTTCTTTTCAAGCATTTCATTGGTATGTCAGCATAAATGATAAATCGAGTGGCAAATAAATAAAAACGAAAGAGAAATACGTAACAAGAATATGAATATGAGTACACAAAACAAATACAAAAATAGAAAAAAAAAAATACAAAAATAAAAAAAAGTTATTAGAACAAGGATACGAAGCATATCCTTTTTCCAAACTGTCAGCTGCCAAATCAAATGTTTGATGCGATGTTGTGTTTTGTGAATGAATGATAGATTTGTATGCGTGTATGTTTTCTTGTTGATATGATTTTCGAAATGCCACAAAAATAATGGTAAATTATTTGCTCACCAGCTTCGACCAAAGCCATAATATATAGCACAATCCGTAATGGAATCGAGAGTTCAGAGTTTGTTTAACAATCGGTCATTTACCGTGTAGAAGTCGACGTCATGTAGCGTTCACACATAGCTCGCTTTCTAAGTTTAAAAAGACAGGGAAGTACTTGGCTAACAAAAATTTATCGGTTCTTAAGGTGTCACCGGTTCAAAAACATGTCATCGGTACTAAAAATGGTGGTCAAGTGTTTTCAAGAAACGTCACCCGTTCTGAAAGGTTCACAAGTTCTAAAAGTCCGAAAAAGTTACAAGTTCTCAAAAAGTCACCGGTCGCCCAAAAATTCCCCGGAGCCAATAAGTCACAGGCCCTCAGAAAGTCGCCAGTTCTAGAAGATTCACATTTCACTGCTTTCAAACAGACACTGTTTTCCAAAGTGTCACCGTTTTTAAAAAAGCCTCCATATTCCAAAAAGGCCCTATTTTCAAAAATTCACAGCATATTAAAGTCCCAGACTGTACAAAATTCTCCAAATTTCAAAAAGTTACCCTCTTTCCAAAGGGCTTAGTTTTTAATGAGTTCCCGTTTTTCAATAGTTCAAAATATTTCAAGATATGACTGGTTTTAAAAAAGTCTTTCAAACAATCACCGTTTTTAAAAAACTCACTTCTTTAAAAGTGACTGACGCAACCTTAGGCTCTACTGCGTTGAATAATACACGGTGCGGTTGACTTGGCGGTCTACTAGGTTCGCGATAACAGTTTTTTGAAAAGAAAAAAATATTTTTTGGGTTTTGGGAGTGTCTTGGTCAAAAAATTTACCCTTTCGCCATTTTTTTGTTTAATGGTTTTTCAGCATACATGCAAAAATGTTTTCGATGAAAACGAATTTGTCTCATATTTCCTGTCCCACTTAAAATTATGCGCTAAAAACGTTGGCAATAACGGTTTTTTAAAAATAAATTTTATTTTCGGGTTTTGGGACTTGTTTTGGTCGAAAAATCGACTTTTCCAAACCTGCAATGCTGAAAAAATTAAAAATTAGCAAAACAACTTTTTTGAATATTTTATATATATTTTTTTTTTTCTAATCGTAATCAATCAATAATTGCCTTTTCTTGAAAAATAACTAAAATAATCCATACCAATTAAAAAAAAAACCGCCTAATTAATTGAACCGCCTATTTACTTATCAAATTTAACAGGTCTCTATGTTGATAGCTGGAAGTTGTGTCATCTGCTTCATTTTTTAGCTGTGGAAATAGGAAAATTATTTATCATCCAAAACCAATATATTTTATCAATACAGGATTACTGGTTTTATGCGTTTAAATTATGTTTATGTACCAGTGCTTCTGTATGCGTTCAGCATTAGATACATCGATACAGAAGTAGTTCAAAAGAATGGTTGGAGTATGCATGCTCCCTGAGAAACAACACGTGCAAAATAAAAATGAACGAGCATTTATACTGGAATGCATACAGAGCTCCAATTCATGTCTGAAATATTAATGCCGCATGCATGTGTTTCCAACTGGGATATGTATTATGAAATATATAAGTATGTGTTTGAAGTTGAATGAAAATTCACTTTTCAAAAATTAAAACAGAAGCTCGGGCCAGATGAAGCTTTCTGCACATTTTTTTGATGTACCTAGAAATGAAGATTGGTAGTCAAATATTATAAACACGTATTCATTTTATTATTTATGCAATAATTTATTTTTATATTTGAATTGCATTGCTCAACTACAAATTAATATGGAAAATTCGATAGGGACAATTTTTTATTTTTCTTGTTTACAGTTTCAGCACTCAATATTAATACTTTCACGACAATAACTTTGCAGCTATGTAAATGGTAACAGCACAATAGCTGTAGTTTTATACCTCAGAACTATGTGGTTGGTGTTAGTTTTTTATCAAAAAAGAGCTTCCGGAAGTGCTGCTAGTAGTTAAAACTTGAACAATGGTATATTTGTGAAGTGTCACACTATTGTATTCAGCGGAAACAAAATCGGTGTCGGCTGTAGAAAGTTTCCCAAACTTTAAGTCAAGGCAATACCTTTGTGAAAATTGCATTCAATTCCATCTGGTAGTTTTTGAGTGTTGCGCACTTGAACGGTGGTTTGGGTTCTGTAACTCTAATGAAAGTTCTACGCCTCAACTTTTCTAAACTAGCCATAGTCTACAGAAACACGCCTATTAGAATTTTGTTGTATGTAAATATTACAAACTATGTAAACTAATTCTAAAGTCAACATTAACTTTTGAACAGGTGACAGCCCTTTTCACGAATAGCATATATATATGCTATATATATTATATATATATTTATATTTATGACTTTATTTTCGACGAAGACACATCTAAATACCAAACAAAGAATAAAAATAAACAAAAGCTTCTTAGGTTATAAATGTTATAACTAATACGCTGAAATTGAATTTTTGAACAGGTGGCAACACATTTTATAAAACTTATATTATATTATTCTCCTAAGCACTTTCGTTCGCACTTCAAATTAAAAAAAAACAAAAGAAATTGTATAGAGAGTTGTCGGTTACTGTAGCTAGGTCGCAAATTAAATGAAGCTTCCATCTCAAAAATACCAAATGCGTCTTAAAAAGTTTTAACCTTAAAAATTTTACTAAGTGGGGACTTTTGGGGTAGTTTTTATTTAGATTTGTCTTAATTTTGTAGACTTAAAGATTGTGTTTTTATTAAAAACGTGAACCAATGAATCAATCAATTTTAATTTTTGTTTTTGTTGTGCAGACCTGTTGAGTTTGATTAGTAATTAGTACTCAATTAATTAAAGGGATTTTTGAATTCGTAATGATTATTTTAATTGTTTTTCAAGAAAAGGCAATTATTAATTGATTACGATTAGAAAAAAAAAACTAAAATAATCAAAAAAATAAATACAAAAAAAAAAATAAAAAGTCTCAATTGATTACTTTTGATTATTTTTAATTATTTTTTTTGCTTTTTCTCAGTACTGTTGATGTGTGTATTTAAGTGCTTCTACAACAATACTAAAAATAATCACAAAACAAATCAAACAAATTGAAAAATAATAAAGATAATCAAAGAAATCAAAAGATTTTTGTTTTTATTATTTTTAATAATCGTAAAAAACCATGATTGTTTTTGATTATTATTTTGATCAATTGGAAAATAATCATTTACAATTGAAGGTAATGGTAATTAACCTTTAAATGGATTTACAACAAAATAATTAATAAAACCGGTTATCATTATTTAACAGGTGTGTTTTTGATTATTATATAGAAGTTGGCAAGGAAAAAAAATTTCATAAAATTATTAGTCCTATAAGATTTCATAAAATTTTAAAAATTTTTTATAATTTGAATAGAATTTTAAAAATTAAGGATAATCGATTTGATCATTTACAATATAAGTCAATTTTGATATTTTTTGTTTAACGTATTCATGATTAGAACTATAGGTCTGGTAGCCAAATGGTTAACAGAACGTGCCAAAATTGCTCTAATGAAGAAGTCTGGCAGCTTTCGACATGTTTCTAGAAGAAAACTACAACAAAATAAAATTAATAAAAATTATTAAAAAATAAAAGCAAGAATAATTTTCAAAAGACTTAAGGCTCTAGGCCAAGTTATAAATGCTTAAAGAAGGGAAGGTCGAAAAAATAAAAATGGAGCTGTTCGCGGTCATTTTGTAATTTTTTGAATCGAAATTTTAAAAATAACTGTTACACTCCATCCCTGATTTTGAGATATAATCTAACTATGATATAAATATGTAGGTAAAACCGTTTCACAAACATCTATTATTTAACATGGAAACCATTAAAATTGAAGTCAAATATCAAAGATTTATGCATTTAAATATTTTACAATGAAAGGAGATGAGAATTGATAAGAAAATAGTATGGATTTCAGTACAATTAGTTAGAGTGAAAGTACAAACCGATACATAGGTATTTAGATAACATGCTTTGACGTACTCTGCAATTCATTTTTAACTATAAAATACATAAAGCAGGCCCTTCTTCTTTTGTACAAGCTATTAGGCATAGAAAGATTTCGAAATAAAACTAGCATTAGATCGGGACGACTTGAATGGTATTAAATTAGAACATATTTCCTAAATGCACTGTTGATAGATCTAAAATAATATTAATAGTACCTGGATTAGTCGGAAAATGAGAATGTCACTGAACCAAATCCAAAGCTCAGCTATATTTTAGTTGCGGAAGCGGCCAAACTAACCTTATACCTAAATACTCGACGACGCGTACAGAATACCGGCCTAATGTATTTGCATATGTACGTATATAGCTTTATGTACCTTAATGGACAATATTTATTGAATTTCGAAATACGAGCTAAAATTGTCAATAAATTTTGTTAAAGACAAAGACAGCAAGGAAAGAAAAACCAATTTGTTGTAAGCAAAAACAAGGAAATATGTTGATAAAAGAAATTATACTATTGATTGGCTTTTTGCTGCAGTCGTATCTAGTATGTATATATGAATATCGAGCTTAAATGGCTTGTGGATTTCAGACAAAAACTTCATGCATATATGCAGGGTGTTTTGTTTTGTTTTTGTATTGTATATCCGTATATGGAAACATACGTCCATGCAAAATCAATCTATTGTTCATAGAAAGTAGCTAAAGGCGTACATAGCTAAATGTCAACTACCTTTGAGTCATGGACCATGTAAGTAAATATGTGGGCTAAAGGAGAAATATACACAAAGGAGGACTATTAAGCGAATCAAAACATATGCAGATAAATACGAAAACTAGATTTGTATATCTTTAGCATATTCATTAGCACGCATACTAATAAATAAATGCTTGATATATCCATTTAGAAATCGTAAAAACGATGACGCAGTGTTGGGGAAACAAAATTTATCTTTAAAGACTTTTTATGAAATTTTAGCAGTAGGTTTGTTTATGTGGCCTGCTGCTATACATACCGCTGTGTTCAATATAATAGTAGTGAAGTTAAATTGAATACTGTTCGACGAAATAAAAAGAAACTGTGATTTTAATAATTTTAATTTAAAACATAGCGAATTCCATAACAGAAATCACATAAAAATAAATATCAAAGTTTACACAAAGTTCAGGAAAGTTAATTAAACTTTGAAAAATGGCCACCAAAATCTTAAAATTTTTTGGCAGAATTTCAAGAAAATTTTTGAGTACGCAGCATTGTAGACCAGTCAATATTAATATAACTTTTTGCAAGTTAGAACTCGGTCAAAATTTTTACTAAATTTTCAGTGAAGTTTTCGTAAAGGGTGTTGGGTAATTTATTCCATACAACGCATGAAGAAAAAATAATTTTGTATAAAAAAATACCAAACATACTTGATAAAAAAAATCTTAAAAATTTAGTGGAAATTTTGAGGTACTTCGAACTTGCACATAAAATTAAATTAGCTATAAAGTTGCGTAATCAAAAATTTTCTAAAAATTCTGCCCCAAAATATTGAAATTTTGATGTAAATTTTTAAAAGTTTAATTAACTTTCCCCCCTAACTTTGTGTATACTTTTAAATTAATTTTTATCTGGTTTCTGTTATCGAATTCGCTATTTTTCAAAAGAAAATTAATACAAATGCAGCTTATTTTTATTTCGTCGTACGGTATTCAATTTATAATCATAAATAAAATAATTCAATTTAACTTCACTACTATTATACTGAACACAACTGTACATATATAGCTCAGAAAAATTATACATACGTATATGTATGTGTTAATGTGTTTGCTGTAGTTCTAAAACTTATTAAGCAGTCTCTATGAAATTTTTGGAAAAGTTTCATATGTTCACCGGCCATGTAAAGGCCATAGAATGTTTTGAAAAAGTGGGCGATGCCAGTCCCCCAGGTAAATCTGCTAGACAACATTAGCTATTCTGCGGGGAATCTCCACAGCTTTTTAGACCAATGACATAACAAATAAATAAGGACAGCGCTGCCTTCGGCTGTGTAGGGTGAGCGCTGTCGAGGATGTGCCGAAGATTTTACAACTTTCATGAAAATGAATCAAAATATTAGCTTTGCGATACTTATAAAATTGTAACAGGTCCACAACTGTATATTGCAGATATTCAAGAAAAATTTAGAGAAGGGATCATTGTTAAGCCAATAGAATTAAACCAACAATTATTATAATTTTTGTCCATCTATCTGTGTGTATGTTTAATTAAACCAACAATTATTATAATTTTTGTCCATCTATATGTGTGTATGTTTGGGCGCGAATCACGTAAAAACTGATAAAGAAAAGTGAATTCAACTTTCACTAATTTAATTCTAATTGTCTAATTTAAATTAAAGATATTACTTATTTCGTGTAGGAGTTATCGACCAATATGTAGCAAATAGGGTAACCTAAGAGTTAGTACTGGTATGAAACGAAAGATGCTGATAAGCGCTTCAATAAGCGGTGTTATTAAGTTGCATATCTCAACTAGTTTTGCAGATAAAATAATTATACAGAAATAAATCAACAAACAAAAAAAATTTTATTATTTTTCGCAAAAAAAATAGAAAAAGTTGTTTTCATTGCTTTTCTACACCAACAATTTTTGTTGACTTACGGTCTGTACATTTTTAAGTATTCATGAAACGAGCTCAAGGCCAAGAATAATAATTTTTCACTATGAAAATTATTATTGTTTTTTTTATTTTTTAATTATCATTTCCTTAATTACTAAAAGTTGTTTCAATTGCATAGAGTAGGAAAAATTTTTAGAGACAACCGCCATAGCTTTTTTTATAGATCCATTTCGGAAGCTGCTTAAACAACTTAAAACAACTTTTAATAATTAATTAAATGATTATTAAAAAATAAAAAAACAATAATAATTTTCATAAAAATTAAAAAGTGAAAAATGTATTATTCTTGGGCTCAAGTCATGAATACTTAAGAATTTTTTTTCGCCAAAAAAGTTTTTTGTTTATTAATTTATTTATCTATGTTAACAATGATTTTTTACTTTTAAATATTAGTTTATTACTAAGCGTATTAAAAGGAGAGGCAATTCTAGAGTTTATACGGACATGACTTAATATTTAAAGAAAATATCCTCTGAATAGACGCATTACCATAATGCACATACTTCTGTTTCCACATAAAGACGAATATGTTGCTAGTCTTGATATCCAAGCAGCCATATGCTGCCGGAGGGCCAAAATGTTAGCAATGGCAACCACTAAGAACAACTAATGTTTTTGTAGTAGCGACAAAACTAAACAAAAGCAATAACAACAACAGCTACAACAACAATTAACTAACAGCCAAAACAACGACCTCTAACATAATTATGGCATGAAGCCAATGCAGACAATGAAAAGAAATGAAAAGTTTCAAAATGCCTACTGGAAATACATACAAACATACTTACATATGCAAATGTTCATCAGGCAAAGATACGGCTAGACGAAATGCCTTAAGGAAGCAAGTCAAGACATTGTGTAAACTCGCATATGGCTAAGTGTGTTTAAGGGGTCTATGTGTGATAGAAAAGCTGCAAAAGGAGCAGGGCGCACATACAAAGTCCTTAAAGTACAGTTCAAACTGCTGAATCAACAAATTTTCTTAAAAAATTTGCTAGCGTTATTTTTTTTTTATTCTTCGCCATTCTATTTTACTTCCCTTTTGTTGTTTGCTCTTACTTTGCATTGCCGAAAATGCCGTTTGCTTGAACTTTGAGTGCCTAGCTGTGTGAAGTTCAATTTGGCTAAGAACAAAAAACGACGAAGATGGTGAGGAGGCGAAACAAGCATAGAAAACATAATAGGGAGAACTACAAAAAAGCACCCCATTTTTTTTTGCATATTTCTCAAGAAAATACGTTAAAAATAAAACAAACGAAATTTGAGCTTCACCAAGTGAAAGAAGATTGAAAAGGATATGTAAAATTATTTGACAGTGCGCAGCAAATGTCCAGCAGGAAAAGTGCTTTTCGATTTAATTTTTTGTTTAAACAGAAGTAAACGAAGCACGTCTAGAACTGTGTAAGTGTCAGAAGTGAAACTTCTTACACCAACAAGAATAATTTTCATATAAGAGAAGAGATGTAGTGAAACGCGTTACAGATAAACAATAGAAAAGGACTTTCTTCAATTAAGAAATTCCTATTTTGAAATCAATGAAAGTTTGTTCCTACTTATTAAAGTTTAGTTAAGATCACTTAAGCTTAGGTGTTGTTAATTAAGTTGAAAGTGGGGAAAGTTTCTGATCGCCATTCACCTGGGAATGGCCAGAGCGATTCTTTTGCATGCGGTTCAAGCAGCTCATTACTTCCGGGCTTTGCGCCCAAGTATCCTCTGGGTAACCACCGAACACCCGTTTGGTGGTGAGCTAAACGTGAGAAGGCGACAACCTGGTAAGGCCACTCCGACATAATCGGTTTAAGGGCTTGCTGGGGGGTTCAAACAGCAGCGTCTGATCACCAGGTGGTGCGGCTGCAAGCGGGCGTCTGTCTTGGATCAAGCGGCTCGCTATACAAACGTGTAATAGAATTCAACCTCCCGTGAAACGGGTTGTGCGTTGGGTTTGGGACCCACCACATAAAACAACGTTCCAATGAAATTCAACAACAAAGCCTCGGATATGAGAACCCCTTTTTTAGATGACAACACCCGCAAACGAAATAAGGATTATGAGATAAGGGCATGTACCTGGAATGTCCGGTCCCTTAATGGGGAAGGTGCCGCTGCCCGGCTGGTTGGGGTCCTGAGGAAAGCAAAAGCTGACATCACCGCCATACAAGAGATGCGATGGACGGGGCGAGGAAACACAATCAAAACACCTTGCAACATCTACTGGAGTGGGCATGAAGACAAGCGCAGATTCAGGGTGGGATTTGTGGTGGGAGAGAGACTCCGTCACCGAGTACTGTCGTTCATACCCGTGAACGAGCGTCTCGCTGCAATCCGCATAAAAGTACGATTTTTCACCATATCGTTTATCTGGCGGCCGCCGTGGTGTGGAGGTAGTGTTGCAAGCCTACCACACCGAAGGTCCATGGTACGAGCCCTGGTACAGGTAACATCAAAAGTGATTTGAAAAAAGTTTTTCAAAAACGGGGTCGCCCCTCGGCAGTGGTTTGGCAAACTCTCCGAGTGTATTTCTGCCATGACAGGCTTCTCAGCAAAAATTCGTCTCCTTTGTAGATGCCGTTCGGAGTCGGCAAAAAACTGTAGGTCCCACCAATTTGTAGGGAAAATTCAAATCGGCACACCACAAATTGGAAGAGAAGCTTGGCGCAAAAATCTCTTAGGAGGTTTATGATGATATACCTGTTGTATATCGCGCCATCAAGAGAAAAGAGTTTATCTGCGCTCATGCACCGACGGAAGAGAAGGACGACGTGGAAAAGGATGCATTCTACGAGCGCCTGGAAGAAGCATACGAGCGCTGCCCCCGTCATGATATCAAAGTCGTGCTTGGCGACTTTAACGCCAGGGTGGGTAAGGAGGGTGTATTTGGCCCCACTGTCGGGAAGTTCAGTCTCCAAGATCAGACTTCGCCAAATGGATTCAGGCTGATCGACTTCGCCGGTGCCCGAAACATGGTCATATCCAGCACTAGGTTTATGCACAAGAAGATCCATCAGGCTACATGGCTGTCCCCCGATCGAAAAACACGCAACCAGATCGACCACGTTGTGATAGACGGACGGCATGCTTCCAGCGTTTTAGATGTTCGCACAATACGAGGACCTAACATCGACTCTGATCACTACCTAGTAGCAGCCAAGATTCGTACCCGCCTCTGTACGACAAAACAGGTGCAACAAAAAACGCAGGGAAAGCTGGACTTCGAAAAGCTGCAATCGCAACAGACCGCCAATTATTTCGCAGATCGCCTCTCACACCTGCTCTCCGAGAGCACATATCAACCTAGTGGAATGCATGAGCAGTGGGATCATATCTCAGGAGCACTACGAACCGCAGCCGAAGAAGTAATTAGATTCCGGCGAACGCAAAGAAACAACTGGTATGATGATGAAGAGTGCCGCGCTGCAACGAAAAGAAAGGACGAAGCCTACAAAGCAACGTGAGATCGAATGCAACGAGGAGTGTGTGTGAACACTACCGCGAGTTGAAGAGGGAAGCGAGGCGGCTTTTCCGGGCGAAAAAAAGAGAGGCAGAAAAGCGTGAAATAAAGAAGCTTGAGATGCTGGCCAACGGGAATAATGCCCGAAAATTCTATCAAAAAATTCGGCGAATGACAGAAGGTTTTAAACCCGGGGCAAACTCCTGTAAGAAGGGGAACGGTGACCTGGTGACCGATGTTCAGAGAACACTCAGAATATGGAGGGATCACTTCTCTGCCCTTTTAAATGGAGAAACTGAGCAAGAAACCAGAGAAGATGCCGAACCCGAGCCCACAATCGAAGATGATGGAATTGACGTTCCACAACCCGACTATAATGAGGTGCGAATAGCAATATCCCGATTGAAAAACAATAAAGCAGCTGGCGTTGATGGTTTGCCTGCTGAGCCATTCAAACACGGAGGCGAGGAGCTGGTAAGGCGCATGCATCAGCTTCTATGCAGAATTTGGTCGGATGAATGCATGCCTGAAGATTGGAATCTAAGTGTTCTCTGCCCAATCCACAAGAAGGGCGATCCTGCAAACTGCGCCAACTATCGCGGAATCAGCCTTTTGAATATCGCATATAAGGTCCTATCAAGCGTATTGTGCGAAAGGCTGAAGCCTGATGTGAACAGACTGATTGGACCTTATCAGTGTGGCTTCAGACCTGGTAAATCTACCATCGACCAGATTTATACAATACGCCAAATCTTGGAAAAAACCCGTGAAAAAAGAATCGACACGCATCATCTCTTTGTTGATTTTAAAGCCGCTTTCGATAGCACGAAAAGGAGCTGCCTATATGCCGCTATGTCTGAATTTGGTTTCACCGCAAAACTTATACGGCTATGCAAAACGACCTTGAGCAACACCGCCAGTTCGGTCAGAATAGGGAAGCACCTCTCCGAGCCGTTCGAAACTAAACGAGGTTTCAGACAGGGTGACCCTCTATCGTGCGATTTCTTTAATTTAATGCTGGAGAAAATAATACAAGCTGCAGAACTTAACTGCGCTGGAACAATATTTTATAAAAGCGTGCAACTGTTGGCATATGCTGACGATATTGATATCATTGGCCTTAACAACCGCGCCGTAACTTCTGCTTACTCCAAATTAGAAAAAGAAGCGGAGAAAATGGGATTGGTGGCGAACGAGGGCAAAACGAAGTACCTTCTGTCATCATGCAAAGAGTCAGCGCATTCGCGCCTTGGCAACCAAGCCACTGTTGGCAGCAATAATTTCGAAATAGTAAAGGACTTCGTTTAAATGGGAACCAGCATTAATACCAACAATAATGTTAGCCTAGAAATCCGACGAAGAATCACTCTTGCAAACAAATGCTACTTCGGACTGAGTAGGCAATTGAAAAGTAAAGTCCTCTCTCGACGAACGAAAATAACACTCTACAAGTCACTCATCGCACCTGTCCTGCTATATGGTGCAGAAGCGTGGACACTAACAACATCTGATGAGGCGGCTCTGGGAGTATTCGAGAGAAAGGTTCTTCGAAAGATTTGTGGACCTCTACGCGTTGGCGACGGAGAGTACCGAAGAAGATTTAATGATGAGCTGTATGAACTTTACGCAGACGCCGACATAGTTCAGCGAATTAAAACACAACGGCTTCACTGGCTAGGCCACGTAGTGCGAATGAGCGAAGATGCTCCAGCCCAGAAGGTATTCTTATCGGCACCCGCCGGTGGAAGCAGGGGAAGAGGGAGACCACCACTCCGATGGAAGGACCAAGTGGAGACCGATTTGCGATCCCGCGGTGTTTCCAATTGGCGCCAGTTGGCGCAACGAAGAAACGACTGGCGAGCTATGTTGGACGGTCAAAATCGCCCAGGCGGTTAGATGACCATTTAAAGAAGAAGAAAGTAAAGCTCAGTCCAGTTAAGTAAATTTTCATTCATTTGATTTAAGTTGAGTGAATTTTAGTTACGTTTAGTTATTTTAAATTAATTTTAGTGCAGTCCAGTTCAGTAACGTTTACTAAAGTTTAATTAAGTTTGGGTAATTTTAGTTAAGTTTAGTAGTAGGTTTGCCTTAAAACTCAACCACATATTGCTCGATAAGAAGTTTAACTTCAGCAAGGGATTTTTGAGTGGATCTGCGCATTTTACTGTTCATGTGCTTTCTATCAGACTTCTGCTGGACCGCCTTTTTGCACCAATTACCTGTCAGTTTGCTGCTTCGTCAACTTATCACTCACTTTGACGACGTCAAGGTAGCAACAGCTGCATCTCCTTCAATCGAAGTCCTATACACTACAATGGCTTTTAATCAATTTTAGTTTGAAATCAATTTTTGTTGCTTGCGAGTCTGTGCACTCTGCTTCCATGGTTTGTATTCAATACAAAAAACTTTTTCTAAGTAATCTCTTTAATTTTTTAAATGTTTGCAAATAAGGTGAATGTACTCTCCTCTCAGAACTGGGTATGGGAAATAAATGTGACTAGCCGTGTAGTGGGAAATTAGGAAGTGATTTGTATCATCAAAGAAATAATCGGCTCACGTGCGCGTTTTTAGCCATGTCACTGTGGACAGGTAAAACTTGGAGCAGAAGATGGAGGAGCCTTGAAGTACTCGAGAGGAAGATTCTCAAGAAAATTTATTGTGCGAAATACGCATTTCAACAGAAATATTGGATTGGCACCTAAACGTTTTAAAATAGAAAATTTAAATGTCTTATCTTTAAGTGCTGCCACTTTTAATGTTTTTACAGTGTTGCCACATACATGACATGTTTTTTTCAATTAAAATATAGATATCAGCCAAAAGATTTGTGTGTCGCATTTTCACAATGATCTTTCTAAGTACAGTTACCACCTAGAATTGCCATGTAATAATATTAATTTTATTCTATTATATATCATTTATGTGCCAAAATCTAAGCTATCTAACTTAAATGTTGCCACGTGGAATAATTTTATAAGGTTACCATTTATCTGAAATTTACAAAGAATCAAATCATTAACAATCAAAATGTGTATCAAACTGAAGGCATACGGGGTCATTTCAACAAAAATATTTATAGGTAAGGTATATTAATTTTTTTGCTTCCCACTTTTATCTTGTAAGTGAAGCAAGCAAAGAGCTGTACTTTCTATAAGCTGGTGAGGTTGTATTTCTTGCGAAGAGTTTAGACTACCTAGATATTAGTAGAAGCCAATTTTTTCTTTAAATAATCAGGTCTTGAAGAATTTTATTTTGTACTTTTCAATATGACTAGTGTTTTTTTTTTTTTTTCAAATATATACCCAATCAGGGCAGAAATACAATTTTTCAATGATTTAGAGGACAACGCCATCTAGTAGCAACTTTTAAATTACATTAATAAATAATTAGGCTGCTGAGATTGTAGTTCTTTCAATAGGCTTTCTACCACACACAATAGCCCCTGCTACTCTTTCCCAGCTCCATTTCTGTTTAAAAAGATGTAGCGTTTATATCTAAGAATCAATATTCTTCAAAACTTGTCAGCTATTTCTGTCAAACTTGCACAATATTATTATTGTTGTGTCTAAGTACATTTGAAATACTTGTCTATTATATAATCATTTTAATTTTCAATTTCCATTTAACATTTTGCTAAAGTATTATTTATATTATTAATATCATTCAAATTGTATTGGACCTTTAAATTTTACATTAATACTTTAAGCAATTTATGATAGGAAAATGTGCCAACAATACAACAATTTCGAACACATTTATATATATGCTTAAATTATTTAACAACAAAATCCGATATACTAAAATATACCCCGCGGCCGAATCGACTATCAATAACATCAAGACAAGCTTTTAGCCAATCATTGTTTTCTTAGGCTTTGTTGTTGTTTTTATTGATAGTATTGTTAGTTAATGTGTTTGCTAAATGCAAGAAGGGATAAGAAGAAGAAGAAGAAATCCATTTCCGCTTGCTTAGCACAAACGTATTGCCAACTTACGAACAAAACATGCAAACAGAGCCATACACTTACACTGTTACACATACAGTTATGTACTAACCCAGTAAGCACGAGAAAAAATATTGTATGGCTTCTTATATTCTGAATGATGAACTGGTGTTTGCATTTTGTATTGAAGCATTTTCTCGCAACAAGTTTAGCAAAAAAAAGTGATGCCACAAATTTGAAAATCAAAAACATTTTAAAGTTGACAGTTGGCAACAATTTTCATGAAAATCATAGATTTTAATTGTTATAATCCTATACAGTACGAAAACAAATCTAAAAAAAAAAACAAAAAAAAATATCAAAATATGTTATAAATCGTGTGGAAACAAATTTTTGCACATGTGGCAACCCTTTTTATAAATATTATAATGTGTTAGCTATTTACGAGCTAAGCCCAGTTATATCACAACTTGGATTTAAAAATCAAAATTTTAAATTTTAAAATCAAATACTTATATTTATTAGTTTTTCACAGGTGGCAACCTTTTTTATGATTATCATATACAAGGTGGCGCAAAAGTAAGCTTACGATGTTCAGCATATCGGTTGTGGCACGTGCAGTGTGTGCTGTTGCACCGTCTTGTTGGAACCACATGTTTTCCAATCCCAATTTATCAAGTTGCGGCAAAAAGAACTCGTTGATCATTGCTCTGTAGCGCTCACCATTCACAGTAACCGTTTGGCCCCGACCGATTATTGGTCAAATAAATAGTCAGCAATATTCCGCGTTCTGGAGCAGTGTAGCGTAACATTGTTTATTAACGTGTATTTCGCATGTGTTTACTACACAAATGTCAAAACAGAACTGACTTTAGGGGCCAATCGCAAAATTTATAGCATTTTCTGATAGGAGGATTACTTTTGTGCCACCCTGTATCTTAATGCTTCGTATGATTATCGGCACGAAAACCAATTCAAAAACAAAAAAAATTATTCAGTTTGGCGTAGGAGTTCTGGACTTATAAATATGAGTAGCGTAATCAATACATTGGAAATATATTTTGGAGACGTGGTAACCCATTTTATAAAAATTATAATTTATTCCACATTTAGGACATATGCAAGCTACTTATATGGCACCTTAAATTGAAAATTAATAGTAATTATACTCCCATAATCAATTTTGGCACAGTGGGCCAATTTAAAACAAAGGTAATGAATGGTTTAACCTTTTTTTACTTACAATTTTCGAATAAGTGACAACATTTCATATATAAATGATAACTCAAAGAACTCGCCTAAATAGAATTTTACTTCAAAAACAACCTTTTAAATTGAGAACACCTGTTAATAGATACGGATGCGGACTGAGCGTTGAATATTTAAGAATAATTAAATCAAATAAAAATGCTTGTTGGGAAACGAAAGGCTTTGGCAGCACAAACGGCTTGCTTTCCTTCCGATTACTTGTACGAGTTGTCTCAATAAATTATAATATCAATATTAATAACAATGAATATTTTGGGATTGAGAAAACTAAACACAATAAATGTTTTTGTAGTAAAGTAAAAGCTTGCTCAGGTTGTTATTATTGTTGTTATTATTGTTGTTATCCTTATTTCTAGAAAATTGAGAGCAAATGCATGCATAATCCCTGCAAGGACTGCTATGTATGTGTGTGATATAAATATTTGATATGGAAATGTGTAGAATCAGAAATTGTTCAGAAATATAGTGATTGTTAGCTATTAGAACGGCATGAAGTGAGGGAATGAGTAAAAATATGTTGCAGGATATCACTATAATTCCCACAGGCATAATAAAGAAATTTAAATGCAATTACGTATTCTGCCTAAATTAAATAAATTATGCATTAACTTGAAGTTAGAGTTATGAGAGTTGTGAATGCTAGACGACATGGAAATCTAGCAATTTTAGAATGTGAAATTTTGAGAAGTTTTGAATTTTTTTGTTGATTGGAATTAGAATAAGTAAATGAGAGTGCAATTAATAATATCGCTTATGAAATGACCTGAATATTAAAAGCTAATTATATCTTTAAACAATGAGATCTTACTGAATTTCATTTTTTACTTTTCTATATGGCTAATGTTTTTTTCAAATACGTTCCAAATCGGTACAAAAATCAAATTTTTCAAAAAGTTTTATCTCAGCGCCACCTTTCTATATATATTGCAACTTGAGCGCCACCTTTCGGTCAATTCTTCTTAGATTTTTTGTTCCATTGAGGAGCCATAGGCGCCAAAAAAATTAAGAGCCAAATCGGTTTATATCGGTTGAACTATAGTCCAAGTTTCCAGCCGCTAGGTTGCAAGAAGGTACACAAATTAATGAAAATATTTGAGCCAAATATTTAGTTAGAGGACAGATTGTAAAATATCTAGCCGATACATATTCTTCAAGCCTGTATAAAGACTTATATAAAAGCGCAATTTTGTCCAGTTTTTCTGGCAAGCCGAATAAAATACACTTTATAATAAGTTTGAAGGTTAATTTATTAACAAGTCACTAGAAATTTGTATGTTGTTTATAAAAAAAATCGGTTGGGAACACAGAAAATCAAAACAAAAATATGCGCCTTAAAGTATGCAGCAACTTCAATGCTTTCATATATTTACTATGCTGACAAAAAATGCAAATATGCTAGGCGAAATTAAGTAGTTGGCTTAGGTAGCTGCTTAATCACACAAGTAGCAGAGGGGTGGGGTGAGATATTAGGATAGGGAAAGTGAAAGGGAAAACAAACCAGGGAAAAAGCAAGCGAAGGGGGAAGTGGAGCGGAAGGGGAAAGAAAAGGGGACACTGAAATAAAAAATCAAAAAAGAAGGACATCAAGAAGAGGCATAAAGGTAGTGATTTTAATGATATGGATGATGGATGACGAAGGTGACGACGAAAACGGGGTTACGAAGGCGAAGGGAAATTTAAGTGAAATGTAAGTCAATGAATTCAATGTCTTGCTTCTCACAAGGAGAGAACTGAGTACGATATATACCATAGTCACAAACAATGGATACAAAAAAGGCATGTTGGATAAGCTCCGAAGGAACCAGAGGACCACAAAAAAGAGGCAACGAAGAAAAAAATACAAAGATCTGGTCGGCAATGACATACACGGGAAAAACGACGTACAAATTTGACACTTTTTTCAAGAAACACAAGATTAACACAGCGTTCAGAACATCGAGCAACGTAGGACGAAAACTAGCAAAACACGGAGTATACAAACTTACCTGATATTACGACAAACGCTCAAGGAAAGGGGAAACATGACGACTGAGTGTCTTCTGAAAATATTTTGACCAAAATTTGGAATCCGAATTTTCATAACATTTGATAGCAAATTTTAAGACTATTCGTTGGTGTAAATAAAAAAATTTTTAACATTTTTGCTGGCAGTATTTAAGACAAGAATCGTTCAGAATAATATAGATCTTGGTCGTACTTTAAGGCAAAAATAAAGGTGATAAGGTGGTAAATTTTCGCGCGAGCTTATTGTTATTTTATTGTATAAAGTTTTTTCATCTCTACATATACTAAAATTGTAACATTTCAATGTCTGTTCATTGCCGATATTTAAGAAAAATTTACAGATGTGATCATTATCAAGCCACTAGAAGCCAGATTAACAGTTTTTAGAATTTTTGTCTGTCTGTCTGTATGTTTGGTCGCGCATCAATCAAAAATTACTAATTGTAATTAAATGGCACTTTCACTATTGTATTACTAGACGTCTAACTTAAAATAAAATATATCCCTTATTTTGCTAACCCACCCTATTACGGAGTTAGCGACAAGTGTGTGGACCAAGGTGACCCAAAATGTGTTAGTACAACAGGTTTCAGAGAAATGATGATTAATAGCGCACTCAGTCTATAAGTTCGATAAAACCCTATGAAAAGTAGGAAATATATACTTGAAAACGGATGTGATATTTTTTCTTGAATTTTACTTTTCCATAAAACAACTTTCAAACATAAGTTTTAACTTATGAAAAGTTTACGATTTTTACTATTTTCCTTTTCTTTACTTTTTTTCAAATTCGTTGAAGTCCTAGGGCCCAAAATATTGTATTATTTTTGGAATACATAACCAAGGATAGTATTTTTAAAGTCTACAAACCTGTTAAAAAGGCAAAACAAAGTCACAAAATAGGCAGGAATAGGCACTAAAAAATATTAAAAATAGGAAATTAAAAGGCAGCAAAAAATAAAAAAATAGTAAGCTCGAAAATTCATTTATTTTCATAAAGGCACTTATTTTCGAACTTATGACAAAAACGAGCCAAAAAAAAAAATACATTTATTTCCAAAAAAGCAAATCAAAATCACCACATCTGTTACCAGAAAAAAGGTAATTTCCATTAAATCCTATACTATCCTAATCATAACTCATATGTTGCTGATCGAAAGTAAATATAATTGTACGCTTAAATAGCTATTTGTTTGAATATTTAGTACAAGAATTGATGGTTTTTTAGTTGATAATTAATAGCCTTAGCATTACAATGATCAGCATTACCATCATCATCATTTCTAATATTTGTAATCAGCATACCAACATGAATGCAATCATGTAACGATTCCGATAGCATTTATTTTGCTGACTCGTTTGCAGCCAATGAAAATTTATAACACCAGATGGCATAATTTCCGCTTAGTGTAAACAAAACATTTATTTATGAGAGAGGGATAGAGCGAAACGGAAAGTAAGAAGGAAGTGGAAAGGGAAGTAAGCATGAATTCTAACTGCTGTTGCATATTATTTGCTAAATAAATATTCTAATGTATGCATGTGGGTAATGCAAGGCTTAAAACACACACATACACACACTTACAAACAGCTATAAGGACTTTTCGACAAATATATTATGCAAAATGCTGCAATTACTCTGCAAGCTTTCGTTATGCATCGAAGCAGCGAGCAAAATCAAGGGAAATAGTAAAGCCTGAATGCAGCCTCAAGCAATGTGTGAAAAAGTTATGTTCATTACTTGTTGTTGCTTTTAGTTTTTTTGCATTTCATTTTTCATTTGCATTTACAAAATATTTATATTCAATTTCAATTGGAATTGAAAATTACAAGTTTTTTTTTGGCCAAATTCCAAATTGAAATATGAAACATTACACCGAATACACAAACACCAACAAATCAAAATGCGAAAATAGATTTATATGCGTATGTATGTGTGGTTCATAAACGAACAAAGTCTTGGCCTTTGGCAACATTGGCCAACCTCAAAAATTGAACTCGAATCCAAGCGCTGAGCTGTGAAAAGTTGTGAAGCATGGAGAACGCTGCCGAAAGTGTAGGATCATGCTAGACTGAGTCTATTTACTTAATTTAGCTTGGCGTGGTTTAGTTCCGTGTAAGTATAATTGGACTTTCAATAAGTACTGTGGAGATTCTAACACTACCAGGGTAACCCATTTACAGCTCTTTCTACAAAAAAAAAAAACAGCACTGAGTGCTTTCTGCAAACAAGCAGCATCTTCTCACGGAGCAATAATCTGTGCAAGCGATGCCAAGAGGATTGACAAAGTGGCTAACATCCATACTTCGGCAGAAATATTTCGCCAACTTGTAAAAGAACTAGTAGCCACTTTCCAAGACAGCATAACACCAAAGAGCTTTTCTTGTTCTTGGAACAGAACAGCATTTTTAAATAAATATCGAGATCGCATAACCGTAGGCATTGGAACAGATATGTGGTTGTTGTTGTGGTTTTTAAGAACAAAACCACTCCCCGAAGATAGACAGTCCTTGGCAGAATGTTACCTCGGTACGCTACGGTACTCCCTTGCGGTACTGCCCGACTGTCGTGGTAGCGATTTGGTATGACCAGTGCAACCTTCTAGGTCATGTCACCCCTCCTTCCTTAAGGAAGAAAAAGATGGGTAATGATGAGAGGTGAGAGGCATCATATCCGTAGATCAGAGCAGAGTCCAGACAAAAGTTTAATGAAAGTATTACGGTTAATCGTTGATAAGACTTTGCTCTTTTTCTTCAGTTGGTGACGAGTTAGCCGAAATAAGGAAATAAGACTATTACTTACTTGGAATAAGACTATTAAATACTTGTTGTTGTTGTTGTTGGTTTAGCGACAAAAACATTCCCCGAATGTCTTGTGGAGTGTTGGCAAAAGTGACAATCCTTTACTAGATATGAACCCTGTACGCTACGGTACTCCCTTGCGGTACCGACCAACTGTCGTGGGAGCGATTTGGTCCGACCAGTGAAACCTTCTAAGTCATCTCACCCCCTCCTTCTGTAAGAATGAAAGTTGATAGACAGAGGTGAGAGGCATTATATCCGTAGATCAACCATCGAGTTGCACTACATTACCGTTGTGGATTTTAGTCGCCTCTTGCGACCGGCATACCTACCTCGGGCATATTCTAACCCCCGAACCCGCACTTTTTTGAATGTGGCTGGATTGTTGCAGTAGCAATTCTTAGCTTTGTCATTAATGGGATGGGACCTTACGAACAAAGCAAACAGACTTCTGGTGGATGTGAATGCGATACCCTCCGGTAAAAGCAACTTGTGTTACTGGCTCGGCTGTTGTGGGAACAATTTAGTTGACTTTGGAACTATAGTCGATGTGGAGATTTATAGCTTCTTATCACAGATATACCTCGGCTATACTTTAATCCCCCTATCCTGCAGGCATTTGCGCTACGTCTGGTCCTAGCCTAGACCTAATATCACTATAAATGTTACCCGAAAAGTGATTATATTGTGACATTCTAACATCTTTTATTTTTCAAGAGTTCGTGGTTGTCCAGTGCGAGTTTGGGCTATGCGAAAGCCACTCTAAAGAAAATCATTACTAAGTTTGAAATTTGTCAATTTGTCTAACTTGCACTTAGCATTTTAACTATTGAGATGGGTTTTAGGAAAGCTTTAGGTAGTCAGTCCCTCCAGGGTCAAGTTGAGGTCCATCAAACCAAAATTAGTAAACTTATATATTAACTATATTTCTAACACAAAAAAGTTAAAGTAAAATAAATATCTGGAGGAATTTTTCTAAAACTCGTATATATTCCACTACCTCCTCAATGATCAGAAAGAACATGGAGCTCAAGCAATGCACATATGGCGAACACACCTTGCTCTAAAATGGATTTTAATTAAAGCACTCTACTGACTTCCCATGCGCACAGCAGACTGACCTCAACGATTTGCTGGACTTTTGTGAGAACATAAATGGTGTACAATAAACAAAGTGCATCTAAACTCAATCACTTGGAGCATGGCTATAGGGTGCACAGGTCTTGTGTGCAACGTATACTGATAGGACCATGAATATGTATTGCAACAGTTTGGGGAGTTTGTGACAGCAATGCCAGTGAAAAGCCAGCAACATTAAAGCAAATTGTTAAACTAGCACAGCATCACTGCACCAACACGCCACCAGCCATCCAACCAACCAACCAGTGTACACTTAATTAACATAAATTGTAAATGAATGCATTGAACGCCACCAAAGTCCGCAGCAAGTAAATGACAGCAAGCGAATATGTAGCCAACCAGCGCACTGAGAGTGCAGCCAACTCTAGGTTAGGATGTTGCTTGAGTGCTGGTGTGCACATACCCTTGTGTGCTGCGACGCTAAAGTTGATTGTGGGCGTGGATATGAAGGGTTGTTTTTTTAAATAAAACAGCAGCGCTGCGAGCAAATTTTTAATGACTATTAGCTCAAAATCTATTTATCGAAAAAAGCTAAGTAAATATTAAAGTGACATGCTTAGTTATGTCTGCACCCTGCAATGAAACAACAAACTGGAACCGAACTAGTGCGAAAAAGACAAGACTTGTAGCAATCGGAGAGCTAAAGCTTTTTAGTTTACTGTGGGTAAAGTAGTTTCAGCAAAGCCTCAATGCAACTTCCGTAAGTTCGCTTTCGAACCAAGCTGTGGAAGCTCATCTTAAAGGTAAGCGCTTATAATTGTTGTCACAGCTAAGGTCAGTGTAGTTCATTAGGGAACACAACAACATAGTCAACATCTTTAGGAGCATATTGTTTTGCATTTCAAGAACTCGACTTTAGGAATCTTATTGCCGAAGAGGATGCAGGTTTAGTTCCGTGGAGCTCTAGACCGAGAACTACATTTAATACATCTGTTGAGCAGCATCATGACCGTTTGCCGCTTTAGCTTATTTAGTCTTTCGATAACGTACTGCTTCCAAAAAGGCCATACAATCATGATAGTAAGGGTCTTAAGAAAACGATTTGTATTAAGGATTATTTCATGTGAGACTGTGATAGGGATCCCCATACTACAATTGAGTTTGTCGCATTTTCAACCCCTATTTACATAGACGCTTTACATAAAAGTTTTAAAAAACTATTTTCTGCTAGTTTATAGTCATGGTATTTTCAAAAAGGTTTACAAATTTTTTTAGGGCTTTTGACATATCATAAGTTTTTGGGGCTTCCGCACAAGTTTAAAACTTTGTTTTTCAAATAATTCAGTTAGGCTTCTGAAATTCAAAAATATTTTCAAAAATGTTTCGAACTTTTTTTTAGGTTTCTTGAAAAAAAAGGAAAATTTATGTTTCTCAACCCGTTCTCAAAAAATTCTTTGAAACTGTTGCATACTGGAATATCGGACATTTTCTTCACTTTAGCACAAGTGCAACCTTTTTTTTCACATATTTGAGAAAAGATCTGAATGTATTCGATTTTCAAAACAGTTTCGAGTTTTTCACTTGCGTTCTTGAAATACCGTAAGTTTTTAGAGCTGCCACACATGTTTTTATTTAGTTATCATACCAAAATGGAAAATTTATGGTTTTCAACCCGTTTTCAAAACTGTTCCTGAAATTTTTTTTTCCTGTATTTTGAAATATCGTAAATTTTCTTCACTTCCGCAAAAGAAAAATTTTTTTTCAAATATTTGTGCTAAGCATCTAAATATATTCGATTTTCAAAAATATTTAAAAAAAACTTTTTTTTTGGGTTTTTGAAATACCGCAAATTTTAAGAGCGCATAATCATAATCGTTATCATCCAAAAGTGGAAAAAGCCGTTTTCAAAAATGTTTTTCAAATTTGTTTTTTGTTGCATATTGAAATATCGTAATTTTTGTTACTCACAAGTTTTAAAAAATGTTCTAGCTATCCGCATTTGAAATATTTTTGTTTGTTTTAAAGATCGTTTCGCAAAAACTTTTGATGTAATTTTTAATAAGTTTCCGAAACCGTTTTAAATGTTCTTTTTTACAAGTTTTAAAATATTTTCAATTTTTTTTTGCATAAATTAGGGCTGAGTTTGAGAAAATAGAAAATAAAAAAACGGATTGGAATTTTTACATTTTCGGAAATATCGTAAATTTTCGTAACTTCTGCGATGGTTTGAAATATTTTTTTTTTTTGTAAAAATTGAATTTAAGTAGCTGCAAAGAGAAAATGTACGTTTCTGAATTCGTTTTCAAAAAAAGTTATGTATATTCTTGTGGAATTTTCGAAATATCGCACAAGTTTTCGAAAAATTTTTCATATATTTGTATAAAGCATACGAAAATTTACACATTTTGTTTTAAGGGCAGCTTTCAGAAATGTTTTGAAATTTTTTAAGCATTTTCTAAACGTACTTAATTTTTGAAAGCAACGCACAATTTTCAAAATTGCTCTACATATTCTAGTTTGACATGGAAAATTAAAATGTATGTACTATATATGTTTTGAAACCCGTTTTAAAGTAGTGTTTAGGATTTTCGAAATACATATTGTACAGCTTTAACATTTCCGTAAGCATTTTCAAATATTTCTAACCATTTTCAGCATGCGAAAAAGGAAAATGTATGTCTTCAAAATAGTTTGAAAACGGTTTTTATATAAAATTTCAAACATACTTTTTTTAGGTTGCTGAAATATATTTGCATGGTAATATCTCTAGCGTTCGTTGTTGTTTAACAAAAATTACAATTTCGAGTTAACCCGTATTTTAAGACTTGATCTTGAATGTTTCACTTTCAAAGAATGTGGTACCTAAATATATGCCTTTTCTTGTTAAACTTTATCTTTATGTACATTTCTCATTTTGAACTAGAATACGACTACTTCCTATACATAAAGAGTTCAGTTGGTAAACAAGTTGTGGTTGTAATTCTACCACCAATGGTTGTGATTATGTCAACAACAACATAGTTGATTTAGCTACCTTGGCTACCGTGTAAAGCTATTTATCGATCTAAGGTTTCATTACAGAAATCGTTGTTGTTCAATTTTCCATTTACTAGTAAATTGCATCTTAACGTAAAGCTTCGTAAGTGAATTGTGAGCCATATGCCAATCATGTTCATGAAATGCGCAAGTTTGTAACTTACCTGAAATGAGAAGAGAAAAAATAACAGATTTAATTAGTATTGTTGATTGCATTTCACGCTAAATGAAGGACATTCAAGTTCTATGTAAAGCGCTATAAGTATTAGTTGAATGTTAAATAGGGCGAAAATGAGGGTTAAGCGAAATGGAGAATACTAATTTGTTTGTTGTTGGTTGCATTTTAAATGAAAATGTATTTCGATACAAGTGCATAGGTAGCTTATAAAATGTTATTGTGCAGCTTGGTTTGAAATTATAATAAGTCCACCTAACCTTCTCAGGGTTTACCTTACGATACCATACCCTTAAAACTCCGTTGTAGAAAGTGGCCATTCTAACAATATACAAGGTTGCTGTAAGGCAGTTTTTGGTACCTTTGGCAGAAAATTTTAGTAGTGTAAGTTGTTTAGGCACTATTGTTGGCGTTATTATAAACTGAAAAAATTTTCTTTGTTCAGCTTGTGATTTCAGTGCTTTTTAGTGTAAGACGGCGTTCGTCAAAAGTTTTTTTTGTCATATCGCCTTATTTTCTATTTATATTACTATACTAAAATAAAATTTTAAAATAACCATTTACACAAATAATAAAACTGGTCTTAAAAATAAAAAAAAAATAAAAAATATTTGGCGCTATATACACCTCTTGCGGAGATTAAGGCCGAGCTTCTATACGAATTTGTGGTGTGCTGCTTCTAATTTTTCCTACAAACTGGCGGGACGGGACCTACAGTTTTTTTTGCCGATTCTGCAAAGCGGATGAATTTTTGCTGAGAATCCTTCCATTGTAGAAACACACTCGGAGAGTTTGCCAAACCACCCGTTTTTTGAAAAAAAAAACCTTTTTCTTAAACTCTTCAAAAGGCCGTGATTACCAAGTACTCGTTATATGTGTATCTTGCACATAAATTTAAATAAACCAGAGATGACCCATTGATATTCAACCAAAAAACTCTACTTTATTTTATTTATTTGCTATTACTTTCATAAGCCCTTTCTCCCTTTCTGTCCCTGTTGTTCCTTTCCTTAAATAAATGTTTCTTTTTTGCTTTTCTCTTCTTTTCGCAGTCTCTATTTTTAATTTATTTTATTGCATCGTATTTTATTGTTTTGTTTTCTTTCCTTTCCTTTAATTGCTCTTCCTTTCCTTGCCTCTCCTTTCCTTTCCTTTCCTTCATTTTCTTTTAATTTCCTTTCCTTTCCTTTCTTTTTCTTAATCTTATCTTAGTTTATTTTAGTTTGGCGCTTGAATAAATAATTCATATTGAATTTCATCCATTATTTTGTTTTTAGAAATACTTTAATTGCATTTTTGGTTTTTCGTCGTCTGTTTGCCGATTGAGAGTATTCATAAAATTCAAACAACAGTAAAAGCGCATACTAAGCCAAATCTCACTTACAACTCAACAACAAGGCAGAGGCACAGGCAGTGGCTGAGGCACAGACAGAGACATAGTCACAGGCAGTGGCAGAGGCAATGACAGAGGCATAGTCATAGGCAGAGCCCCAGGCAGAGGCGCAGGCACACAAAACTTCAGAAAATTGTACAACGAATTTGAAGCTGCTTGTCTTTAGAACTCATGGAACAGACTATAACATAGTCCATACGCTGGAACAAATTCACTATTTCTATAAAAATTTAGAGAGAGAGAGAGAAAGCTAAGAGAGGGATATCCAGATGTACGAAGGGAAAGAATGCAATGACAGAGGGGAAAAAGTGAAAAACAGGAAGAATTTAATCTAGAGGAAGTAATGAGGTAAAACTAGACAAGAAGGTAGCGAAAGAGGAAAAAATGGAGACTAAGTGAGAATAAAACTAAGAGCAATTGAGCAACGAAGAGATCTAGAGTAGAGTGAAAGGAAGTGATACTGTTATTTTGAGGGGATCCGAGGAGAGGACAAACAGCCCATCAAGCACATGAAGTGGTATTTGTAGATACCAAAGTGAGATTAGATGTGCTGATACCGATTAGAGTAGCGGTTGTAATTTAGAAGAAAGTAGTGGCATTTTATTAAAATAAGTTAAATAAGCAATCCGTTAAGTCCCTTATAATTATTAAGCTCCTAAAATCTGGGATGTCTCAGCATGTCTTCGTACGCACTCAGTATGTGATTTAATCGATTTCAAAGTCTATCTAACTCGATAGAGCTACTTTAAACTATATTTCCGCGTGGCGGAGTTGGCTCTTATTTTTCTAAGTTTTTCTGCCAAGCTTTTCCGTAAGCGTTTTTACTTTCAAGTCACATGCGCCCACTTAGACTACTTAAACTAAACCTTTCTTGTATGCAAATAAATAAAACAACGACTTGGAGAGTGAACAAGCTGCACTCTGGTTAAAATAATTCCACTCAACATTTATCAGTACAGCCGTTGAAGCATTTTTTGGGCAACCAAAGAATTTATTAAGCAAGGCACAGAAGGCGAAATGCTGAAATCGATTTCGCTTTTCTCATTTCCCGCGCTAAAGCATCGCAGTTCGTTATTCACTTAAAATTCGACATTTGCAAATAATATTTGTGTTTGCATAGGATATAACGGCTGGTTTCCTTTCAATGCTAGTCAGCTTTGTGTAGGCACTAGGGATGAACATCTCGGGATGATGTACCTTGTTAATAGCAAATAGCAGGATTTTCGCAGTTGGATGTTAGTATTGAGTAAGAGTATGTGATTTATTTTTGAAAATTATATTTTTTTTGATAATGTGCAATATTTGTGAATAACTTAATACTCTTTGCTGATTGTTCTACTTAAAGTATTTTTGTTAACTATCGAAAGCTTTCCATTTCAATATTTAATATTAGATCTTCAATTTAAGAAAGCTTTCATCAGCAGAGAGCTGTTTTGTTACTGAAGAATACAGCGGTAGCCATAAAAGTACTTTTAGGTGTGTTTTATAAATGAGCATTTCTATTTTAAATGATCCAGATTTTGTAAACTAAACAAAATAAAACAAAATAAAATAAAAAAGCATGAAATAACATAAAATTAAATAAAATAAAAATTAATAAAATAACATAAAATAAAATAACATAAAATCATATAAAATAAAAATTAAACAAAATAACGTAAAATAAAATAAAATTAAAATAAAATTAATTTAATTTAATTTTATTTAGGTTAATTTAAATAAATTCAAATAAAATAAAATAAAATGAAATAAAATAAAATAAAAAAATAAATAAAAATTTTGATTTTTAAAAGTAAAATTCCCCCGCGTTTCTATAAAAGATTTAACTCTAAGAACAGCATCCGATTCCTTATTGAAATCTTTATAAAACCAATGCATTTCGAAAATGCGATAGACATACACTTATTAGATTATATTTCTATATAATCTATATTTCTAAAAATTAATATAATAAAAAAAATAGAATAAAATAAAATAAAATAAAGGTAAATAAAATAAAATAAAATAAAATAAAATAAAATGAAATAAAATAAAATAAAATAAATAAAAATCACATAAAATAAAATGAAATAAAATAAAATAAAAAAAAAATGAAATAAAATAAAAAATAAATAAAATTAACTGGTGTAAATTAAATTAAATTAAAATAAATTAAATTAAATTAAATTAAGTTAAATTAAATTAAATAAATTAAAATAAAATGAAATAAAATAAAATAAAATAAAATAAAATGAAATAAAATAAAAAAATAAATAAAAATTTGATTTTTAATATATAGTATAAAACCAACGCATTTAGAAAATGGGATGAACATACGTAGGTTATATAGACAATTTCGATATTTTCTACAACTTAAACTGTTGACAAACGCGAATACACAAATCCATGCACTAATCCTAGTATCTCGAAATTGTGTAAACCCAAAAATATGACATCCCTAGCAGTCAACATACCGCATTGGGCCGCTGCACGTCCTTATCTCGCCTTGTCGTAGCTAACTCGCTAATTCCACTTGCTGTGCTTCGTATCTCTTGAATTTGCATAGAATTTATGTTTGCAGAAGCGTTGTGAAGTTTAGAAGTGAAAGTTTCATAACTCATATCTGTCCTTCGATGTGCCAACACAATGCGTTGCCGTCCTTTGCCTGCACTCATGCTTGAGTTATGCGGAAATGAAAATGGGTGCCTGCTTTGGTGGACAGAACTTTGAGTTTTTTTTTTGTTTCGCTTTAAAACGTAGATATATTTGTGCTTCCTCTCCCACGCCCGCTTGCTATGCGCGTCCTGGGTATGTTCGCAACACACTTTTTCGCACATCGCACCCACTCTAGAGACACTTACTCGCATTTTGCGCTCTTCATTAAAATTATTATTATGGCATTTCATATCTTTGCATGAAATCGATAGAAGCCAGCACTTTTCCGATTGCGTACTTAATTTATTTGCTTAATTTATTGTTGTTAGTTCGCAACTTTGCATTCATTTAGTTCATTTTTGGTTGCAGCGCTTGGCGAGAGTTGTACAAATTCCAAGGTTTTTATGCGCATTGATTCATTTTATTTGAATTTTTGGCGAGTTTCTCGATAGCGGTTGCTGAGTGATGCAGTTTGGGAGGCGGGATGGCTATCTTGTCAATTTTCTTACACAATCAGTTAAGAGCTTTTAGAAATGTTTTTTGGCGGATCATCTTTTATCTTAATTAATATCCAGCGCTTTTTGATGGAATGAGTAAAAGGAAATAAGGAAATGAAAAAATGCTGGCATACGCTTAATTAAATGAGCTTGTTAATAAGTTATGCAAGTGGAATATAAATTAACTCGCCCCTATGAAAATGACCATAAAGCGCATATCTCTATTTTAATTGGTATGTTGATGTGGCAACTCTTGATGTGAGGTCCCAATTGGTCTCAAGTGTAGTCGAAACTACCGCACATTTGCATTGCATTGATGTCTGCCTTATCAGGAATATTTCCTAAGCAACTCGTCATTGAAGGTATAGAGGTTTTTCGGGGCAGAAATGGGTGGCGATGGCTGATATGACGGCATCTACCTGAAGCCACTAATATCCCGCTTACCTTCACTTCAGATAGCACTATTAAGTCTAGATATGGAGATGGCGGCACGTGATAGGGTGACTTGTACCAAAATGTGTAAGACGGGACACCGGAGAGCAAATAATCTTAAAACATAGACAAACCACACAATGAATTATGAAATATTTTTATTTTCACTTTCCTCAAGTAGTATATTTATCTGTTAGTTTAAAATTTGTTTTAAATTTATAATCCATTCCATAATCGATGACTAAGCCGACAACGCAGGGTTGCCATAGGCACTTCCCAAATTCTTCAAATTTTTAATTCTGAAATATGAAATTTCTAGTATCACTTTTGTTTTTAAATATCCATATTTGCAATATTTCTAGATATTAACATTTTAAAAACACAGTTAATAATACAGTGAAAGCATCGGTAATCAATAAAAACTTGCTGATTTCAGAATAAGTTGAAACAATCGCTTTGTTATCAAATAACATCCCCTTTTTTGTTGATTTCTCAAAAAAAAAAAAATAATAATAATAATAGTTAAAAGTTAAATTAAAGAATTTCGTTGTATAAGGTGCTTAATTAAGCACTGATAATTTCAATTGGTTTTTTACAGTTAATTCAAAAACACGCAATCCACACAACGAAATAACAAGCAAATCAAATATGCGTACCATGGCGTATGAGTAACATTTTAGTATTGAGTGATTGAATGTGGAAGGCAGGGCTCCAAAGTGAAGAGTTAGTTGAGAAATTGTAACGGATAATTACAGAGAAAAATGTCTATTATCAGCACATAACAATTTCTTATTGATGTAAAGCATTTTTTCGTGGTTCGAATACGGCTCTAGGCCGATATTTATTTTGTTATTTATGGCAAAAAAATTACAAATACTAAAATAAATAAAAATACAAAAAAAAAATAAAAATTAAATATAAAAAAAATTTAATAAAATAAAAAAATATAAAATAAAATAAAATAGAACAAAATAAAATAAAGTAAAATAAAATAAAATAAAACAAAATAAATTAAAATAAATGAAAAGAAAATAAATATAGAATAAAATAAAAATAATTTAAAAATAAAATGAAAAATAAAATAAAATGTAAGAACATAAAATAAAATAAAAAAATGTTAATACAAAAATAACAAAATTAAATAAAATCAAATAAAGTGACATAAAATAAAATAAAGTAAAATAAAGTAAAATAAAATAAAGTAAAATAAAATAAAATAAAATAAAATAAAATAAAATAAAATAAAATAATATAAAATTAAATAAAAATTAAATAAAGTAAAATAAAATAAAATACAATTTAATAATATAAAATAAAATAGAGTAAAATAACATAAAATAAAACAAAATAAAATAAAATACAATTAAAGAAAATAAAATACAATAAAATACAATAAAATAAAAGATAATAAAATTTAATAAAATAAAATAAAATGAAGTAAAATAATATATAATAAAATAAAATAGAATAAAGTAAAAAAAAAAAAATTATATAAAATACATCAAAATAAAATAAAATACCATAAAATATTATAAAATAAAATAAAATAAAATAAGACAAAATAAAGTAAAATAAAATGCAAGAAAAGTAAAATAAAATAAGAAAAAATAAGTCGAAATAAAATAAAATAAAGTAAAATAGCATAAAATAAAACAAAATACAATTAAAGAAAATAAAATACAATAAAATAAAATATAATAAAATTTAGTAAAATAAAATAAAACAAAATAAAACAAAATAAAATTACAAAAATAAATAAAATAAGTTAAAATAAAGCGAAATAAAATAAAATAAAATAAAATAAAATAAAAAAAATAAAATAAAAGAGAGTAAAATGAAATAAAATAAAATAAAATAAATAAATGAAAATTAAAATCAAATAAAAGAGAGTAAACTAATATAAAATTAAATAAATTCAATGAAATAAAAATAAAATGAAAAGAAGTGAAAGGAAATTAGATTAAATACAATAAAACAGAAAACATGAAAGTAAAAGAAAGGGAACAGTATAGAAGGGGACAAAAATGAATAGCACCATTGCTGTGGTAAGTATAGTTGAATATAAAGGATAACTGGCTAACTATAGTTTACATAAAAATGATGAGCCCCTTAATCTTCTAGAGAAGTTGCTATGTTTGCTAAACTCTTCACGTGTGGACCTAATCTTAAATAAGATGTTTACAATAAAAATTATCACGGTAGGACGGTTATAATGAGAGACACCATTTTTTCTGATTTTCGGGATCTGATTTTGCAATCCGAGGATACCTCGATTATGGTATCTGTTATTTTCAGTTTAGCTTGAAAAAAGTTAAATGAAATAGTTTAAAATAAATTACAAATAATTGGATTTTGGTTTTGTGTTATTCGGTAGCTCTGGTTTTTGGTACGCGAATCGAGCATTGCTCATTATCGCAAAAAATCCCCTTTTTTTAATATGAAAATGTAAAAATTAAAACATTTATATTATTGTATTAATAAAAGCAGACAATGCGGTTATTATTTGTTGTCACAGTCAATGGTCGATAATGCAAAAATATGTAGTTTTTAATCAGAAACCAACTCACCTCCATTTATAAACTTGCCATATTACGAATACGATTAATAAATTATAATTTTTTTTTAATAATATACAATAAGTTTTCAAAAGCTTTCAACACTTCAACGGTTTTATCGTCTGTTTGTGTGTTGTAGGGTGTGTGTAATTGCTATACTTATGTGCCATTGTGTGTCATTTACAGATGACGTATGGACTTAATATGAGCGTCCCTGATATTCCGTTATTTATTGTTTCGCTTTTTGTTTAACATTTTTTTCTCTCACTCTCATTGGACATTTTTTTTGTGTATTCCAGTTGAAAACCGCAAACCCAATGCAATAGAGGTAAAGAGCCACAGTGATAACAAAAAATTTAAATTATTTAAAGCAATAAGCAACCAAAGCTCAAACTCATACTCATACTCATTACAGTGGTATATTACGTCAACAGTGATATATTACGAAATCAGAATGCTCGTTCAATATTTGGATTAAAGAAAAAATGTCAAAGAAGCTCTGAAAACACTCCCAGATGTTGAGGAGTGAAAAGCCTTTCCTGCTGGTGTTTTAGCAACGAACTACTCCACAAAGGTTAGGACTATGCAGTTGTGAAGCGCCTAGAACTCCTTTCTTTCTCCAAACAGAATATATGAAATTACTCTATACATCTCGCTGTCTTTTTGTCCAGGAGTCTTTCATTTGTCATGTCATGGTTTTATCATTTGACATAAAATCTGCACATTTATGGCTTGGATGAAAATCGCCAAAGAAGAACTTTGCAGGTGGAAGACATGAGTACCAAATCGTAAGTAGACGATTGCCTATTAATTCTCACAACTGTGTATATATGTTCCCTGCAAAGTGTTAGGATTTTTTTCTTTCGTTTACACACAACAACAAAATTTAGATTTTCTTAGCATATCTCAACCATTTCAAACATGAAACCGCCTCAGACACTCAGTTCTCACGAGCGCGTGAGCGAATGATTCGCCACTAATTGACACTGAATGTAATATTTTAGCAAGGCATTAATTTCATTTTAATGTAACAAATCCTAGACACCACGTTCACTCCAAGGCAGCGGCATGACAAACGCCAAGCAACAACCACACATGTCAACTTCATTGCTAGGCAGCAGGCAAACGAGACTCGCAGGCGATACTTGAAGGCAATTTGTGGAGTCAGACGCGTTGTTGGGGCGTTTATTGAGACTTTCACTTAGTGAGACAGCCGTTCGGTAGGTGAGTCGCTTGGATGTGCGAGTTAGTGTGTGTGACGCTTGTCATTAAAGTATTTCTGCTGTTAACGTATAATGGGCGGCAGGCATCGTTATTGTTGTTGTGTTACCTTTTATATTGCTTTCATAAAAATTATATTTCTGTTTTCTTTTTCTTTTCTACCTTTTAATATTATATCGACATACACACATATGTACGTGCAATGTTTGTGTAAAATGCGTTAAATTAATTTATTATGACTTATACAAATATTATTGGGACATTAAGTAAATAAGCGCCATATTTGTCTGCTCCATAGCCCAGTGTGGTTTATTTATATTTAAAAATATACAATCGCACAAATTGGTACTACACCTTTAGGAAAATTTTTTAAATATTTTTAAGGAAAAATTTACGATTTAATGACAAAAATTTGTCAAGAAAATAAAATAGAATAAAATCGATAATAAAATGCAAAAATATGGTTTGATAACAACTCGATCACAAAGGTAACAAAGCACACAAATTATAAAAATGGTAATAAAGAAAATAAGTCTCGATTAACAAATTAGATAAGAGAGGAGTAAAACAAGTATAAAAAACATTTAAAAATTCAAATGTAAAAAAATTTATCGTAAACAATATATCTCGATTTAAAAATTCAATAACAATATATTAAAAAGTACAAAAGTTTAAATATATAACAAAATCAAAATGTTTTGAAGCGAACGCTCTCGTGTTTGTCCAAAAAGCAGTGATAAACATCAATGTAAAGAAAATGTGTCCACAGAAAAAGCTCATGCAATTAAAAAAAAAAATAAAAAAAAAATGTTATCAATAAAACTTCATGCAAAGCTAATAAACGATAAATCTCGTACAAGAAAATCGATAAGAAAGGAGTGAAATTTGCAAAAATCGAGCAAAAATTCCAATAAAAATATAGATAAAAAGTTTATAAAAGTTGATTTTGTTGATTTTCCGACAGTGTTGGGGTTTTAACAGGGCTAGGACCCGAAAATATAGCTGGGCGCCGACTAAATAATTGTTGTCATAAGAATCGAAGCTACTACTAGAGACGTAAAAGTTATAAAAGTTTACTAAAATATGTTTTAATTGAAAAAGCAGTCAAATTCGTTAAAGTTCTAATATTAAAAAATGCCGAGTCTATAACAATTGAGTTAAAATATCGAAAAGCGATTAAGATTTAGATAAACATAACAAAAGAACAATAAAAAATCGGCAACAGTCTAAAATGTATATAGAAGGCAATTAAATTCAATGTATCGATAAAAACTGATAATCTTCTTCTTTAAATGGTCATCTAACCGTCTGGGCGATTTTTACCGTCCAACATAGCTCGCCAGTCGTTTCTTCGTTGCGCCAACTGGCGCCAGTTGGAAACACCGCGGGATCGAAAATCGGTCTCCACTTGGTCCTTCCATCGGAGTGGTGGTCTCCCTCTTCCTCTGCTTCCACCGGCGGGTGCCGATAAGAATACCTTCTGGGCTGGAGCATCTTCGCTCATTCGCACTACGTGGCTTAGCCAGCGAAGCCGCTGTATTTTAATTCGCTCAACTATGTCGGCGTCTGCGTAAAGTTCATACAGCTCATCATTAAATCTTCTTCGGTACTCGCCGTCGCCAACGCGTAGAGGTCCACAAATCTTTCGAAGAACCTTTCTCTCGAATACTCCCAGAGCCGCCTCATCAGATGTTGTTAGTGTCCACGCTTCTGCGTGTAAAGGTATTATCAGTACCTCAAAGAAATCAGCAGACATTCTAAGTCTGTAGATTTAAATAGTCAAAATATCGAATGAAAGGATTTATAGTTCAGTTTATAGTTCAAATAAATACCAATTACGAAAAAAAATCGGCTTATGTTGATAAAAGTGTATGTTGAAGGCATTTTAAATAGAGACAAAGCTATTATAAGAAATATTCATCAAAGCCTCATTATAATTATGCCTTTTCAAGAGATATTTTGTTGAGTCTTGAAAAATTATTACTTTGCAATAGAAAAAATAAAAATTGTTTATAACAATTATTGAGAGACTTTTAAAATTTTGCAAGTGAAATAACTATTATCCGAAAAATGTTTTCTTTTAAATCTTAAAAGACTTTTATTCTATAATTTATATTATAAAAGTCTCACAGTAATAATTATTTGTAAGATATATTTTTTTAAGTCTTCAAAGTTGTTCAATGAGAGACGGAAATTGGAAAAGCTTTTTATAGTTTTAGTAAAATTGACTGCATGACCTTGTTTAACAGGTAATTTCTTCTTATAAGAGACTTTCATTGGGCATATCAGGGTCCAATGTAGATATGTATTCCCCCTCGAGTTCGGTATACGAATTCCCGCTCGAGTTGAGGTATTCAAGGGACGAGATAGGAAACAAATCAAATAGCAGATATTTGTGAATACTTCGAATGGCCCGTGAAAGGATGGCACAGTCGTATTTCTCGGCGTATCTCATGACGCTGCTAATGAAATTGCATACGCACGAACCATAAGATCATCCTTTAGCTGAGTGCGAAGTTTTGACAAGTCTGCAACTTCTTCTAATGTGAATCCGATAGGCCTGGCAACTATATATTAGAGAATAGTTGCTCAGGGCCGGCTGGTCAATTGCTTTGTATATTTGCCAGCAAAGCTTTTTTGATCTTTTCCCCGGCACTAATAGACAGTAACTTGCGGCTTTGAACTTTGCTTGAAATCGGTACTGCATAAGCGACGAAGGTGAGGATTTTGTGTAAGGTCACATCCAAGATTTTAGGTTTTTTGACAGGTGGTAGTGTGGCGCCATTAACCTGGATGTCTAATTAATTGGTCACCTGTTTTTGCCACCTCAAGAATTGGTAGGCCGAGGATTTGATCGGTGCCAATGACAGGTTCCGCTCGACGAAAAAACTGGATAACCTGGAGATAGTCATTTAGTTTAGAGCAAACCTCATAAATTTTAGCGTCCTTCTTCGTTGCCATTATCGTAGAGTCGTCTGCGTAGAAACAAAACTAAACCGTGGCGTATCAAAGCACGCCCGTCATCCTTTGTTACCGATAAATGATGTCCATCGAAACCATCTAGGTAGGTCAAGCCAACCTCCGTATTTTTTTTCCATACCAGTTCAGGCCTCCCTCTTCCTTTTCTGCCAAACTCGGGTGTCGATAGGAAAACTTTCATGGCCGGAACGTCTCTGTCCATTCGAATAATATAACCCAGGTAGCGCATCTGATTTAATTTGTTACGCTATGCTCATAACTGCGTAAAGCTCGCACAGCTTATTGTTAAATGTGCTTCGACACTCGCCGTTGTCTTCGCGCGATGGACCATAAATCTTCTGTAGAAGATTTTTTTCGGCATTCTTCCTGCATGATTTGGCTCAGAAATTTACTCGGTGGTTTTTCGTGTGCAGTGCCGCAGAGGATCAGACCGCTCTTGGTTTTTCGAGATAAAAGTTCTCCGGTGATGCCAACGACGGTACGAGTATTACGCAGATAAAGCTATAATGCATCGAGTTAAAACCAAAAGCTTCACTAGCTAGGTCATGTTATGCGAATTTAGAAAGAAGATCCAGCCCAGACGATTTTCCTATCGACACCCGAATTAGGCAGAAGCTGAAGGAGTAGACCTAGAATATGATGGAAAAAACAGACTCAGAATGGCTTGACCTCCCTATGTACGGACTAAAATCGGCCAGGCGGTTAATCGCCAAGAAAAAGCTTCACTACGATTCTTAAAATGTATTACGGCTCGACAGATATAGAATGTTTTCCTCTCAATATCAATATTCATGATAGGTTTGGCGCAATATTGACACCGTAGGTATTAGACGCCCTTTCTTTGGCTTTCACCTTCACGAAGGCGAACCTGGGTCATGTTCTATTTTTTTACGACAAAAAAAATTAAAACAATTTTTTTCAAAAAATTGCTCATAATGATTATTTGTAAATTTTTAAAGTAAAATATCAAAATAATAATTACGGATGACTCAAAAAATATTTCTCAGTTATAATTATTACGAAAAATGTTTTTATATCTGTTGAAATTTCTGTGATTTTTATGAAACTCAAATTACAAATGATTATTATTGTGGATGTCTGATTTTAAATGTATGTCAATACATCGATAAACATTTATTATATAAATCGGCATTCTAAAAATTTAAAATAGTCTATCAAATATGTAAGCTAAAAGAATAGAAAGCAGTTATGGCTGGATTACTGTTAAGACAACGATTGCAGTAATAGACCCAGGATTACAATGTTGAGGGCACTATGGTGTCGATATAGTTACTTTTATCTTATTAATTACGGTTATATGGTTATGGTTAGTCTACAGCTTCGACTTCGCATCAATATTATTAAATATTACCGTCATCAGAAACATTATCACTTACATCATCCCAAGATTTATCATAATTATAAAACTAATGCATAATCTTCTTCATTAACATTTTATTTTCCGTCTACTTTCCATTGTTTTTTTTTTCTTTACCTTTATCCCATTTCTCTTTTGCTTGTTCTCTTAATTATCTGAGTATTTTTCTTCTTACCGTTAGAAAAATACACAACTACAAATAAACTACTTCCATTTTTTATAAGTTGGTGGGCAAATTTGTCCTATACTCAACCCTACAGGGTAAGCAGCTTTTTCATTACTGGACTTACAAAAAATATGTGAGAAAACTGTACAAAAATGTTTGCCAATACTTATGTATTTATGTAAATGTACTCACTATCAATACATATTTTCATTAAAGTATTTATCCATATTTATCAACTTTTTTATAAAATAAAAGTATGCAGCACTCAACTCAGTTGCAAGGAAGGAATCACATTTTATTCACATAAACTTAAATTTTCTTTCATAAATAAAATATGAAATTTTTATTAACGTTTAATTACGGAAAATGTTGAAAAGTGTAGCTTATTAAAGTTGCTCGTAAATTATATGCAGAGAGAATGAATGTTACACACGTGCTACGCACCTCGTCACGAAAGAGCATATAATAAATGGTTCAACGTTTCGATAGCAACGTCTATGCATATTGACCGTATTTAATTGAAGTAATATGTGGCATGAAATTAATAGGTATCAGAATATAATATTTTTTTCCGTACGTTTTCTTCCATTTATCTTGTAATTATTGCATTAAAGCAAATGAGACAGCGAAAAATAAATAATATTGAAATGATTTATATTGAAAGAAATGCATTTGTCGATATTCACTTATATATTCATTTATACTACTGATTGAACTATCGATAGTTTATGAGTTATCGATATCATAATGTGCACTCTATGTGTTATTTTCAAAGCAATTAATTTTGTAAAAATTTTAGTTTTAATTTCTTATCTAGTCAAACTATAGGCTTTCTTTTATCTTTTGTCAGCTACAGTGAAATTCACTAGTTTTTTTTTCAACGTGATGCACAATCGTTAATTTGTCTAAATGATAATGAATAATCTCGAACCATTCGCCACCATGCTGCAGATGCCATTAGGGCTTTCTTTAAATTCTAATCAGCGCACCTTCTTAAGAATTTTTGCCTTAGGTTGTATGGTTGACTGGTCAAAAGATTTCTCATTTTACAGCGCATTTGCTTAAGGTTTAATCCGGAGGCCACCTAGCGGAAAAACACTTTTACCTAGTCCTGAACTATGTCCCATCTTTCAAAGCTTTTGCTCAAAGGGAAGTTACTTAAAATTCGAAAGCAAGATTATCCAAATATATAAGCCTTGGTGTTATGGAGGACGAATTTTTTATTTAAGGTAAATTTGTATATTATTTTATTATGTGTTGAAACCAGGTAAATGCAAGGTAAATGAAACAAACCAAAGAAGGATTACTATGTTTATTTCTTTGGAGTAGAACGAGCCAGTGGGGCCCGTAGTCATTGGTGAAGGCACTTGTAGTCATGAGGTATTGGCACTACTTTTCTCTGAAGAACACACATATTTGAAATATTTTATAAGTCGATTGCGAATTACAGCAGCATGCTAAATGAAATAAACGAAATACAGGTAACAATAGCTTATCTCTCTGAAATACCAAATTTTTTAATGTTTCCATAAATCTAGATGTTTTCTTTATCAAAAAAAATCCATTATCTAGGTTATCGGGGAGACATTTGAAAATCGATAGAGAGTTGTTTTCTTTTCCAGTTTCCAATTTTGATATTTTCCATATAAAGGGTGTTTTTTTAGGGGTATAGAACTTCGAATTGAAATAAAACACAAGAAAATCGTTTTAAGGTCCATCAATTTGGCTTTATTGGAAGGATAATTTTATGCCATTGATGCTTAAATATGATTTCGGGCATGTGGCCGCCGCGGCTGGCTCGAATAAAGCCAATTCTACAGGTCCAATTTTCAACCACTTTTTCGAGCATATGGGGCCGTATGTCGGCAATAACGCCACGAATGTTGGCTTTCAATTCCCCTAACGTTTCTGGTTTGTTGGTGTAGACGAGCGACTTCACATATCCCCAAAGAAAATAATCCAATGGTGTCAAATCACACGACCTTGGTGGCCAATTGACAGGTCCATTCCGCGAAATTATGCGCTCATCGAATGTTTCCTTCAATAAATCGATTGTGACGTGCGCTGTGTGGCATGTAGCGCCGTCTTGTTGGAACCACAACTCATCCACATTCATGCCGTCCAATTCGGGAACAAAATAGTCGGTTATCATGGCTCTATACCGGTCTCCATTAACGGTAGCTGCCTCTCCAGCATTATTGCGGAAGAAGTATGGCCCAATGACTCCACCAGCCCATAGAGCACACCAAACAGTCAGTTTTTGTGGATGTAATGGCGTTTCAAGGGTCTCATGTGGATTCTCTTCACTCCAAATGCGGCAATTTTGCTTGTTGACGTAGCCGTTCAACCAAAAATGAGCCTCATCACTGAACAAAATTTTGCGATGAAAATCAGCATCGAAATCAATCTCATTTTCGGCCCATACACCAAAATCACGACGCATTGCATGGTCTCGCGGCTTTAATTCTTGCACAAGCTGGATCTTGTAAGGTCGCAAGCCAAGATCTTTGCGCAAAATCTTCCATAAAGTTGATGGACAAAGCTCCAATTGCTGTGCACGGTGGCGAATCGATTCATTCGGGTCCTCTTCAACACTTTGCTCTACAGCGGCAATTGTTTCTTCGGTGCGCACTGTTCGACGTCTCTGCGGATGGGTATTATCACATAGAGTAAACGTAGTGCGAAAACGATCCATGGTTAACCGAATTAATTGCTCTGATGGACGATTATGTCGCCCATAAAATGGACGGAGCTCACGGTAAACTTCGCGAACTGAACCATTATTTTCGAAATAAATTTGCACGATTTGCAAGCGTTGTTCTTTTGTCAACCTGTTCATGATGAAATGGCAAACCAAACTGAACATAAATGACATTAGAGTTGCCAGATTTGACCACAAAATGCCAGTTTTATCTCTATTCGAAAAACAAACCTGTAAAAAAAACACCCTGTATTTATCCAAGTTCTTCCTGCTCAAATTTGCGTCGCCTGTTTGAAGCTTCTAGCTGATAGAGATAGAATTTCTGAACATCCCGACCCGAGCGCCACCTAGCGTAAATTTCTATCATTTATGCAAAATTCGTATCCGAAATTTGAAGTTTCCTGGTCAAAGGTAACATAGAAACCGGATAAATAAGAAACCGTTCTATAAAGCTGTTATAACTGCAACTTTGCTCTAATCGAGATGTATAGATATAAATCTAAATTTGTTTTAAGGGCCGATTAACAAACTGTGGATACACTAACACATCGATCCATTGGCTCATAAGATCACGACAGATAGGTCTTTATATAGCACTAACTTGGGTGTTACCCAATGAGGCACTGTCATCTTTCTGTATCCCTGAGTAATACAACTAAGTTAGGGAACTTTCGGGCTAAGCAGCGTAACAAACGATTACAATAAACAAACCTCTTAGAGGCTTAGAGCTCTAGACATCATTTTATGATAAAAAAATTTATTTAAAAGCATGCTAAAAGTGAGAATATTAGTATATCCTCCATATCAAAATTGTATTGATTTTTCAAATTATTTTGTGCTTAACAAATGATATTACAACCCTTATAAAATATGTTCTACATATTTTTGGCCTTAAATTTGCTATCCCCTAAAAGTATGCAAAACTGATGAGTACAAAATTTGCATCAGAAAACAGGGCATTCACTAAGTACAGTCAGGAGCACGCATATAACAACAAGGTTTTTCAGAATAAGCAGCCAAGTATTTTATGAAAAGGTCGAATAATTTATCCCTAAAGAAATGTCCTCTAAGCTATTCTACATTCAATGTATGTTTTCTACCATTAATTTTACTACACAAACAATTTACTAACTTCTACAAGTATGTTAAACATATTCATACAAATGTTTTATTAATAATAAGTGTACTGCAATGTCAAGGTTTGACAAGAATATCACAATTTATGATTGACACTTTCTCCTTTTGTGCCTAATTCACTAGAAGAGATCTAAAAGGTTGTAACACGCACGACATGTGTTTCCGTGAGGTAATTTTTTGTAGCAGTAACAGCTCCATGAATTAATAATAACTTTCAAACAAAGAAATCAAACAGAAAAATCCAAAACAAAAACAGCTCTAAACTAATAAAAACTAAAGCTTAAGTTTATGTCAGAATTTTAAATTTGCAACAAAGAATTTAAAAATAAATTGTGACCGTCCTTTCGTCCGTTAGTCTTGAGAGGGAATACAACTTGTATAGCTACATAACATTTGAACTAAGGCGAAAGATTTGAGAGACGGTATATGCATATACCCAACGGGCGAGGTTTTCCAAAAAATGCCTGAATTCAAATTCGTATCATACTTGTTTTACCAAGTAAGGCCTAAATTCAGGCCTTAGTCAAAAAGTACTCTTACTGATTCATTTATCTGGTTTACCATGGCCTTAGGTCTGCCTTATGACCTATTATAAGTGGGTTATTTTATTATAGACGGTACTCAGACGGTACTTAAAGCTCCACTTGACTGATTAGATGCATCCCAAATATCTGTTGTGAAAACTATTGCAGGGTATATACGAGGTGTGTTCAAAAAGTATCGCGAATTTTGAATTTTCGCTGGTTACGTATATTCGAATTTCGAATTTTTTGTGACGTTATGTTGGTACTCATGTCTCTCACTTATGCCGACAAGCTCGGCCATTTTGCATGTTCAGTTAATTGTTGATAGCTGCTTTGCTTGCACGTGTTTTGGATCGTCTTCGATTTTTACCTATTTTTTTACCAAAATTGCTCAATTGTGACCAAAAACAGCATCGCATGAACATTGCTAATGAGATGTTAAACTCTGTCCGCGACGACCCAAATTTGCTCCAGAGGGTCATAACTGGTGACGAATCGTGGGTTTATGGTTATGACGTGGAAACCAAAGCTCAATCATCTCAATGGAAGCTGCCGCACGAACCAAGACCGAAAAAAGCGCGCCAAGTTCGGTCGAATGTGAAAGTTTTGCTGACAGTTTTCTTCGATTGCAGTGGCGTGGTGCATCATGAGTTCTTGCCACAGGGAAGAACGGTCAATAAGGAATATTACCTGCAAGTTATGCGCAATTTGCGCGAAGCAATCCGCCAGAAACGCCCGGATTTGTGGAAGAACAAAAATTGGCTTTTGCACCACGATAACGCCCCTGCTCACGCATCGTTGCTTGTGCGCGACTTTTTGGCCAAAAACAACACACTAATGATGCCGCAGCCACCGTATTCCCCAGATCTGGCCCCCTGTGACTTTTTCTTGTTCCCTAAACTGAAGAGGCCCATGAAAGGACGACGTTACGCTTCTCTTGACGAGATAAAGACGGCATCGAAGGAGGAGCTGAACAAGATACAAAAAAATGATTTTTTGAAGTGCTTCGAAGATTGGAAAAACCGTTGGCACAAGTGTATAATATCTCATGTGGATTACTTTGAAGGGGACAAAATAGATATTCATGAATAAATAAATAATTTTTGGAAAAACACCAAATTCGCGATACTTTTTGAACACACCTCGTATACAGCTGTTTTCAATATAAAAGTACTGAAATTTAAATGGATATCGCTCGATTAAATAAAATTTTATGTGGGTTCTGTTATGGAATTCACTATATTTTAAATGAAAATTATTAAAAACACAGCTTCTTTCGTCGAACGATACCTAATTTAATTTCTGTACTATTATATTGAACACGACTGTACATAACATATATACATGTGCGTATATGTAATTGAACGTAAGATGTTTTCGCCATACTCAGCAAAATAAACTATAATATTTTATTACAAGGCACATTTGCCAAAATCAAATATTAAACTTATAAATTTTTTAGCCATTTGGGTAATAAAAAGTTGAAAGTATATTTTTAAAGCCAATAGGCAATCAAGTTATAAAACGAGCAGCGCAGTTACCGATAAATTCAACATGTGAGGATGGGATGTGTATAGAAAAGGTGCCACTGTGAGGGCGAATGATATTGAACAAACAAATTATATTAAATATGGATTATAAGAAATGTTCATTTACAAAGGTCCAAACAAACTAGTTCAGAAGGAAATGTTTGTTTTTTTTTGTGTTTGAAATACTAACTGATTTATATGGACATCGACAGATCGATTTTCCAAGAAATTTTCGTTCAAAGTCAAGTAGCGCAGAGCGTTAATTTGGGCGATGTTGACAAAAAATTCGTGGGCGCTTGCCAAGGGTGAAAGACTTGAAGCGAAACCCCTCCCCCTCGGCGAAACCTTATATAATATATAGGGAAGGACGGAAATTTGACAAAAATATTTAGGACCTCTGTGTCATTACAAACAATACACTAGCATATTTTAAAAGTTATATTAAAGTTTATTTGTCTGTAAATGATATATTATTCAATTAATGAAGATTACAAGAAAGATTTTTTTTGTTTGTAAAATGCTTATTTGTAACAATTTTATTTATTATAGACTAGCAGGATACAAGTTGTCGCTAGTGTGCAGACACAATTTTTCTAGAGTTTCATTAAAGATGTGTGGATGGATGGATAAATTAAAAAATCTAAATTCGTAAATTTTTTGCCACGCCACTGTATCTATGCCCTTAATGGTTTTCAACTAAGCTGAAATTGACAAAAAATTTAACCAAAAAATTAAAGAGGCACGCTTTGATATTTTTTTGAGAAACTAAGTGCATTTGAAAAGAAATTTTTCCTAGGCTGTCCAGCAGTGAAAGTCTCATAAAAATACATTTATTAGTTCCCGAGATCCTTGAGTTCGAATGGACAAATATACAGACAAAAATTCTAAAAGTGGTTCCAATGAACTCTACAATGTTCCCTAAGTCACCTACACTCATTTTTTCAAAGAAATATTCAATATACAGGCACTTTTTTCCAAAGTTTTACCAAAGTATAGATAGAAAATGTGGTAAAACCAAACAAAAACCATAGCTATTCAGATAGTTTTATTTAGGAAGCTAATAAGATAGTATCCAAGTACTAGGCTTTCTAATCAGAATAGAACATATGGTTGTCTCGCTTTCACTAAGTCTATGTCAACTGCTTACATTTTTTTATTTAATGGGAAGCAGTAGAAACCCCCTTTTTATTATTTTTCCAATTTTCGTATGCGATTGAGAAACTGACTTTTGTATTCGTGATTTGATACTAATGCTGGGTATTCGTACGATTTCGTACTTCGCGATTTCGTACTTCGTGAAACTGTTACAAAACATTCGAAAGCGGTATATAAAGACGAGTATTCGTGCCAGGTAAATACAGGTACCATGTTGTGAATAGATTTTCGGTAAATTTAACTCTTTAGAACTCTATTCTCATTTACATGTGTTGTCGTGTCCTTTCTGTGAGTCATGTAATCGATTTTATTCTCTACCAACAATCATAGTACAAATTTATAATTCGATGAAGCTTCACTATAACTTTAACGTGAATCATTTCACTCTTGCCCCTACGACGACCTTCTATAAGTTTTTGTTGTTGTTGTTTATAGCGACAAAAACGTTCCCCGATTGTTTTGAGGAGTGTTGTCGAAAGTGACCGTCCTTTGCCGGACATGGTATGACCAGTGCAAGCTTCTAGGTCATCTCACCCCTCCCTCCGTAAAGAAGGAGATGATACATAATGGGAGGTGAGAGGTATCATATCAGTGGAGCAACCATCGAGTTTGCATGCCATTACCCTTTGTAGATTTTAGTCATCCTTAGGACAGGTATACCTACCTCGGATATATTCTAACCCTGTAACCCGCAGGAAGGTTTAGGTTTTGTAACGTGAGTTAATTTACTACAGGCTTCTACACATCTCCTAAAAGTGCGGGTTCTTTGTTAAACACACCTTCCCCTATACATTATACTCGTTGACCCTCTGACTATCTCTTTCACTCCTTGTGGCCCTTTTTGCTATAGTTGTTAGGCTCAAGTTTTTTTCAGTAAAGTAATCAAAATCAAACAAATAATTTACTCAACATTTCTAGGTGGCCCACTCGATTTAAAAGTAAATAATCCATCAGATAGGTTAGTTTCAAAGAAAACAAATGTTTCTTTCTTTTGTCCAACATAGATAACAAGAGGAATTTCCTGTGGAGCTTGACACGGTTCGTTGGTTATTGTGAGATCTCAACCTTTTACAGGGACCGAAACGTGAACAAGAAAACATCTTTTGCCGAAACTGATTGGTTTTATTCGGGAAGGTCGTTGTGTTCGGGATAGTATCAGAATAATTTCGGAATAGTTTCAGCATTATTTGCGGTATAGTTACGGGTTTTGGCGGTACTAATTCGGTACCATTTTGGGATGCGAACGAACCAGAGGGAGTGTTTCATTTTAATGAAACCGGTATGCTTACTTTTTAGGAGTCCCTTTTCCCGCTAATGACAAACCAAAGCAATTTCTTTTTTATGTGGGTTTTGTCTGGAACGAGACTAAAGCGAATCTATTAGGATGGTCTGTGGCTGGACACCAACATCTTCAAAAGTGCTCGCTATATAGGAGGCTGAATGGAGGGCAGAGTTGTACAAGCTAGGACTTCGTAGGCCGATCAGGGGGCTGAAGGGAGGTGCAGCCTAAAGTCACAGTGCTATTACCCTTTGCCCACCCATCGGTCTACCCCGGGGCCAGAGCTAAGTGGAAATCAGTTCGGCGCCGGAGCGGCATGGTCTTTCCACTTAGCTAGTCGGCGGTTGGATAAGCCAAAAGGCGACTACTGCCGCTGCCTCACTTAAAGCGAATGATTGTAGATTTCCAAAATCACTGCTTTATATAGGGACGGTTATAAAATGGTTAAGAATTACAACACTTGCAATGGTGTGTTATTTGCTGGGTATGAATTTGTGTTGGGTGCAGGTGATCGCCATGCCGTTGTTGCTGTTGATCAGCTTGTGTTCGTGGCGCTCAGTTATGGTGTACTTTTAGGCGTTAGTGGAGGTCGTATTATTGTAACGCTACGTTAGATGTTTTATCGAAAATTGTTATTATTTTTGCAGCAGACTGCGACAACCTTTATACGATTTTTTCATTTTGCAAAGTTTTTTGTCATCACTAAACCAACGAAAGTATCCTATCAACTGCATACCCCTATTTCTTAAACATAGCATAGGGTATTTGTGATATAACTTTAGCAAGTAGAAGATTTTCGAACTCTCGGACAATGGATACATTTGGCAGTCAATAGTATGTAGTAGTGGTTGCTACAGCAAAAGTCTACATTTATTATGCATATCAGTGTCTGTTAATTAAATTTAGTATGCATTGGCATTGGTAGGGAACATGAAAAATATCAATGTATGTACTTGAGGCAGCCAGGTGAATCTATAACACACACAACAGGACTCACATACTGCAATGGTTACTGAGTATGTAACTTGAATAGATAAAAAGTTATAGTGTTGTAATAAATTTTATTAGTCGCATTCGCAAGGAGCAGCACATACACCACTCACACAAATAAAAGCAAAAATAGACGGGATTTGATAGGACATATTTATTAAAACTGTTTTTTTTGTATTTAATGGTTATGGCACTTGTTATTCTTACGATTGCTTGGATATTCAAAGAGTTTATGTGGAGCATGCAGGGCAAGTGACAGTGTAACATAATGACCTTTTATGTTACGGCGAGTAGACATGACATAATTGGGGTACATGTCGATATCGGTAGTTGATTTGCACAAAGCCAATGAAACTACAAAAAGAATATTTCTATCTATGTGAAAAGGTATAAGCCTGGCCTTGAAGCGTTGTCCTGCATAAAATTTGAGTTGCCTAAATTTAACAGTTGTACTATCTTCCCTCTCCCCTTGGCACTTCCTTGTAATTTATTCTATATTTACATTTTTATACCCAGCGGGTACTAGTATACAGGGTGTTATAGTTTTGGTCATATAACGGTGGTTTGTAACGGTACAAAATAATGGAGATAGATATGGAGTTCCATACATCAAAATTTTTAGAATGAACAGAGGAATCCATTAAGACATGTCCACCCGTGCGTGGACACCATAACTTGTGTACAAATTGGGGTAATTGAATGAAATTTGGTTGCTTCCGGCCAGGGTAGGTTGCTATTTGAAATGGGCGAAATCGAACCATAACCACGCCCCTTTTCCCAATATCGAAAATTTCGAAAAACGTATAAAATGGGTTAATTCAATAATAGAAGCAGCTACAATGATGAAATTCGCTAGATTTATTAATTTGGTTGTCCCAATGACGATTTTATCAAATTTTTGAAAAAGGGGCGTGGCACCACTCACAAATGAGTGTAGAAGTTTGCAAACTTTGACTGTTAGTAACTTCAGAACCGTTTACGCTAGTATAACGAAATTTCGTTGAAGGCATACTATTGTTGTGCTAAATGCACGCATAGGAAATAAGAATAAGAATAATAGAAGAGGATAAGAACAAGAAATCGCTTTTCCACCACGCCTACTTTTTCATAAAAGTTATATGGAAAATAGGTAGAAATATTTAACTGCCCATATCTAATTAACTAATACAGGTATAATAATATAATTGGGCAGTTTCCTCAATTTTCTTATTCTTTATAAGTCAAGAAAATTTCAAGTTCGAATGTTAATAACTTCAGAACGGTGTAATATAGAATCACGAAATTTAATACGAGGTATACTATAGTCATGTAGAGTACGCTCACGGAAAAGAAGCAAAACCGGTGAACGACCAGGCCACTTTTGGACCAAACCTTTCTGAAAGAGAGGTAGGAAACCGGAACATGCCATATCTCCTTCGCTGATGCAGATAGAATGCTAGAATTTCGTAGTTACAATGACCTGAAGATCTTATTAATTATTATGTTTTTTAAATTTTGAAAAATGGGCGTGGCAAGGCCCACATATAAATAAACAAAATATCAAATTTCAGCTATTATTAATTTCAGAACCGTGTTAAATAAAATTACGAAACATAATCCGTGTTATACTATCAACATTTTCAAAATTATATATAGTCTATACTCTGTCGATTACCTAGAACGCCTATACAAGATTAAGATTTTATAGAGCATGGGGGCGTGGCACCGCCCACTTTTAAAAAATTATGTATAGCCTATGCTGTAACCAGCGAACTCAAGAATATACTGTAAAAATTTCATGAAGATCAGTTGAGTCCTTTGGACGCTTATAAAGGACACACATTCATTTTGCTTTGCTAAATAATTTAAGTGATTTTTGTTGAAAACTGATAAAAAGCACATCATGGCGCCTACATTTTCTTAAGCGCAAGGTCTTATGAGACTTTAGTCCCGTGAAGGCGTTAATTTAACGACAGGACGGGAAGGAAATGAGCGTTTTCCTACAGACGAAAGGGGACGATGGGGAAGCTCAGTTGACTTCTTCGCTTCAGTGTGCTAACACAGCCTTTCTTTCGTTGTTATTATTATTTATTTTACGTTGCGTTATTAAATCGTATAAATTTAAAATTAAGAAAATATAGCATTAAATCAAAGATGTGCAATTAACGGAATTGTCAAAAAAATTTGTTTTGCGACTAATTATTCCTTTGATTTTTCAAAAATGATTGCATTCATTTTCAGTAGTCTATGACTGTGACTTAAAGAATGAAGTCACAACTCATACTTCATGTTATAACTGCTTACTCTTTTTTTTAATTTATTTTTGCTATCCCTTATTTTCATTCAGTGAATGAATTAATCTTTTTAAACTGAACTACAATCGCTTGAAGTCAGTAAGCATCAAACTTTTGAAATAAACAGGTTATTATTGCTGATTATATTCATAATTTGTAAAAATTATTAGCCACTTCGCTGAAAAAAAATGAAGTCAGTGAGTGACTACTCTAAATGAGTCATATTTCGAATTGCCCAAAAAGACTCCAGACTGAATTTTTAGGTGTGTAGTCGATAAGCTGTACAATGACTGCATTCGAAATTTTAAGTTATTTATTGTGACTTCAACTCATTTCCTTGGCATATGAGTGCATTCCTTTACAATCCTGACAATTAATCAATTATCCAGCATACTAACTAACCTAAACTAGACTAACTAAATTATCAAATAATAATAATTATAGATTAATTAAAGCCATCATCACAATTAATCACGTTTTGTTTGAATTTAATTTTAATCCTATTAATTTGATTATATAGCAAACTTAGCAATCACAACCTGATTAAGCAGACACTTTAAATTATGGTCATTTTACCTCATAAAAACTCACCACTCTTCTAGTTTTATATCGGGTGAGTAAAAACGTGTCATTTATTTTTTTGTTAAGTAATGTATTCAAAAGAAATGAATAAAGTTACCCGTTTCAATTAATTTCTTTTTTAATAATCAAAAATAATAGTTCTGTAAAACCTTTTCACTCGGTTGACCACACACATCTAAGGGAGTGTTACCGGTGGTCAGTTCTTTGTCGGATAACGATCTGGTACGCTTTGTTAATGGCGAGTTCTAGTACTATCCCGAGTGCCGACTGACTGTTGGACTTCGCCTAAGCGCTAGGTCGTAAATATTACTAGAGTTTTTCTACTGGCATGCTTACTGCGGGTATATTCTCAGCCCTTTATCCGATATTTTGCACTCCTTACGTACTGCTTTCGCTAGCTTGACACTAATTTGTGAAAAGAAAAGAAAAACACAAGGCAGAAGGTACTGAGGTACAGATTGAAAGGACAAACGAATGAAAACTCTGAAAAATTTTAAAAATCCATGTGAAATTCCAGCACGGACAATATGAAGAGCTGACGGTAGTGCATAGTTAAATTATGACGCCAAGATTTCGCCTCATTTTTAAATAACTAGGGAGATGATGAACTCCACACTGTAGCCCCTGATGTTGAAACCTACATTCCAAGACCCGACTATGATTAACAAAATTATGATTAACAATGATAAATCGCCTAGAAATTACGGACTGCCCGTTGAGCTGTTCTAATATGAAGAAAAGTTGTTAAAAAAAAGAGTGCAGAATATAGTACCACGTTGTGCTTTGCCCAATCCACATGAAAGTCGATTCCAAAAAACGCGCCAAAACCGCAGAATTAGTGAAGCTTGCCTTTCAGGGCTCAGTTGTGGAAGTCGGGGAAGGACTTCCTCTTTTCAACCGATTTCAGTGCAAAATAATAATTCAATAGACTTATGAATCAACTAATCTTTGCTTTTGATTGTTGGCTTGTTCTCACAGCTCTTGGGCCACCAAATATGTATTGGCACTCCACGCTACATCTGATTGTCTATATTAGAACCGTCTCAGTCACAAACTACTATACATACCATTTCACATCGGGTCACGCGAGTTAGGAGGCGTATTAAGCCCATGACCTGAAGGTTCGACGGGGTCACGTAAATGGTTTGCGCGGAGTTTAGGCTAGTACTAAAGCTTGCCAGATCCCTATCTGGTCTGTTCACATCGTAAGCAACACCTTAATATTCAGGGATTGTTTTGTCGTTACGAATTAATTCCAACAGGGAACCCATGGAGCTATACAAATATACTCATATGCTGATTAATGGATGTATTTATGTATGTTTGTATTTTTATGTATGTATTTCTGAGTGCTTTTAAGAGTGGCAGTTTCATGTTAACGGATTGTTGGTTGCCATAAAATATTATTGCATATTTTATGGCTGATATTGCTGGTTTTGATCTATGAGTGAAAAGAAAAAAGCGGCAGGAGCGAAAAACCATAAACATGACCACAAAGCCAACACCAAAATATGAAATATGAAAACAACAAAAAAAAAAAACAAGTTAAACGAGATGAGAAACTCGACATCAAAAACCAACGGACGGAAGGATGTGCAAGAATGTCGATGTGTTGGTATGTTTATGAGTGTGTGCTGGTTGATTTTTATGTACGAATACATAAATGCATAAACGTATGTATTCGGCGGTGAAACAGCAATATAGTCAGCAGAAAGATTAGTTTACAATTGGAATCTTCTAACTCATCTCAAAAAGACACCAAGTGAGTCCCAACAAAAATTAAAATTTTAGAAGAAAGCTGGTTTATACCCGTAAGAAAAGTACCAGTAGAGCTAATTTTTAACTTTGATAACTTGACTCGAACGTCTGACATCTCGTATGTGGACCGAATACTTATCCACCATGCCCGGAGGTATCTAAATTATCTTCACTTAACAATTACTAATAATATTAAACTATGGTGTTTTTGATTTATTTTTAACCAGTTTGCGATTACTCCTGTATTAATTATGTGGAGTATGCTCAAAGACACGGAAGCAAGGCGTATTTTCTTCCCTGGACTGACCTTAATATCGCTACCACCGCCAAGAAGTTGTCAGCTACTTGTAACAGAGCCAAAGTTTATCTATGAAAGCCACTTAATACCCAGAAATGACTAGGACAGTGCTCGAACTTTCTCTTTTAAGTTAGTTTTTGTAATTGCACCCCCTCTCCTAGCACATGCTTACCAGTTGGGTACATCTTTGATAACTTTTTGCAGAATTTGATTGGCCGAATTTTTGAGGTCATCCCAGAGAATGAAATAAGCTTGGTGATGAGTCCGGTACCTATGTTCAGGCTTGTGCGTGATGTCTTATTACAGACTACTGTCTTGAATCAGTTTGTTAAAAAGGGCCTAACTTGCTAACCATGTGAGAAAGTTTAAAAAATCGAGTTTTAACAGATCGATTAATACCTCAGCAAAAAAATTATTTGTAAGTAATCGATTTTGCCAACTCAAGATCACGTGGATTTCAATTAAGATATATTCTGAATTTAATTACGTAGTATTCAGTAATCGTAAATAGTGGTCGACGTAGTTTGGTGGTAGAAAGCTGGCGTAACAGACCGACTTTCCCGGGTTCAAATCTTAACTAAGTAAACATCAAAATGTTTTGAAAAAGCTCGGCCTTAATATCAGCGGAGGTACAGAAAACTAGCTTAGCAGAAATTTATAAAAAAGGTAGCCTAATCTGTCCTTTGACAATGTGGAAAATTTATGGCCAAAATGTGCAGTCTGTCTTCTAGACCCACCCCACTTTTCTACACATCCATTGTGGGGTGATACTAGGCGTTTCGGTTTAATGACGTGGAGAGGCTCTTAGGGTCATCTGCAATATTAAAAGATACGGATGTGGCCTTAATGGCGAGAAGCGGAGGTAGATACTGATACTATGTAGATAATGATATCTTTTTAATCTCACATAACTTCAAGATCATTGAGTAGACCGGCGTGCGGATAGTATGTGGGATTGCTTTGAGGTCAGCATAAATGGCACACAAACATGGTTATGGCACAACTTTACCGCCTTGAAGAGCATAAAAGCAATTTTCGGATCTGAGTAGCAGTGTTAGGCGACATACAACTTAGGTCTTTTAAAACCTAGATAGATCTAGCACACATTTAAAGAAATACGAACCTATTAACAGGCGGTATGTAAGCCTAAAGCTGGTTTCTGCATGTTTGGGGTGTGATTCTGTAAGGCAAGGAACACTTTTTGGAGCTGTGCCACTTGGTGCGACAGCAAAAGGTTTAAACAAAGTGGCAAGTAATTTTAGTGAGATAGTTCTATACCAGTTTAGAACCAAGCCGACCAAGCAAACAGATAGCAACTGGTGAGTAGAGTTCAGCACAAACATTTAACATTTTTCTACACATCTTACGTTTTCACAAAAATCCTTATCCCATTAAAATACCAACAAAACAGTGGATGAAAAAAGTATAAAAAAAACAAATAAAACAACTAGCAAGTGGACGGCACTGGCCTGCCATTTTCATTATTATACCAAAACATGCCTACAATCCGACTTCAGCCAGTCAATGCCATCAGCTCACCAGCACCACCTAACAACTTTTGGTAGCCTTCTTAACCAACAGCAGCACTAATTTATGTTTTCACGAAATGGTTTATTTCATTATATTTGCTTTGATTTTACCTTCGTTTTAGCTGTTTTGGTTTTTCGTTTTTATGTATATTAGCGTATCTATAATAAATGCTTGCTCAAGATATTGAGAAAAAATTTGATTTAAATTTTTATAAATTTATTGCTATTCTAAAATAAAGTTTAGTCGTGCAGATATTTGCATAAAAACATAAGAAAATAATGATTACTAATCGTAATGATTACCGGGTTGATTAATTACTTTCTTGAGAATCTATTTAATGATTGATTACCAATTACTTAAAATTTTTTATGACTATTTTCCAATTAATTAAAAAAATAACCAAAAAAATCATTACGGTTATTAAAAAAATAAAAAATTAATAAAAAGTAATAAAAAAAGTGGTTTTGATTTATTCTGATTATTTTTGTGTTTTTTGAATTTTTTGATTTTCTATGATTATTTTTGATCAATTTTGATTGGTTTGACTTTTTTTTATTATTTTTTATTTTTTTAGTATTGTTGTAGAAGCACAAAATAATACCATCAAACATACTAAAAAAAAATCAATAACAACAAAAAAATTTAAAAAAATCAAAAAAACACAAAAATAATCAAAAGTAATCATAACAACTATAATCAAAAGTAATCATAACAGCTTTTTTTTATTTATTTTTGATATTTTTTTTTTATTTTTTTATTATTTTTAATTTTTTCTAATCCTAATGAATGAATAATTGCCTTTTCTTGAAAAACAATAAAAATAATCATTAGCAATTAAAAAAGCCGTCAAATTAATTGATTACTAGTTTCTGATCAAAGTTAGCAGTTCTGCATAAAAATCATTGATCACCTCTCAGTGTTCAGTTCGAACCTTCGGTGCACAATCATTCAGTCTTTCTCTTCGACAGTGGACTTCAGCAAAAAGGTTTTGCGATGTCTTAAAAAAAGGAGAGAAGCAAATGACAGCACACGAATGACAGGGAATGCGGCATTCCTTTTTTTTTGAAAGACTTTTGCAAGGAGTTGAGTTTGACACTAATTTAGAACTTCCGGTACAGTTATTGGGCGACATCCACTAGGCTTCATTACATTTGCATGAAGTAAGTTCTGTAGCCATAAATAATTTTCGGGGGCCAGAACCGCTTCAACTAGTTTTTCCATGGTTTACCTAAATTAGAAATAAATTCGAAATATTTTCCTCTTCTTTCGGACTTTGTTGGGGCACCTTTAAACATTTTTTTCTTTTATAAATTACAAATTCTTTTCCATTGTTTTTTCAACCCACCCTAATGTTTCAGCACGATTTTATATACAGTCAAATACATCCACAATCGTAAATCAAAGCCGCTCTTACCAAACAAATACTGCAATTAGTAAATTACCTTGAAGGGTTTATGCTTTGCTGCCAAAAATACGTCCACGTGCCCACTTCACGCCTTAGCAGAAAATTGTGGGTTGTTTTTATGTTGTTGGTGCGCTCATACTACATAATGGAATATTAAATGAGAACTTATTTTTTTAATATATGCTTCTTTAATACGGAAAAAGATTATTCCAGTTTTTAGCTTATCCTGCAAATATCTTCAGTTATTTCGCTTTTGAACCCAACAGTGTCCTTCCTCGATTGGCAGCATCGCTAATACAACAACAAACAACGCCGTAAGAATAGAAGTACCTCTGGGAAACTTTATGCCCGGTGCTATTGACAATATCATACTAGACCTAGATATACTAAGAAGTATAGAGGTCGTGGACGCCAAGTCTCAAGCCGCGGAGGTTAAAGCACCCTAATAGATAGGAGATAATTAATAGGATGAAACTCGAAAACTCCAGCTTAAAAGCCATCAAATACAACCCCCTTGGGGATTCACATACTACATACGTGGGTTCCTGACAGAGTTGAAGCTGTTTCACCCTTGATGCACTCAAAAGTTCAATCAGCGACTTTCGGCATGCAGTCCATTTCTCCATCAAGTAGTTCTTGTCCTGAAGGCTTTGATCGCCACTTTACTGTGACAGTATATCTAAAAGAATGTAGAATTTCTAGGCAACAGCCCTAGGTCATCAAGCCATTTTGCGATTTTGTCATTCAGCTCGTAGCAATAAAGATTGGTTTGTTCATGGTCCTAAGTATAGATGTTCTTCTATTTGTTCTTTTCAGCTACTCTAATAGAAAGCTCGTTTTCGATAGAAACTTATTGGGATTTTATCATAGCAAATCTAGGTTGTTGTTTTTGTTTGTTGTTTGTAACGACAAAAACACTCCACGAAGGTTTTGAGCAATGTTGTCGAATTGACAGTCCTTGGCCGCATATGAAGCCGGTACGCTTCGGTAGTCACTCGTGGTAGCGATTTGGTATGAGCAGTGGAACATTCTAGGTCATATGACCCCTCCTACCTTAAGGAAGAAGATGGATATTAAGAGAGTTGTCTGCTAGACAATCAGCAGCAATATTAAAGTTTGAGGAGACTCAGGTCGTTCTCCTCTTCCACTTTGTGTATTGTGATCCACTTAGCTTGATGGGGCCTATCTTTTACTCGGAACTTGACCATTGACAAGTAAATCCGTTAAAAAAAATATAATTCTGAATCATTTTTCGTTTTATTATTATCCTTCCCGGGCCTTAAACCTTGGACATTCAGTATAGTACGCCGGCATACTTCAACTATGTCACGTCCGTCAGCCAACATGTTAGCTTCACACAATTTTGAGATGTTCTATTGAACTTTTCTATATTGCCTATTTAAAAGAGGCGACATCGGGTGAAAGCCCATGCCGAGTTTTTGTATATCAAATATTGGGAAAACACAAACAAGTGATAGTTCGGTACATTATACACCTATAAGGTACAGATTTTCTTTTGAAGAATGAAATTGTGGTGCCAAATTAATTTTCGTGAAAATTTTTGAAAAGGGGCGTGGCACCGCCCACTTTTGGTTTAGTCACTTTTGCAAATATTCTTAAAAATAAATTAAAAACGGGTTAAGATATTATAACAAAGTTCAGCACTTAGATTGCAACGTAAAGAATGTGTAGGAGAAATGAACGAAATTATTTAAGGACCATGCCCACTTTTATATGAAAAATTTTAATAATTATCAAAAGAAAATATAAAGGGCAATATATCTAAAAAAAAATATTTCACTATTTTTTATTTCAGAAGTGCCTTTGTGGGAGAAATGCCAAGAAATGTAAATATTTCAAAGTGGGCCTGGCATGGGCTCTTTTTTTGAACAGCCTATTCTGAGGTTTCGGTAGTCATAACTCGAAAAGGAGTTTATGTTTCATAAAAACTTAATTAATTTGTTAAAAATTTTGCTAACATCGGTTGATAATTACAAACATTTTTGCTATCAGTGTCAAAAAAGTGAATCTCTCTCTCTATGGCGCGATATACAACAGGTATATCATCATAAACCTCCGGCAACACTACCTTCACACCGCGGCGTCCGCCGTGTCCTTACAATCCTGGCTTTGCTATCAAAATCTCCTAACGGAAGTCGCGGCTTCAAAAGAGTAGGACCAGAGTGAGAATGGTGTTAGAAGAGTCTGCTCTATTGAGCAAACGACCAGATGGTTGGTGCCATGAGGAGACACTCCGCATGCCGGTCAAACATTTAGCATGTCAGGGTTCAGTCTGGATAGGTAAAAGTTTAATCTGTTACAGTATCCAGAACGAAGTTCGGCCAGCATGACTCTTGTCTCCCTAGGCAGTTCGCATTCTTCTTCGGCAATAGTTTGGATCAAACGGCGAAAATATGTTGTGCCGGACTCCCTTACAGTGCTTACGGAGATGTTTCATAATTTTTTTGGTAGGCGGTTTTTTTTCAAGCAAGTACCTGTTCGGGCGTTACAGATTGTAACAGTTCAACAAGAAATTACGGGTAAGCATTTCTGTATGCACATAAAATCATCTCCGCAACATCACTAGTTCAAATTCTTTAATCTCAAGTTTTAGAAATCAATATTAATTCATTACTCTAAACGGCATCTGATGCCACCGCACCCTAAGCTCTTACTCAAAAGTGAACTTATGAAAGCAACAATTCATTCATCAAACTTCAACCAAGCGCGTTAATGTCCTTGGACTTCATTCTACTTTTATTAATACACATTTTTCTTTTTTCAATTACAAAATTCATATCTTCACTTTCTTCTAGCCCAGTGACACACGCCAACCGTCTGCCCGAAAATCCATTTGCTCGTATTAAAATATGATATTTACGATTTTTTGGCAATTCACCATTTAGTGGAGTATAACAACAAAAGCAGCAAAAGGGTGTACACTTCACCCTTTTCATTACAACGTTTTTGCAATACAACTCACTGACTTTGCATACTTGCAGTCCACCCATTTCTCGTATAGCAAAGTCAGAGGATTTGACTTTGATTAAAAAAGCGTGAAGCGCCAACGCAACAACTTGAAAAACAGGAAGAAACAACCAACGAAATCATAAAATCTATGCTATCAAGCGGACTGAAAAAGGCCGCCCTTTCTGCTGCAGCTAACACACACATATATATTTGCCTCTGTGTGTGTGCGTGGGTTTGCTCTGCTTTTTTTCACAAAATGAAAGCAACAAAACCATAGAAAAATCTGATGAAAAATTATGAAATTTATCTTTCATTTCATCCATATAGCATAGCGCTCAGCATACTTCACTCTCATTTCGATAACTTCATAACACAAAGTGTGAATACGTACGAGGGGGGGTATTAACGAAAGTTCGGAAAGTTCGAAACACTTAGGTAATTTACAAAAATAAAAAAACCCTCTTACTAAACCAAATTTCATAACGATTGTTTAAAAACTAAGGACAAAAATCGCTGTGAATTGTCTATGACTCTAAGCGCAAACTTAGGCCACTGCAACTATTGATTATCGAGTTGGAACGCTTTCACTATCAAATAATTCTGAATATGGATATATATCGAACAAACTCTTCCACCGATGACGTCCCTGTTCCTTTAGTGGATCTTAAAAATGACTGATCCACGATTGACACAATAATTGATTGTTGTTTAATTGATATTGAACACTATGGCTGCTTTAGGAAAGTACAATGAGATCAAAAATAGTACGGCGGTAGGTATAATTGAACAAAGTGGCACCGCTATATATTATAAAGCGTTGCCATGCAAAAATATGATTTTACAGCTCTTGAAAAAATGTCTAGCCTCCCTCCGTAGCTTTTTCCCTTCATCCTTTTGTCAACATTTCATATACCTCCATAACTACTTTTCCGTAAAAGTGTTTGTATATTAGCTGTTCTTGTAATGGCCGTAGGTCGCCCTGATTTGTCGGCACGGCTATTCAAAAATCGCTTTATCATTTTAGGTCTCGGTTTCTCTTTTTCTCCTTCTCCCTTTACTCTCCCTATTTCACAAAATCCCTTTCTCTTGACAATGCCTCACCTTTACATTTCCCGGTTACTGTTTATCTCTCTTTATCTTTCCCCACTACGTTCTCCATTACAATGCTGCTCCCTCATGCATGCGAGCTCAATATCAAGTACAGGATAGCAGCTGAAAATGTTTGGAGAGGTCTAGTGTACTCATTTTTCTCTTATATAATAAACGTGGCCAGAGAAGAGTCGGAGATATAGAGTTGAAGCTGTATCCTGTAGGGGGGGTGTGGCACCACCCACTTTTCCAAAACTTCTTATAGCCTATATTTTGCACAGTTGTAAAATCAACCTATTGTGTTTGTGTTAAAACTTTGAAAGTCAACAAAGAGCAAACAAACACACAAACATGTAGGTGTGGCACTGCCCACTGTTTACAAACTTGATACGTCTGGATATAAAGGATCCTGTGTCGAAATATTTTTGACCTAAACCAAACAGATTTGAATAAGCACAGTAAACAGAACTGGACTAGATTGTTTCTTCAGTTCACAATTATTTTTTGTTCAACTAAGCGAATTTTTGTTAGTTCCCTCGTATGTTTCGGGCAACACTTGCATCCCCAACAGCTCGCTAAGCAAATATATTACAATTATGGCTACAATAGTAGGCTGCGATGGATAAGCCGCAAATGCTTCAAAGCCCATCATCATACAGTGGGGAAATTCTAATTAAACGCGAAAGAATAAGGTAGAGTTCCATTCCATTAATTAAGTTTAAAACAGGCCTGTTAAGTAATGATTACTAAAATTATTGATTACCGGATTGATTGATTTTTTTAAAGCCTATTAATGATTGATTACTAATTTTTTTCGGTTTTTAATGATTATTTTAAAAGATAATCAAAAAAGAAATCAAGAATAATCAAAAAAAATAATATAAAAAACAATAAAAAAAATTCTGATTATTTTTCATTGTTTGATTACTTTCGATTAAATACTTTTGGGTACTGCTGAAAACAAACATAAGCACATGCGGCAAAATAATCCAGAAAAAAGATAATAAAAACAATAAAACCAAATTCTTATGTTTATTTTCAATTAATTGATTACTTTCGATTATTTTTGATTTTTTTTAATACCTTTTGGTATTGTTGAAGACAAAATTAAGCACATGTGGCAAAATAATAAAAAAAAAAATCTCAAATAATCAAAAAATCGAAAAAAATCTAAAGTAATTAAAAATAATCAAAACTTGTTTGCTGTTTGTTTTTGATTACTGATTACTTTTGATTTTTTATGATTATTTCTGCATTTTTTTCTAATGGTAATCAATTCGTAATCGCGGATTTTTGAAACCACAATAACATATTGATTGAAGGAGCCATCTAATCAATTCTAACGGTAATTTAACAGCTCTGCTTTAATAAAACTATACATTAAAATTGTTTTTTTGATGTGGATTTTGGAGATTTAAAAGCGTCATGAAAAGAGGGCATAAAAGAAAATAAAAAAAACTTTTTGTGCTAAACTTTGAAAATGTTTCCAATCTATTTTGGGACCCCTGCAGCTAGATTCAATTTTTTTTTCTCCAAATTTCCGCAAAATGCCCTATAGTGCAATGCTTTCGGATTGCTTTGCCTTCGTCGTGGTATGTGGAAATTATTACTCCTCTGTTGGAGGCTTTGGAGATTTGCAACGCGACAAATTTGTTGCACGTTTTTCTATTGAAAGAGAATTTGAATACAAAAGCTTTAATTAAAATTACTGTTATTATGTGTTCGACGAATTTTCCAAAGCTGAGTAATATACTTTGGATGTGTTCTTTGGATCGGAAAACAGTTCTTTAAATTAATTATTTTGTATATGCACTGCGAATCCTAAATTTCAAACCAATCAATTAAATTTTGGTAAACCTTTCAAGTTAATTAGCGGCTTTCACTAGAACTTAATTAATAACTTCATTAAGCTTTCACATTAGCAAAAGTTAAGATTTCTATGTTTTTAGGGTGAAATTAAAAACATCGAATACAATTCTTAAGTATGAAAACTGGAATTTACAGCTTTTCAAGCATTTTTTTAAGTTGCATGTGTTGTTTAATTATTTAATCAAACAAATTTGAATAGTTTCTTTAAAATATAATTGAAGTAAATTGTAACCAGTATTTTTACTTTGCTGTGATAAACTTTTGAGCTTACGAGCTTTCATTTCTAATTGAGCCAGTTTTAGAAAACTAAGTGTTTTTAAGATTTTGTTTGAGAATATACATGTATAATCATTAATAATTTTTGGGTATCGAAAAGCTTTTGAGCTTTGGAGCTTTCATTTCACGATAAGCCAATTTCAGCAAAGTCTTAGTGATTATTTTATTATATAAAGCTAATGAACATATCATAATACTATGAGCTTTTTCATGAATTTTAAGCTTTTATGAGTTTCGCAAAAAAAACAAACAAAACGCATAATGATTGAACAGTTAAAATATACATTAAATTGGTATATTTTTTTGTGCAGCGCTAGACTTTCGAGGAACAATGTGCGCACAAACATTACTTCGGCAAAAGGAAAATTCCAAAAAATATCACGTTTCTTTTTGAAAAAAATTCTATGAGCTTTCGAGCTTTAAGCTCTACTTTAGCAGACTTCTAAAAATTTAGTCGCGGTTTTTGATTTAATATGATAGCATTGATTTTCAATCATTTTGTTCATATATATATAATATATTATATATATAATACATCAAATTGAAACTTATATAATAGTCCGGCTGAGCTTAAAAGCTTTCTCATTCTAAAGTTAATATTTCCAAAAATCTTCAACGTTAACTAGTTTTTAAGTAAACCATCCCCTAGGCCTATTTATGACCTTCTATTTGATTTTACATTGAACAATTCTTTAACTTAATGAAAAAAAAAATGTATAAAAGCTCAAGTAGCTGCTTTGAACCACACGATCCCATATGAATGATTTACAATTTCCAAACAAATCATTGGCAAGCAACACAAAAAAAAGACCGAAATCCAAAAGTAATTTCATATTTACCAACTTTTCATCATTAAATATATGCACTTTACTCAATGTGCAATGTGCCACATTTTGTTCGATGTACTTTATGTATTTGAACAGTTGCAAGTACTCTCATCCAAAGCCTCATGCTGCAAGTATGCAATCGCCCACAGAAGGCACAGATATCCCAAGGCTGAGTATTACAAAAATAAAAAAATAAAAAAAGCACAAGAAACCCAAAGCCGACCAATTGCAGTCGCATTCACTTAGCAACATTGAAAAGCTGCTTGCAGGCCCAGCAGAAGCCAACATACAGCTAAAAGTCCAAACGCATACATGGCACAAATGGGGCGAATATTCTTGTGTTGCAGCGTAGCAAGTGAGCCGATTTTCTTACTACTGCTAAGATTTCCACTTTGTCATCATGCTTATTTCATGAATCGACCAACTGTACTGCATTTTTTTTTGGTATTTCCATTTTATATTCTGCTCTTGTAATGTTTCGTTTCATTTCTTTACAGTTATATTTTAATGCTTGCATTATTCGTTTACTCTGCTTCATATTTTATTTCATTTAATTTGATACATATTTGCCTTTGAGTTACTTGCTACTGGAGATATTGAGACACAGGGTGACTGGAAATTTTTTTTTTCTGGATGCAGGAAAATGTTCTTTGGAAAATTTATTATTTTCTGATTTATACAAGATTTGATACAGTAAAGGGTCATGGAGAGGTTAACATCTATTATTGGGGTTACCTGTCGAAATTTGCGCTTTAACTTTCAGCGGTCTTTCGAATTAGTGATTTTAGTCATTGAAAAATTTACTTTTTTTACTTTCTTAAAGCGGGTTATTTTTTGCGAGAATTTTTAAGAAGTGTGAACTTTTTAATTAATGAAAGAAGAACCAGTGATATTTCTTTTGGAGCCGGTGAATTTTTTTGAGCAATAGACTTTTTTCTAAACTGTTGTTTTTTTATAATAGAAAGGCTTGTTTCGAACATGCTGAAATTTTCGAAATAGTGACTCGAACCGATGACTTTTTTGAAAACCAGTGACTTTGTTTGAACCGACAACTTTTTTGGAATACATGGCTTTATTTGAATAGGTAAAAGAAGAACTAAGAACATGTTTGGAACAGTTAACTTTTTCGAAATAGTGACTTTTTTGGAAGCGATGACTTGTCAAGATAGTAACTTCTTTAAGAGTGGGTGACTTTTTTCACCGATGATTTTTCGATATGGCGGCCGCCGTGGTGTGAAGGTAGTGTTGCCGGCCTACCACACCGAAGGTCCATGGTTCGAGCCCTGGTACAGGTAACATCAAAAGTGATTTGAAAAAAAAGTTTTTCAAAACGGGGTCGCCCCTCGGCAGTGGTTTGGCAAACTCTCCGAGTGTATTTCTGCCATGAAAGGCTTCTCAGCAAATTTCGTCTCCTTTGTAGATGCCGTTCGGAGTCGGCAAAAAACTGTAGGTCCCACCAATTTGTAGGGAAAATTCAAATCGGCACACCACAAATTGGAAGAGAAGCTTGGCGCAAAAATCTCTTAGGAGGTTTATGATGATATACCTGTTGTATATCGCACCATAGAGAGAGACATTTTTTTGGAAATATGTAACGTTTTTGGATTTGAATTTTTTGCTTTTAAATCAGTGAAAGAAGAATCAGGGAAACCTTGCCTTTTTCGAACACGAGTGACTTTTCGACCGAACTTCAGTTTGTAAATAGTGACTTTTTCTAAAACTAGTCACTTAATTTGAACCGGCGACTTTTTGGAAGACATGCGCTTTTTTTGATCAGTGAAAGGAGGACTAGGAATTTTTTTGGTACAGATAAATTTTCGAAATACTGACTTTTTGAAAAAATTGCTTGACTTTTTTTGAATCTAAGATTTTTTTCTATTAATTTTTTTTGGGCGTAAATGACGTTTATGCAAACCAATTATTTTGGTTGTGCAGATGACTTTTTTTTTATCAAGAAAGTGATCTTCTTTCCGTTTAGACTAAAACAAAATCAATAGAATAAATAACATAAAAGCTATGAAAGTGATCCAGAGGATGGAGGGTGGGGGGGGGGGGGGGGGGGGGGGGTTACGATACATATAAAAAAACATGTTTGTACATATATCAAAATGAAACGTGGTTTGGAGGCAGCTTAAAAGTTTCAAGAGTGACTGGTGTCATTCAATGACGAGTTCGGCGCATGTAATTTCTAAACAAATATATATTTTTCATAAAAAAGATGAATCAACTAAATCAATGGCATCAAATCGCTGCCTTCAAGAGTGCCATACAATAAGCTCTGAAGGCCAAAAACAACTGCAAATCTGGGAATTGAAACCGCTAATAACTGCAAGCAATTCAGGTTGTACTAAGGCCTCTTAACTTTGTGTCAAGAAAACCGAGACTTACGGAACTACCGATTTGACTTACCAATCTCTAACACCGATGTGGAAGTGTTTTCAGCAACAACTGACAACAACAACTTCTGCGAATAAGAGGGAGAGCTTTTGAAACGCCTGATTCGCCGAAACCTATTTTTTTTAGAGATCTGGCTTTGGGGTTTGAACGAGGGATTTGAACGAGTGTATTTTTCTTGAAGACTACCCCTGCAAGAGTGCTCCTCAAATAGTATTCGCATCTGTGGAAGTGAATCCGGGCCATTCATTTCCTTGGATCGGGAGTATAAAGCCTCTATCTTGTAGAACAAAACACTGAGGCAGCTGGAAGTTATGACTAGAACGTCGAACCAAAAGCTCAAATATATGTGAAAATTTTATTGGAAACCTCCTTGCCTTAAAATACCTCCAAGCCTATCTAGGGCATATGACAACAGAAAAAAGTGTATGACAGCATCGACTCTAGTAAAAGCGTCTTCTGTCTCAATTGTTGAGATTTGGTAGTTGAGGCTTTAAGTACCAGCAGATGTGTTAATCCTCGGAACAAACTAAGATTTGACGGTGCCCATGAATTACTTAAAAATTTTTTCTTGTTTACCATTTTTGCTAGTCACCCTGTTGCAAATAGGTCTGCTGCAAGTAAATGCATTTCTTCAAAATTTCAACACCAACCAATGGCAGCAGATAAAGCAATGCAAGTCTAATGATTTCACAGTGGTGTGAGAGCAATACCTCCTCCTCCCTCATTTTTCTTCATTCTTCTTCTTTTTTGTACTCCCTGCAATATTCCCATCAGACAGTTATCATCATTCATTGCATTATCAGCCATACAGCAATGCTATGTCTCTCGTTTATATAATCATAAATTTCTTAAAATATAAGCTGGAGCGATTTCACAAAAAACAAACGCGCTGGCCGCCGCGACTACTCTGAATTTGGCTGCATTGCTATTTTATGATTGCCAAAACTTTATCTTGGTAGCTAGGATGCTTAGTCGTAGTGGCTCATCGGTATTTCTGCGCATCGGTATTTTCGCTATGCAATGAGTAGTCGGACTCAAAACTTAGCGTTCGCTGAAAATTCTGCGTGGAAAAAAAGTTTTCAGAACATATCGAGAACGCCTCAAACTATGCAGTAATCTGTAACAGAGGATGTGCGGGACATGTTAGTGAGGACTGTATACTTTTAAGCGCAACTTACCCACAATCTTAATATAGAAGTTCCTTGCAGACAGGTTAAGGTGATGTCCTAATTGTACAATGGTCCTCTTACCCAACCTATGGTAATATTTATTAACATATTTTAGAGGGCAGAGCTCTTATCTCAAAAGCGGACCATTTTAGTATTGCAAGGTATGTAGAAGTGGGTGTCCACAACCTACACTTTTTGGTTTAATGCTTAAACACAACTTTCTTAAACCTCAAATTGCTGATGCCATCGCCTTAGCAAGTGCTAGATTAATTGAAAACGAGTCGAGGAAAGCGGATAGTGTTACGTATTGGCTACAGTGATAGAATGAACGAAGTCATTGTTACAGAACCTTATTTACATCGTCAAAAAAATAGTGGACCCAAAGTTCATTGCAACTACTTTTTATAAAAAGTTGTATCTACTTTGCGGAGATGCCCTACAACCCAATTTTTTAGCTAGCAGACCAATATGGTGACTTTGAAGTTGACGTAAAGCTCGTATGTTAAGAAAGCGAAATTCTACTAAGGTTGCGAATAAATAATCGATTTGATTTAACTATCGACTGCTTTGGATCGAGTGCATTGAGGTTTTGAGACCAAGAAACTGTAATAGTGTTTTTTATTGTTGTTACTGTAATAAAATGTTTAAGAATTTTGCAAAAATCGATTTATCTACAAGAAAAAAATTGATTATTGAGTAATCGATATTCAACTCGAGGTCACATCCATAGCTGCCCTTCTGCAGAACCACAAGCTATTCTATTCTATTCGGAAGCACTTTAAGACCACCAAAGTGTAGTTTTTTCAGGCAAACAAGCTGGAAAATAGCAAGACAAGCACAAAAGCTTTCTCCGCTTTCGAAGAAATTTCCCAAATATGTGCTACAGAGGACTTACTCTAGAACATCGATGAAGATCAGTGACTCATTCAAAAACTCTTACAACAGCCAACATGAATTAGGTATTCAAGCATTTATTCTTAATTCATAGCTTAGGCTGGAGCTATTATGAAACTATTATAAAAGATCCGCTGTCTTAAAAAGCACAGTGATTCCAATGGCAATGCCATAAGCTATGAAGAAGTGGCCTTTTCCCTTAACTCAAGATTATGAGAGTTTATTGGAAATTTTCAGTACGCTTGACTAGACCTACAACTTGAGGTTTGTCTCGCAAAAAGTATTTTTTCACTGTCACACATGTCTTCATACCCACAAGCTTCTCTATTCCTTCTCTGAATGGTTTGTAGAGCTCAACGAAACCAAAGTCGAACTGTGTTTTACATAGAAATTATATAGTCCTTTGAGCAAGGAAATGGCATTTTAAGCTCTTTTCTGAACTAGCAGAGAGGACTTAGACCTGTCTGCATCTCTGAGCAAGTCCACAACAATCCAGACACCCTTCTTATTTGTTTTTTTTAGATTTTTGGTGATGGCTTATGTTGAACTCCGACTCTCGTACCCCTTAAGCATTCTCTTTTGAGCACAATTTTTTTTCCTTTTTTGCTTAAGCAATTTCTGGCATGTTTTCGATTTGTTTGCTCCTGCTGTTGCCACTGTGTTACTGCATACAGAGTAACTATTACATGCAGCGTTGCAATTTATGTGCATAAAAATAAGTTCGTTTTGATTCTTGGCAAAAGAAAAATTGCATTTCATGAAATCGCAACAATTTCGCCAAAAATATTATCTAAGCATGAGAAATGAATCCGAAAATCCAAGAGTAGCTGTTGAGTTGTATGCATTAGATGGTGAGACAAGTAAGCACAAAAGAGGTTGAGCGTAAGTAGGCACGCAATAGCGTGAAGAGGCGAAGTAAAGATTGAGTGTGCGCCGAAACGTGTGAGTGATATTCTTTAAATTATTTATTTCGCTAAAAACACAAAAAAAAAAAAAAAAAACAAAAAAAAAAAAAAATTAGAACTACGAGTACTTTCAGAACAAGAATTTTTTAAATTAATATTTTAATATAAAACTCATACAATTTTTCAAGGATGTACTCTACATCCTTCATCTCAATAAAAGAAATACATTTTTTTTTTACAACAACAGCAAAGTTTGTAATTCACGCTCGCATTGTAAAGCAGCAGCTGTCAGTTTGAGCTTTTTCAAGTGCTTGCTGTCTTTGCCTCGTCTCTACTGAATTATTAATAGCAGAAGATTATGCATTTCATTTAAATTTTTAACGCAGCCCATACGAAAGTTCTATAGCTGTTCGTTAGTATCGTATTGCATTGGGAATTCGATGAGTATTTCGTTTATTAATGAGTTTTTCCTTCGAATATCCCTCTTTTGTTCTAAATATAAAAGTATTCGAGACTTCATGAAATATGATATTTTTTCTTGCATACTTTTAAATGCCTTTTTTGCACACATTAAGCTGAGAAATTCCAACTTATTCGTGCGCCTAATTGTAGGCAATGCAAAAGAATTTAAATAAAGTAAGTAATTACAGCGTATAAAATTGAAAGGGAGTGCATATTAAGCATGCCATAAGCGCAGCATGGCAGCAATCTGGGACAATAGAGGGAACCTTTAATAATCTCCGATTGGAACAATAGAAGTTATCTTCACAGCAATTGGTACTGAGAGCCTTACAGTAAGTTGGATATGGATGGCGAAGCGGTCAAAAATGATAAGCGCCAAAGTAGGAGCTAGTGAAGAAGAATTCCAAAACGTTGTCTTCTGCTCCTCCAATGTTCCGACTTTGTGTTATAGACAACACACTTAGTCAACTTAGAAGATTGGAGTTAAAGCGTTGTCCTCCTGGATCAAAACATGATACTACTAATTTCTGTCCAAGATGTATCTAGTACCAAGTTATAACCCAAATCCTCTTAATAATAAAGTGTTGTTTCTATTTGACGGTGCGAGATATCGAGCCATTCATTTGACATCTATCTTGAACTAGAAGGCTTAACATAGAGAACGACTCCAGCGTCCATATAGGGCTCTGTATCCCCCCCCCCCCCGTCCCCCGAAGAATGCTGGGGGAAAATTGCAGACTAAGCCCAGAACTCAGACTTTGGATGAAGAAAGTAGTTATTGGGCCGACCATAGTCTTCAGAACAATATTGTGTGGTGCAAAGCAGTCAAGGTGCAATACAAAACAATCAGTTAAAGATAAGATCTTTGCTTGTCGTGATCGCAGGAACGATTAAAAGATGCTTGGTAGATTTTCTGACATTCCTGGGGCTTAAGCCAGAGGAGCACGCCTTCTGTGGCTGTTAAGCATTTTACAGGTTTTTTACAGTAGCTTTCGTTGGTAAATTCAACAGCTGTGGTATCAAAAGGGCCCAGCCAACCCGCAGATGTCTTAAGCGACGAAGAGTATTCCCCTCAGTTATAAGTAGTATGTGTTTGAGAGAAAGTCAAAAAGACTTCCCAGAAACCGGAAGGAATACTCTTACTTAGACACAATGGTAACACAACGCATGCAGGTGGTGCATTAGGTCTATCGAGGTTTACTTGGAGTTTACATGATTACCATATCCAGACCAGGTGACTCGAGTCTTTTTGGCGAGATTGTCTTCGGTATTCACAGGGCGAGAATTAACGAATGAACTTACCGAATCTGACTGCATGGTGCAGAGACTGAAAGGTATCAGGGTGTCCAGATCGGGAAAAGGATAGTAAACAGAAAAGGACAATATTGAGATGAGGTCATTATTTTTAGAGCTCAGTACAGCAATGAGTAAGAAACAATGGTAAATGTGGTGAGACATATAGCCAAATACACATCCGCCCCGGTAACCACAAATTGCAAATTTAAGGCAATGTACAAGGTGGCGCAAAAGTAAGCTTCCGATGTTCAGCATATCGGTTGCGGCACGTGCAGTGTGTGCTGTTGCACCGTCTTGTTGGAACCACATGTTTTCCAATCCCAATTCATCAAGTTGCGGCAAAAAGAACTCGTTGATCATTGCTCTGTAGCGCTCACCATTCACAGTAAACGTTTTTCACCGACCGATTATTGGTCAAATAAATAGTCAGCAATACTCCGCGTTCTGGAGCAGTGTAGCGTAACATTGTTTAGTAACGTGTATTTCGCATGTGTTTACTACACAAATGTCAAAACAGAACTGACTTTAGGGGCCAATCGCAAAATTTATAGCATTTTCTGATAGGAGGATTACTTTTGCGCAGTATATAGACAAATAACAACAGGAGAACGTCACTGAAGGTGGTTTTGTCTCCAAACCATATTTGACAAGTCGTGACGAAAACAGACAAACCAACTAATTAATATATGATGACTCCTTCTTACGTGGTACATCAATAGTCTACTAGTCTTAGAATATACTTTCTACCCAGGTGATGCCACTGGGGATAATTAAGAAGGTTGCCACCTGTTTGAAATTTTTTTAAAGTTTAAGAAAGATATCCCGTATGGATATCAAAAGAAAGGTATTTTACATCGTATTTCAACATAAATATTTTTAAACTTTTAAGGGTTGCCACCTAATCCTATTATAAATATTTTTTTCGCATTTGCAGTTATATCACGAAAAATACATGACCAGTTTAGATGGAGTTTTGAGGGTAGAGAGTTTACTTCATTTTAATAATTTAAAAGTGCGTATTGCCATTTAGGAAACTTCTACAAGGTTGCCACCGGTTTGAGATTTCAGAAAAGTTAAGTGAGATATGCCAGTTTGGGTATTAAAGGGAATGCATTGTGTGACTTATTTAAAAAAAAATTATTTTAAGGCGGGGTTGCCACCTAGGATTCCTTTATATTCTACAAAAAACATTTTATGAGTGTGCCACCTATTTGAAATTTCAGAAAAGTTAAGTTATATAGTCAGTTTGGGTATTAAAGGGAATGCATTTTGTGACATATTAAAAACAAATATTTTTAAGAAGTTTTACCACCTAGGGTTGCTGCCAAATGCTTCTATATTCTACTAGATACATTTTACGAGGTTGCCACAGGTTTGAAAACTCAGAAAAGTTAAGTGATATATGTCGGTTTGGATGACATATGTCAAAAAAATATCTCAAGTAGTTTTACCACCTAGGGCTGCTACCCAATGCCTTTTTATATTCTATTGGAATCATCTTGCGAGGTTGCCACCGGTTTTAAATTTCAGAAAAGTTTAGTAAGATATGCCAGTTTGGATATTAAAGGGAAATTATTTTGTGACATATTTAAAAAAAAAATATTTTTAAAAAGTTTTTCCACCTATTTGCTACCCTATGCCTTTATATTATAAAGGGTGTTTTTTTAGGGGTATAGAACTTTGAATTAAAATAAAACACAAGAAAATCGTTTTAAGGTCCATCAATTTGGCTTTATTGGAAGGATAATTTTATGCCATTAATGTTTAAATATGATTTCGGGCATGTGGCCGCCGCGGCTGGCTCGAATAAAGCCAATTCTACAGGTCCAATTTTCAACCACTTTTTCGAGCATATGGGGCCGTATGTCGGCAATAACGCCACGAATGTTGGCTTCCAATTCCCCTAACGTTTCTGGTTTGTTGGTGTAGACGAGCGACTTCACATATCCCCAAAGAAAATAATCCAATGGTGTCAAATCACACGACCTTGGTGGCCAATTGACAGGTCCATTCCGCGAAATTATGCGCTCATCGAATGTTTCCTTCAATAAATCGATTGTGACGTGCGCTGTGTGGCATGTAGCGCCGTCTTGTTGGAACCACAACTCATCCACATTCATGCCATCCAATTCGGGAACAAAATAGTCGGTTATCATGGCTCTATACCGGTCTCCATTAACGGTAGCTGCCTCTCCAGCATTATTGCGGAAGAAGTATGGCCCAATGACTCCACCAGCCCATAGAGCACACCAAACAGTCAGTTTTTGTGGATGTAATGGCGTTTCAAGGGTCTCATGTGGATTCTCTTCACTCCAAATGCGGCAATTTTGCTTGTTGACGTAGCCATTCAACCAAAAATGAGCCTCATCACTGAACAAAATTTTGCGATGAAAATCAGCATCGAAATCAATCTCATTTTCGGCCCATACACCAAAATCACGACGCATTGCATGGTCTCGCGGCTTTAATTCTTGCACAAGCTGGATCTTGTAAGGTCGCAAGCCAAGATCTTTGCGCAAAATCTTCCATAAAGTTGATGGACAAAGCTCCAATTGCTGTGCACGGTGGCGAATCGATTCATTCGGGTCCTCTTCAACACTTTGCTCTACAGCGGCAATTGTTTCCTCGGTGCGCACTGTTCGACGTCTCTGCGGATGTGTATTATCACATAGAGTAAACGTAGTGCGAAAACGATCCATGGTTAACCGAATTAATTGCTCTGATGGACGATTATGTCGACCATAAAATGGACGGAGCTCACGGTAAACTTCGCGAACTGAACCATTATTTTCGAAATAACTTTGCACGATTTGCAAGCGTTGTTCTTTTGTCAACCTGCTCATGATGAAATGGCAAACCAAACTGAACATAAATGACATTAGAGTTGCCAGATTTGACCTCAAAATGCCAGTTTTATCTCTATTCGAAAAACAAACCCGTAAAAAAACACCCGGTATTGGAATCATCTTGCGAGGTTGCCACCAGTTTTAAATTTCAGAAAAGTTTAGTGAGATATGCCAGTTTGGATATTAAAGGGAAAGTATTTTGTGACATATTTAAAAAAAAAATATTTTTAAGAAGTTTCACCACCTATTTGCTACCCCATGCCTTTATATTCTACTAGAGACATTTTAAGAGGGTGCCACCTATCTGGAATTTCAGAAAAGTTAAGTGATTTAGTCGGTTTGGGTATTAAAGGGAATGCATTTTGTGACATATTTAAAAAAAAGATTTTTAAGAAGGTTTACCACCTATTTGCTACCCAATGCCTTTATATTCTACTAGAAACATTTTAAGGGGTTGCCACCTATTTGAATTTTTGAAAAATTAAGTGATCGATGCGAGTATGGGTATCAAACGAAAGGTTTTTTACGTCGTATTTCAACTTATAGACTTTCTAGTACGGTAACCACCGCCACATAATCTCATTATATATTTTTTTTTACTTTTTTACTCATTAACTTTTGTATATGGCTTGATTAAATACTTTGCACACGTCGAGTGTCACGAGGACGGTACAATGGTGAGGCCTTCCTTGCCAGAAACCGGCATTTATCCAAGTACTAATGTCGCTTAGCGCTATTCCTTTCCTAGTCGTTAGTTAGGCTTTTAACCGACCTTAGACTTCCTTAATGACTTTATTTTAAGTAAAATACTGAAACCATATTTTCTTATCACCGATCATAATTACATTTAATAGCATGAATTAAGACAGCAAAATATGCTTAAAACACTTATCAGTCCATTCTTGGAAGAGCTTATGATATCGCTGTGCCTAAGTATTTTGCATAATGGGCGGTAATTAAGTTCAACAATTTGTCGTCTCATCATATCAATTTCAGGCACCAAAAGCACAGATAGCAACCAAGAAACTACAAACAAACAAAGACACGCACAAACATACGAGCAATTGCGAGAGGCATACAATGACGCCAAACATTTGTCACCCTAATTAGGGCAACGATAAAGGTGCAAAACAACAACAGCAACAACAAGTGAGTGCAGGCAATGAATCGTTTGAAAATCCTGAAACAATGAGTACGGTTGTAATTTGCAACATTTTCTACAAATTAATTTACATAATCGCATTAATACGAGTGCAATGCTGTTGCGGGGGCAGAGGCATACAAAGAGTAGCGAGGAAAAAATTTTTTGATAAATGCAACAACAAAAGCAAAAAGAGTGTAGAAAAGGCATTTAAACCACATTTGCAACATGCGCAAATAGTCTGAAAGTACAACAACAACAAGTTTGAAAAACAATAACAATAATTAGAACAACAACACCTGAAGCTTCAGTTAAGAGTACAAGCAAACACAGACAACAACAGTAATCGACAAATGAGGGTTTTAAGCAAATGTAAATTGCAACAACAACAAAAGCGAAATTTTGCAATAAATTTCCCAACCAAAACCACAAAACTAGGTGCAAATGCAAATTTATGTAGAACAAACAACAAAAGAGAAAAGAACTAAATGAGTCGAGTATTGAGTACGTGCAGCATGTTTGATTGCATATATGTATGTGTGTATGTATGATATATGCGGGTGTTTTGCCTGTAAATGTTTTACGAAGAAGTATTAACGCAACGCACCTCAAAATGCATAATCAAAAATCATTTAAAAGCAGCAGACAGGAATTAAAATAAATGACAACCAATATGCGGATATGAATGTATGTACGCATATTCATACATTAGAGTGGGTTAATAAAAGATTTAATATTTTTCGCTTAGCATCGAGGTAGAACTTTATAAAAATGGAAAATCAAAAAACAAGTAAGGAAGTCTAAGTTCGGGTGGACGCGAAGATTATATACCTAGTAGTGATCAATTATAGCATACCAATTTACGCAGGTACATCTTAATACTTTTCAGCTCGTATTCTAAAGCCAGCCGATTGTTTTCAATAAAAGTACTTCTGTTATGAGTTTTAAGTAGTAAAATAATTAGCCACCTTTTTTCAAAATATGCATGTATTATATTTTATATTTGAAAAATTTGTGTTCAAATAGACAGACGGGCAGACAGACAGACGGACGGACATGGCTAAATCAACTCAGCACATCGTTCTGATCATTTCAGTATTCTTATTGATTGGCCCATATCTTCTTCTTCTCATACTTCATGTTCATTCACGGTATAAAAATCAAAAAAGGTATATAACTTCCCTATTGCAGTGGGGTGATAAAAACTTGCCTGGATATTTTACTTGTGTGTTATCCGATTTGCTAATTTTTGGCAAGAGTATACTACATACTATTGAGAAGCAACTGACCAATTTTTATTGAAATATCTGGTGGAAATTGCAAGCAATCGCCTTTGAAAATAGCAGAATTTTTTTGCTGAAAAGTGGGCGGCGCCACGCCTACTTCCCCAAAAATTGTTTTTCGGTCGAGTTTTCCCTTAAAGCTTATTATGTGTGCAATATCTTATTGATATAGCTTGCATAGTTATAGAAATATAGCGTTTTAAATTTTACAAACAAATTTTTCAGAACTATGGTAAAAAACTGGGCATGGCCGTTGACCGATTTCGCCCATTTTTACAACAAACACCTTTACCTATATATATTCAACATTTTCACTAAATACTGTTTTGGTAAATTAATTTTTTCCGGAGTTATGGCATAAAAAGTTTTGTGAAATAATCTACTATAAAAGGGGCGGGATTACGCCCATTTTTGAAAATTTATATTTTTCGAATTTTTTTATTTACGGACACTTTAAAAGTGAAATAGAAATTATATAAAGCTATTTTACGCAAAGTTATTGCCTATTAAATATATCCAGGATCCTTTTCAAAATATTTCATATAAAAGTGTGCATACTTCTTTACCGATTTCTCCCGTTTTTTTCCAGACCATTCCTTGTATTCATGGAAAGCTGTTTGCTGAATTTGTTTGCGAAATCTTGAACATGTTTTGATTTATGATTAATAATATTCCTAAATTTGACTTAATCAAAAGTGGGCGGTGCCACGCCCATTTTCATAAATTTCTTGGAAAAATTTATGTTCTTAATGTACACACCCAATTGTATGCCTATAGGCGTTTTATGTACTGAATAATCACTTTTTTTGTGTTTTCAAAAATATTCTATATATAAAAATCATCCGATTTCGACCATTTTAAATAGTGCTTGGAGATGAGTGCCAAGGAAATGAAAATTTGGAGGGCTCCACTCGATTCTTAATTTAATAATCCATCCGATGTTGGATTTAGCAAATTCTCCTTGAGTAAAGGAAGTTTGGTCATACGAGAAGGGGAACGCGCGGTACGCATTGACTAAGCCTCTGCCCGATTTATTCCGGCAATAAGAAAGAGGGATATTTTTACTAATTGCGCCGCCAAGGCACCGCCCCTGGCCAACGCACGTTATCGTTTTCTATATTTCGGGATGGAGACCTTTCAGGGATCTCGAGTCGGAGATGATACTGCTGATAGACCAACACAAACACGCAAAATGTTGTTATCCATGGCCAGTCACCTGATAAATTGGACCAAGCCCAGCGACAAAGTCTTTATGGCTTTATAGAGCACTAAGAAATGGGAGAGCGCCTTTTGCGAACCATATATACTGCAACCTTGGGTTGACAGGGAGAAAAGGCGTGCCATAGGGCAAGCACATAAACCAAGCAGCAATTAAGCCCTTATTGCACAGAGGTTGAGGAGGCCATCCGAAACTATAAAAGCTCAATATCAATTGGTCTAGTTGCTATTTCTATGATAAAACATTTCGGCATTCAGGAGGACCCCTGGTCGGCAGTCGTCTGTAGGTTACAGAAAATAACAATCCAAGCTACTTAGAATTAAACAAGGGCCAGCTCAGGGAGATATCCACGTTGATAGCATCAATATATCGATCATCCACTATCCTAAAATATTAGGGTTAGTATTTAATAACATTACCACGTTCGATTCCAAGGGAGGATAACTCATATTGCTTGATAGAGGTACCAAGTTTTAATAGATTTAACTCGTTTTCTCATATCCTAAATGATAATATTACCTATAGTCATAGTCACAAGACTTTTATCTGCGCTGTTTGTTTGTTATGCCCCCATTGAATATTTAAATGTCTCTGCTTTTAGAGATATGCATCGACGCATTGATAGTAAATGACAAGAAACACCATGCAAAACCTCGATGACAAGAAACTGGTGGCAGTCTACACTTTAAACACACACACAAATTGCCCACATTGTGAACAACAGCCAAGTGGCACCACCAAAAACAAATACTTAGGTGCTATTCGAGGAACCACAACAACAACAAGCAAGTGCAACAATAAATGGATGGCAAAGTGATGTGCCCGGTAAGTGTAACGATTTGAAATCTTGGCGTTGATGCATTTTCTTTCATGCGAACACCACAAAATGGAGATGCATGCAACAGGAGCAGCAATTAATGTATTGAGGTTGAGGGGTGAACTGAAGTAGGGTGAGAGAGCGGTAGTACAGTTGAAGATGAAGAACAGGTGAGTATAGCGAAGTGAATCGAAGCCAACCAACCACATAACACTTATCTACATAGATATGCGTAAGCGAAAACAACAACAACAACGACAATTACAGTTGAACACAGATGTGTGATAAATGTCAAAGAGGAATGCCTAACAAAACACATTCACACAAGAAAGAGCTTGAGAGTGCAGTGCGAAGTGCGGTGAAGAGTGCAGTGCAGAGTGCGGTTTGCTTGATGTAAATTGTCTGCATAAAGCAATCGGAGTGATGAAGTGTAACAAAGCGATACGATGTATGGCGTAAGCAATGCAATGTGATGTGTTGCCATGTGTCGAGTTAAAGGGTGTACTAAATGAGTTGCTTGAGCGAGGAAGAGAGAGAGAGAGAGAGAGTGAGGGGCAGTGTGCGAATCCGTGTGAAAGACATGGAGTTATTTGAATTTCACACACAATCATCATCTTTACGTTTCGGTTGTTGTAAATGTGCGATTTGTGTGATGCAAAGTGATTGTGCAAAATATTCACACTAAGCGAAGATGTTGTATCTGATTTGTGTGGGGGTGCAGTGCAGTGTTGACGCATGTGCAAGCATGCATGGATGCAGGCAGCCATGCCAAGGGGACGAACGGCAAACCCGCCGCAAGCAGCAAGTGAGAAGTGGCATATTTTTGTAGCTGCAGAAGGTAGCACTAACTGCACTGCAATTGCACCCGCAAGTCATACACTGTAGATGCATTTCCAGTAAGGTAGTAGGCTCTTTGCATGTTTCATTTTACGTCAACATTAGCAAAATATTTGCATTCTACATTTCATTACTTGCATTGACTGCTTAAACGTTTACTTACTCGCTTTGAAGTTGTACACTTTTTGTCTTATTTCTCTGTAAACTAAAGTGATATATAAAGTATAAAGAAGTGATAGAACAACAAAAAAAAATTTCAAAGAGGAGTAACTCTTTGCGCGCATGAAAGGAATTTTCTCGTTAACGGCATAGTGATTTTTACAGCTTTTCTCTAAAGGCGGATTGACGTCCCAAAGTTGTTCTAGAGCTCAGCCCCTAGCCAAGCATAAATAAATGCGTTTCTCATCCAATTTACATTAGTGGATGTAATGGTTTTGAATTGAAATATGTGCGACTCAGTTGAGAAAAGAATGCGGTTGTTACAAGATTACTTTCATAACTTACATTTTCTCCTGTAATTAGGACTTGCAGAACTGGTGATACTAGAATCCGTACAATTTACAAATCGCACTCATGGCACAAAGAAATTTTGCTTACCTGGAAATAAAGTGAAAAAATATTTAAAAATTAGAATTTTTTTGTCATTTTTGGAAATTAAAATGTTTTATTTAACCGTAGAAAATATGTCAGCTAAACCCGTTTAATCGGCTATTAGAAAATTAACCCTAAAACTTAAATTTCATATTTCATACTTGAGTTACACATTCGATGTATACATCACATGATGTTCACGCTCTGATGCTTGATTTTAATTGAGAACTCGTTTACTATTAAAATGATTTCAAAATGTGATCGTTGATCAAAACATTTGATATTTTTCTATAATTGAAATCATTGACATGGCTTAAAAAAAGATAACAAAGGCCATGTAGTGATATTTAAGTCACACATGCGATGTATGCATCACATGATGTTCACGGTATGATGTGTGATTTAAAGGAGAATTCGATTTTACTAATGAAAAATCTATAAATATAAAGGGGCTTAAAATGAAAAGTTTAGACAAAAATAACCGAGCAACATAAGCAATATGTATACATCATATGGTTTTAATAAACTGTATGCATGTGATATTGACGTACGTTTGATACACATAGAATCGAAGCTATTTGATATTATTATCACGTAAAATGAATCTACTGATATTTGAATAACACATGCGATGTTTACATCACGTAATGTTCAGGGTAATATAGGCTATTTAAAGGAGACTCCATTCATTTAGTTTTGATAAAATGTTAGGCAAAGTACCTTTAATTCAAAATAAAATCAAGGAAGTGTTGGCGAATATTTGCATATTATATTCTTCATCATTTTGCTTATATCAAATGATGTTTGAGCTGTTATATGCTACCAAGAAAATTTTGTTACCTGGGATATAAGAAATTTCACTAAAACTAATGTGAAACATTTTTTTTTTCTTTACTCAACCATTTTCCAATCAAATTTACAAATCACTTTATTTATAAATTGATTTTTCTGCTACAATTCTTTACAATAGTTCCGTTGTGCTTATTAGCAATACTTCTTTCTTTATTTTTTCCTATTTTCAACTTATTTCCGCCAATTTTTAGCTTCAACGCAAATGTCACCGACATGTTCAATAAAGTTGACTTCCGGCATTTTCACACACGTGAATCATTAAAAACGTGTTCCCCTCACCCCCCATAGAAGCATTGACATATCAAGCGTTGTAACATCAGTATATGGATTTCATGCATGTATCCTCACAACTGCTTTCATTTCATTTATTTGTATATAATAAGAGATATAAAAGGAATATTCATCCGACAACTCCATTCAACCATTCACCCCCCCTATCTATATCTTTGTGCGTATGCGACTGGAAATTCCCTCAAACCAATGTTGCCAGATAATAGTTATACATCCAACATTTCAGTGAACAAGTTAACAATCATAGCGACAGTTATTTAGTCAGATTACATATACATACATATTTATGTGCATACAAACATATCTATATTGCTGTTGGGAATCAAGCGCATAATAGCGAAAATAGTTAAAGGATTTGTACGACTCGATTTGTGTTGCAATAGAAATGCGCCAATATATGTCCTTGTCAATGCATTGAAGTGTAAGTATGCACTATGTGGGAGAGAGGGGAAAATATCTACGTCCGTAAATATTCATACATATGAATATGCAAATAGCTATGTGTATACTAAAGTATAAATATGCGCACTGAATGTATATCTTCTTCATATTCATATCTTGATTTTTGCTTTTGTCATGTAGTATTTTGTTATTGTGCGGTTGAATTGATGGATATAAATGCACATAAACATTTGAAATTGCGCACCAAAGCTTTAGTGTATATCCTGTAGGTAAACTGTCTAGTTCTATAGTGTTGCGCTTTTAGTGCATTCGGAACCCTTACTACTTAGTTGGTCATAAATGAGTTTGGCTACAACAGCTTATCGAATTTAACATGCTGATATCAGGAAAATCTTTATCTGTAACTTTAACTTTATTTTTACCCTTAACTTTATCTTTATCTTTCATCTTTTATTTTTTATCTTTTATCATTTATCTTTATATTTATCTTTATTTTTATCTTTATCTTGATCTTTATCTTTACATTCATCTTTACTTGTACCTGTACCTGTACCTTTATCTTCATCTTCATCTTCATCTTTATGATTATATTTATCTTTATCTTTATCTTTATCTTTATCTTTATCTTTATCTTTATCTTTATCTTTATCTTTATCTTTATCTTTATCTTTATCTTTATCTTTATCTTTATCTTTATCTTTATCTTTATCTTTATCTTTATCTTTATCTTTATCTTTATCTTTATCTTTATCTTTATCTTTATTTTTATCTTTATCTTTGTCTTTATCTTTATCTTTATCTCCATCTTTATCTTCATCTTCATCTTTATCTTTGTTTTTAGTTTTATATTCATCTTCATCTTCATCTTTATGATTATATTTATCTTTATCTTTATCTTTATCTTTATCTTTATCTTTATCTTTATCTTTATCTTTATCTTTATCTTTATCTTTATCTTTATCTTTATCTTTATCTTTATCTTTATCTTTATCTTTATCTTTATCTTTATCTTTATCTTTATCTTTATCTTTATCTTTATCTTTATCTTTATCTTTATCTTTATCTTTATCTTTATCTTTATCTTTATCTTTATCTTTATCTTTATCTTTATCTTTATCTTTATCTTTATCTTTATCTTTGTTTTTAGTTTTATATTCATCTTCATCTTCATCTTTATGATTATATTTATCTTTATCTTTATCTTTATCTTTATCTTTATCTTTATCTTTATCTTTATCTTTATCTTTATCTTTATCTTTATCTTTATCTTTATCTTTATCTTTATCTTTATCTTTATCTTTATCTTTATCTTTATCTTTATCTTTATCTTTATCTTTATCTTTATCTTTATCTTTATCTTTATCTTTATCTTTATCTTTATCTTTATCTTTATCTTTATCTTTATCTTTATCTTTATCTTTATCTTTATCTTTATCTTTATCTTTATCTTTATCTTTATCTTTATCTTTATCTTTATCTTTATCTTTATCTTTATCTTTATCTTTATCTTTATCTTTATCTTTATCTTTATCTTTATCTTTATCTTTATCTTTATCTTTATCTTTATCTTTACCTTTATCTTTATCTTTATCTTTATCTTTATCTTTATCTTTATCTTTATCTGTATCTTTATCTTTATCTTTATCTTTATCTTTATCTTTATCTTTATCTTTATCTTTATCTTTATCTTTATCTTTATCTTTATCTTTATCTTTATCTTTATCTTTATCTTTATCTTTATCTTTATCTTTATCTTTATCTTTATCTTTATCTTTATCTTTATCTTTATCTTTATCTTTATCTTTATCTTTATCTTTATCTTTATCTTTATCTTTATCTTTATCTTTATCTTTATCTTTATCTTTATCTTTATCTTCATCTTTATCTTTATCTTTATCTTTATCTTTATCTTTATCTTTATCTTTATCTTTATTTTTATCTTTATCTTTGTCTTTATCTTTATCTTTATCTCCATCTTTATCTTCATCTTCATCTTTATCTTTGTTTTTAGTTTTATATTCATCTTCATCTTCATCTTTATGATTATATTTATCTTTATCTTTATCTTTATCTTTATCTTTATCTTTATCTTTATCTTTATCTTTATCTTTATCTTTATCTTTATCTTTATCTTTATCTTTATCTTTATCTTTATCTTTATCTTTATCTTTATCTTTATCTTTATCTTTATCTTTATCTTTATCTTTATCTTTATCTTTATCTTTATCTTTATCTTTATCTTTATCTTTATCTTTATCTTTATGTTTATCTTTATCTTTATCTTTATTTTTATCTTTATCTTTGTCTTTATCTTTATCTTTATCTCCATCTTTATCTTCATCTTCATCTTTATCTTTGTTTTTAGTTTTATATCCATCTTCATCTTTATCTTCATCTTCATCTTTATCTTCACTTTCATTTTTCTTTTCTTCTTAGTTGTAACGCAATTGCACGTTTTGGGGCCGTTGAAGATCTCGTTACGGTAGAACTGGTTCCATTTCGACACTTTGCCACTAGTTTTGAACCAGAATTTTCTCTCAGTAGTCACTAATTTAGCTGCAGGGTTTATTTGATTACCTCTATGAGTGTGTGTGCGGTTATGTACGTGTTCTTGTTTGATTTATCTACAGATTAGAAATACATATACTTGGATATGTAGGTATGCTATGTATTTGGGTTTTCAAAACAGACATCTGTCGTATACAGGGTGGGTCATTTTATAAAAGGCAAGCATGCTGCTCCCAGTGCACCAAAATACGTGCAGCTGCAAAGTGGGTGATAATTTGTGTTGGACCTTTTTAGAACTTTGTTAAAACAGAAAGCGTTTTGATGTTTATTACAGAGTTAGTGAAATAAATTTTTGATACTCTTCTTTAAAACCAAAAGGTATATATACGACAATGCTACACCCTTTAGTTACAAAAATATTCAGTAGAATACTTTTCAACACTATTCGAAAGCTGACAGAAATGTACTTCAGATACTTTAGAAGACGTAGATCGCCCGCACATACAAAACAGATATTTCAACTTAGGCAAAATTGTGATGTGTGCACTGCCTCATATCCATTTGATGTATGAACAAAAACAAGACTGCTTTGCCAGCGGGCCCATGCTCCACAATTGTGCCAGCAGCACGTTCTTAGCATACCACAATGGAACAGGTGCAACAAAATAAACAAAGTGGCATGTGGAAATATGTCAACTAATCTTTGAATTCTTAGGTAAGTCGAAATACTTGCTGCTAGACTAGCTAAGCAATTAGGTTGGAGAGACTAGCTACACTACTTCTGTTTGGCGATAATACCTACATCGCTTATAAAGTAATATGAAATCTGTTAGTGTGATCCAGAAAACAATCAGCTGTTCATGGGTTGATGTTTGAATTTTAAATCACATCAACAAGAGCAAAATTTAAGAGTGATATGTGACTTCTACATCAAAAGAGAAAGAACGTTGTTGATAATTTACCCATAAGTTAATTGAAGGTTCTAGTTCTAGATGATAAATGGAGATCATGTGACGATCTGTAATCCACACATCACACGCAAGTGAATGGCGTGATATTTTATACAAACATTCCAGCAATTTATTATAGTAGATTGATGGCAATTTTTCTTTCAATCTTACATCAGAGGAAAATTCTTTTAATTGTGGAATTAAGGCATACTTTAAATTCGCATACTATTATACAGAATCAATGTAACGAATAAGAGGTCAAGAAGTGATATTTGAGCTGATGCTTGATTTAAAACAAAGTTCGTCTATTAATTAAGGAGTTCCAAAATGTGCTGTCAAGTGGAAGCGTGATATTTCCCCTTAAAATATACTCATAAAATTATATGCAATATATGTGTTTGCCAAGAGAAAATTAAGGATGTGATTGGTGATCTGTATGACGTGTCTGCTATTTAAAATCATCACGATATTTGAGACACACATGACATCACATGACATTAATGGAATGATGCATGATTTAAAGGAGAAATCATTTATTGAAAAAAATCAGTAAATACGTAGGATTTCAAAATGTGTGTTGAATGCGACACATTAATCATATGATGTATAACCGTTGATGAAATACTATGCAAATTACCTACAACCCAAGAGAGATAAAGGATGTGATGTGTAATATCTCTGTGATAAAACATGTCATGTAATGCTTAGAGGCCCATAATGTGATGTGTTAAGTATAAATGTGACATATTGATCATACGTGATGTATTAACTATTTAGTAGAAAAAACTAAATGCTATATTTCCCCGATAAATAATAACGCGATTTTTATATATCCGAATTCAAATTACATTGAAGACAAACACTTTTAAACGTGATGTTTGCATCATATGTTTGTAAATAAATTTATAGTGATGCGATGTGAGGATTATATGCATGTATGCTGCAAAAAAAATTCATTGTTTGATTACCGTTATGAGCATATGATATTTCAATTAAAATAATCATTTTATATGACATTAAAGTTTTGTCTAAGCTACACATGATCACATGATTTTTGTAAATATAATGAGGTGCAATGGAACTAAATTGCAACCAAACATATTTGTATGAGTGATCTGTTCAGGTGATTTTTGAAACACTTACAATATATAGGGATAGGGATTGTATGTATATTCCGTACCAAAATAATTGTTCTATAGGTGCTATAAACATACAATAATCATTATATCAAATAATCATTTTGGTATATTATAGGTGATCTATTCATTAGAAGAGAATTCATTCACATGGTTATAAGTTATGAGTGCGTTTGATAAACACATTCTCAATTGCCGTTCATATAATCATCTGACATTTTTAGAATTTGGTGGGACGTGAACAGTCTTTTCTTTAAATGGTGATCTAACCGCCCGGGCGATTTTGACGTGAATAGTACTTCTGCGAAAAAATCTCTAAAGGGGGCCGCCATTAACCCCTTACGTCTACAACGGGCTAAAGTTGATCCCAAAATGTGTTATTCCCCAAAAATAACGACTTCAGGGTAATTATAATTTGATGATAGTAACGGCAACTAACAATATGGAACTTTGAAGTAATATTTACTGCAAACATTGAATTGATGTACATTGTGGACTTGCTAGATTCGGTATACTTAATATCCTGTTATTGGCTCCTATTCTTCTTCTTCTTCTTTAAATGGTCATCTAACCGCCTGGGCGATTTTGACCGTCCAACATAGCTCGCCAGTCGTTTCTTCGTTGCGCCAACTGGCGCCAATTGGAAACACCGCGGGATCGCAAATCGGTCTCCACTTGGTCCTTCCATCGGAGTGGTGGTCTCCCCTTCCTCTGCTTCCACCGGCGGGTGCCGATAAGAATACCTTCTGGGCTGGAGCATCTTCGCTCATTCGCACTACGTGGCCTAGCCAGTGAAGCCGCTGTGTTTTAATTCGCTGAACTATGTCGGCGTCTGCGTAAAGTTCATACAGCTCATCATTAAATCTTCTTCGGTACTCGCCGTCGCCAACGCGTAGAGGTCCACAAATCTTTCGAAGAACCTTTCTCTCGAATACTCCCAGAGCCGCCTCATCAGATGTTGTTAGTGTCCACGCTTCTGCACCATATAGCAGGACAGGTGCGATGAGTGACTTGTAGAGTGTTATTTTCGTTCGTCGAGAGAGGACTTTACTTTTCAATTGCCTACTCAGTCCGAAGTAGCATTTGTTTGCAAGAGTGATTCTTCGTCGGATTTCTAGGCTAACATTATTGTTGGTATTAATGGTGGTTCCCAGGTAAACGAAGTCCTTTACTATTTCGAAATTATTGCTGCCAACAGTGTCTTGGTTGATGACAGAAGGTACTTCGTTTTGCCCTCGTTCGCCACCAATCCCATTTTCTCCGCTTCTTTTTCTAATTTGGAGTAAGCAGAAGTTACGGCGCGGTTGTTAAGGCCAATGATATCAATATCGTCAGCATATGCCAACAGTTGGACGCTTTTATAAAATATTGTTCCAGCGCGGTTAAGTTCTGCAGCTTGTATTATTTTCTCCAGCATTAAATTAAAGAAATCGCACGATAGGGGGTCACCCTGTCTGAAACCTCGTTTAGTTTCGAACGGCTCGGAGAGGTACTTCCCAATTCTGACCGAGCTGGCGGTGTTGCTCAAGGTCATTTTGCATAGCCGTATAAGTTTTGCGGGGAAACCAAATTCAGACATAGCGGCATATAGGCAGCTCCTTTTCGTGCTATCGAAAGCGGCTTTAAAATCAACAAAGAGATGATGCGTGTCGATTCTTTTTTCACGGGTTTTTTCCAAGATTTGGCGTATTGTAAAAATCTGGTCGATGGTAGATTTACCAGGTCTGAAGCCACACTGATAAGGTCCAATCAGTCTGTTCACATCAGGCTTCAGTCTTTCGCACAATACGCTTGATAGGACCTTATATGCGATATTCAAAAGGCTGATTCCGCGATAGTTGGCGCAGTTTGCAGGATCGCCCTTCTTGTGGATTGGGCAGAGAACACTTAGATTCCAATCTTCAGGCATGCATTCATCCGACCAAATTCTGCATAGAAGCTGATGCATGCGCCTTACCAGCTCCTCGCCTCCGTGTTTGAATAGCTCAGCAGGCAAACCATCAGCGCCAGCTGCTTTATTGTTTTTCAATCGGGATATTGCTATTCGCACCTCATTGTAGTCGGGTTGTGGAACGTCAATTCCATCATCTTCGATTGTGGGCTCGGGTTCGGCATCTTCTCTGGTTTCTTGCTCAGTTTCTCCATTTAAAAGGGCAGAGAAGTGATCCCTCCATATTCTGAGTGTTCTCTGAACATCGGTCACCAGGTCGCCGTTCTCATTCTTACCGGAGTTTGCCCCGGGTTTGAAACCTTCTGTCATTCGCCGAATTTTTTGATAGAATTTTCGGGCATTATTCCCGTTGGCCAGCATCGCAAGCTCCTTTATTTCACGCTTTTCTGCCTCTCTTTTTTTCGCCCGGAAAAGCCGCCTCGCTTCCCTCTTCAACTCGCGGTAGTGTTCACACACACTACTCGTTGCATTCGATCTCAGCGTTGCCTTGTAGGCTTCGTCCTTTCTTTTCGTTGCAGCGCGGCACTCTTAATCATCATACCAGTTGTTTTTTCGCGTTCGCCGGAATCCAATTACTTCTTCGGCTGCGGTACGGAGTGCTCCTGAGATATGATCCCACTGCTCATGCATTCCACTAGGTTGAATTGTGCTCTCGGAGAGCAGGTGTGAGAGGCGATCTGCGAAATAATTGGCGGTCTGTTGCGATTGCAGCTTTTCGACGTCCAGCTTTCCCTGCGTTTTTTGTTGCACCTGTTTTGTCGTACAGAGGCGGATACGAATCTTGGCTGCTACTAGGTAGTGATCAGAGTCGATGTTAGGTCCTCGTATTGTGCGAACATCTAAAACGCTGGAAGCATGCCGTCCGTCTATCACAACGTGGTCGATCTGGTTGCGTGTTTTTCGATCAGGGGACAGCCATGTAGCCTGATGGATCTTCTTGTGCATAAACCTAGTGCTGGATATGACCATGTTTCGGGCACCGGCGAAGTCGATCAGCCTGAATCCATTTGGCGAAGTCTGATCGTGGAGACTGAACTTCCCGACAGTGGGGCCAAATACACCCTCCTTACCCACCCTGGCGTTAAAGTCGCCAAGCACGACTTTGATATCATGACGGGGGCAGCGCTCGTATGCTTCTTCCAGGCGCTCGTAGAATGCATCCTTTTCCACGTCGTCCTTCTCTTCCGTCGGTGCATGAGCGCAGATAAACGATATGGTGAAAAATCGTACTTTTATGCGGATTGCAGCGAGACGCTCGTTCACGGGTGTGAACGACAGTACTCGGTGACGGAGTCTCTCTCCCACCACAAATCCCACGCCGAATCTGCGCCTGTCTTCATGCCCACTCCAGTAGATGTTGCAAGGTGTTTTGATCGTGTTTCCTCGCCCCGTCCATCGCATCTCTTGTATGGCGGTGATGTCAGCTTTCGCTTTCCTCAGGACTTCAACCAGCCGGGCAGCGGCACCTTCCCCATTAAGGGACCGGACATTCCAGGTACATGCCCTTATCTCATAATCCTTATTTCGTTTGCGGGTGTTGTCATATAAAAAAGGGGTTCTCATATCCGAGGCTTTGTTGTTGAATTTCATTGGAACGTTGTTTTATGTGGTGGGTCCCAAACCCAACGCACAACCCGTTTCACGGGAGGTTGAATTCTATTACACGTTTGTATAGCGAGCCGCTTGATCCAAGACAGACGCCCGCTTGCAGCCGCACCACCTGGTGATCAGACGCTGCTGTTTGAACCCCCCCAGCAAGCCCTTAAACCGATTATGTCGGAGTGGCCTTACCAGGTTGTCGCCTTCTCACGTTTAGCTCACCACCAAACGGGTGTTCGGTGGTTACCCAGAGGATACTTGGGCGCAAAGCCCGGAAGTAGTGAGCTGCTTGAACCGCATGCAAAAGAATCGCTCTGGCCATTCCCAGGTGAATGGCGATCAGAAACTTTCCCCACTTGCGTGGACTTCTGCACACGGCCCCACCCTCCAACCCTCCTATTCTACTACTCATAAATTTAACTAACAAACAAGTACACTCACCTTAAATAAACGGTAAGAATCCCCACAACGTCCTTGAAACTAGTCACGGAATATCAGTAACATGAGTCAGTCATCGTTATTGCGATTCACTACTTTAATGTTATGAAGTTTTGCTGACAAACAATCTTACAAATAGAAAAGGTGCCACGCCCACGTGTGGTGTGTTTGTGCTTCATTAATATTCACAGTTTATTGTAGATGTCTATGAAACTTTCACGATAGGTTCAGAAATTTGCTGGATAGTACATAGGATGTATATAGTTTTGGAAAAGTGGGCGGTGCCACGCCCACAGACTATATTAAATTTAAGTTTGTCATAACTCTAAATGTATTTGATCTAAGTATATATATAGTGTTTGTGATTAATTAATGTCCTTACTTTATTATCGATGTCTATGAAACTTTTACGATAGGTTCAGGAGTTCGCTGTGCACCACACATGCTTTATATAGTTTTTTGAAAAGCCCCCACGTTATTTATATAGATGCAATTCGGCAAAAGCTAGGAACTTGTTTAGTTCAAGTCAATGATATTTTACATATAGATATGTGTTCTATAGATAAAAAAAAAAAACCTTGGCAAAAGTAAGCGGCATCAAGACCAAAAAAAAGTTAAATGTCTATATCTTCGAAACTATGTACATATTAGTACCCGTAAATTAAAATAGAGAAGAAGTAGGAATAGAAAATTTGAGAATTAGAGAATTAGAGGAGGTGTTCGAGAAAAATGAAGAGGATAAAATAAACTAACCGGATATGGGAGTGGGGGAAATCAATATTAGCAATAAAAATTAAGATATAGGAATAAGTTACGAGGAAGCGCCAAGTGGGGAGGGAAGAGTGTACAATTTGTTAAATGTAGGAAACTCCAATTTTAGGCAAGACAACGTCTACCGGGTCTGCTAGTAACTTAAAACAAACTTTTTTATTTATCCAAACAATTGCAAAATTTAGAAACAGCTTCGTAAAATTTATTGTATTGTTGTTACTTGATAATAGTTGGGTAATGTTAAATTTTTTCTTATTTTATATCTTAAAAAGATGCACCTCTTTCTATAAAATAGTCCAATCAAAAAAATTAAAGTCGCCAACAGGTCATTTATAAGTCCTTATATCACCCTCAATCACTTTCTAAAATACTTAAAAAATAGACGAAGTAACTTTCCAGCTTTTTAACACAATTCAACTTCAATTAATGATCGCCCATGCGCCCCATTAAATTTCTGTCTGCAGCTACTTAATATATTTTAAAATTTTTTTTTGTAAAAGTCAAGTTTAAATTGTTACAGCTTTCTGCACTTACATTCCATTCACATACATACATACATTAGTCTGCAGTAACCACCACCTCTTAACTGCTTGCGGTCTCATTTACCACCCTCAGGATTCCATTATTTTCATTCCGGCTCGCCATTGCAGCCGGCGGCTAAGTTTCACTTTTTATTTTTTTTATCTCATTTTAGTCTTAAGTACACTTACGCATACATGCACAGCTGCAAAACGCATACATGTTAATGCCATACTTTGACATGAAAAATCTAAAACGATTACTCAAGTCTGCGGTGGGACAAAAGTTTCACATTTTACTTGACGCTGAAGCTACATCGTCATCTTTGGTGCTAGAAGTTTTTTGTTTTTATTAAGTTTGGCCTTGCATTTAATAAGGCATGACGAAGTGAGGGACAAACTGAGACAGTGGACTGCAGCTAACTTTGTCACCTACAACAGATGCTTGTAACTGCATGTGGGTGTGTGGATGGATTCAGGCAAAAACTTGCAATGGCGAAACCGTTGGCACACGCATCATAGCGCACGTTATAGCAATCAAAAGCTCAGCTTAATCTGGCTACCAATTTATCGAGATTGTAACATATGTACATAGAAATCTATATACTAGGAATGCTATTTATTTCTTACAATACCGTAATTTTCGGGATTGGAAATGTTTTACTACAAACTAACCCGCCATACTCATCAAAAGTAGAATTGGTTTCTGAAGCTTTTTAAAATGAAATTTTTATAAAATTTTGAATTATAAGAGCTTTATAAACCTATACGCACGCAAGGTATACTAACTTTAGTCGCGTAACGGTGGTATGTAACGGCTTAAACGGATCGAGATAGATATTGACTTATGTATATCGAAATGTTCAGGACGAAAAGAGAAATTGATTAAGCCATGTCCGTTCGTCCGTCCGTCTGTGCACACGATCACTTGAGTAAATTTTGGGCTATCTTAATTAAATTTGGTATGCATTTTCTTTGGCACTCATCTCCGAGCGCTATTTAAAATGGGCAAAATCGGATGATAGCCACGCCCACTTTTTATTTACAGAATATTTCCGAAATACCAAAAAAATGATTATTCAGTACATAATACACTTATAAGGATAAAATTTGGTGTGTACATTAACTTTAAGGCAGAAAATAAATTTTTCAAGAAACTTGTGAAAATGGGAGTGGCACCGCCCACTTTTTATCAAGTCAAATTTAGAAATATTACTAATCATAAATCAAAAACCCTTCAAGATTTCTAAATGAAATTTAGCACACACATTTATATTAATACAAGGTATGTTCTGGAAAATATGGGCGAAATCGGTTAAGAACCACACCCACTTTTATACGAAACATTTTGAAAAGATTCATAGATATATTTAATAGGCAATAACTTTGCGTACATAAGCTTTATATCATTTATACAAGGTGGCGCAAAAGTAAGCTTACGATGTTCAGCATATCGGTTGTAGCACGTGCAGTGTGTGCTGTTGCACCGTCTTGTTGGAACCACATGTTTTCCAATCCCAATTCATCAAGTTGCGGCAAAAAGAACTCGTTGATCATTGCTTTGTAGCGCTCACCATTCACAGTAACCGTTTGGCCCCGACCGATTATTGGTCAAATAAATAGTCAGCAATATTCCGCGTTCTGGAGCAGTGTAGCGTAACATTGTTTATTAACATGTATTTCGCATGTTTTTACTACACAAATGTCAAAACAGAACTGACTTTAGGGGCCAATCGCAAAATTTATAGCATTTTCTGATAGGAGGATTACTTTTGTATTTCACTTTCAAAGTGTCTGTACACGAAGAAAGTCGAAAAATTAAAATTTTGAAAATGGGCGTAGTCCCGCCCCTTTTATAGTAGATTATTTCACAAAACTTTTTATGCCATAACTCCGGCAAAAATTAATTTACCAAAACAGTATTTAGTGAAAATGTTGCACATATAAAGGTAAATGTTTGTTGTAAAAATGGGCGAAATCGGTCAACGGCCACGCCCAGTTTTTTAACACAGTTCGGAAAAATTAGTTTGTAAAATGTAAAACCCGATATTTTTATAACCATGCAAGCTATATCAATAAGATCTTGCACACAAAATAAGCTTTTGAAGAGAAACCAAACCGTAAAAAAATTTTGCGGAAGTAGGCGTGGTGCCGCCCACCTCAAAAGTGGTTTGAAACATTTTTTCAAAATGGGGTCGCCCCTCGGCAGTGGCTTGGCAAACTCTCCGAGTGTCTTTTTGCCATGAAAGGCTTCTCAGCAAAAATTCATCTTCTTTGTAGATGCGGTTCGAAGTCGGCAAAAATCTGTAGGCCCCACCAATTTGCAGGAAAAAATTCAAATTGGAAGGGAAGCTCGGCGCAAAAATCTCTTAGGAGGTTTGTGATGATATATCTGTTGTATATCGCGCCATACATTTATATTTTTTTAAAATTAATTTACCACTCAAAACTCATAACAGAAGTGTTTTTATGGAAAACAATCAGCTGGCTTTATAATATAAACTGAAAAGTATTAAAATAGATCTGCGTAAATAAGTATGCAATAATAGATCACTACTAGGTATATAATGTTCGGTTGCACCCGAACTTAGACTTCCTTACTTGTTAAGTATTCAGTAGGTGCCAAAAATTCGGTTATGTATTTCTTAAAACTTTCGGGATTGGAAATATTTTACTAACAACTAATGTCCCCTAAACAAATTTTGAACTGCAAAGTCTTTATAAACCTTCTTCAGATAGGCTCAATAACTTTGTGATTTTTTTATGATAAATAGCTTAATTTTTTTTTTTGATGAGAAATATTTTTCAGTATTCGTATTTTCTTGGAAAAGGTGCCTATTCAATTTTACTTTGTTATTAATGTCAAAATTTAGATTTATATAAAATAAAATTATTAAGGTGATTGTTGTTGGAGCAAAGCTCGAATTTTTATGTTTTGTTTGTTAATTCAAACACTTCGAAACATGTCATCCCATACCATCGCTGTGCATAACGTTGTAATTTTTCCTCTAATATCAATTAACAAATAAAATTATTAAGCTTCAATTCTTATGTTTCTTAAAAAACTCAACTTTTAGAATAGCGAATTGCCGAATTTCTGAACTAATTCCGGGTTTGTAAAACCAGATCGCGGAAATGTCGGGATTGTAAAAATTTCCAAATCATTAGCATCTCTAGAATGTACGTAGGGTGGTTGGTATTTTTTTCGCTAAGCATGGGGATAGAATTTATACTTTATACAAAAAAAGAAATACAAAATGAAAATCTACGCAACGATTTTAAAATAAAAATTCATCAAATGGAATACCTTCTACCAAAAAAAAAAAATGTTTTAAAATTTTTTAAAGAATCTAAAGGGGTCCTCGAAAGCTCATGGAAAATCGGAGATGGAAAAAGGTTTTTTATTATTTTTACCATTTAATCAAAATATTTCTTTTGTATTAAATGAAAAAGGATTAAATAAAAATTATACCAACTTATAACTTTTGGATACTTTTTGCGATATTTGAAGCGAGCCCCGCACAAAATCTTGAATCAAATTTTTTTTCTTATTTTATTTTTTATAATTTAAAATTGAATGTAAGGGGGTTTCTAGAATCTGAAATGATCCTCTCTAAAGCCAATGGAAAATCATAGCTTCAAAATAATTTAAGCCAAAAGCTGAAGGCACTTTATTTTCTATTGAAATAAAACGAGTTGAAAAATCACACTCTAGCATTTATGAATATTTTTTAAGGTTTTTATTAAAAAACATGAAAAAAAGAAGCAAGTGGGGTGGAAGGCCACTTCAAAATGTGGAGTGACTTTTTTTTTCTATATTCAGTTTTTTTTTTATTTTCTTGGCTCATAACAACAAAACTTGTAAAGCACTTTCGTCTGTATTAGAATGAAAAGGGAACAAAATTTGGTACGGCAATATTTGTATGGTTCTTACGATGTTGGACCATAAAAAATATCTTCTGAAAATTTAATTATTTATTTAATAATGGAGTGGAGGCTATCTCAAAATATTGTTTTTCACTCAAAATTTTTTTCTATTCCAATGGTATCACAAGGAGACAAAGCGCAGGAAATATCATAGTGATATTTGGTAAGGATATGAAATGTGTGATAAATCAGAAGATCTTATGCTCTATGCGGTGATATTTAACTGATTACAGGATTCTATACTGTCATTTGGTATCAATATTTCTTCCAAAAGTTCGAGAAATGATATTTTGCGAGAGTGATGTGATCATGTTTACAGGGATCTGCTGTTGTTTGTACATCATGTAAGAATTGGTTTGGTCATAGCATATTGGCATGTGATTTCTTTTAATCATATGACCTTTATGGAGAGCCTTGTGACATATATCACAGGCTCAGGTGTTACAACTTTATAATGTGATACGGGACATATGCAAAAAGTTGCGATATGTGAACACAATTTCAGAAAGATATTCATTCAGTTAGGCATGTTTTATTTTCAGTACAATTTTTACAATCAGAGAGAATCTGTAAATCATATGATGTTGGCAAATACATTTGTGGCTTTTAAAAGGAATTAGTATTCGGTTAATTATTGATAACGTAAGCTAGTGATGGTATTAAAAAGTTTTATAACGGGACATTAGATCAATAGTTGCGCCCAAAGTGAATAAAGTGATACCCGAGCAAATCAAGTGATTTCTTATCATAGGGTGATATCTGCGCAAGTAAATATATATGCAGTGATCCGTGTGCTCTCTATGTGACATATTCATTACGTGATGTTCATAGACTGACTTTTACCTGCTTTTCCAAATAAGTCTTATGATATAATTTACAATCCAAACAAATAGCCTTATTTATGTAATGCAGTATGTTATATGAGCGTTCTATTTATTTAACATCATTTTACACTGTCCTAAAAATGTCGCATCGTGGTATAACACTCGTTTTTAACTGACTTGGACTTCTTCGCTTTTCCGCTGAGTTTTTAATGAATAATTTTGTAAACTTTAGAAAGTTTGTGTGCATTCTAATGTATATTAATGCATACAAACACACACCTATATATTCCTCGTAAAGCTTCAGTTTCGCTTCATTGAGAATCTCACTGAACGACTGTGTTGGACTTTGCATGTAGCTGTTTAATATCACATGTGGGGTATCGCAGTCGAAGTTACGTGTTCAAGCTGCTTGTATCAACTATACACATGTGTTTACATATATGTATATGCGTACTTCAGTTATTGCACTTGAATTTGTATTCATTCTTTTAACTCTGCTCGTCATGCATCTTCCTATTCAGCCCTCTGCTTGAAGTTTTCATCTAAACTCTCAAAGCAACTTGTGTTGACTTGACTTTGCGGTGAATGATTGAAGAAGTGTGAAAAACTGTTGTTTTAACATTATATTCTTTTTTTTTCATTTTATTTTATCACTGCGCTTTGTCTCTTTTGCTTTACTTTTTATTTGTCTCTTTCAGTGTTCTATTTATTTTTTTATTTTGTTTTGGTATCATCTTGCCAGCAAGTGCTAATGACATCCATTACGTATACGACATGGCGGCTTTAGCGCATTTAAATCGCACACAAAGTTGTAACTACATAACAGGCAAACATACATATTCACATAAATAGTTGTACAAAGTTAAACAACTTGCTAGAAATAGCTTGGGAGTGATCATGTGCTGAATTAAACTGTAGTGAACTGAACTTAAGTGATGTGAACTTTTGAGAAATAAATGTAACATGCTTATTGCGGTTCCCAACTACGCTTAGCTAGTTTTATTGAATATATGTACATTGTACATGTAGTAGTTCAATAGTCCAACGAACTAGCTATAAACTGTTTTAGAAAAAGTATGAACACCAGGCCCAAATAGCTAGCCATTTGATCAACTGGTATAAAAAAGTGATTATTTGTGATGAATTAATGGGCAAAATAAAATAAAATAAAATCAAATAAATTTAAACAAATTAAATTAAATTAAATTAAATAAGAACAAAATAAAAATATAATAAAATAAAATAACATAAAATAAAATATATAAAAAAAATAAAATAAAACAAAATTAAGCAAAAAAGATAAAATTTAATTAAATAAATAAAATAAAATAAAATAAAATAAAATTAAATTAAATTAAATTAAATTAAATCAAATTAAATGACAACAAAATAAAAATAAAATAAAATATATAATTATATATTATTTAATTAAATGGAAACAAAATAAAAATGAAATAAAATGAACTAAAATAAAATAAAATAATGTAATATGAAATAAAACAAAGTAAAATAAAATAAAATAAAATAAAATAAAATAAAATAAAATAAAATAAAACAAATTTAAATAAATTAAATTGAATTAAATGAGAACAAAATAGAAATAAAATATGTAAAAAAAATAAAATAAAATTTAATTAAATTAAATGGAAACAAAATAAAAATTAAATTAAATTAAATAAAATAAAATAAGATAATGTAAAATAAAATAAAATAAAATAAAGCAAATTTAAATAAATGCAATTAAATTAAATGAGAACAAAATAGAAATAAAATATATTAAAAAATGAAATTAAATGGAAACAAAATAAAAATGAAACAAAATAAAATAATATAAAATAAAAAAAATAACAAAAAATAAAATAAAATAAAATAAATTTAATTAAATTCAATTAAATTAAATGAGAACAAAATAAAAATAAAATAAAATAAAATAAAATAAAAGAAAGTAAAATAAAATAAGATAAAATAAAACAAAGTAAAATAAAATAAAATAAAAAAACTAACCGGAGTAAAAACAAAAATATTACTAATGGTTAAACAATTGATTATAAAGATGAATTCCTTACCACTGGAATAACTCTAGTTAAAATATAAAGCTGTCCATGAACTTTTCCGTTTCTGAGTTTTTCAATTGTCTGCTTGTCTTGTTATTTAGACTCGCATAGGTCTGGCTATTTTCTGCAAACTCCGATCTTAGTCGGAAAATGCTAGTTGTATACTGGTATGTTTCCTGACTAGTGCGTAGTGAGCTGAGGGTGAGTAGAAAAATGTTGCACAATTGTGATGGCAGTGTTTGCAATTGGCTGAAATGTCGTTGCACATATGACAAATAGATTAGGGCGTGAAACTTGCAATGAGCGTGAGAAAGTTACTGAGTGACTTAGAAAACTAAATTCTAATAAGTTGGGAAATGGATCTAAAATTATAGTTCCAAGCAAAAAGTATATTTTGTTGGAAAGATTTTTCGGCTCACTATAAAATAGTGTCCCTTCCAAACGCAGAGTTAGATACTGTTTTAAATTGCTTACAAAACAATATATGGAGGCCGCTGGAGAAATATTTGTACGCAAGAATTTTTTCAAAAAGATATCGGTTATAAAAAACTTGAACACGGCAACATGTTCTCTTTCCTAAATTTTCAAGTTCACTGTATATTCGTAATAGTAAAACGGAAGGCATAGGAAAATAGGTCATCTTCTCCACTCAGAATATATTTTCGCCAAATATCAGGTATTCGAACTACTACGAACTTATCATATTAAACTCTATTTTTAATGTTAAACTCTCAAAACATAAAGGACCACTTGGGGAGTGATGGGCATTCAGAAGTCTAAAAGGTTTAAAAAGGTAGTAAAATATTGATGTTTTAGTTCTTCTGCAGCTCGCTCAAATACAAAACCTGTTAGCACCAGTATCACGACATCTTGATTCTTTTTCTCAATATTCATAAATCAATTTCAATATTTATAATCAATCGTCACCTGAAAAGTTTGGATATAAATTGTTTAATGAATGCGTCAAGCTAAAGAATTTGTGAAATTCCAAATTTTGTTGCCCAACATCATTTCTTAATTCCAATTGTTTCGCACTATATGGTAGATTTATTTATTTCAATCATGTTTTGCCTTCTCATTCCAGTTGCTTACGGCTTTCTGTTCCCAAATTATATCTGACATTAACGCCTCAGCGCATTCGACATGCCAAAAAGTCACAAAATTGAAATTAATCATTCAATCGCGTAGAGTTCGAGTCAGTCGCAGCCATATTCTTTGAGTTTTAGTTTTGATTCATTTCTGTTTTCATTATTATTAAATTTTTTGTTTTTGTTGTAATTAACGTACAACGTTGCGCTGAAAATCGGGTTTGGCTGCAACTTTTCGAACAATGTCAAATGAGTTTCAGGAATACCAGACGTTGAAGAGAGCCACCAAGCAAACTAATCAAGCAACGTACAAAGTAAATCACAACGCACAATACTTTAAAGTTGGTTGGTGTCCTCAAGGCTGGTGAATGCAACTAACTTTGTTACCACGAGCACCATTCTGTCTGACGCCTATCGCAAATATCTGTTGACCACAAGTCGGCATTCATGCTTTCTAACTGGCATTGCAAGACTTCTCATTTACACACAAGGGGGGTTAAGAAGAGCCATTCCAGCGATGTCTGCACACTTCAGTGCGAGCTGCAAAAGGCACGCCCCCAATGAAATATATAACCGGTCACGATAGAAGGTGTTTTTTTTTTTGTAGGTGTCGTTACCGTTTACTTGAACTAGAATGCATGTTAAGTAAGGGAATATACATAGTTCGTCGTAGGAACCAAACCAGGGGTGTATTGATTGTGCGAGAAAAAGACTACGCTGCCAAGTATTATTGTTACAAGCCGACAGACTGGACATACGACGCAAATAAGATTTTCTTCATTGGTAAGCTAGTAAGACAGGTAAGTCTACTATCGACAAGAGAACAAAAAACAGAGAATCGACAGGCATCTTCTCCTTGCTTTTGGCATCTCGAAAAGATTCTGTATGGTGCTTTGTCTGAAGTTAAAGTAAAATATTGATGCTAGAAGGGCTAATTCGAGCAGCAGAGTTAAATTGCTATGGTAAAATTTATTCTAAGTTCTGCCTTCCCTGGCCTGAACAAAAAAAGCAGAAAAGTAGGTGTTGCGATGCACAAGGGCAAGACGAAGTATTTGCTGTCATCAGATAAGGAATCTGTGCCCTTGCTCCTTTGCAGCTACGGTTGTGTTGATAGCTACAAATTTGAGACTGTGAAGTGCATCACGGTAGGTCTATTTAGGAATCAGCGTTATTAGCGAAAATAATTTCAGAGGAGAAGTTCAAGGGAGCGTATCTTCTGTCAACAAATGGTACTTTGGAATGAGAAAAGCAAAAGTTTTCTCCCGACGAGCTAATATCACGCAATATAAGCATCGCATCGTATCTGTCCGGATGTATGCCTCGGAATCATAGACAGTGTTATAAGTATATCTGATGACCCTTGAACCACTCGAGAGAAAACTTCTCCAGAAGATGTATGGCCCTTCGCGGGAAGCTAAAGTCTAATTTTGAAAGAAATTTAACGATGGGCTATACGAACTTCACACAGAAATGGTCATAGTGCAGTGAGTTAAAGCCTACAGACTCCACTGGATATGTCATGCTATACAAATAGTCAAATAAGCTAGGAACATGTTTTCCTCTTGTGTGATCACAGATAAATATATCGCCAACAACCAACACGGCGACGTAGATATGCACTTAGGAATACTATGCTGGATATACCTGCGGGGTCGCTACGCCTATCGACAGCCGAATTTGCCAGCAGATAAAAGGAGAGATCTCAATTCCGATTGGCTTAAGGTCTGGCTAAAGGATACCTGCTTTGGACTGGGATGGTTAGAATATTCCCTACCTACATTCGGTGCCGAATGTATATCCGTCAAAGGACTACCAATATTAGTGTAAGCCAGTTGACACCGACTGAACAGGGCAAAGTACTGCGCCAACATCAACAACGACAACAACAACATCGTTAAGGAATGACACAAAAGGACATGTCCATTACTCTGTCGATCTCTTCCTGCTTATAAATTATGCACATTTCTACAAAACATACTGCAAGCACCGCTCTCGTGCCCGTCATCGAATTCTAGAACGGCTTCAGTTGAAGAGCGTAGGCCATGGTACAGCTTCATGTCAAAAAAAGGTTATTAGTCGTCACTTGTCACTAAACTAATGGAAAAATTCACCTAATTGCTATTGGGATTAGACGAGTTCATATCAAAATCTATGTGAGAAACTGACTGGTATAATGCCTTGATCCTCTATATCCTTCGACGTCATAATAGAGCAATAACTGACATAGGATATTTATTAATTCTTTCTGATGGTTAATCGAGTTTCGAAGAGGATAGGACAATTCTGACATGATATTAATATTGAGCCCTATTCGAGCTGACCTGCTTCGTATTCTTTTTTTTAATATAAGAAATCTTTCAGCACTTATGAGTTTGCCTGTATACTGACAGACTCGCTTTCATCCCTGCTAACCTTAAAATTCGGCGCTTCTTATATCCATGCATACATATATTTCTTCAGTCGTCTATCTACAGTCATGCGGAAAGTACGCACAGCGAGTGAGTAAGTTTGGCTATTAGTTTACGAATGAATGGGTGGTTGGATTGACGGCTCAATGGTTGAATGAATGGTATCGTAACACGAATGAATGGCTGGACACAAGGGTACACAAATTGTTTGATTGTGCTATGCAATAAAGGAGAAAAGAAAACTTTAGATTAGAGGAGAATATCAAGAGTTGTAGTCCGTTTCGCTTGATTGCACCAACGGACAAAAAACAGACTCAAATGGTGTGCTTTATTGTTGGCGTTGGCGTTAGCGCTGTGCTATTTATTATTATGATAAGGATCGCTGTTTGGCTACAGGAAAACAATAGACATCTGCTACCACTACTGTTACAGCCAAAAGAGCTCGCGGGAAATGTAGAACTAAAACTATTGTACTGTATATTCATACAGTTGAGCTGGCGTGTTGTGGATCTGAACAACGGGCGAGAGCAATGTGTAAGTGTGGCGCGGAAACGAAAACAAGCTCAAATCATCTTTGCTGTATCTTTGTGTAAATAGATGTCAAAGCTGGAGGCATGGCTGACTGACAACTCTGGTAGAAGAGAACAAAAGAGATGCATGCACTTAGTAGCTGTGCTCAGTTGTACATCCCTACAAGCCTACGTCGGAGAGAATTAAACGTTTGGTTGAATGATGATGACGCATGAGGGAGATTAGAGCTTTAGTGGAAGTGGAGTGGGAATTGCACAGGCCGAAAATTGGAAGGAAGTGTTTAAGTTAAAGCAGCCTGAAAGTTACCGGTCTCAATTCACGGTTTCTATATCACCTCAATCACCAAGCCACAGAAGAGGGCAAACAGCCATTAGTATCAAGACTAAAAATAGTCATTGAAACCCTTGGTACCGTCAGTCATACCTTTCACCTCTCAATATTAATCTTTTGTGTTAAGTCGGCCTATTGACTGGAAATAGCTTTTGGAGATGTAAACATCGTGGCACCTTGTTTAAACGAAAGCAATCTCAAACTAGTGGGACTATGACAAAAGAATACTTATCAGACGTCTCCAAGCGAACAAACTAATTGGCTGAAATCCTGAAGAACTCAAGAAGTGGATATTACACCACGCTTTCTTGCAGGCTGGCATATCTGACGCATTGATTGAATAAATCATCCCTACTGTATCTGATTTTATGCCGGAAGTTTTAACTTTATAAAATGTTTTCAAATTAGGGATGGTATCTCAATGTGTCAATAAGACGGAAGCTATTTTACGTCCCGTTTCAACAAAAATCTTACAGCTTTCGAAAAGCTATTCTTGTATGTTTGTATATTCACATTCTAAGTATTGTTTCCTAGGTGTTGCCACATAGAAGGTTTTTGCAGGGTTGTCACCTATCTGAATTTGTTTGAAATGGAATTAAATGAAATATGCCAATATGATTATAAAAAGTAAGGTATTTTCCTGCGCATTAAAAAAACACCTCTTAGTAGGGTTGCCAAATATTGTTGACACCTGAGTTAATACACTATATATCTTTAAACGAGCTTTTCTTGAAAAGGCACAAGCGATTTGGATGAAATTTGATATGTACAAAGGTCACCCCATTCTAAGAAAGATATTTTCCTGCGTATTTAAAAACAAAACATTTCTAATTAGGGTTGCCAAGACTGAGTATATTTATATATTTTTTGTTTCGTGTAATTCTGCAACGGTGTTAAGATATCAACAATGTTTTTTGGGTGAAAAGTTCAATCAGCTGTTCAAATTGGGGAGATGAAATTGTGGCATTTAACTGATGTACGTTAAACGGTAAAATAGTACCGTTATTAAAAAAATTTATAAATTAATCATATTTAAGAAAAAAGTGTATAAGCAAAAAAAATTTCTGAAGTTAATAAAATTCGAGTGGAGGTGTTTGGAAAGTATATTTAAACTAACAAGTGTCACAAAATTTAAGTTTTGTTCGACAACAAAAATGCGTCAAAGAGGCACGTTTACCAAAAATCACACTCACCCAAGGGGTCGCAAGGGTGTACTATGCAAAGCCATCAATTTGGATGGATAATCCTATCTTGATAAAATAAAGAAGAAATCAAAGAATGTTGACCAATACAGAGACCAATGTGACCCTATTACTTCTCGATTCTTTCTTCTTTAAATGGTCATCTAACCGCCCGGGCGATTTTAGCCGTCCAACATAGCTCGCCAGTCGTTTCTTCGTTGCACCAACTGGCGCCAATTGGAAACACCGCGGGATCGCAAATCGGTCTCCACTTGGTCCTTCCATCGGAATGGTGGTCTCCCTCTTCCTCTGCTTCCACCGGCGGGTGCCGATAAGAATACCTTCTGGGCTGGAGCATCTTCGCTCATTCGCACTACGTGGCCTAGCCAGCGAAGCCGCTGTTACTTCTCGATTTTTTGATAACAATCGATAGCCTCTAACCATACCTTTCAGCAAGAAATCTTGTAAAGACTTGGAGAAAATTTGTTTGGGTAGCCACCAAGTAGTAATTACGTGTATTCAAACTTTATTACCAATAAAAAAATATTAAACATCTTTCTTTTAGCACAAAAGCTCTGTATGTGGTAAGTCTTCGAGATATTTTTTAGATCTATTTTTGAAAATATCTAATGCTGATAAGTAAAATTATACATACAAAGAACCAGAATATCTTTACTGATAAGTATCTAAAGGAAACTAAATTGTATGGCAGCCTATAAAAATGTCGAGCAAAGGTCTGTCGCTCAGGCACTATTTCTAATTAGAGGTAAAACCTAGAGTTACCACCTATATTTAAGTTTTTTTTTCATATCTTTTAAAAGAAGTTATATACTTTATTTAAAGCTCTTTCTACTCAAGTGTTGCCAATCACTTGGGATGTATTGCTAGGAGTTCGAGTTGCCTTGTGGTTTAGTTATGGCCATTGGGGTCCCAAGCGGAAGCTTCTTTGTGTCTCAATTTAACAAAAAAATGTCTCTTTAGGATTACTAGCGAGAATCGCCACCTAATTATAATATTATTAAGTCGAAAGCGACTTGACACATTTCTGTGAATTTTTATATATCTCATACAATCAAAGCTTTCATGATTCAGTGTTGCCACTGTTTCTACGGAGTTGCAACTGAACTGAATTGCTGATATGGATATCAAGCCAAATTTATTTCACTACACATTTAACAAAAATATTTTTAGCTAGCTTTGCCACTTGTCATTGCCATCTTCCTCGCGTACGTATTATTTTTCTTTAATTAGAAAACATCTATTGTTGAAATTCGTATTCTCTTTCATATTTCTTGTTACTAATAACCAATTTATAATGAAGAAGTGTTTTGGGAATAATTACCATTTGATAACCACCATATTAGCTTGATGAATGTATTAGAGATGAGTGTGTGTACCCACAATAATAACATGAGCTGACGTCTTTGGACGATATTTCGGCTGGTTCACCACACGAAAGTTAGTGGGGTCAAGCAAATCATGCCCGTGACAATGCAGCAGAACCAAATGCATTCCGAAAAAGGATGTTTATATGCGAAGAGTTCCTTAAAATTATGGACAGCTTTTTGCGATTACAAATACAAACAAACAATGATGGAAAGACAAAGTGGAAACTACCGAATGTAAACAAAAGCCATTTCAAATACCCGCCAATGTTTACTTGTGCATGTAGATAAGCAAATATTTAGATATGGTTGAAAAAAAAAGGAAATCGCTCGCTGTCAACGCCTGTTACAATAGTTGGGTATCACACAAATAGGAAGTCTCAGAAACGTAGCTCCTTAACAAAAAAGCACAGAAACTATTGATATCATAACTAATGCCCAACAATCTAAGAGCAGAGCAAACCCCAAAGATGTAAAATACATTAAAATAAGCATTGAAAGGCATTCACTCAAGGCATCCACCAAGCGAGGAAAGAAGTAGGCTGATGGCACATAAACAAAAAGATTATGACCATAACTTAGTATTAGTAACTACACAACAACAACAGTAGCGGGGAACTACATATAAATGGCTAGAAAAATCCAGACAAGCGTAACGAGATAAATAGAAAGTTTTGGAAGGGAGAACAAAAAAAAAATGAAGGAAAATTTAATTGATGTGTGAAAAACGCCATATTTTATCCAACAAGAAATGGTGTAAGTAGCACATTTACGTAGGGAAACGATAGTGAATGATAATTATGTTTGGCTGAACTCAATTCAAGTAGCGCTTTAGTCGATAACAGCGAATCAATAAAACCCGATAAGATCGATTATAAATTTCACAATGTGAAAGACTCTTCTGGGCGCACTACATTTTCTAATGAATGCAATCAGTTTTTTTGTCCCAATCAAAGATATCGAATAATTGTTCACATGGTTTGTTATGAAAAGGGTGCAATCTTATTCTTAGTCTCAGTTATAGAGTGGTAATGATATTAGTGCAGTAATTTTTTTAGACTCAGTCATTGACTGTGAATAATTATACACCTGATGTTTTTGAAATGAATGCAATAATTTTTTTGATCCCACTGATAGACCGTGAATAGTTAATTGTTCACATGATATTTTACAAAATCAATGCAATAATTGTTTGGCTCTCAATCTTAAACAGCGGATAATTATTCACAAGAATTGTTTTGAAATGAATGCAATCATTTTTTTGACTCAGTTATTGACTGCGAAAAATTACTTCCACGATTTTTGACGATATGATTGCAATAATGTTTTTGATCTGAGTCATAGACTGCAAATTATTATGCACCTGATGTTTCCAAAATGAATGCAATCATTTTTTGGGTCTGAATCTAAGACAGCGTATAATTATTCGCAAGATTTGTTATGAAATTATTACAATCATATTCTTAGTCTCACATATAGACGATATTCAAATGATATTTTTATGAAATGAATGATTCATTGAATGCGAAAAATTATTTACATGTTTTGTTGCTTTTTTTAATGAGTGCAATAATTTTTTCTGACTCACATATCTAAGTCGTACAATGCGAATAATTACTTAGATATTTTTTTATGAAATAAGTGAAATCAATTTTTCAGTCTAATAGATTTCGAATAATTATTCACGTGACCTTTTATCAAACGAAGGCAATTTTCAGTTTTAGTTATAGACTGCAAATGATGCATTCAATTCTTCAGTCTCAATATTGGCTGCCAATTAAACATTATCATGGTTTTTTAATGAGATGAGTGCAAAATATTTTCTTAGTCTCTGCCGTAGAATGAAAGAATTGTTTGCATTCATTTCATAGAAAATAATGTGAATAATTATTTGCAAATGAATGCAATCAATTTTTGTGTGTCTATGAGTTAGATTGAATAATCAAGACAACACTTAGACTTAATTTTGTGAAATATTATTTATTTTTAAAATCTTTGAGTGATTGAATTCTAATAATTTTATTGAAGTCGTTCTGTAAAGTCATTGAAATAACTCGCAAAACGAATACTAGTTGCAGAACTCAGCTCTTAATCCATCGGATTTCTAATCACACTATACAAGATCAAACAAAGATAAAGAAAAAAAACGAAGATAAAGATAGTGAAGAAGATAAAGATAAAAATAAAAATAAAGATAAATATCAAGGTGGAGTTGAAGATGCGAATAAAGCTACAGATGAGGCTGAAGGGTAAGGGGCTTAAAATATAGCTGTGGCAGCTAGGGGCACTTAAAATCCCGCTTCCTGAACCTTCGGCATGCAGTTACAAATTACAACGAAATGAATAAAGAAAGCAAAAAAATGAATAGAGCGAAAAGAGAGGGGGAATATGGTTGTGAAAACGGATAAGCAGAGTAAACGAAAAAGATTCAGGCACGACAACGCCTACAGTCTGCTATATTTACCAAAACACTTTTAATTAAACAGCGGCTGGCCGAGTGGATTATCTTATTTGTTGTTATTATTATAATTAGCAAAAGTTAACGAATTAAACAGAGCAGGGAAATAATAAAACAGCCCTGCCACCAACAGATATATTTACTTATTTATAGGACTTTGTGTAACATTTATAAATGTGCTAACTATATATGTACAGTTGCGTTCAATATAATAGAAGTGTAATTAAATTGGATATCGTTCTACGGAAAAAAAGAGTCTGTGTTTTTAATAATTTATATTCAAAATATAGCGAAGTCTACAACAGAAACCGCATAAAAAGAAATTTCAAAGTTTACACAAAGTTCAGGAAAGTCAGTTAAACTTTTAAAAATTTATATCAAAATTTAAATATTTTTTGGCAGAATTTTTAGAAAATTTATGAGTACGCAGCTTTGTAGCTCATTTAAGCTCATAAAGCATATTAATGTGCAAGTTAGAAGTACCTCAAAATTTTCTCTGAATTTTTAGAATTTTTTTTGTCAAGCGTGTTGGGTACTTTTTTCTAAACAAAATTAACTTTCCTTCATGCGTTTTATGGAAGAAATCACTCAACACCCTTGCTGAAAAAAATTCCAAAAAGGCAGGGAAATTTTTGGGCTTTTTGCACAATGTGATACTAAAATTGATTGGTCTACAAAACTGCGTACTCCCAAATTTTATAGAAATTCTGCCGAAAAATTTAAAGATGTTGCTGCTCATTTTTTAAAGTTTAATTAACTTTCCTGAACTTTGTGGAAACTTTAAAATTTCTTTTTATGTGGTTTCTGTTATGGAATTCGATATATTTTAAATAAAAACTGTTAAAAACACAGCTTATTTTTATTTTGTTGAACGGTAACCATTTTAATTTCGCTACTATTATAATGAACACAGCTGTATGTATGTACATATGTATGTATGTAAGTATGTGTAGCTACATATCTGCCTAATATATTCATTTGAACATTTGTTGAAAACTGTCATGTTGCTCATGTTTCATGTTTTTCTATTTTTCAACATTTTCATTGTGTTTTATTACATTGAGTTGGGAGCTTTTATTGTCAATGCGCCAGCTCGTAAATGTAAGTACAAATAAATCATAATTAGGCGTGTAAACATTTAACGTAGTGCAATGTGCATATAACAGTCGGCAGGCAGTAACAACATTTGAGCAACAACAACAACGACTAACCCATGTATATCAGCTCACAGACGGCTTTGCTCCTTGTCACAGCTGTCAACATGCATGACCGAGCAACCACACAAACTTACACCCTCACCGACACATACGTACACCCGCTCTTCATAGCTCATTATGGGCCTCTTGAGCCACTTTGTTTAATGTTTGAATAAATGTGAGTTAGTTTTTCTTTTTTTTTTCTTAATTTGATCATATTGTCGTACAAGTGGGCCAAAGCGCGCTTTCCCACGACACGCCCCAAACAAGTCGATAAGCGTTGAATGTAATGTCTAGTTGGAAATAATTTTTTTTTATTTTTTCATTTATGAAATTCGTGTTTAATGTTGAATTGCACTCGACAATAAATTTAGAAATTTAAACTAAAATGCTGCAAATGGATGCGCATTAGGGTGGGACAATATTTTGGAGTAACGAATTTACCTACTAGACGTAGCTGAAAATACATGTTTTATGCTATTTTTGAATGGTAAAGCATTTCATGACAGAAACAATTCCAGAGTTTTGTCCCCCACTGCAAAGGAAGGAAGGGTCTCTGCAGTCAAATGCCTAACTGGTTAGTAAACATTCTAGTTCTTTAACTAGAGTTTCGTGGGCTTATTCATACCAGTTTGAGCGACTGCAACGTTTCCGCTATCATAAGTAGCAACAACGCTCCGGAACTGTCGACAGACGAGCGAGGAAGAAAAGCATTCAGTATTCGGACAGCAGTCGTTCAGTTAACAACACCATTCTACATTTAAATTTTCTGTTCAGCTAATATTCTGAGTTTTAAAATATTAATTTATTTAAATGAAATATAAAATTTTCTTGTAAATAATACTTTTTATAGTGAAATCATAATCCTTTTGAGAATTTCGTGCTTCAAATAGTACATTTGGGTCGCAGATCATGTACGTACGTGCATGTTAACAGAATCACGGTTCTTTTTTTGCGATAGAGGCACAGCAGCGAAGCAACAACAAGTAAGCAATACATAAAGGAAACCACTAAGAAAAGTGAAAACAAAACGTTCATTTGTCAAAGAAATTGTGTAAGTAAATAACATTACTTTTTGGAATAATCAAAGTAACCTTTTTCTGAAGAAAAGTTTTCAACCAATGCAAAAAAGAAACATTGAATTGTCGTTATTTGTCAGGTTAAACTTATTGTGATTGTGAAATGCAGTTTTCATATATGTATAAAATAACAGTGAATCTCCAAAGAAATTGTTTAGAGGTTGCAACAACGAAAATGACGAGCAGAGACACATACGATAACAAGGTGGCTAAAAATAGCAGTTTATAAAAAATTAGTTACTAAGAATTCACACACTATACACTAAAATAAGCGAGTTTACAAAGAACTTCAAAATTTTTTATTTTTATTAAAAAAAGCTAATCTTTCCTTGAAAGATGTATGTATTAGATTATTATTTTATTTTAAAAATTTTTCAACAAAATTTAAGGATTTATGCATGTGAAATGAATTATACAATTTATTCAAAAAAGGATTATTATTATAAAAGAATTATACTACATTTACACTAAATGAAATGCGTGATTTTCATAGAAAAGATCGAAATTCGGCACATTTCCCCATACAAATCGCATTCAAACCAAATTACACAGCAAAGACGATGAATTCATAAAAGTTTGATTCGAACGCTTCAAACTGGTTCGATTGATACTTCATAACAAAGGAAACAACGCATTCGAAGCCAATATAAACACATTCGAATTACTGGTCTAAAGTGGTTTGTAATGTAACTTTGCAATTTTCTTGTATTTTTCAACCCAAAGTGAACTAACCTTACTATGAAGTAGTACAGCAGCTGGTTTGATACTAATGCATAGGCTGACTAGCATGACGGTTGGTATGATACTGGTGTATGTACTGACTAGTATGTAAACTGTTATGATCCTGCTATATATGCAGACTAGTATTTTGAATGGTATGTTATTGATGTATATGATGACTAGTATGTCAACTGGTATATTGCCGATGCAGAGACTGACTAGTATGCCAATTGGTATGGTGCTGATGCAGATGTGGACAATTGCCATCTCGCAGCGAATCGTCGTGTTAAAAATACCAGTTGCTAATATGGAAAAATTACAGAACTCGAACTAGCTGAGCCGGTTTGGCAAACTAGTATTTGACTAGTGTAAAACTAGTAGAGTTGACTGCAGGGGTGTTAAATGAATTTTATTGCTGTTGTGATCTATCTGTGGTCGTTCGGTTTGCATGGTACAAAGCAGACCTGTTAAGTATTATTCATTACTGATGATTATCAATTATACAATGATTACCGGTTTAATTAACTATTTTTTGAAAAAGCATATTAATGATTGATTACCCATCGTTTTCGGGTTTTCATAATTATTTTAATGATTATATAAAAAACAGTCAAAAATAATCATGAATTCTTATGATTTAAAAACATAAATCAAAAATGATCAAAAAAAAATTAAAAACAATCAACATTTTTTTTTTATTATTTTTTACTACTTTTGATTAAAATTTTTTTTTTAATTTTTTTTTTTTTATTTACATGTTTTTTCCAATTCTAATCAATTAGTAATTGCTGACTTCTGAAAACAATTAAAATAAATATTAATGGTTGAAAAAGCTATTCAATAAATTAATTACTCAATTCTAATTTCTATGCAAATTTTTGCCGATCACTGCTTTATAAGTCGTTATATGCAAGTGGGAGGTTTGTCAGCCGATGTACTTAATTTTGTGCTCTATATTAAGGGAAGAACGATCACCTGTTTGTAGCTAAGTATGTTAATAAAATGTTCCCTTTAAAAGTAGGTGACACCCTAAACATCAGTCTTAGGAGGTAGGGATACGCTTATTTTACTAAACTTATTTTGTTATATGCTATTTTTTGTAAACGGGCCACAAATTTATGATATTTGATAGACCTTTTTTATGAATATTAATGCTGGGTGAGAATAATTGTATCTTATAGATTTTTCGTAAGTCATGTTAATCATGATACCGGAATGATTCTTTAGCGTGTTTCCAGTCTCCAATGATTTACTGACTACCTTTTCTAACATTATATACCCTTTTGCTCCTGTTTTTACTCCAAAAGCTACAATATTATTGTAAGTACTTCATTTTCTTTAACAGTATATGCTAACCAGCTAAAATCATCTAGCTATTGCCTCTGGAATGACAGGTTTACCTTAGACGATTTTAGAAATTTATGTTTGGCCGGGGGTACCCATGAATTGTGGGCAATTTTCAGTATTTAGTCCGACTTTGTTACCTTGATTAGACCCTTAGCTATAACACCAATGTAATATTTATAAAAATGTAGGTTATCTTTGTCGAAGGCGGTACTATGATCAGCCAGCGTGTCAGCACAGGAATAAGGAGCGACGACAGCTTGTGAAGTGCTTGGCATAAAAGAAGCAAGAGGAACAATTGGAACGATTCAAACATTTTTCAAAAGACAACAAAATTTATTAAAAGTTGAAATTTCTAAAATCGTAAAGAAGAGTGAGCGCAGTAAAGAAAAATGTATGTCTATTGGTCCAACGAGATGGGCTCAGTCGCACGAAGCAGTATCAACTTATGTAGAACTTCAATCGGCTCTAATTGATGCTTTGGAAATAATGAATGAGATACTTCACATAACACTTCCCAACTGTTGATAGCAATCCTAAAGTTTGCATTTCAAGTGAGTCAATCAATTCTGTAATTTTGACTCTGAGTAGAGAGTTGCAGTTGAAAAATCAAGGCTTGGGAGAAATTTCAATATTGTCCAATGATGCTTGATTTTGATTCACATGTCATTTATGAAAACGTTGTTAAAATTTTTACCAAGTACGAGACCGCAATGAAAATGTCTCACAAATTTAGTCGACAAAAAAAAATGGCTGCAATGTTGAAACACAGAAAGTTGAAGATTTCTACAAAACTGCATTTTACATTGCATTCATCAAATACATACATAACTCATATTCAAAGCCGTTTCAAGCAACACAAATCAATTTGTCACAGTTTCGGATAATTATTTGTATTCAGAACCTTAGCACACACAATTTTTCAGATGATTAATGAAAGGACATACGAAAACTTCAACACGATCTTACGAGTTCTGGTAGAACAACAGCAATTCCAAAACCCAAAAAAAAAAACAGTTAAATTTTGTTTTCGTTAAAAATAATAAACAACTTCTTAAAGTTACAGTTGTGTTCAATATAATAGTAGTGAAATTAAATGGCATATCGTTAGACGAAATAAAAATTAAGCGAAAATATAGCAAATAGAATAGTATAAATAGAAACAACATAAGAAGAAAATTCAAAGTTTACACAAAGTTCAGGAAAGTTAATTAAACTTTTAAAAATTTACAGCAAAATTTCAATATTTTTGGTAAGAATTTTTAGAAAAATTTAGAGTACGCAGTTTCATGACTCAATCAGGTTAAGGATAGCAATGTGCAAGTTAGAAGTATTTCGAAATTTCCCCAAAATTTTTGGAATTTTTTTGCCAAGGATGTTGGGTATTTTTTTCCATACAAAGTTCATTTTTCCTCATGCGTGTATGAAAGAAATCACGCACCACCCTTGGCGAAAAAAAATTCTAAAAATTCAGGGAAATTTTTTAAGCAGCAAGTTCTAACTTGCATAATTTGTACTAAAATTGAAATTCTACCAAAAAAATTTGAAGATTTTGATGGCCATTTTTTAAAGTTTAATCAACTTTTCTGAACTTTTCGTCAACTTTAAAATTTCTTTTTATGTGGTTTTTATTACAAAATTCGCTTTATTTTAAATGGAAATTATTAAAATTACATCGTCTTCTTATTTCGTCGAAAGATATACCTTTTAAGTTCACTGCAGTTATATTAAACACAGCTGTACTCGTATATTAATTATGCACAATTTAATATGCGTACGAACGCACGGATATGAATCAACCGATTCCTTATATGGTAGTCTATATATTTAAACAAAAAATCGAGATACCCTAATGCGTTTATATAAATGCGTTGCGTTGAGCGCAAAACGAACATGCAACACAAGTAGCGCACCAAAGAGCACACATCAAATTCGAACAGCGATGCATTGTTATGTAACAGCTTCGAACATTCATTGCTCGTGCTGAGGAGGCGCTTGATGCTGACCACTGCAATGACACAAGGCACTTGTCATCATCCCAATGGTCAGCGCTTTTATTACTTTTGTTATATAAAATGTGCAATGGAATTTCAACAAAAACACATGTCTGATGAACAAAATTTCAATGTTTATCGGAAATTGGATGTTCGAAAAAAAAAAAATGTTGGAGCACTTGTTTGTACGCAATGACCTTTAGACAGCGCTGTAAATAACATGAAAAACATAGAAATGCATATTTTTCTTTGTTCTCTTTTTTTCTTTTTTTTTTTTTGAATAACAACTAAATATTAGAAGGGTCATATGAGGGTCAACTACAAGCACATATGTATGTATATAATAAAATTGTTATGCTCTGTAACATATGTATGCAAATGCATATGTTACCCTTCAGTGGCGTAGTCACGGATCGCAGTGATTTGGGTAGAGATGCGTCCCCCTTCGTCAATGAAATACAATCTTTTTACTTTTGATTTAAAAATAAAATACCATTTTAAGCTTCTGATTTATAATTTTCTCATTTTAGACTAACGACAAAGTATATTTTTAGGAATATATGAAATTATCCGTTAGTGGATTATGCGTTTGAATATTAAGTCTATATACATACAGTAATCTTTTTAGACCTTCTACGAAATTCACTAGGCTTTCAAGACGATAGAACCGGTAATAAAACATTGATCGAAATAATACCTTAATTGCGCGGATTGAAATTACTGAGCTAAAAATCCACTCCCTTATCTCTCACGTCTTTAAAAATTCGAATTCAGACTGTCTGAAAATACCAGAGTAGGCGGGCTTATTAATTTAATGGCGGAAAAATAGATAGCGACGAGAATTTTTTACACTTTTTTATAAAAGTATATAAAATAAAAAAACATGCAAGAACAAACTTCAAGCTTTGTTCAAAACCAAGGAAAATTTAATCAAGTTTCATCAAAATTCCACACTTTTTAATCCAAATTTTTATAAAAAATTGGATTTGTAGTTTCATGACCTATTAAATTTTAGTATTTATAATAAAGGTTCAGTGTGCAGTTGTCAAAAAATAGCACCAATCATGGGATTTATTGATACATTTATGGTGTAAGTTTTGCTATGCGAAAGACGCAAAATTTATAAAACTTCCACATTTCCTCTATTGCTTAGTATTATAAAATTCTTGAGTCAATATTAAAAACTATTTTTTTTTTTTAAATAATAAATGCAGTCTTTTATTTTGTTAACACAAATCTAAAAATCTCTCACTCTAAAATGTTCTTTGTGTAATATACTCCAACAAATAAAAATAGTTTTAGCGCTTGTAGTGGATTTCGCAAATGACTTAGTGGCGGAGTTAGGACGTATTCATTCCGACGAACATTACTTTGAAAAATTGTTCAGAAGTTGTGAAAAAAACGCAAACGACATGGCTATCGAAAGCAAAAAGAGCCCATACAAATCTAATCAAAATTTTCAAGCATGTAACCTAGATTTTTATTTCAAGATTTCTCTTTTCTAACCATTTGTTGACCATATAATAATGGAAATAGATACTCGATTCACTCAACATACAACAATCTTCAGAGGTTTCGATTATTCCAACAAACCACAGTTATGAAAATGACACACAGTTTTTTAGCCTTTGAACCATTTATTCAAAGCCAAAATATAGTGGCCGAAACCAATTAATGGAGGTGGTTCTTAACTCTAGAAAGCTAACCTTCGCACACTCCCTATAGAACCTAATAATTCGTCCATTCGACGAACATTCTGTAAAATACTTATTTCTAAAAAGAGACAGACAATTTTTAATAAAGTATTCGTCGAATCGACGAAGGTTACGTGTCTAGGGTTAAACCGACATAATCTTCTGTCAAAAACCTTTTCAACTTTTATAAACCACTTGTTCAAAGCCAAAACATAGTGGCCGAAACCAATGCATGGAGTAGGTTCTTAAACCGCCATAACATAACCTTCTGCCAAAAAGCTTTTCAACCTTTCTTCTTCTTTAAATGGCGCTAAACAGTCTTAACGATTTGGCCGTCCAACAAACCTCGCAAGTCGTTTCTGTCCCCACTTGATCCTTCCATCAGAGTAGTGGTCTCCCTCTTTCTCTGCTACCCCCGGCGGCTGCTCCCTTTGAATACCTTATGGGCCCGCACATCTTCGTTAATTCGCACAACATGGCCTAGCCAAAAAATCCGCTCAGTTTTTTTTTTTTTTTTCAAAAAACTGGTATCGCCAACGTTTTTAGCGAACATTTTTGGGTCGGGTATACATGAAAATTTTAAAATCAAATGAAAATTTTTTTAGTAGGTCATGAAAAAACCCTTAAAAATCGAAGTCGAAAAAAGTAAAAAAAAAATAAACTTCGCAGGCTCGTGAGTTATTATTTTTGGGTATGCGTAGTGGAACATTTTTTTCCTGAGTCCAAAACCCATCAAAAAATCAATGGCGCGGTATCGGTTAATAAATCGACCCAGTCTAATGTTCAATGTGTAAAAACTGAAGCATAAAACAACGAAGAAATTTAAATTATAAACTTTCACACAGAAACTGGAGTACACACCCATTAATTAAAAAAATACAGTTTATTTATTTTTTTAATTTCAATAAATCATGATTACCCCATGAAACAACGAGTAGGCAAGAAATATATTACGGTAAGGAAGACATATGCATATACGAACGAATGTGAACAGGCGAAGCCGCTAGCCATTGTGTGTCTCAAATTTCAAGTTATCGATGCAAAATTTTGTGTCATCCCCCCTTTACCAAAATCCTGGCTACGCCACAGAAAGGCGTTCCCAATAAATGTTTTATGCTTGGTGCGGGAGTATGTTTGTTAATTTTCCAATTGCGCATTATTCAATTTTATGCTATTCGAGAATAAATTACACATTTAATTGGAATTTGTTTTATGATGCGTGAAACCAAATGCTCCAAAATATAATTGGTGAGTGTAATCGCTAGCCGTTGATGGGGCTAAAAACAGGCGTTAAAATTTACAATGTGTGTATGTGTAAGTGTGTTAAATGGGGCATAAGTGTGTATTGAAAAAAACGAGAGGCGACACCGTTAAAGCAAAACTATATTTTTATATAAAACGAAGAGATGGATATTACGGTATACGGTGGGGAAGTCAACGCCACTGGGAAAAGTTTTCAAACGCCACTCACCTAGGAATGGCCAAAGTGATGCTTTTGAATGTGGTTGAAGCAGTCCAAGTATCCTCTGAGATGCTGAGCTAAATGCGAGAAGGCAACAACTTGGCTAGCCAGGTGATTCAAAACAGCAACGTCTGATTGTCATGAGGTGCAACTGCTAACAGGCGTCTGTCTTAGGTCAAGCGGCTTGCTACATAATGGTGTAATACAACTTCAGCCCCCGCAAAACGGGTTGTGGTTTGGACCATTAAATAAAACAGCACTGCAATGAAATCACAACATGGCTCACATACGAAAAAAACCTTTTTTTAAAAGACGCCTCAAGCAACTTTCTTAAGGCATATAATTACACGCACGATCCTGGAATCTCCGGCCCCTTAGCGGGGTAGGTGCAGTACTCGTAAAGTCAATTGCAGACATAATTGCTTTACGAAAAATTGCGATGGACGGGGAAAGCAAATACAACCATTAAACCTTGCAACGTCTATGGGAGCGGACTTTATCGCCAAGTACTATCGTTTACAACTGTGGAAGAGCAAATTGCCGCGACCTGTAAAACCAAGAAGGTGGAAGAGAATAACGATGTGTAAAAATATCCATTCTACGAGCACTTGGGTGGATGAAGAGATTGTGGTTGGATTTACTAACGGAAAGTTAAGTTTTCAAGATGGGACATCCTAAAAATCTTATTAGAATGATCGACTTTACCGGGGACCGATATATGGTGGAGGTTTAAACACAAGCTAGCACAGCACGCCACATGGATGTCTACCTATCGAAAAACAAGCAATCAGAGCTACCACCTTGTGAAAGACGAACGGTATGCTTCTAGCGTTTTAGATGTTCGCACAACGCAAGGGACCAACATCGATTCAGATATCTACGAGTAAACACCCGGTGCGATGAAAAGTCCCGTCTTTCACCGTAGAGAAAGGAAGCTACCTACTGGACTACATTGAGAGCGAATGCAACGGGGAGATTGTGCCAGAAGTTTCAGGCCAAAAACGAAGAGTTTGAAATGCTAGCCAAGAGGAACAATAAAAAAATACTGCAAATGACGGAGGGTTATGAACCCGAAGGCGAACTCCCTTAAAAATGAGATTGCTAAAATTATGGAGGGAGCACTTCTCTGCCCTATTAAATGAATTAATTGAACAAGAGCACGAAGAAGATGGCTACCCCACAATCTAAGATGATGGATGTAATTGATATTCCACAACCTGACAATGACCAGGTGCGAAAAGCAATATACCAATTGAAAAACCTGGTAGTTTTACAGTACGAATAGTCTTGCATTTCCACCCCCCCCCCCCCCTTCATCCCCCTCCACGCCACCTGGTGATCTCAAACAGATCTTCGATAATATGAAATGGAGCTGTCTATATAAACCTCCAACTCCATCATTGGCCTTAACAGCCGCGCCGTAACTTTCGCTTACTCCACACAAGAAAAAGAAGAGGAAAGGATGGGTTTGGAGGCGAACGATAATAAAACTAAGTACATGATTGTCATCAGTCAAAGAGTCCTAAATTTCAAACAAGAAAGGACTCCACCTGGGAAGTAGGATTAATTGAACTTGCAAGTTTATCGTCAAGAGGTATGGAATGTCTATAAACCCCTTAAAGGCCGACATTGTACCAAATATTTTGGAGAAAAAAATAGCTGACATCCTCTCTAGAGCTCATTGTTCTCATCGGCGGCATACTTAACTTGGGCTTTTTTTATACGTACACGGTATTTCATTTTTCCTACAGGGTATGAACCAAAATTAATTTTTTTATGTTTTCCCAACTGAGTCGGTACACAGAATAACAGAAGTTTTAATCAAAGCTCATTCAAAGCTGAACCACATAACATTAAACTTATCGCTCAGACCGAAGATATATCGACAGAATATTACAACAATGTGTAGATATGTAGTAGTTGGTAACGAGTAGGCAAACATGGTTGCATTAACAGTGGCAACACGAACATCGCCAACAACAAAACAACGAACAACCAAACAAGAAACAAAGTCAAACACAACCACAAAAATATCAAATAGTAGCAAGATGATTAAGTAGCCACAATGTTTGAATATTTCATTGGCGATGAAACCAAAGTTGCCACATTGGAACAAACAAAATTGTTCAGTTACAATTGGTGTTGTCGTTCGGGGTAGCTGATACAAGTAGGTTGCTAAAGTTTCAGGTTGCCTTCGAGCCATTGGCCCACAAAATATTGGCTACAAATTTCAATCTCAGCACGAAAACTTGATAGCAATTCATTAATTAATCGCTTCCTCTCGTCAATTTCCAGTAATCTTACACACACATACCTACATACTTAGGCTACCAATTACAAAACGCATGGAAACCGCATACAAACAAGCGCACCCAAAATGCGACTACAATTCAACCGCATATGCAATAATGGAAGCGCCTACAATTACAACAGCTAGCACAACAACAACACTGATTGCCTGCCTTATGTGCAAAACTATATGCTTTGGAGGACAAACTGTGAGATTGACCAAGCGATTGGTGGCGGACAACAAGGTATTTGCAAAGTGCGGCGTATGTACATTAGACTGTGACAAAGAAAAATTTTTAAATTAAAAAAAAAAATTTTCGGATTTTATATTAGAACTATTTTTGAAAACGACCCAAAAAAATAGCGTAAAAAAGGTAGACTTTAATATTTCTTTATAGAGGTATATGATAGCTATTTAAGACTTTTTAGGTCTGATCTTGACTATAAAACTGTAAAACCATTAAATTAAAACACACAGTTTTGAATATACAAAAAAAATTGTGTCTAAAATTTAATGGCGACATTTAATTTTTTCGAAATTCTTTAGAAAATTTTCAAGATATCTTTAGATATAGCGGAGATATAATACAAAAACGTTTTATCCAAAATTTAATGACGATTTCGAAAAAATTCAAGATAAAATGTTTCTGTATTATACCTCTGATATATCTGAAAATATCTTGAAATTTTTGTAAAGAGTTTTTTCAAAATCATTTTTTTTTTGTTGTACTACTAAGTACCCCCTTTAAATGTGCTTAAGTTTATTTTTTTGAAGTACAGTAGTTTCCGAGATATTGAAGAAAAAAAGTTAAATTATGAATATTGAATAAAGTTTTTTTTTCAGAAATTCCAAATTCCATTCAAATCGGAAGGGACCAACTATTTGACAATTTGAAATGGAAAGACCCAACTGCGAAAACATGGTTCCACTGACTTGAAATCAGAGGGGCACAAAAAAACACGAAAAAGTAGGCGAATTTGGTAACTCGATATATGTATTTCCATCTATTTTGATCCAAATCTGTTATCAGAAGTTCGACCGTAACCTCAAAAAATGAAATAAAAAATCACTTTGGGTTTGAAAGGGGCTAAGGCCGAAACTTGACACGTTTTTGAGTTCTGATAGCAGGTTTAGATTCAGCAAATCCCTTTAAGAGTGTGTATTAATCTTGTTTCTACACAGATCTGTGCATTTTTAACAAATTTTTAGAAAACTTGTGTTTTTTTGTAAATTTTTTATTTTTGCTTCAATGGTTCGAGAGTTTTAAAGTAAAAGTGAAACTAGTGATAAAAAATTAAAGCCAGCAGTGATGTCCTACTAAAAATTTAATTAGAGCCCGGACTTGTACACATTTTTTTCCGCCATTTTATAAAACAATATCAACACAATAATAAAATAACCGAATAAATTCCCCAAAAAAACACGGATCTATTATACAAGATATATAATTTTCCAAAAAATAATATCAATTTAATTTAAAAAAAAAAAAATTAAAAAATTTTGGCTCAGTCTAATGTTCATCATAATTGTTGTTACTGTAGTGTATTGTAGCTGTGCGTCCTTTATATTGCGACTACAACGACAGGCAGACATTCTGACAGCTACAACAACACATCTGTAGTACACGTTTTGTGCTCTCGTTCAGCTGCCTTGTCCGTCGTTGGTGCGACAGACGGAAATCTGTTGGTATTAAGCAAGGAAATAGCCACTGCCGAAGCTTCTGCTGAATGCACACGTAAGTAAGGCACGCATATTAGATTGCTTGGAATGTGCAACTCTGGCGCATGTGTGCGCAATTCCCTGCAACATCCAGAGCATGAGTAAAACAAAGCGAATGCAAAGGAACAATGTAATGCGCTGGACGAAGGATGGACAAAAGTTCGCTTGGGGCAAAGCTTAAGGGCACAAGTGGGCACTTTTCAATTCATCGATCTTGGAAAAATTGCAAGAAGAGCTTTATTAGAAAAAATTGTCCAAGAAGATTTCTAAACCCGTCTTGTCTTATCAGCATCATAAGCTAGAGCTTAACGACCTAGGTGACTGCCCTAGGTGATGCTCTAATTATAGGTATCTGCTTGGTTGGTGAAGCGACTCGGCTTGGCTTCAGTTAGCGCAAACGGACCGCTTTGATGGGGAAGCTACTTATTTTATAACAAAGCTGGCAATTGTTCAAGGACTATGGTGGGATTGGTGCTGTATTTTTAAGAAACTCCCCGGGCTTTCTGACGCTGACTTCCGCGAACTCCCGAAGAAAGGGTTTTCTGTAAATTCTCCCCCAAAGTAATGTCTTATATGCCTACTCGATAGCGTATAAATGGGACTGACTCGCTGAGTCCGGCAGACTCAGGATAAATAAGGACAGCCCGTGAGTGTTTTCAAAGATTATCAGTTCTAATCCATGGGCCATGTTGGATACATTCGTGAAAACTGAAGTGTCGAATTCCTGCGTGAACCCCCTCTATTTTCTCGGAAGGAAGAGTATCCTAAAGTTTGTAACGAAACATAAATTGTTCTTCACTTGGCGCATTCAACGGAGTATTTGTCTCTCTCTCTCTCTCTCTCTCTCTATGTATGGACATAGCCTGTCCTACTCAACGATGACTTTGGGTTTTAACTCGATGAACTATGTCCATAGCGGTGTGCAGCTCACATCTAATAGTAAAATGACGAACCCATCTCTTTCTGCAACAGAGTCCCTACCGTCAGTAAGACCAAAATACTCATTGCAGTGTGAATGAACTTCCGTAGTAACTCCTACAAATGGTCTCCGTTTACCCAATATAGATTGCAAGCAAGATGTTACAAAAACTATAATCTCGGAGCACCACGTTCAAGTTGTGGTTGGCAAATTAATGCGACTTAGTTTTGCGCATATAACAGACGCCCCACTGCCTATCTTAGTTACTGACAACAACAACAACAACTCCACTTCCTGTCCATTGAACTGTCATTATGCGCCTGAATCTAAAGATGTTGCAACAACTTGCTGACAACATGGAAGATACGGCTGCTTGAAAGATAATAGCACGCAGAAAAGTATTAGGACACAACAACAACACTTATAATGACAAAAAAGGAAGTAAGGACTAGAATGCCAATATACACAACAACACGAACAACAAACGCTTTAGGAAGCAACAAATCATATATTCTAAGCACTACCAATGGAGCGCACCATATCAGGAGGTGCTCATTTCTATTTCCTATTGTAGGACGACGCCTGAATGTCTCATTTTCCAATATTGCATGTAAAGTGTAGGATCAAAATCAGCTCTGTCTCTGACTTGCACTCACTTTCATGCTATTCGTTCGGTCACTTAGTCTGTTTAATAAGATTAACGCATAAAGACAAATGTCATTCATGTTCTTAGTGTAAGTAGATGTGTAAGGAGAAGGGGGTGCGGAAGGGGTGTGTGATACGCAAGCAGTGTAATATGAATGGTTTATCATCTGTCGACACACCTCTCATTTCTGAACGCAATTATTCTAAAATCCATATTCACATAAGTGCACTTACAAGCACATACAGTATTGTGCAAGAAAATAGCAGCAGGAAATATTGACGTAATTTTTTATTATTTTGTTTTATATGCAGGCGCGGTTCTGGCTATTGATGAAGTTTAGATAAACTGAACAAAATTTCTTTAAAATCACGGAGATAAGGATGAGGCCGAGAGGAGTAGACTAGCCAGTTAGGGGGCTCAAAATTTTACTCCCATAAGGATATGCCAGCCGTAAGAGGTGATCTACAGGAAAGTACTAGTACAGAAGAGTACTCGATCTTTGTGGCAACGAATGTATGGCTCTGTCTTTATTGATATGATGAACTCTGTATATTCTAACGTATCGAACTAGGTATTCCGAGCAGCCCAAATAGCCGGCTCGAAAGTTCACGGGGACAAAAAAATCGTGCTAGTACCAGAAGGGTTTTGTACCGAATTTATTGCGGCTAAGGACTGGTAATATTCGTTATACTACGCAACATCTGCTGTCAGATTCCTCTTCGTTCTAACAGTTTGCGCAGAGAGAGCGTAACTGGGCCAAGTTCCAATTTGTGAAAGCTGAAAGAACCCTGCAGTAAAATTGTGAAGCAGTCTTCAAATAGACAGCCTTGAGCTATACGCTTTGTGAATCGTCCTGTGTCGGTTACAAAAGTGATAGTTTAAAGACAGTTTGAAATATCTGATATCGATAATCACTCTTCCACAACCAAAACTTATCGAAATGGCACAGTTTGGAAACTAGTTAAAACCAAATTATCTTAGAACTGTCGAAATGGAAACCGGTTAGGACCGAGTTGGAAAGTAATGGACTGGCGACAATTACCACCGCAAATGACATCGCCATGTAAAAGTGGACAGTTGAAAGCATTGCTTGGGGATTAAGCTAGAACTGCTGGTGTCTTTGTTGTGGTGGTAACGACAAAAACACTCCCCGAAGGTTTTAGGGAGTGTTGTCGAATTAACAGTCCTTGGCCGGATTTAAGCCCGGTACGCTCTGGTACTCCCTTGCGGTACTGGCCGACTGTCGTGGTAGCGATTTATGACCAGTGAAACCTTCTAGGTCATGTCACTCCTCCTTCCGCAAGGAAGGATAAGATGGGTAATGAGAGATGTCGTCAAACGGCTGAACTCAGGGATAGTTCTAGGCCAGTTCAACTTTCTGCAGGGAAGCTCGTTAGTTTTCTACTCAATAAAGGAATAATGCCTACAGACAAAGGCACATAGAGATGTTCTTAAGACGGTGGTTAACCTACCGAAATGATACGGGATTTACCGACCAAAAGCCTTTTAGAAGAAGAACTCAGTTTAAGCAAGGCGAGGTAATGGTACAACAACAAAAAATAACAAAAAGGCTACACAAATCTGCACCATCTCTCATCAGATGTTGATAAATATCGATATGTTTGTTGAACACAACGTACTATGTTACATCGTTCAACCGTTATTTCGGCAGAACAGAGCTCGACAGAAAGGCACTATATGAGGCCAAAGACTTAACGACTTCCAGGCACACATTTGTAACATAGAGTTTCCCTTCCATATTTAAACTGTCTTTGTGCGTTGTAATCACTTCACCTCTACCGATGGGCTGTATTTATCGTTTGTCTGGAAGTAAAAAAACTGACGTTACTTATTCCGTTTATTTAAACTCAGCCTGGAGCGTCCAATTAAAACATTATTTTTGTCCAGGATTTGGTTAAAGATGTAATCAATATAACGAGTTACTATTGTACTGCCCAACACTGTACTTACATAACCTGTGCATATGTTTGGTTGGCATTGTCAAACATCACCACCTCACTTGTGACATGCAGATAAGCTCCTATTTTCGTTTTAATTGTATGCGACAAAATGCTGATTATGCGGCTGGGTAAACGAATCAGCCTAGCAAAAGCGGGCAACAGTGATGGCTACCTTTAGCGGAGCTACCGCATTAAATACACACTCGCGCCCTGGAGCTATGCCAGACCTCTCAAACGCACACTGGCGCGCATGCCGAGCATTCCCCATTGTATTTCAGGTTTTTGTACGAGCATGAAAATTTCTAAGAACGAGAGAGCTTTTTAATCTTTTTGTGGTTGCATTGGTTTTCGCTGTTTATCCTTTCAGGTCGAGGCCATACCGTTTGCGGTTTTTGTAGGCAAACAAATGTACTTGGAACAAAAGATGTCGTTTGACGTTTTGCTGCAAATACGATTGGCATCGCGCAAAATTTCTATTCATTGCAACTATTGTGGAATGGCGAAAGTATGCCGCATATACATAAATAATTTAGGCTGAGGTCCTTATATTTGCGAGGCCAAAGCTGAGTTGATGAAAGATGATATTCAAAGAAAAACACTTTTGAATGAAAATTGAAATATTGGCGAGAGAAAATAATGATGGATCGTTTACCAGTGAAATCAAAATCGTTCAAGGCTGCCGATGAGACTCTTTATAAAATATCGCCTACTCACTCTCAAAAGCACTTGGTTGTAAGTTAGAGTGAGGTGCTCTCGGTAGTACTAACCCTTCCTCCTATAAGTGGGAAAAAATCAATCCAAAAATGTGGATAAACAAAGTGGGCCATATTGCTTGAAAAAATTCACTTTTTAACAATGGTAATAGGTTTAGCTAAGACATATACTCGCCTTATAGTCCATGTCATGAACCTTACCTGAAAGCCACTAAAATTTTAATATAGGGTATCTAAGCACTTGAACAGATATAAATTCGCTTCTTCCTCTTAGTGGGTCAACGACGTTCATCAAACAACTGGAGCGATCCTTTAATTCATACCGGTATGGTCAAACCCATCATTACCTATGTTCTTTTTGTTATGGTGGAGAAGACTCTTACTCTACAGCCTTGCCAAACCTCAACGAACAAGCACTCATAAAAGGCGAAGGCGGCCTTAAAACGATAAGAACGATAGCAAAAGAGCAGATGGTAGTGTAACATGTAATAGAACGAAGAGGATATAACTGGAGCTACAGTGTAGACGTAAACATCTAAAGAAGAAGGATTCAACGCTAAGGGACAATAATCTTAATCTTAATGCTGAGGCTAAGAAACCGTGGCTTTACAACTTTTTTGGCAGAAAGTTCGGTGCAAAGATATTGCAGAGAAAGTCCTGGAAGCTTTGTTAAGGAAAGATTTCAAACAAAAAAAAAACAGATATTTTCATCTCGTGAGAAACCATATTCTCTTGTCTCCCATTGATACCTCTGACATTAATAGCTTTCCTTTATGGGTATATAGTCAGCAGATAATAATAATAGCCATAATAAAATAAAATAAAACAAAATAAAATAAAATAAAATAAAATAAAATAAAATAAAATAAAATAAAATAAAATAAAATATAATAAAATAAAATAAAATAAAATAAAATAAAATAAAATAAAATAAAATAAAATAAACTAAAACAAAATAAAATGTAATAAAATAAACTAAAGTAAAATAAAATAAAATGAAAGGAAATAAAATGAAGTAAAGTAAAATTACCATTAAAATTATAAATAAAAGAGCGTAAAAAGAGAAAATAGCATAATAAAAAAAAGAGAAAAAAAAAATTAAAAAAAAAACATGAAACAAAAACACAAATAAAAAGTAAGGAAGTCTAAGTTCTGGTGGAACCGAACATTAAAGCTGTGTAAAAGTGGTCGTGGTAAATTGTTAAATTTTTGATAAGTTTAACCTATAGAGGTTTCAAACTTTTTCCACTGCCATTTGGGCAATCTTATAAATAAAAGTGAATGTGTGTCTGGGTATCTGCCGTCCAAAGTACTTAACCGATATTTATGAAATTTTCACAGTTGTTTCCTGGATTCACTAGTTACAGTATAGGCTATATATAATTTAAAAAAAGTGTGAGATGCCACGTCCCCATGCTATATAAAATTTTAATCCTGTATAGGCGTCCAAGGTAATCCACTGATACTTACGAAATTTTCACAGTAGATTCTTGGATTTACTGGTTACAGCACAGGTTATATATAATTTTGAAAAACGTTGATAGTATAACTCGTATCATGTTTCGAAATTTTATTTAACACGGTTCTGAAATTAACAATAGCTGAAATTTGACATTTTGTTCATTTATATGTGGGCGGTGCAACGCCCATTTTCCAAAATTTAAAAATTTCCTTGATAAGATCATCAGGTCATTGTAACTACGAACTTCTAGCATTCTATCTGCATTAGTGAAGGAGATAAGGCATGTTCAGGTTTCCTACCTCTCTTTTATAAAACTTTGGTACAAAAGCGGGCGTGTTCGTCCACCGATTTTGCTCATTTTCCGTGGGCGTACTCTACATGTCTATAGTATCTATCTTACACCGTTCTGAAGTTATTAACAGTGGAATTTGAAATTTGCTTGACTTATGGACGGACGGACGGGCATGTCTTGATGACTTTCTCTGTTCATTCTAAGAACTTTGATATATGGAACTCCATATCTATCTCTATTATTTTGTACCTTTACAAACCACCGTTATATGACCAAAACTATAACACCCTGTATACTAGTACACGCTGGGTATAAAAATATTTTATTAAAGGATGAAGAGAGAAAAGGAAAAAAAGGGAGATAAGGAAACAAGAGGGTGGTGGCGACAAGAAAAAAACTATAAAATAAAATAGCTCTTTTTGCTACTACATATAGTAAATATAGTTGAGAATGAAGTTTAAATCGAACTCCAGGTTTTAAACAGAGTTCGAATAATGCAAAATTTATGTACCTGTTTCGCTATAGGTCTCTTACCACGTCATGGTTAAAATACCAGGTTTTTAATAAAAGTAACCAGTAAATTATTCAGCAGAAATGTTTTGATTAATTCATCGTTGTAATATTATGCTTACCTGCAATAAAATAAGATTTCAATTTAAAAAAGGGCTACTTATTTAAAAACATAAATAAATACGCTAGACTTAAAACGAATACTAGAATACATCATTGTAAATAATATAATAGTGTTGATTCGCTGCTATAACGCCGATACCTTATAGGACGAAAAAACCTAGACACGACCAACAGAAAAATAAGGCCAATATTAAGCTTTAAAGTGTGTATTCCTTGTTAACTAAGCTTTTAATAGTTTTGCATATTTACTTGTTTAATTTTCATTTAAATTGAAAGTGGTTCAACTTGAAATCGGCAAACGAGCAAGTTTCAGTGTCGACCATAACCACAATACTTTATATGCAATACTTAATTCGAGCTGTAAATATGTACATAGTAGTATTAAACGCATGCTCGTGATTTTGTTGTTGTTTTGATGTCATTTGAAACTGTATTTAACACGGTTAAGTTGATTGTTGTTGCTCAGTATAGAGTTTATGAACCCGACCAAGCAAGCGAGCAATGAAAAGAAGATCTAAAAGACTATGACCATGAATGTACTTACAAGTAGTAAAAGCAGTTACCTCTGTGTGTATGTGTCTTTAGATGTGAGCAACATAACCCTAGAGGGGAATTATTGAGGAGTAAACAATAGTTCTGGGTAAGAACTAGGGCTGCAATACAATTGAGAAATCCACTCCGAGTTAAAAGTTTTTCGGGGAGTGTTTTTGTCGTTAAAAACAACAACAATTGGGCAACCAGTGGTTTATTTGTCAGCCATTGAAAGGGTAAAACAAAGTTGCTTTATTTAACGAGAACTCCCGGCCACGCTTAGCTGCGTCACAGAACTTATGAGTTCGATTTTGATCATAGGATCTATTTTATTTCATTTTATTTTATATTATGTTATTTTATTTTATTTTATTTTATTTTATTGTATTTCATTTCATTTTGTTTTATTTTATTTTATTTTATTTTATTTTGTTTATTTTATTTTATTTTATTTTATTTTGTTTTATTTTTTATTTATTTTATTTTATTTTAGTTTATTTCATTTTATTTTATTTTATTTTATTTTATGTTATTTTATTTTATTTTATTTTATTTTATTTTATTTTATTTTATTTTATTTTACTTTATTTTATTTTACTTTATTTTATTTTATTTTATTTTATTTTATTTTATTTTATTTTATTTTATTTTATTTTATCTCAGTTTATTTTATTTTATTTTATTCAAAAGTATTTAATTTAATATAATTTTATTTTGTTCAAAATTATTTAATTTAATAGAATTTTATTTCATTTTATTTTGTTTTATTTTATTTTATGTTATTTTATTTTATTTTATTTTATTTTATTTTATTGTATTTTATTTTATTTTCTTTTATTTTATTTTATTCAAATTTTTTTAATATAATTTAATTTAGTTTTATTTTATTTCATTTTATTTTATTTTATATTATTCAAATTTACTTAATTTAATTTTATTTTATTGTATTTCATTTCATTTTATTTTATTTTATTTTATTTTATTTTATTTTATTTTATTTTATTTTATTTTATTTTATTTTATTTTATTTATTTTATTTTATTTTATTTTATTTTATTTTATTTTATTTTATTTTATTTTCTTTTATTTTTTATTGATTTTATATTATTTTAATTTATTTTATTTTAGTTTATGTTATTTTATTTTATTTTGTTTTTTTATTTATTTTGTTTTGTTTTATTTCGTTTCATTTATTTTTTTTATTTTATTTAATTTTTTTTTGTTTTATTTTATTTTATTTTATTTTATTTTATTTTATTTGATTTGATTTTATTTTATTTTATTTAGTTTTCTTTTATTTCATTATCTTATTGTTTTTGCGTAACACTGAAGATTTCCCCTATCATCGTGGTTTTTACTATCAGATATCTTTAAATGATAGTGCCACTTTCATATCTTAGAACATCTCCCCTCTCGTGTTGGTCCATATAAAACGAGTTGCTAACGAACTGGTAAGCATTCCCAATGTAACAGAAGCACACCTGTTCAGGACTCTCAATATTTTCTACAGGGTGGTGTTAGTTCCCTAACTACATGAAAATACTTTTACTAACACATTTACAATAAGTGTTTAATTAATTAAATAATTTCACATACTTGAAATGGTCATAAAATGAACTTTTACCTTGGTTGCTGTCATTTGTGCGACACACACACACATACACAAATAGTTAAGAACATGTTGTAATGAACGTGGAAAACAAGGAGCGAGACTACGATTAAAAGACAAAACGATAAGGTTGCAAATTTAATAGTCACTATTGAGCATTCAGGATTCAAGAGTCACCAAAGGACGAGTAGTCAGGAATTCCATTTCCAATTTCTTTGGCTTCGTTCAAAATTTATAAGCACACGAATACATAGACACTCCCCACACTTACCAATATAACGGTACACCTTTTACTACACTCCCACCAGTTTTACAACAATTTAGTGATTATTTCATTAAATATCTGGAAGAACTAGTTGTAAGGAATTTGTGTCACCAAACGAGCAATCCAACTACTGAACGAACTACGGAATGAAAGCAATATAAAGTGAAAGCGGAGCAGGGAGTGGGGCTTGTTTTATGTGTACAGCTATGTTGTTGGTCGCAATTACACGCAAAAAGGTCTAAAATGAATTGAAGAAGTGTTGTTGAGGTTAAACATTCCGACAGCGAGTGTGTGAACTCTTCTTCTATCGCTGCTGATTCAAGAGCTCAATGGTAAGATAGCTGCTGCTATTGGAAGCACATTGCACATTGAAGTGGGAGTAAGTAAGCGGCAAACATTTGTCAGTGCATTAAAAATGGAAGAGAAGGCATTTTCTAATTAAATTAATTACCAGGAAAAGAAGTTCCTTTATTACGTAAGATACTACATAGGAGTTGTTGTTGGTACGTGTGCATGGGTTGTGACCGAGTCTGAAGAGAATATCCGTGTATCCAATAGTTAGTGAGCAGGTTATATTCATATCTCCGGTAGTCCCATGTATAGTGGGGCATGGAAAAGTTTCCTTCTTGATTGAAGAAGTATATTGCGCCTTCCGGCAATTATAAACTTGGAATCACTTTGTATCTTGATTTTTTAACTACACTTTTGATCGAGGAAGTCGTTGTTCATGAGTCCTTGCTTTAGAACAACTCGATGCGATTAAAAAAGGAAGAAATACCACCGGTGTTGGGCTTTAAGGGCAAACCAGCACGAAAATAAAAATGAATCCAAATTAAGCGAGGGACTGAGGGAAATGAGGACGAGAGAACGAGAAGTTGGACGGGAGAGAAAGGGAAGGTAGAAAAAGAAAAATAGGAAGATGATATAGGAAAAAAAGAGATATACTGATAGGAACACGAATTGGAAGTTTAACAGAGTAGGCAGACGCAGAGGAAAAGGAATATTGAGAATAAGGGGGAAAAAAGAAAGGGGATATTGGAGAGAAAGCGAAGGAAGAATGGAGAGATGCAGTGAAGAGGATGCCGAGAACGAGAGAGAAGTTGGAAGGGAGATATAGCTCTAAGACTAGCAATTCCCCCTTTGAATGTCACCAATATTTTTTTGTTGCTGTTTTTTTTTTTGTATATCTACTACTAACTCACAAAAGTTTTTTCCTAGATGGTGAGACTTCGGATGTTTTAACAGTGTTGCCTGTCTGCATTTTTTTGTTTGAAACTAGAAAACCCGGCCACGCTTCGCTGTATCACAGAACTTATAACAGACTAAGTGCGATTTAAATCGGCATAGCTCCGCAAGCAGTTGAGCTATGGAACCTACTCACATCGCTTATTGCAGCTCTCATTAGCGCCACCATATTGTTTTAACACATTTTCGGTTAACCTGGTCCACATATTGCTTGATAACTCCGAAACGGGTAAATTGACAGTAATAAGGTATAATTAAAATTTAATTTAAAATTAAAGTTGGACGTCTGGTAATGTAGGAATGAAAGTTTCATTCAATTCTATTTAGCAGCTTTCGAGTGATGCGCGAGCAAACATGCTGCAGTCTAAGCTTTCCAACTCAAGTGTTGCAATTTATTTTGTTTTAACTGGGTTGCCACATATTTGACATTTATTTGAAAATAAAATAAAATATGTCAATATGAGTGTCACAAAAAAAGTATTTTACGTTGTATTTCAATAAAAGTTTTTCTGTGGGACTATCACATAGGCTTGCTACCTTATGTTTTTATATTTATTATATCGCATATTCACTGTTAACGCGAAAACAAATTTACCCAATTTTATGAACTTTAATATATAGGCAATATGTTACATACGTTTTAAACTCTCCTACTTAGTGTTTTTACACGGTTTCCACCTTTCGGAAATTTTTTGAAAATTACTTGAAATATGTTAACATGAGAATTTCTAAAAAAACAAACTGTTTTCTATAGCAAACTTTGATCAGTCCCTCCCCCAGCTGCTTAGACAAGAAGAGTGTCAATAATATACGAATGACTGCATTGCTTGAATGTGTTAGCTTTCGGATGTTTGCATGAATGTTTGTGAAATTACATCGCTGTTGGCAAAATTTTCTAGTTAAGAATCAAGCACAAAGTTTGAGTAGAGCAAATGCGAACTGAAAGAAAAAAGTTTCAGATATTCAAAGTGTTTTTAGAAAAAAAAGGTAGTTAGGTATGTGGAATGATGATGCTTTACTTAAGTGCATACACTATGCCAATTCATATGAAAATGAGCTAAATGTATCATGAAGTGTCGATTGCATGGCGCCAAGCCGACTACTGAATTGCAGTGTAACACATGTGCATACCTGGCGGTGGAGCGTAACACAGCACTCTAGCCCTAAACATACAGCTGTGTTCAATATAATAGTAGTGAGACTAAAATTTATATATTTCGACGATATAAAAAGAAGCTGTGCATTTAATAATTTTCATTTAAAATATAGCAAATTTCATAACAGAAAGCACATAAGAAGACATTTCAAAGTTTACACAAAGTTTAGGAAAGTTAATTAAACTTTAAAAATTGGCCATCAAAATCTTCAATTTTTTTTGCAGAATTTCGAGACAATTTTTGAGTACGCAGTTTTGCAGACCAAAGAATTTTAGTGCAACATTGTGCAAATCAGAACTCGCTCAAAAATTTCTGTGAATTTTCAGAATTTTTTTCGTCAAGGGTATTGAGTGATTTCTTCTATACAACGCTAGAAGAAAAATTAGTTTTGTATGGAAAAAATAACCAACATCTTTGACAGAAAAAATTCAAAAAATTCAGGGGATATTTAAAGTACTTTTAACTTGCACATTAATAAATTAAAAAACTCAATACTCAAAAATTTTCTAAAAATCCTGCCCAAAAATATTGAAATTTTGATGTAAATTTTTAAAAGTTTAATTAACTTTCCTGAGCTTTGTGTAAACTTTGAAATTTCTTTTTATGCGGTTTCTTTTATGGTATTCGCTATATTTAAAACGAAAATTATTAAAAACTCAGCTTCATTTTACTTCGTTGAACAATATCCAATTTTATTTCACTACCATTATGTTGAGCACAACTATACATACACGCGACAACTGCCTAACCGTCTATAGCATGTAAGCACCGATTTTATATATACTGGATTATATATTGGCACCCGGTGCTGGTTAGCACTCACATGTTTGGTTGTCTGACTGTGTGTGTGTGTATTACTATTTGTAGATATCTTGCCGTTAGCTAGTTGCACCTCTAAAATATTTGCACTTCAGTAGCACGCATCAACTCGTTTTCGCTTTGGCATAAACTTTTCCCTAACTCACTTTTCTATTTTATTTATATCCGGCTTAACGTTTCGTTACATTCTTATGTAACTATTTGCACTTAGCACTAACCGTTGCAATAACTTTTTCGCTATCATCGCCACATATTGTTGACACACTTATGCCCGAGAGCATTTTCTGCTTGGGTTAGCTGTCGATGTGTGGTCTTTGAGGCTGAGTTAGTTTTGCATTAATTATGAGCAACGTCTTATTTTAAGTGAGTATCTCATTTCTTTCAATGGTTTAGTTTGACTTTCTTTGGGGTTGATGTTGTTGTAGGAAAAAATCGTTATAAAAGTCTTCTTCTGGACCTGGCTGACAGCAGTGATATTTCTGTTTAAACGGCTTGTTCCGTTGATCACTTGTAAAGACGGCTTATGTCCCTGTAGTAAAATGTCGTACCAGCCTCCAAAAAATACAGTTTTAGAGCTACTAAGAAAAGGGCCCCTAAGCGCTTATGCTTTCCTTATTCGAGAGCTCGTTTATGCAACACTACTGCCACACCACGCGTTGGCGTTTAACTAGACAAACGGACGGAGCGACGGACATTGCTAAATCGACTCAGCTCATCGTCCTTATTATTTCAGTTTACAAAATACACAAAATTTTTTTGCGTTCGAGTTTTGCTTAACATGTTCATTATGTGTGCAAAATCTAACTGATATAGCTCGCGTTTTACATTTTACAAACAAATTTTTCAGAACTATGCTAAAAAACTGGGCGTGGACCTAAACCGATTTCGCCCATTTTTACAACACACAGTTACTTTTATATATAGAACATTATCACCAAATCTTGTTACGACAAACCAATTTTTGGCGGAGTTCTGGCATAAAAAGTTTTGTGGAATAATCCAGTATAAAAGGGGCGGGGACACACCCATTTTCAAAAATTTATATATTTTGGGCTTTCTCCGTTCACGGACATTTTGAAAGTGAAATATAAATAATATCAAGCTTTTGTACGCAAAGTTATTGCCTATTAAATATATCTACGATCCTCTTCAAATCTTTTATATAAAAGTGGGCGTGGACCTTAACCGATTTCGCCCATTTTTTCTCGAGCATTTCTTGTACACCTGAAAACCTGCGTGCTGAATTTCGTTTCAATATCTTGAACGGTGTTTGATTTATGATTAATAACAAACCTAAATTTGACTTAATCAAAAGTGGGCGGTGCCACTCCCATTTTCAAACATTTCTTGAAAAATTTATTTTATGCCTCAATCTTAATGTATACACCAAATTTTATCCTTATAGGTGTATTATGTACTGAGTAATCACTTTTTTGTGTTTTCGAAAATATTCTATATATAAAAAGTGGGCGTGACTTTCATCCGATTTCGCTCATTTTAAACAGCGCTCGGAGATGAGTGCCAAGGAACCTGCATACCAAATTTCATTAAGATATCTGAAAATTTACTCAAGTTATCGTGTTAACAGGCGGACAGACAAACGGACGGACATGGCCTAATCAATTTCTTTTTTCCTCCTGAACAGTTTGATATGTATAAGTCAATATCTATCTCGATCCGTTTAAGCCGTTACGCACTGCCGTTAGGCGACTAAAGTTAATATACCTTGTGTGCGTAGCACTACTAGGTATAAAAAGCGGGGAACCGTGAAAGAGAAAAACACAGGGTACCCGGTAAGAATTGAGAAATAAAAAAGAGAAACTGCCAGGGATGAATTATTAAACATAAAAAGTAGGGTACAAGAGAAGAACCGTGAAGGTAAAACTCAGGGTACCAGAGCAAAATGCCAGGGATGAATTGTGTAAGAGAAAAACCAGGGTACCAAAAAACGACTGTACGAGTATATGTTTGTTGGTTTCAATTTTTCCTCTTATCAAAAATAACAATAATTTACTAAGAATTATTATCAACTGGTCTTGACCTCGTTAATCTTACAGAAATATCTAAAAATGAACAGACCAAAAAACGAACAAAAAAAGAGGTTGTGAAGGTAAAAAACAACTTAACTGAAAAAAGTGGCGAAAGAGGAAACCAGAAGGAGAAACAGGGTACGAGCGAAAAATTGTAAAAGAGAGTAAACATAGTCCCAGAGAAATATAGAAAACAGGCTACAAGAGAAGAATTGTGAAAAAACAGGATAGCATGGAAGTATAGTGAAAGAGAAAAAACAAGGTACTTGAGAAAAATTGTGAAAGGGAAGAAGCAGGGTCCCACAGAATAATTGTGAAATAGAAAAAAAGCAGACTTCAGCCCATAGATAAAATGTAGTCACTTCATCTTACTCGTCTTTAATGCTTCAATAACTCGAACCGAAAACAAGCAAATTCACCCATTTAATCTAAGCGGGCAATATGAAATCACTGCTTAAGTTTTATCATCATTTTAATTAAAGAAAAGAGAGACTTCGAACAATAGTTCGTATCGAATATAAACAGCAATTGAATGCAGAATATATAATTTGATAACAAAAAGGTAGAAAAAAGTACGAATGGTTTTAATCAACTTGACTTGTCAACGGCTTTTTGTGCTATTTTTAGCAATGAGGCTGCGGCACACTGAAATGGCAATTCTGTGAGTAGTTAGTGAGCCCATGTATTAGAGTATATGCGATATTAACATTTTTAATTCAATTTGTGCGCTTCCCAGCAAACGCCTACAGCTGTAGGCCAACACAACATTCCCGACTAACGTTTATGGGTCGGTGTTTCAATGCTGGACGTTGCATGATACTGAAGCACTAAATGTATAAGGTATTTTAGTTAACACCTGCTACGTATTAGATTGTCTGCGTATGTGTGAGTGAGAGTAAATGAGGGTTAGCTAGGGTGGCTCAAAAATTTCAAATACTATAGTTGGTAAGATAGTTTTGATTGGCAAGACTACTCGAAAGTTTAAAAATGTTTGCAAGAGAAAAGTAGTACGTACTCTAGATCGTTGCCCCAAATATTTCTATCAATATCTATCTATTACAGTGTACAGCACCCGACTGGGTATTGGACCAAACCAATTTTTTTGAATAGATGAAGACGTAAATAAAAAATGTGTACAGGGTGGCTGATGAATTTTGCTACATTAAGAAACTCAAATAATTTTTTTTTCAGTGTATGGAATTCATTTTTCTTTTATTCATGTTAAAGCTCATTAAATTTTATTAAATATAGCTTAATTAGTTTTAAAAATAATGGAATTTAAATGCCCCCCCTGCTCGTCGATGCATGTGCGGCATCTTACCAAAAAGTTGTTCATTACTGCTTGGAGAGTTGAGACAGGAATAGCCGCAATTGTTTCTCGAATGGATTGCCTTAGTTCATTCAAATTTGTTGGTTTTGCTTTGAAGACTTCCTGTTTGCAATAACCCCACAAGAAAAAGTCAGGTGCAGTAAGGTCAGGCAACCTGGGTGGCCAACGGAATGTGGAGTTTCTGGATATCAGCTTATTGGGAAATTTTCGTCGCAATTCTGTCATAACAGGTTGGGCTATATGAGGAGCTGCACCATCTTGCTGAAACCACACAGAGTTGAAAGAAATTCTCATTCGGCGTAATTCTGGATAGAAAAACTCTCTCAACATGCTCAAGTAACGGTCTCCAGTAACCGTAACGGTGTGACCGTTTTCTTCGAAGAAGTAGGGCCCGACAATGCAGCGTGATGAAACTGCACACCACACTGTGACACGAAGTGGATGCAATTCCGTCTCTTTTTTGAAATCGGTTCGACGAAAATGGAAATATTCTACTTTAAACTTTTTCGAAAATCTGAACTTTGACCCCGTATAACACTTGTTACATAACTTTCCAAAAAAAAAATGTTATACCAGTCGATTGCGAAAAAAAGGCAGACCACAATTTTGTAAGCAATCCGCGTAAACTACCAAAGTTCGAATTTCGAACTTCGAAAGCAAATTACTAAATTTTGGAGGCTAACTTCGAAAAACGGTAAATACACATTTTTTATTTACGTCTTCGTCTATTCAAAAAAATTGTTTGGTCCGTGCATATTTTTGAACCACCCTAACAAACAATTTAATTTACTTCTGAGCAATTACATATCAAACATTCGCTTAAACGAAAAGCTCGAGGATATGTAGAGTAAATTAATACTGCATGTTAGCAGCTGCTGACCCAATTCGTTTGGTAAATTGATTGACAGCAGGACTATGGGGTGCGCTTAGCTTGACGCTGACAGCACAAACTAATCAATATTAATTTAACTAACTTGATTTTATTTTATTTTATATATTTGATTTTACCAACCAGTCAATATGCATGCATACTTATCCATGACTATAAACATTAATCGTACATATGCGCTATAAACAAGTGAAATTGTACATAAAGTCCCAATAGCAAAACCGTTGACAGGTTAAGCCAACCGGAAAAAAATAGAATAAAGTAACCAAATTGATAAAATAAACCAAATCAACCACAAATTGCTTATAAATAAAATACATGAACGAATACAACAACAACACCAATATTTATTATTCAACTAAATTGAAACACAAATTTATACTACAGCTGAGCTAACGAAAGAAAATATTTATCTGCATTTGATGGTTGTTATAAATATTTCAATTTAATCAATGAGACTTTCAATGCGTTCGCCACAGCGCGCTCCTTTGCGCCACCAAGCGCTCCTTACACAATACCAAACGCGCGCCGTTGTGCTAGCGATTTGTTTGACGGCATTGTTTGTGTTGTCACAAATACGCACAATTTGCAACACTAACTGGCATACAAATAATCCATACGCATAAACGCGTAAGAAGGCACACAGACCTACTGTAAGTCGAACGCGCTCTATTATCATAACGTGCTAGCTTGAAGTGAGGGAGGCGCGCTATGAAATCAGCGAAATGCGTTTACCATACGCACACAATAAAACACATAAAAAAGAAAAATTTAAGTAGAATAGCAAAGGCAACGTAGCTGATACCTAGCGCACTGCAATTGAGTAAGCCAACAAATAAGCTAGCGCACATATAAATGCGACGCAACCGCGCGGCTTGGTGCCCGTAAAGTATGACACATTCTAGCGCGTTGATGGCGTCTTGCAAATTTTTTTATTTATGGTAAATGCTAGTTATACTTATATCCATATTTGGCACGTAGGCGCTTTAGTGACGCCAGCCAGAGAAGCTGACTAAGAAATATTGAAAAATAAATATTTTTGTAAGAATCCAATGTGCGCGCGTAATCGAAAACTCTCCTGCGTTTTGATGTCGAAGCGACGCGCAGCCATGAGAGTTAACTTTATAAAGTGAGAAATTGTTGGGATTTCCATGGCGATTGTATGTGGCGTGCATAAATATATAAGTAAACGCATAAATATATGAGTAAGTATGTTGCAGATTGAGACAAATAAAAATCTCAACGTGAGTTTGTGGCAATCAGAGCACAGCTACAAAAGTAAACAACAGCGTGACAGCAAATAATTAGCAAAAAAAATGAATCAAGAAATAAAAATAAAATACAAGTAAAACAAAATCGAAAAAAGGAAAAGGAATATAAGCTATCACACATACTGCCTTCATATTTGGAGTAATACAGGGTCTTTCGTATGTACGGAGATGGGTGATAGATGCTATCACGCGGTTGGAAGAACTGGTTACAAGCTCAGCTTAAATTTCCGTGCTACAAGTCTATTATTATTGGGCATGAAAGGACGTAAAAATCCATGAATGAGCTCAGAGCGCCTAGGCTTTAAATGTTAACGTGAACCTAAAGCAGATGGAAACAGCACTAGGATAGCTCCAAGCGTTACAGTGACACGCTGATTAATAAATGGAAGACGTAGGTTGAAGGTGTTCTTATAACTGATAACCACTTATTATACTCTACTGGAATAAATACTCGTAGTCTTTACGTCTTTTGAGCTGTGTCAAAAACATAGCTTTTTTTCATGATTAAAACTCTCACTAACAAAATCTACGCAATTCACAATATTTCTCTCCTAAAGTAATTTAAGACTCACATGTATTCTTAAGTTTGAGTCGCGAGCTAGACAAAATATAAGAAAATAAAATAAAACAAAATAAAATAGGATAAATTAAAATAAATTTAAATAAAATAAAATAAAAGATAATAAAATAAACTGAAACAAATTAAAATAAATTTTAAAAAAATTCAATGACATAAAATAAAATAAAATAAAATAAAATAACAGAAAAAAATAGAAAAAAGTAAAATAAAAATTAAATAAAAATATGATAAAATCAAATGAAACGAAATAAAATAAAATAAAATAAAATAAAACGAAAAAAATTAAAATAAAATTTAAAAAAATACAATAAATTAAAATAAAACAAAATAAAATAGAATAAATTAAAATAAAATAAAATAATATCAATTAACAAACAAACATAAAAATTCGAGCTTTGCTCCAACAACAATCACCGTAACTATAATTGTTACAGGTACAGTGCGGTTGCATAACAAATAACACGGAACTGTTGATATGCAAAAAAAGCCCTTCTGTATTTAAAACGTTTCTGCTTAGTTGTGCTGCTTAGTTGTTAGAGTACTCTAACAGCGGCTTTTGTGCAGACACTTGGGTTCGTATCTCAGTGTCCGAGAAGGGGCCTGATGAGAAGTTGGGCACTTCGAAACATGTCATCCCATACCATCGCTGTGCATAACGTTGTAATTTTTCCTCTAATATCAATTAACAAATAAAATAAAATAAAATAAAAAAAATAAAATAAATTAAAACAAAATAAAATAAAACAATATAAAATAAAATAAATTAAAGTAAAATTTAATTGAATAAAACAAAATAAATAAAAATAAAAGAAAATAAAATAAAATTAAAATAAAATAAATTTAAATAAAATAAAATAAAAGATAATAAAATAAAATGAAAAAAATTAAAATAAAATTTAAAAAAATAAAATAAAACAAAATAAAATAAAATAGAATAAATTAAAATAAAATAAAATAAAATTTAATTAAATAAAACAAAATAAATAAAAATAAAAGAAAATTAAATTAAATTAAATGAAACAAAACAAATAAAAATAAAAGAAAAAAAATAAAATGAGACAAAATAAAATAGAGTAAAATAAAATAAAATTAAATGAAAAGTTACAAATAAAATTTTTAAAAATTTAAGTAAAATAAAATAAAGTAAAATCTTATATAAATATTATTACTACTGGTGAGTTCGCTTCTCATTTTCTGCTCACAGTCGGAGTCAATAATATTATTTAAGGTATTGTCTTAATGGTAGAGGTTAACTCTACATGGAAAGCCAAGTAATATTGGGCGGAGTGCTTTTGGTTAACCGTATTGTATAAAAATTATTTGTTACGCAGTCTCTGTCAAACTCCCTTAAACCAGTTTTTACCAGCTAATTTCGAACTGCTTTAGTCCTTTTAAAATCATATCTCATCTAACATAATATTCAACTCCCCCCTCTAATTTCGTTGGACCCTGTATTTATCATAACGTTTTTGTAAAAAAAAAATCTAACTACAAAATCTGTACACCTGACAAAACAAAGTGAAGAAAATCATGACTGAAAGAGTGCTAAGCCTCACGACATCCCAGCAAAGGGGCAGGCATCATTTGCAGTCAACCTTCCTATCCTGTTCAACTTATCGACGCGTATTTATCAATGTCACTGCTTGGCATACACCAAACAATGCCATCAAGTAAGTCATTCATACCCGACAGAACGTCAAACCACAACTTCAACGCAATATTTGAAAGCCAGGCATTCAGTACTCGACTCGACTCGACTATGAAGGAAGGAAAACAAAAGCCTTCGCATTACGCAATGTGTGAAACGCATCGCAACGACCAACTTCACCTAAGCCGATAAGACAAGCAAGCAGCAACCAGAAGTCAACCAAGCAGCCAAGTAGTGGTAGAGGTGGCATAGCATATTTACGAACTGTAATACCAGATTGTCTTTGATGGATTGAAAATGAATGGCGCAAATGTCACAAAATCGACGCATTTTACAACAACAAGAAAAACGTTTGCTAGCAACATTGATTGACTTTTGTGGAATAGTCAGCGAAAGCTTTAAGAAAACCAAAGTTAACGACTGCAAATCAACGCAAAGCAAAGTTATGGTGATTGAGAGCTACGAAGATAGAACGTCCGCCCACTGCTGCAAAATGAAAAACAAAATATTGATGAGTTTCTGCAGGGCATATGGCATCTTAATTTTACTTAATTTTCTGTAAAGTTGCAAAGCATCATCTGTGTGTTGGGTAAGTTAACTAATTTTGCAAAAGCTTGCGAAAAGTCGTCTCTGATGTTACGCTTGAAGGTTCAACGATTGTCGTTGCTCGGCAGCATACTTAGCATTATGGATGTGCGCATCCTACGAGGTCCCAGTATAGACCCGGTGTATCATCTTGTGGCAGATAATATAACCATAACATTCTCCGGCAAGAGAGGTTAAAAATAGTTGATAATCAGCTATAGTAGGATCTAGCCACCGATTCCTGAGAGCAATCTTGACGTACCGATGTTTTCTAGCAATAACCCTTAAGCGGGTTACGGGCTGATCAACTCAGGCGCAGCCAAGAGTTCCTGAAGATGACTTCAGATTGATGTCGAAATATCGATTGACTCCATTAAAATAAACGTGCCAAAAGAAAAAAGTTTTTAGTTTTCATTTGATCATTGTCCTAGAGCTCGTAAGTTTAAAAAATAAATAAAGTACATAAAATAAAATAGAATAAAAAAAAAAAATAAATTAAATTAAATTTAATAAAAAAAATTTTTGTTTTAAATTTAATTAAATTTAATAAAATAAACTAATATAAAATAAAGTGGAGTTAAAATAAAATAAAATGAAATGAAATAAAATAACATAAAATATGATAAAACAAGATAAAAGAAAATAAAATAAAATAAAATAAAATAAAATAAAATAAAATAAAATAAAATAAAATAAAATTAAATTAAATAAAATAAAATAAAATAAAATAAAATAAAATAAAACAAAATAAAATAAAATAAAACAAAATAAAATAAAATAAAATAAAATAAAATAAAATAAAATAAAATAAAATAGAATAAAATAAAATAAAATAAAATAAAATAAAATAAAATAAAATAAAATAAAATAAAATAAAATAAAATAAAATGAAATAAAATAAAATAAAATAAAATAGAATAAAATAAAATAATATAAAATAAGATAAAATAAAATAAAATTAAATATTATAAAAAGATAAAATAAAACGAGTAAGGAAAGGGCTGTCTCCGACTGTGCCGATTACTTTATACCCTTCATGAATACTCATCACGGTTTTAAGTGTCCGATCCTTACTTTCAATTAGTACAGACTCTGCGAAACTCTTTTTTTAAAGATACATAGCCCAAACCCCATTTATCGAAACAATCGATTGTATGGGACCTATGTAATATGTAGGTCCGATCTGGCTGATTTTCACTAGTCACAATACGTATATAATATGCGCAAAACTTGAAAAATTCAAAGTTCCTAGCTCTTAAATTTCAAGATTTATAGGCCAAACACCTTTTATCGGAACAATCGATTGCATGGGAGCTATGCGTTGTATAGGTCCGATCTTACGGTTCCCACAAATGATTAATGTTTTACAAAATGGCGGCTCCTTACCAAATTTCAACTATATATCCCAAAAAGTGAGGGACTAGTTTGCGTTCAAACAGACACACAGACAGACGGAATGGCTAAATCGACTCAGCTTATCGCCCTGATCATTTTGGTATACTTATTGGTGGGTCTATCTCTTCTTCTTCTCATATTTACAAACATCGGACCAAGGTTATAATACCATTTCATGTTCATGAAATGTAAAATAAATTTTAAAAAAACGTTAAATTAAATTAAATAATAATGAAGATATTCAGTTTTTCCGGAACGGTTTCCGAAATTGGAGCCTTTGTGTAGGCCCCTGGTCAGTTATTTTATAACTTATAAAATTGCTACTGTTCTTGTATTTCAAGTTATTCCATTTTTACTTGAGGTTATTCTATCCGAAAGACTTGGGATGCTCAGTAACATTATGAAGCATTCAAATCGAAAAGTTTAGCACAAGCATCACTTTACCAATTAATATGAAAGCGAACACATTTATACAAGACCACAGATGTTATACATATTCTTCGAATAACTAGTACTAGTACATTGCTTTACTCCTTGGAGCGCTCAACAATATAGTGCCTGCAACATATCTTGTCTACAGCGCAGCAGTTTTAATTTGCTGCAAAAACAAAATTGCAATGGAAATTGCAGATAAAAGCACGGCGAAGGAGAAAGAGAGTATGATTATTAGAAAGAAAATGTTCACTAGCAAATGCATTCGCCTAACCCTACAACTCCACACGTTATACAACCTAGATGAGAGAATTCGTCCTGACAGCCGCATTCACTGACTCACGTCAATTCAATTACCAATGGCTGGTCAGCAGAATGTGACCAGACACGAGGAGCAGCAGCATAGCTAAATACGAGGACAACGCGCTCGCACACTCATAGCAACGATGAAGATTAGATAACTATTTGTCGGATGAAGAGACTTCTTCTGGTGCTTCTTTTGCTTTTTGTATTCGTGAGTTGGCATTGCACTTGGAATATCCAATGGACATTGGGACACATGGGCACATAAATACAATTACAATTGAATTTATCTATATCCAAGAGTCAAAGCAAAGTCACAATCCCGTCTCTTACCAAACGTGCTGGGAATCAGCGTTTGCTAAAATCAAGGCGCGCACACTCACACACAACTGTCATGCAATGTCTTGCATTACTAATTTCCCAGGCGACGTTTCATGGTTGAAGCGGTTCGGCGCGCTAATGGCGCCCAACGACGTGCTAAACAAAAAGAAACGTATGACCAGAAGCGCAAGAAAATAAATTAATTGCGAAGAACTTCAGCAAAGAAGGGACGGTGCTCTGCAATTTCATTGTGAACCTTCGTTGGCGGAAAAATCATTAAGAAGCAAGTCGTTTGAGCGCGTAACAGGAAAGTAAAAAAGAGAAAACCAGCAAAAGGAATAATAAAATAAACGGCGCAAAAGAAAAAGTGCAGACATTTTCAGCGCCCAGTGGTGCTCATTAACAGCAATTGGCAACACTGCAGTACGCTTGATTGCACCGTCAATGAACTTGCACATTATAGGGCGCGCTCATATACGCATGACGTTGCAAATAAACAATATCTCCCGTATCATCTACACGTGCTTGCATGCTACATGAAATTTAGGCAAGCGCGCTCTGCTACGTTTTGGTTTAGTCGAGCTATGAGCTTTGTTGTTTCTGATAGCAGAACGCGCTCAAAGTTGCATTTTGTTACGCAACTCACAAATGCACTATTAGCGATGCGCCACAAGTAAGCAAACGAAAAAACGCGCGCGCTTACATTAAATGTGGAACTTAGAAGTCAAAATTTCTTAGACAAAAAAGTTGTGGATGCGCCTGAGACTAGCTGGCAACATTACAAGTTTCTTGAGCCCGAAATACTTAGTTTCCGTCTTCAGTATTTGATTCCGGTTAAGCGTGCACTCATAGAATTTCGAAATTTGTTTTTTCGCGCGACGCGATTGGTTTTCCATTGAAACGACAATGCGCCATGCATCGCTTCTCAATATTCAATGAAAAGTATTTACTAAAAAACTAACGCAAATAAAAAAAAGAAGACTGCGCGCTCAATGCATATCCTGCAAGAAAGTGCATTGGCGGTGATAATGTGGCAGGAAATATGAAAATTGCAGCAGTAAATAACAATGCGCTTTATATATAAATATAATAGCGCGCCACGCATACAGCTTTTTTAACAAGAAACATTAAGTTCCAAACTATTTGACAGTTGTTAGCGCGCACGCTGGTCATTTGTATTCTCTACAAGTTGACATTCATGATGACGCAAGCGACAATGCCAATGGTGGTACTATACAATAAATGACGCGCCGTACAACTGCTGTCATTATAATGATGCTGCTGCATGTTTCTTTGATTTTTTTTCTTCTTCGCATAGCGCTACTGTCACACATATGTCAGCTGACAAATGAGATTGACGCGCGCATGGTTAAGGTTTACGCTTTTGTCCATTTTTGCTTGGAATTGTTAAGAAAACGATCATCAATTGTGTTGCGCTGTGGCGTTACTTTTTGCTGGATTTTCGTTGCATACGCCCGCGCACTGCACTCACTTATCTTTCGTTTCTGCTCTACCACTTATAGCTTTGATATGTGCATTATACTCGTTACCACTTAACACGCCAGCAGCATATCAACGCGTGGCTGACGTTTTTTTTTTGCTAAAGTTGCTGCAGTGCGCGCTCTTCTCCTCGCTTCCTTTCAGTTTTGCCAGTTGTTTGATGCACCACAGCTACAACGTGTAGTGTACATATATGGACAGAGCACCGTCACATACCAGCTATTATGATAGTAAGATGCTTGGTCCATAGTCAGACACACATGCCATATTTTTGCAATATCTGCACAGTGGTGTAAATGTTCCGAAAAGAGGAAAGAAGGCTTTAATTACAACTATAGGGTGTTTTTTTTACAGGTTTGTTTTTCGAATAGAGATAAAACTGGCATTTTGTGGTCAAATCTGGCAACTCTAATGTCATTTATGTTCAGTTTGGTTTGCCATTTCATCTTGAACAGGTTGACAAAAGAACAACGCTTGCAAATCGTGCAAATTTATTTCGAAAATAATGGTTCAGTTCGCGAAGTTTACCGTGAGCTCCGTCCATTTTATGGTCGACATAATCGTCCATCAGAGCAATTAATTCGGTTAACCATGGATCGTTTTCGCACTACGTTTACTCTATGTGATAATACGCATCCGCAGAGACGTCGAACAGTGCGCACCGAAGAAACAATTGCCGCTGTAGAGCAAAGTGTTGAAGAGGACCCGAATGAATCGATTCGCCACCGTGCACAGCAATTGGAGCTTTGTCCATCAACTTTATGGAAGATTTTGCGCAAAGATCTTGGCTTGCGACCTTACAAGATCCAGCTTGTGCAAGAATTAAAGCCGCGAGACCATGCAATGCGTCGTGATTTTGGTGTATGGGCCGAAAATGAGATTGATTTCGATGCTGATTTTCATCGCAAAATTTTGTTCAGTGATGAGGCTCATTTTTGGTTGAATGGCTACGTCAACAAGCAAAATTGCCGCATTTGGAGTGAAGAGAATCCACATGAGACCCTTGAAACGCCATTACATCCACAAAAACTGACTGTTTGGTGTGCTCTATGGGCTGGTGGAGTCATTGGGCCAAACTTCTTCCGCAATAATGCTGGAGAGGCAGCTACCGTTAATGGAGACCGGTATAGAGCCATGATAACCGACTATTTTGTTCCCGAATTGGATGGCATGAATGTGGATGAGTTGTGGTTCCAACAAGACGGCGCTACATGCCACACAGCGCACGTCACAATCGATTTATTGAAGGAAACATTCGATGAGCGCATAATTTCGCGGAATGGACCTGTCAATTGGCCACCAAGGTCGTGTGATTTGACACCATTGGATTATTTTCTTTGGGGATATGTGAAGTCGCTCGTCTACACCAACAAACCAAAAACGTTAGGGGAATTGGAAGCCAACATTCGTGGCGTTATTGCCGACATACGGCCCCATATGCTCGAAAAAGTGGTTGAAAATTGGACCTGTAGAATTGGCTTTATTCGAGCCAGCCGCGGCGGCCACATGCCCGAAATCATATTTAAACATTAATGGCATAAAATTATCCTTCCAATAAAGCCAAATTGATGGACCTTAAAACGATTTTCTTGTGTTTTATTTCAATTCCAAGTTCTATACCCCTAAAAAAACACCCTTTATAACTTTTTGACCCTTTTTTTAATTTTCTAATTTAGACGCTCATACCGGCTTTCACGTTTGATAGCCCATGAGCTGTGTGCCAATTTCTTCCTAAAATTAAGTCTCTAATTTTAGGTAGTTTTTTTAAACTTCAAAAGTGGGAGGTCCGCCTAGGGGTCGACTAGCCCACCGCCCCAAAGCTGGTCTTTAGAAGGACTTTTTCGGTCTCTAGTTTGAAGCTCTATAAAGTTTGGTGTATTTTTTCGAGATCTTAACCGATTGCAAGTATATCGACCGAAATGTGAACCAAACAAGATTTTTTTTCCGGGAGAATTAATACCAGAATATGTAGGGTCTATTTTGGGCTCCGTTCGGGATGAGGATCAGTTAAGTGCAGTTTGGAAAACATTTCCGTATTTTCTTCGGAATCATTTCGCAAATCTTTCGGTGTCAATTCGGTATTGTCTTAGAAATCGTTTTGGCTATTTTTTTTTGGAACCAAAAACAATACCAAACAAGTAAGGAAAGGGTTGTCTTCGACTGTGCCGAAGACTTTATACCTTTCATGAATATTCATCACAATTAGTACAAACTCTGCAAAGCTGTGCATTTAAAGATACATAGCCCAAACCCCATTTATCGGAACAATCGATTATATGGGAGCTATATGTTATGTTGGTCCGATCGGGTTGATTTTCACTACACACATTACATACATATATAATATGTACCAAACCTGCAAGATTTTAGGTTCCTAGCTTTTTAATTGCAAAGTTTAATGGCCAATAGCCATATATCGAAACTATCGATAATATGGGAGCTATATGTTATGTTGGTCTGATCGGGTTGATTTTCACTACACACATTACATATATAATATGTACCAAACCTGCACGATTTTACTTTCCTAGCTTTTTAATTGCAAAATTTTTAGCCCAAAACCCATTTATCGAAACAATCGATCTTGCCGGTTCCCACAAAAGATTAATACCATTTCATGTCCATGAAAGCTATAACAGTTAGCGATATATTCCCGGAAATAATGCACCAACCTTTCGAACTGTACAATTTTAAATCAGTCATGGTATGTCCAGCACGACAGGTGCGTCAAAGAGCAATTGACTCATACGTCAAAACAAACAGTAGAATTCGATCTATCCCACTGTGCGCATTGCTTATTAACTGAAAATGAAACTCAATCATATGCATGCTTACACGTGCGCGCGTCTATGCATGCCAAAGCTTATGGGTTTTGTATGCGCGCGTTTGAGTGACAGCTTTGCTCCACAGCTAAGTAGTTCCACGTATCAGCTTCTCTAATCAGCCCCTGACCAACACACCAAAGCTATTACTGATTTCTTCTGAGAAACGTGCAGACAATTCAGTCATTTACGGTGACAGCGTTACACATGCACCGCACTATGCGCGTCGCCCCTTTACCACCTCCATGTCACACGACACTCAGTCTGTGCATTGTATGCTTTCGTTGGTTAATTTTTTTTAGTTTTAGTTTTATTTTATTTTTTTTTTTTCATCTCCCTTATTATTTAATAGCTGTCTCAGTTTGTTTGCTTCTTGCAGCGCGTTCTATTTAGTTTTTAGTCAGTCAGTCTCACTTGCATTGGCTTGCGCTGTCATTGCAGTGCGCAACACATTCCTGACAATTGCTTTGCCATTCCTTGTAACACTACAAATGCTCTTGCCGCATACTCGGTAGTTGCATAACATATACGCAACTACAACTGCAACTACATTTGTATATGCTGCGCTCAGATTCGCAAGCGATTACTTATTTATGTACGTCACGCTACGGTGCACTTTGTGTCTGCAGATTCCTTTGTCCGTCCGTCAACTCTAACAGAGTTATTTGCTCACGCGTTGCTATGCGCCATACAGATATATAAAAAAAATTTACCAAATGCCTTCTACCAGTCAGACATGTCACTGTCACACACACAGACGCGCATACAAATCCAGTGTATCCTTTGCTGCATTTCTTGTACTGCATATGTGGCATTCCACCCCCTTTGCATCAAGCAGTAAGCGCTCCACTCAATGCAGTTCATCTCAATTTTCGTTGCTGCCAAATGCGCTCTTAATAATGTGCACTTCTTCGTGAACGTGTTGAGTTATTTTTGGTTTTGTATGTGTGTATGTAAGCGCTTTAGCATCAACAGTATCTTGGTTCCATGTCTTCTTACCCCATCCCTTCCCTCCATTTCGTTTCACTCCGTTTTTCAAAATAGTTTTTGGAGTACGCCCATTATGCTTGACAAGAAACCTTGAACATATACCCAGCTGTGAGTTTTGCAATTTTGTCCACTGACGACTACTTGTTCAAAATCGGTTGCGTGATTGATAATGCTAGCTGGAAATATTTTTGTTGGAAAAGTTAGAAGAAAACCTTACTTTTGATACCCATATTATCTAATCTTATTAAATTTAAAATCCATATAAGTGGCAACTCTCTAAACACATTCATAGTGGCAAAACTTAAGTAGAAGAGCTTGATATGTAACTTTATTATACCTATATTCAAAAGTTTAAGGATGAGTAGTTTCGTTTTCCAAATAATAGCGGAAATGCAAAATAATAATTATAATAGATTCAGGTGGCAACCCTAGAAGGCGATTTACAAATGCTAATTCGGTGTTTGGTAATGAGCAATCGTTTTTTAGAATTTGTGGTTACTTCTTCGAAGATAAGTATTTCGGATTTAAAACATGATTTACGTCGGTGTTCGTTAAGTTTACATTAAAACCCCGAAATGGATGGAGTCGGATCGCTGCTACGATGCAGAAGGTAGCATATCCATATACACCGACGCCTCTAAATTAAATGGAAGGGTCAGGAGAGGGTCTTTTCAAAGGATTGTGACCTATAAATCTCTTTCGGCCTACTTGATCATTCTAGTGTCTGCCAGGCTGAGGTCTTTGCATAGAATAGGATAGAGCACTATCGGCAACAGCCAAGCCGCCATCAAATCCCTTGGCTCTCACTCATTCAACTCTGAATTAACACTAAACGGTCGCCGATCTCTCCAAGAGGAGGCCAAGCAAAACTGTGGTGGGTCCCGGAATACAGGGACATCCAGGGAAACTGTAGGGCAGATGAGCTTGCTAGGCAGGGTATACCCTTTGCCACATGCAGGCTACTGCTAAAGGAATATAACGACTGAGAAGGGAAAGAAAGATGTCAACAAACCCCAGGGTGTCGGATATCCCAGTAAACCTGGCCAAAAAGGGATCCAAAGAGATCTCGACAAGTTATCAACTCATTGATATTTCGAAGTTTATAGGATTACTAATTGGGAGGCACGCGGAGCGGCTAGATGTCCCTTGTTGTAGTTGCTATAGAAGCTGCAAGGACTACGAAGAGGATGGAACGCCTCATCTGCAACTGTCCAGCACTTAGCTCCGCCAGACGGCGTTGATTGGGAGTTCTCTTTCTGGATAACATCTACTGCCAAGTGTGCCTCTGCGGCAGCCACGTCAACCTAACCCAACCTTACATTGAAACAGAAACCGTTCAGGTAGTGACAGAAACATTTGCCTGAGCATAGTGGGATGGGAGCTAGTCGAAGCCCAATTATCGTTCTGTGCACGAACGATTGATGGCTCGGTTTTGCAAGTAGAGAGTTTATGTAGCATGAATTATTGTTGTTGTAACAGTACTTCATAGAACTAGCGAACGTAGGATGGAGTGCGAAAGTGCGGTTTCTAGCAAATATCCTTTTAGGTTGAATAACTAGCCTTCATTAGGGCTTGGTTTTCGTTGATTAGGCAATGAAAGAAGAGCTTCCGTAATATAAAACATTTACTAAGTAGCGGAGAATTACAGTACCAATACCAATGGAACGAAAAATAATAATTTTACCAGTTCGGTTCTTCTGTTTTTGGCCGCGTTACAGTGGTGGTGGAATTTAGTAGTAACTTATATGGGCATAGTTTTAGGCGCAGTAATCTATTTTGCGGTATTAAGAGCTTATGGAAATTCTAATTCTTGAAGTAGGATGCCATGATTGAGCTTGTTATGACCTAGAATCTTTCGATGGGCTCACCAAACTACGCCAGAAATCAAACAGTGGAGACTGGATTATTTTCCTTTGACAAATCCATGACATCAGCCCAACAAAAAAATTTAGGCTCGGAGGACCTACGATCATTGGGTATTATATAGGACAATGCAGTATTAGGCTGAATCTATGAAATACACACTTCTTTCCATTTAGAGATATAAAAGCTGGGACACCGGCAAGGTCATCTGACCTAATATGTTTGAATGTTACTATCCATTGTTTGATGCCCGTATTATGGATACATATTTTTAGGCTAAATAGCACAACGTATAGCGCAATTTATACCAAGAGAGCGTTATTGAAGTTAAAGCCGTCAACTCGCCTCGTTTAATATCCACACATTCGGATAATTCCGCGGTCCACTTTTCGTGTGACAAATTTTCATTTTCATTTAAGTTGACTGTGTATACGGCCCAAAGGTTAGAGGATATCTACTAAGAGCACACAGCTGGGTATAAAAATATAACCACATACATATTTATGTAAATAACTTTATTTAAATGTAAATTCATATGTTTCTCATTCAGATAAAGAAAAATACATCCACTATCACTTCTTTCGTATGCAAATTATATATTTTCCATGAAAATTTTTTTCTGACTAAAATATACAAACTCGTTTATTTTTATCATTCACTTAAATAAGAATAAGAACAAGCGCGGAGGATGCAGGGACCTTGACGACTCATTTGTATCTTTGTTTGTTATGCAGTCAAATCTGACGTGAAAAAATTACTTTGAAAACTTTGACATATTTAATGGAAAGGGGCGCGGAAAAGTGGAAACAATTGGCGCCATTCATTCTAAAATTATCAGCATTCTCTGAAATGGCTAAGAACGATTTATCAAAACTACAAAAGTTTTCGACGTTAAAGTGGGTAATATGATGACATCGATATAGACTTCAATGTAGGGATATGTCGAGCCGTGAGGGATCAACAATCTCATGGGCACAGGAAGATGTTTGCGTTTTTACAGTGAGGCAAAGCACACCTCAATCTAAATTAGAGAAGTCAGCCTTTTTTGGTCTGCTGGACTTCTGAATGGCATTAGGAACACTGCACGCCTCTTCAGCGAAGTTTTGAAGGCTCTTTCCCACCGCACCTTTTCCAAAATTGTCCTACATAGATGCTTCAAAAACTGCACACTCAGCATTTTTAATACCTCAAAATCAGTGGATAGAGACAAGCTTGGTGTACTTTTATATTAGAACACAATTGTGTATAATCCGCAACCCATGAAAAGGGGGTCATCGGCCCTTAGTTTAGATCTTTGTAATACATATTTGGTATGCAGCTTTTTTATGTTTTATAAGGCCTACAACATTAAGGTGAAGATCAGCCTACTTTAAAAAAAATGTTGAAGAAGGCCCCACCTCAGATGAAAATATATTGAGTTCACGTTGCAATAGGAGGCATATGCAGAAAGGTGTCGTACTTCATCTTTCACAAGGTGAAGATTTTAGGTTTCACTTTCTTTCAGCTACATATCTCAAGCATATTTGGCAGTTTTACACTGTAGAGCTCCGAAATATCAGTTGCTTCATATCTTAGATAGATAATAGATTGAGGAATGCACCGCGACCAGTAGTTCCATTGTGCCCTTGTCTCCTCACACCACCTCATTCAAGCCGACCTTCCTCGGGAAGGTTTATATTTATGTTGGCTTGAGGGTTTCTATGCGTTTGTGCTCTGGATCCCAGGAATTTTGCACTTTTTCCAGCGATTGCGTCGCATGCCAAAGGGATATGCTCCGCAGTCTCCGCCATTGTGTGACAGAAGCGGCATGAATCTTCTTCCCTTATTTCCATTTTGTGCAGGTGGCTGTTGAGTCTGCAATGACCTTGTAAGTATACTTGTAAGCAATCTTAAATTAACTTTGGAGAGGCTAATTATCGCGGGAGGTGTTATATCCCCCCAAGAACAGTTTTGATTGCCGCATGCCTGGCATATTGCGCCAATAGCCCTCCCTTTTCTCCTCCTCTTCACATCTTAAAAATTCCCTAATTGTGTGAGGACCCACTGACAAAACTGACTCAGGCTCGATGGGCCTTGTGCTCGCTGCGTATCTAGCTAGGCTATCTGCCCGCTCGTTTCCCTCGACTCCTACGTGACTTGCAACCCATGCTAATAACACACTATTGTGGATTCCAAGGTGATTTAACTTTTTTACACACTAGCGGATAAGCGCTGATTTTATTTCGCGTGATCATGCGATCACTTTTAGTGCCGCTTGATTGTCACTAAGTATAGCGATCCTCCCATTGCTATATATACACTGTAGATTTATCGCGACGCATTTGTATATAGCGTATGCTTCCGCTTCAAAGATGCTCGGGTAGGTTCCCAAAGGTGCTGAGATTTCTGCTCTGGGGCCGAATATTACAGCTCCAATCTCTTCGGGTGTTTTCGAGCCATCTGTGTACCGCACAATCATGTGGGAGCGGCGTATAGTGTTTATACTGGACTGTTTCCAGGTTAACTTGTCTCCCAATGCTACTCTAAATCTTTTTTCAAAGATGATCTGCCAGAGGATGTCGTCCCTTGGTAGCTGAGCTATTCGGAGCGTTTCTCTCAGTTTGTCCATATTGCTGGACAACATGACTTTGTCTTTGCCTGAACCTTCCTTGGCGATGTTGAGTAGGGTTCTTCTGGCCGACTGCTCTATTGCCACGTGTAGCGGTGGTAGATCAAGCAGCAGCAGTGCTTCATATCTTACTTCTGCCTGTAACTTAAAAAGTGGGCCACTAGCTACATGGCTAATGCACTTATTACCGGTATGAGATCTTTCTACCTTTCACAGGGCTATAGGAATGAGCTAAAGTAAAACTTGTGTTAGAAGAGTGGGTTCTAGGGTCGAAGATATGTGTGACATTCCCACGACAGCCGGTTCTATGAAGCGGAATGACCCGGGTTAGTTGTTCGCTAAAGGGCTGTTTTTGGTAGCATGAAGGGATATTGCGCATGCGGTTCATGTATTTGGTATGGTATGATTAAGTATGGATATGTAAGAGTTTAACTTGTTATAATATCCAGAAAAGCACTTGTGAGTTGAATAATAGTGACTGTACAAAGTTTCTTATCGATCTATATAATTCCAATGATTAAGAAAATAATATTTCTTCACTAGTGGCAGCTTGACAACCTAGGAGAATTCTGTAAAGTTTAAAATACTCGCAGTGAACAATGACGCCAGATCAAAACGCCGAAGTTGATCCTCACAAAAGATGACCTCTTTTTTGCTATGCTGCCATCGTACGGCAGGAACGGCCTGTGCTTTTCGTTTTACTCAATATGATTTGTCATAGCCATATGAGTTTTCGAAGCGTTACGTAGGTTCCATCGTAGGTGATGGGAATAACGGGTTCATCATCTCCTTCGCTTGAACTAAGTACAATCAGAAGGTCTGCCTGTAGGCAGGGCCGCAGAGAGTCGATCCGGGCCCCGAGGATTTCGCGTTTCTTTCTCTTTGAAATCCTGATTAGAGTACTGTCAATACTGCTTTGCCTTGCCGGGCCTTCAAAAACCTTCCGGGCCCCAGGGAAATTGCCCTGACTGCCCCCCCTCTCCGCGGCCCTGCTTGTAGGTCCGAAATATTGTTTAACACGTTGGCTGCCAAAGCCTTTTTAGAAATTTGATCGTTCAGTAGCAATGTCATTTAACAATTTTGGCCTGACCTGAGGCCAACAACTTTTTTTTGTTCTTTTTTGTTTCTTACTGCCTAAAAATAAGTTTTGACTACTCGCGACTTTAGTTTGGTCCCTAATTTTGCAGTTATAACGGTTTATTTGTGTCGCACATTTTCGTGCGACATGGCCTGGGAGAACAGGGGCCACGTCGCACGAAAATGTGCGACAGTAATTTATTGTAGCTTTGAGTTGTATTTGGTTTCTCTGTTTTATTTTATGCATTTTTTTAATTTCAGAATAATTTATAAAATGAGTGTTAAGTGGTACCGCAAAGTGGCTTTTGAACTGTTACTTGGAATGCCTGTCGTAAATGCCTTTGTAATATATAAAAAGGCCAAAAACAAAAAAATTTCAATAACCAAATTTCGGCAGGAGATTTCAAAAGCTTTGTTGGACTTCATGTCTCCAGAACCCATAACAAAAGGAAAACATTTTATAGAAAAAAGAAAGGACGATAACGAAAAAACAATAAGGCGTGCTTGCGTATTGTGTTATGCCATGTCAAAAAAATCTACTGATAGGGTAACAGCCAGAAAGAGCTTAAAAAGGACCACCACCTACTGCCCAATATGCCCCAATAAACCGCAACTATGTGTAGAATGTTTTCTTAAATATTCCCACCAGAAGAATTAATTTTGATTTATTTACATTTTAATTGCATTATCTACATTAACAAATAGAATTTTAAATTTTAAATTTATTGTTTTTCTACTGATATCCATTTGAATTTACATACATATATATTTTTATATTTTTTTGCTCATAAATGAATTGATTTTTAAAAGAATTAATAAAAAGACAAAGTTGAATTTTCAATTTTTTTATTATCCAAAAAAATGCCATTAAAAATACATAGCTGCCATGGGAAATACACCAAAATGTTCACCACAGGCCAGAGAATCCAAATTTCATGTAAAATTCCATATTAAAACGTACGAAAACGTGCGACTTGGCCTCAGGGTAACATTTAGGTGTCGCACGAAAACGGCCGACGTGGCAGCCAATGTGTTAAGCATGAATTTAATCCGGTTTCAAAATAGTCTGTTATTTATTGTTTATGTCAGCCAGCCTTTCAGGCAACTCGTTCCATCCGTTTCGGGTACACGTTTTGTTTTTTAATAACTAAACGCTCCTCGTTTTTGTTGTTGTTGTTTGTAACTAACTCCTTAACGGTCGCCGAGGTCAAGGAAACCATAATGAAGGCGAAGCCCTCAAGATCAATCGGACCCGACGGTATTTTCATGAAGATGTTGAAACATCTAGGCCGCGAGGGACAGAGTTATTTGGCGGCTCTCTTTACCCTCTCGCTAACCACTTTCGTCATTCCATAGATTTGGAAACAAGCCATTGTGGTCGCCCTACTAAAACCATGCAAGCCGGCGAACCAAGGCGAATCATACCGTGTGATGTCTCTCCTGTAACCGGTTGCGAAGTTATTGGAGACCACTCTGTTCCCATGTGACACAGTAAACGCGCACTTTGCCAGACACCAACATGGCTTCCGGAAGACATACACCGCAACCTCCGCCTTAAATGCCAGATAAATTATGGTTTCAACCAACATCCTCCAAACCATAGGACGATGCTCGTGGCACTTGACCTTTCTCTGGAAGAGACACTGCTCCATGTCGGCTTAAAAAGGTGGACCGCTAGCTATCTCAATGGTCGGCAGGCGTCAGTTAAATATGAAATCTAGACCACGAAACCCACGCTTTTCCTGTTCAATGGAACCTACACTGGTCCAACCCTATTGAAACTGCGCGTTTTCTTGGACTACCGTTAGAAAAGCTTGATTACGATTCTCAGAGTGATCGTGCTCATTAGGTAGGGTGAATAACAACAACAACCAATGCAAACTTCAAGGTCATGTAATGTAAGGAAGGAGAAGATGGGTGATGGGGGTGAGAGGCATCATATCCGTAGACCAACCATCGAGTTACACGTCATTTCTCCTTTGTGCCTTTTAGTCGCCTCTTACGACCGCTATGCCTACCTAGGGGATATTCTAAACCCCTTACAAGCAGGGGCCGCTCCTTTTCCCCATTGGCGCCCCAAAAGCTCTCACCTACACGGCGCGTTTCGATTTGATCTTGTAGCTAGCATCCTTCTTACATATATAGCGCCATTCACTTGACTACGAGTATCAATCTCATATTTTCCGTTACTTTACTTGGAACTACAAACATCTAATTAAGAACAGATAGACAATGTGAGAAAAGGGTCAAACAAATCGACCTTTCTCTCTTTGTAAAGAGGAGGATCATCATCCAAGTTAACTCCCAATCCTTCAGAAGGTATTTTCGTTCAATACAAACAACAGCTACAACCAGCCAGAGGCGGCATCCCTCATCATATGTTGTTCTTTCGAGCTGACTGGAACCCTATAAGCATAACTTGGGCCTAAGCCCTCTTAGCGCCATACTAAAATTTAACTATTATTAACCGGACATGAAACGTTATGCATTCATTCAAACGTATGCAAGTAACGCAACAACATTCTTGTAGCTAAATATTGATAATCATGTTGACAACAACAACACCAACAACCACAATGTCCATGAGGACGCATCGATCGAATTGAAATTACGCTCATTTCCGTTGAACCCAATTAAGACTCAGCGGTTGGTATCGCCGAAATTGTAATAACACTAAACAAAAACAACTACAATAAGTAACAACAACATATGCATCAATACGTACTAGCGACGCAAGCCAATACCGGTAATAGCTCCATAAAAGGTGACAGTGCGTGAGTCGCCTGCGGTTTACATTTCTGAAAAGTGCGCGTAGACACAAAGAGACAAAGCACAATTTTATTCATGGAACGTATGACTAATCCTTACTTACTGAGAAAGAGGTGTTATGTGTGTGTGAGGGGGAAGGGGAAGGGTGTCATGTGGTAATAATGGAGCGGGGTGGAGAGAGTGAAAAACCAAAACCAATGGATGTTGTCGAAGTTGTGTTCCAACTATTAGGCGCCCTATCTTCACTACAAGACCATGTTAGGATCATGTGCTTGCCTACGCCTTCAACTCATTGTGTCGATAGCTCTCTGTCTAGTCGCCTATGATGACGACGTAACAAAAATAAATTCACATTAAACGCGTGATACGTGCGCATGTACATTTCACGCAATTAAACGCGACTGACGTTCGCTTCGTTTCGTTATGGCCTTGCTGTGCTAAAAATACTGCCTGGAAGTGGCAGGATTAACGGTGGTGATCAGAGGTGTAGTCAAGCTCAGACAGAAGATGGCAAAGAAGTTAAAATATTTTTGTAATTAAATTTACTTTTCAGCTAGAACTGATACATGTGAGGGGGCGAGATACCTCAGCGGTTCACAAACATACACATACATATATAGGCCAACAGCCGTTAATAGCTGTTTGTTTAACCGGCTAAACGATTTTGACCTTCCAACAAAACGCGCCACCTGACTCTACCCTTTGCCAGCTGATGGTAATTAGAAACGCCAGGGATCTCAAATCACAGAACGTTGAGTGGGTGTCTCCCACTTCCTGTTTCCATAGGTGGGTTCAGACAAGAATACCTTTCGGGCCGGAGCATCTTCTTCCATTCGCATTACATGACCGAGCTAAAGTAGCCACCGGGTCTTAATTTGTTGGACAATGTCGATGTATGCGTAAAGCTCCTACAAATCCTTATTAAATCTTCTTCGGTAAACACCAACGGCATAGTGTTAAGGCCCATAAATCTTGCGATGAACCGAATGGTCTATGCTTCTGCTCCATATTGCAGGACGGGTATTACACAAACAAAACTCCAGCGGGTTAGGGGCTTAAAATATGCCTGCAACAGGTTTGCCTGTCGTAAGAGGCGACTGAAATGCAGATCTACAGATATGATGCCTCTCATTACCTATCATCTCCTTCTTTACGGAAGGAGGGGTGAGATGAACTAGAAGGTTCCATTGGTCATACCAAACCGTACCAAAACTTCAAAACAAATTAATGGGTGGTTAACAGAGCCGAGGTGTTTCAACCCTAATCCAGCTTTGTTGAGCAGCGCGGAAACCGTAATAAAAACACACCAGGATCGTCCTGGAATATAGCAGAAGGAGCCACAACTTTGAAAGAATATGAGCCCTGTACCTTCATCGAGAATCACATACACAAAAAATAGGACCTGACAAAAAGATAAATCGGGATTGTAACACAGAGTCTCTCTCCACAGACCACGAAGGCGCACAGCTCTCAAAGCTCGTCAGCCGAGACAGGACACGAGAAAGACGCCACAGTAGACTCAGAAGGATTAAGAGAGGTTACCTTCACCTGGCATTCATGAATCAATATATGATAAGACATAACACTAAGAAATAGACGAGGCGGAAAGGACATGCTGGAAAGCAGAAAATAATTCTCAAAACCAGCCAACAACTATCCGACACCGGAAGAGACACTAAGCCCAAACATACAATGACCGCACCCTACCCCCTATAAAGTTCAACAGAGATTATATTTGGGGGAACCGGATAGCTGTGCTGCCTAGGTACTACCCGGCAGATGCTCTCAGCAGACCGAAGTCGACAAGACTAAACATGTCCGTTTCTACATTCCGAACTGCATAACAGCTCCAACCTACCTCATAACAACAGTTTTCAGTGCTAACATCTACAAAATAAGTACAACAAAGGCAGCTTATTGTGCTCTTACAACCAATCCCTCTTTTATACGCCCCTGATGGCAACACAGCGTTGTTGTGCGAATATTATTAGTATGACAATGACGCACAGGCGCGCGCATACAAGCCTCCCAAAGCTGAACATAACCGTAACTGTTTATTGCATTTCTGTTTTTGCTGTTGTTGTTGTTGCTCATTAAGTATTTTATTTACGATTTAATTTTCACATTTCATAAAATGGCACAAGCCACTAGGAGCAACGCCAACAAAGCCTCCACCACATGTGCCGCCAATGTGGCATGTTGGACTTGCCACAGATATTACGAACATTGACATACAAACAAACAAACAAACATACACATTCGCTAACACATAAACGCACCGTTAACACACTTGACACGCGCTACCGCTGCTCGAAGCGCGGAAATACAACACTAATTGCCAGCCAAAAAGTATAAAAATAAGCACAAAACTTTCAACAACAACAAAAAGCGATTGCCAGACGCATTTCGTGGAAGGAGTGGCCCGCCACGCCAACGAGCAACTATTCGGCATACAAATTTTGTTTCAAGTGTTCAAGTAAAATTAATATGGATGAAGGCAAGTATTGTGGCAGTAAGAATATTCGCAATTTGGTTTGAGTATTAGCGTAGCCCCTGCGGGTAATATGGGCCTACGATGACTAACTTTTATCGGCGTAAGTGACAAAAATTTAGAAGCACAAACTGTTATTAATTGACTCAATTTATCTTGTTTCGTTATATCTTTTAAAAAAATTTAATTTTTATTTTATTTTATTTTATTTTATTTTATTTTATTTTATTTTATTTTATTTTATTTTATTTTATTTTATTTTATTTTATTTTATTTTATTTTATTTTATTTTATTTTATTTTATTTTATTTTATTTTATTTTATTTTATTTTATTTTATTTTATTTTATTTTATTTTATTTTATTTTATTTTATTTTATTTTATTTAATTTAATTTAATTTAATTTAATTTAATTTAATTTAATTTAATTTAATTTAATTTAATTTCATTTCATTTCATTTCATTTCATTTCATTTAATATAATTTAATTTAATTAAATTTAATTTAATTTAATTTAAATTATTTTTATTTAACTTAATTTAATAAAATTTTTTTTTGTTTTGTTTTATTTTATTTAATTTTACATGTTTTTTTTATTTTGTATGCAAACAATTCAATGGCATTGTTGTTTTTACGGCCTGTATATTTGGAAAGTACCATGACTATAAACTAGCTCAAGGCCAATAATAATAATAAGCTTTCTCTTTATTTATGAAAGTTGCTATTGTTTTTCTATTTAATAACTATTTTTTATTAATTATTAAAAATTTTTATTAGAATAGAATATTATTATTTTTTTTATTTTATTAAATTTTATTTTATTTTATTTTACTTTATTTTATTTTATTTTATTTTATTTTATCTTATTTTATTTTATTTTATTTTATTTTATTTTATTTTATTTTATTTTATTTTATTTTATTATATTTTAGTTTAGTTTATTTTTGTGTTCTATTTTATTATATTTTATTTTATTTTGTTTTATTTTATTGTATTTTATTTTATTTTATTTTATTTTATTTTATTTTATTTTATTTTATTTTATTTTTCTCGATTTTATTTCCTTTTATTTTATTTTATTTTATATAATTTTATTTTATTTTATTTTATTTTATTTAATTCAATTTAATTTAATTTAATTTAATTAAATTTTTTTGGTTAGCTTTATTTTATTTAATTTTAAATTTTTTTTGTATTTTGTATACAAACAATTCAATGGCATTGTTGTTTTTCCGACCTGTATATTTGGAAAGTACCATGACTATAAACGAGCTCAAGGCCAATAATAATAATAAGCTTTCTTCTTATTTATGAAAATTGCTATTGCTTTTACGTTTTAATAACTATTTTTATTAGTTATTAGAAGTTTTTATTAGAATGGAATATTATTATTTTTTTTATTTTATTAAATTTTTTTTAATTTAATTTAATTTTATTTTATTTCATTTGATTTTAGTAAATTTTAATTTACTTCATTTGACTTTATTTTATTTTAATTTATTTTATTTTATTTTAGCATATTTTATTTTATTTTATTTTATTATATTTTATTTTATTTTTATGGTGATTGTTGTTGGAGCAAAGCTCTAATTTTTATGTCTGTTTGTTAATTGATATTAGAGGAAAAATTACAACGTTATGCACAGCGATGGTATGGGATGTCATGTTTCGAAGTGCCCAGCTTCTCATCAGACCCCTTCTCGGACACTGAGATACGAACCCAAGTGTCTGCACCAAAGCTGTTGTTAGAGTACTCTAACAACTAAGCTATGTTGCCCTGTAGCGTCACGATGCATTTTTTCTTCTAATGTGCCATTTGCTTATTCCTTTTATACATTCTTTGGTACATATATTTTATATGTCAACTTATTTTATTTTATATTATTTTAATGTATTTTATTTTATTTTATTATATTTTATTTTATTTTTTGTTTTATTTTATTATATTTTGTTTTATTTTATTGTATTTTATTTAAGTTAACTTTATTTTATTTTATTTAAAATTTATTTTATTTTAATATATCTTGCGTGACTTTACTTTATTTTAATTTATTTAATTTTACTTTATGTTGCTTGATTTTATTTTTTTTTATTTTAAATGTATTATATTTTATTTTATTTTACTTTGTTTCATTTTATTATATTTTATTTTATTTTTCGTGACTTTATTTTATTTTATGTTATTTTGTTTTGCTTGATTTGTTTTGATTTTATTTTATTCAATCTTATTTTATTGTAATAAATTTTTTTCTTATATTTTTTGCTTTATTTTATTTTATTCTATGTTTTTTGATTAGTTTATCTCATTTCGTTTCGTTTACCTTATTTTATTTAAATTTCTTTAATCTTATTTTATTTTATTATACTTTATCTACATTTATCATTTATTCTTATTTATATTAGTTAGGTTTTTGCTGTATATGTTATTTTATTTTCTTTTTTGTTTATTATATTTTAATTAATATTTTTTTTATTTTATTATTTTGAGAAACAATAATGGTACATTTTGTTAAGTATTCCCAATTCAGCATACTATAGTATGATTACGCGTTTTGGCTAAAAATTTGTTAACTTTTTTTTACAGATGCCAATGCAGCTTGAGCAGAGTTGCAGACACGCCGAAAGAAGAGTTCTTTACTGAGTTAGAAAAAGAGGAGCAGGAGGATGACTTGGCTTACCACAGTGCCTCCAATTGACATCAGTTATCGCTATGACTGGCTTTGTTACGCAAAGTCCGAAATCGCCAAAACACTGAGAAATTCTTCCAGGGCAATGTATTTCCCCCTACTCTTTATATACATGTTATTTTATGCTATAAATAATTTTCTATTTTTCTTTCTTTTGCGACTTACCTAATTCCACATAAAGTTTCGGCCGCACATTCTCCTGCCAGGCACTTAAATTCCCAATCACGAATATCGTCAGTATGAGGAAGACTTGCGTCGCTGCGACGACCGTGAAGCCGTTGGCATTATGGCAGCTACGACACGACAGTTTGATTCGTTTCATTTGCGGTTCGTGTAACATTTTGTTTCCTTTTTATTTTTCTTTTTTTTTTCTGTGTAATTTATTTATTTTCTTTTAACAATTTGTTACTTTTGGTTAGTACGCGTTTCCTTTGTTTCCTTTTGCGCTTTTACTTATTTTCTTTCATTTAATGCTTCTTCGCGTTTTGTTATTATTATTTATCAAATCACAATAAAGTTTGTTACTTATTTACCTCCTTGCGACTTTTAATTTCTTTTCACTTAATACCTTTTTTTTTCTTTCGTTTTATTTTACTTTTTCTTGTTTTGTGTTAGTTTAACCAGAACTTTTGTCCAGTTTTATTGCTCTTTTACATTTACTTTAACTTTACTTTATCGAATGCGAGATTTTGGCTTCAAACAGTCTAGCACGTTTACTGTTTTCTTCTTCCTCTTTTATTTTTGTTTTGGTTATATGGAAAAATTCTTCAAAGTTAAAATTAAATTTATTTGTGTTGTTAGAAAAATATTGCAGGAGTTGGAATGTTGAACCTCTTTTGCGTATAATAATTTGAATAAAAGTAGTAAATTCTCAGAGTTGCTTCATCTTACTCGTAGTGCATTGAAGAGCTGGTAGTGTTCTGCAAAGATAAGTAAGAAGAAAATTATTAATATTGGTTTTACGTGCATTTTCACATTTTTCATTAATGGTGAGTACTTTTTCAAACTTAAACTGAGAGTTTGGGATAACAGAGACCTCTTCGCTTAAGTTTATGGCAATATTTGACGTTGTATTAGATTTACGTGCCTAAAAGTATTCAATGTTGATTTTATGACTTGAAATGTGTTTTTTTTTTTAATTATTCCTGGCTTTACCCCCATTTCTATTAATGAATGTGGTTGAGACAGAGCTTGGGAGGTCCTGTTAAATTTGATTAGTAATTAGTAATCAATTAATTAGACGGCTTTTTTAATTGGTGATGATTATCTTAATGGGTTTTCAAGAAAAAGCAATTAGTAATTGATTACGATTAGAAAAAATCAAAAAAAAACCAAAAATAATAAAAAAAATGGGTTTTGATTATTTTTTATTTTACTTTAATTTTTTCAGTATTGCTGATGTGTGTATTTATGTGTTTCTGCAAAAAAATCAAAGGTAATCAGAACGACTTTTTTTTGAAAATTTTTTGTTGATATTGTTTTGTTTGTGCTTCATTAATGCTTCATTAATGTCCAAAGTTAATAGTCGATCTCTATGAAACTTTCACGATAAGTTCAGAAGTTCCCTGGGTACGGCAAAGACTATATATAGTTTTGGAAAAGTGGGCGGTGCCATTACCCCACTCTGAACTTATTTCGTCTAAATCAATGATATTTGGTTATATGTGTCCTTTAGTCAAGATATACATAGTTTTGGAAAAGTGGGCTGTGCCACGCCCACATTTTTTGTGTTTTGTTTGTGCTTCATTGATGTCCAATATTTATTGTCGATATCTGTAAAACGACACAGGCCATATTTATATTTTGACAAAGCCTATTTAAAGTAGCAATCCGGCATAGCTAGGAATTTATTTGGTTCAAGTTAGTGATATTTTATATACAGATATGTGTTCTATATATAAAAAAAACTTGGAAATAGAAAGCAGTACCAGGGTCAAATAAAAGTTAGTTCGATATATCTTCGAAAGTGTGTACATACATACATCGTATCAGTACCCGCAGAGGAAATGGGAGAAGAAGGGGAGTAGGAATAGAAATTTGAGATATAGAGGTGGTGTTAGGGTAAAATTAAGAGGGTAAAGAAGAGTCATGGTATATGGGAATGGAGGAAAAGCAAAAGTTGAAAGAACACGGAGGAGATACGGATTAATGTAGAAGAAGCGTAAAGTGGATTGGGAAAAGAGTAAAGTTTTAACTGTAGGCAAGTAAAATTTTAGGCAGGACAACGTCTACGGAGTCTGCTAGCTTAAAATATATTTGTAACTTCAAATTCATATCACCATGAGACACAAATATAAACGCTAATTACAAATAATATTAAAATATTAATTTATAACCAACCCAAAAGTTTTGGCATTTCGGCTCACTTTTTAAATCAACTCTCCTCATCATATCGCGAATTCCATCCACATATCTATAGACTGTCCCTTATAAACTGGGTTCCTACTAACCTGATATTATGTTTAATTGAGCATTTGCATTCATTTATAATATCATGTATGCAGTTCTTTCAGCACAAAATTTGGTAAGAAAAAAAAAAGTTTTCTCCGAAATTACCGCTATTCATTTCAATCTCCAAAAACAAAAAAAACTTAACCAAGCGTAACGAAAACTGTTGAAATTTTATGCAAATTTACCACCACAACTGTCAAGTAGAATTCTAAAAAAAATTTTTTTTTGTGAGTCAAAGTTGGTTGGATAAGCAAGAATTATCCAGATACATATATTATATATATAATATGTATATAGTGAGCGTTTATATGTGTTGCATGCATGTAGTTTTTGTTGTTGTTGGTCACAGTTGCTTAGTTTGTTGATAACATGCCTAGCATTACGGCATCAACCGCAAGAAGCTGTTAGTGCAATGGCAACAAGGCAAGTAAGGCCAAATAAGCTTTGGTAGCAGTTGCAATTTCAAAAAGCAGATATAAATACACATATATACCTACCCTGCTAAAAACGACTGGGTAAAAACCTGGTTGAACAGTGAATCGCGCGTTTGGCTTATTTTTTAGCCATGTTGAAATTTCTTCCCCATGTAGCTGTGAGGTCTGAGAGAGTGATTTGCAATCAATACCTTTCGTCTTTAGTTGGCTACAATTCAATAAGATGATTTTAATGTTTGTATCCTACTTTTAGGCTTTGAAATTATACTTTTACCTAGGGTACCAGTAGGGGAACATAGGGGTCTGTCCGATACTACCCATTCAGGTACAGAAAGTGTACAAGGGCTCAAACTAAAAAATCACTTCAAACCATATAAAGAGATCAAAATTGGCATTAGTCGCATCCTTTGCGACCTATCCCGTATATTTCCCCGGCTAATCGTAGTTTTTGCAGGGTACCTGTGGTTGGTAGGGTATGTAATTACATAAGGTACCTGAAGGAAATAATGATATAAGGAAGGAAATATATAATAATGATAACATCGCAAGTAGCTTTCAACTAGGCGGGAAAATTTCCACAGCATTAAGCTTGCCTTTGCTGAAATTCTCAGGTCTACCCTAACAAGTTTCAACATAACTCTATTTAGTACGACACCCACCACCACAAGCTGTTGCAGTTCCATACTGTAGGATTGCTTCTTGTATTCTTGAACAAGTGTTGAATGGAACTCAGGCATAAGCCTATGGCGTCTAGGTCCCTGCTTTGATCTTAGTACACATGAGAACTGATGCGGGACAAGGAATCAACTGCTTATATATCCCACCTTCTAATTTCTGAATTAAGGAGCTGATTGTGCTACATATACGATTTCAAAGTTATGCAAATCATAAGAAGTTTGCAAGATGCATTATTAAGAGGCCAGGATTAAAGAAACTTGTTTGATTAGCGAATAATGTCGACATTGATTTTAGATCCCCCATATTACCCATGGACTGTTAAATCATTGGCTAGAAAGCCTCATTGAGGGGAGTATGCGGTTTATTACTTGAGATATCAGTGTTTCGGTATTAAAAAAATTTCAAAGGAGAAGAAAAATAATCCCAAACAAACTTTAACTTCACCTTTGGAATAAGGAAACCTTGTTCAGCGCCTTTTAGAGGTTGTACTACGTCCCAACAAAGCCAATGCAATAGTTATCATCGAGGCGTGATTTTTAGAATTTCCCGCCTCCGACATCTAAAATATAAATGCGGAAGTTGAGGAAAATCGTCCCACTTTATGGCCAAACTATACATTTAAGGTATTAACAATTATATATGTATGGCCAAACTGCAATACCGTCAATCAAAAAAACTTATAATATAGAAAAATTAGTTAAAAATTCCATCAACACAAATGCCAAACATGTATTCACATTATAGGGCCGTAGTTGTGTGAGTATACATGTCATACATGCTATTGTACTACTCGTGTGATCGGCTCTCACTGTGAGTGCGAAGAGTTGGTAGTGGACTAATGAAAAACAAGTATTCGCACTATAGAGCCGCTGTTGTGTGAGTAAACGTGTCATGCATTTTTTGCTTCAGTTGTTGTTATTGTATTAATCACTGGCTCTCATGCCCAGTGCCAGCGGCTCTCCTGAGAGCACGAAAAGTTGCTTTGTTGGAAATATTAAACAAGCAAAGTAAAATGTGAGCAAATATGTAAACTTCATTGATGATACCTACAAACAGTGTTTACAAAAACAAAATAAATGAATATTCATAAACAGTGAAATAAAATAAAATAAAACAAAATTAAATAAAAAAGTAAAATGAAATGAAATAAAATAAAATAACTAACATAAATAAAATAAATAAAGTAAATAAAATAAATTAAATCAATGAAATAAGACAAAATAAAATTAACTTTATTAAATATAGTGAAGGGAAGGACCGGAAAGGAAAGGAAGGGAATTGTAAAAAGAGGAAAGGAAAAGAAAGGAATGGAAAAGAAGGTAAAGGAAGTGGAGGGAAAGGAAAGGAAAGCAAATTAAAGTAAGGTAAAGTAAAGTAAAGGAAACCAAGGAAAAGGAAAGAATAACATAAATTAAAAATAGAGACTGTAGGGAGAAGAAGAAATCAAAGAGAACGAAAATATATTACAGCAGAAGAACGGCAGCGAAAAGAAAGGAAAAAAGGCGAATAAAAGGAATATCAAATAATTAAAATAAAATAAAGTTTTGTGGTTGAATTTCTACCACTGGGCGATCTCTAGTTATTTTGAATGAGCACAACTAAAAAACCTTAATGTAGCCCTGTTCGATTGCTTTTAAAGTGCTTTCATCATAGAACTAACTACAAACTAGTTTATAAATACCCAGTTTGTAGTTAGTTGAAAAAGAAACACATTTTTAACGCGCAGTAGCTATGAACTCGCTAGTCAGTCCATCAAAAATTGCCTCTAAATAAACTAACTACATATTAGCTAAGGTGTAATTCCTTTGTACATAGTACACACAAAGTAAGCATATAGCCCTTTAAACCGAGACATACCGGCTTGCCGAGCATGTAAAGAATCACCGTACAATAAAAAGCACCTCTTCAGTCATTATCTTAAATGAGCACAACTAAAACCGCTTATCCTTGGATGTAGCCCTGTTTAATTGATTTTAAAGTGATTTCATCATAGAACTAACTGCAATCTAGTTTATAAATATCCAGTTCGTAGTTAGTTGAAAACGAAATACATTTTTAACGCGCAGTAGCTATGAACTCGCTAGTCAGTCTATCAAAATTTGTCTCTAAAGAAACTAACTACATATTAACTAAGGTGCAAGTCGATGTGTATTGGAACGATTTTCCATCATCCCTTGTCAAATTTGGTTTTGTAATAACCCGGTTTCGGCGCAAGATCTAAGTACTTGGTACATCGTTCGCACAAAGTTAGCATATAGCTAGTTAAATCCGGAACTTCAGATATTTAATTTACAAAGATAAATATCTAGTTGAAATTCCTTAACGGCTGAAAGGCTAATCGGCCAGTTGTGGAGTTATGACTTAAGATCCCTGTAGGGTTACTTACCTATTAGTTATTGTATGTGTTGTAGATACGTGCATATGAATATTTTTGTACCAGCATAAACATATAAAAAAAAACATTCAGCAAAGTTTTAAAATTACGTCTCTTTACATAACCAAGACAGTCGGCCGCAACAAGGACAAGAATGACAATAGTAGAAACAACAAAAACTATAAAAAAAAATCACAACAATACGAAGTTTTATAACCACAACAGCGAGTAGTCCAGCCCACATTGGAGCCAACACATAAAACATGCGAGAGAGAAAGAAGGAGTGATATAAGTGAGAGAAGAAGAAGGAAACAACTCTTGAATAAATATGCAAGTGTGTGCAAAAGAAATAAAATATGAAAACAAAAAAGAACATTAAATGAAGAACAATAAAAACCCAAATGACATTATGCTAATTCAGGAAGCTAACGGTGACGATCCAACCAAGTTACGGCACTCGCCCAGTTGAGAAGCAAACCCCAACTACTGCTAGTTGCATAGAATGAGCAAATAAAATGTTCAGTAAGCCAGCTCTAATGCAAGCAGTGTGAACAAATGAGCATAGGGGTATATGCATGTAAGGATAAAAAGGATAAAGTTATGGCGATTATGCCGAGGAAGTCAAACACAAGAAACTTGCTAAAAGGCAAGAGGTAAAACTTTACGAAATGTATAAAAGCAGGACAAGACTCGCAAATAGACTACTACTCGTACTTAGACTAACTGAGCAAGTGGATGAGGTTGATAATATAAATTCAAATGAAAAGAAACATAAAAAGAACTCAGGTGTCCGAGGTAGGGCAGTATAAAAATGTTAATGTATTGCGCGGGAAGGTGTGAGCGCATTGAAGTTCTAACCAAGCAAGGTAAGAAACTTAGTAACTTTGACCAAGAAGTTACTAAATAGTAGTAAAGAACTTTATTGAGGCATAAATTAGTGTGTTGTTGCATCTTAGCAGCGTCGATAGGAAGACAAATGGATGGTCATTTCAAAGCCACTGTTGCGTTGGAAAACGAGAGGTTTATATTCGGCTGAGTTTGAAGTATCGTTGAAACTCGTATTTCTACTAAACGCTAGGGTGGGTAGGTATTTTTTTAATTTTTCGCTCAGGATTTGTACTCTATAAAAAAACTTAATTAAAAAAAAAAAAGTATTTCTGGTGGCTCACTTGATTTTTAAAAAGATAATACATCTCGGTGGTTGTTCTAACAGCAAACTACAATTTTGTAAAGGCTATGGTGTCACTTCAAAAACACAAATAAAAGTCAGAAATTGAGAAAAAAAAGTGTAATTTAAAATAAATTTAATTCACTTTGTATTATAATAAAGTGAATTAAAAACCACAATCTTTTGCATGTCGTTTTACAAAATTTGAGTAAAAACAAATACTTCCGTTTGAACTATTATATATTTTTTACAAAAAAAAAAGGTTATATAAACTTGGCTGACGAATTTTAAGAATTGTTTATCAAGCACTTATTACTAATAAAAAATTACAAATCCATTTCTAAACAGAAAAACGTGATAAGAATTAAACGGAACGACAATAACTTGTTGTCACAAAATTATAAAAAAAGACGAGTTGTGGTAAATAGGTAAGAACAGCAACAACAACGACTTATGAATAGTCAGAATCGTCCAGGAGTCGAACAAACGAGTTACCACGAGTTGACAAATATCTACGAAAATTGATATGTGAAGAAATTAAGATCTAGATATTTTAAGAAAGATATTCAGCAAAGCATGGGTTAAAGAAATTGAAAAAGTTATTTCGTTGGCTACTGGTTCTTTAACTAAGACCTCGCATATTAATTTTTAGGTAATAAGTATTTATTATTTTCAAACATTGGCCTGTTCCAATTTTACAATATGCATAAAAATAGTTTTAAACAATTGCTATTGCCCCCAATGTACAAAGCGCGTATAAAATATTTTCTAAACTTTAAGTTGGACATCTAGCAATGCATCAGTGAGAGTTACATTCCATTTTATTTAGCGGCTTTTGAGTGATGTGCGAACAAACAACAGACGAAAATTTCAAAATTTGTTTTTCTGAGTGCTGTTATTCTAATAAAGACCGCGGTATGCAGTTTTCCTCAATATCTATATATAAATATGTACTTATATACTTACTTATATATATATCTATAGAGATTTGTACCGCCATACCCCTAGTCCCAAGAATAGTTAGCGCCGCCGCTTCTGAGCTTCGAGTTTGTAACAGTCGCCTTAGTCGTTTTCCTTGGTATCTTAACAAATTTCATTTACTATTTCTTAATACAAAAAAAAACTTTTTTCTTGATTTTATCTTACTGTATTCATTCCTCTTATTAGCTTTAAACTCTATGCTCAACTAAAAGGATTTGCTGTCCTCCACTAACCAGATTAACTTTTTATTGTCAATCTGATAAGAAGTCTTAGTTTTTCGTGGCCTACTTCCTAGCGCTTGCAATATTTTTTATATTTCACTCAATTTTTCTTTTTCTTCTTCTACTTCTGTTTAACCAACATTTTCATTTGGGAAATGTGTTTGCCTTGTATGCCGCTAAATAAACAGGCAGGCAGATTGCCAAGAATACTATTGCTATGATTAGATTCTAAATTCTTCAAACGCTGAAGCAATTTCAGTGATGCAACTGTCAAGGATATATTTATATTTGTTTTGCATGCAATTTTACTCTAGCCCTATAAAATGACTGTGCGTGTGTGTGTGTGAGTATGCACGCATGTGTGGCGTATTTATCAAGATGTTGGTGTACGTTGGCCATACAAATGCGCTGTGGACGCATTATTTATTCGCAAATCTCGGATATCCCAAATAACTGGTAGGTAAGCAGCTAAACTAAATGCGCTTGGATATTCAAAAAGAAAACATTGTTTTGTTTTCTTAACCCTGACCTGATACAAATGGAAGAGGCGAGCAATTTAAAAACGTCACTAAAACTTGTACAAAAACTAAGGTAAACTATTGAAACAAAAATATTAGGGTGGGTGGAAAAAGTAAATTTGTTCGCTAATGAAACAAAAATATTAAAGTGACTTGAGACGCATTTTTTCGGGTTTGTATATTATAAAACAGAAAATAACAAAAAAAAAAAGCAAATTTAATCAATATCGTTCCTCCACTCAATTTTTAAATGCACAATTGATCTAACCCTTTTGATACAAAAAAAACAAAAAACGGTTAAAGGTGTTCTAGAATCTATATAGTGCTCCTCGAAAGCTACGGAAAAGTTAGAAGTTAAAAAGAATTTCGTACTAATTTTGCTATTTGAGTAAAAACGAAAGAATTAGAAAGAACTTCAAAACAATAAATTTTGGTTAAAAAAAGTATTTTTTCTCATTAAAAAGAAAAGTTCAGCTGAATTAACTAAAATTTTTTTTGAAAGAAGATTAATGCAAAACAAGTATTCTGAATTAAAAAAAATTATTTTTTTTAAACTGTCTCAAAGTTGTACTTTGAATTTTCAAATAAAAAATAGTATTTGTTAAAGATTCCTGGTATTTGAAGCGATTAAAATAAATTGCTCCTCATTTTTCAAATTTTCAAAAATTAATTTTAGTTCCTAAACATTTAATTTGTAAATAAGTTTTTTTTAAGTATATTCTTATTTGGCTAGCATTTCTAAATTTACAAAAACTATTTTGATACAAAATAATTTTTCATAAAAATGTGAATCTATTAATAGAAATTTTTTAAAATTCTACAAAATAATTTGTTTTTGACAAATATTTTAAAATTTTCTTTAACAGTATTAACAAAACAAAAAAAAATAAATAAATAAGTTTAATTTAATTTAATATCTTTTCGTGCTAACACAAATTGGTATTAATACTTAATATATAAACTTAATTATTTATCCAAATATTGCTTGAAAAAAAAAATTGAATTCATGCATAAACTTTTTTCTAATTTTCAAAATTTATTTAATTCTCAAGAATGTTTTAAATTGCATATTAAACAAAGACTTAATTTAATCAACTTGGGCAACAATTTTTTGAAAAACATTTTGAAATTTTTGAGAAAAGAGTTTAACTTAACCTATTAAATATTTTTTCCTTATGAAAATTTAAAATACTGTACAAAATTTGTTTATGGTTTTGAAAAATAACTTTGGTTTTCAAAAGTATTTTAAAATTTTCTTTAAAGTTAAAAAAAAATTAACTGAATGGTTTAGTATTTTTAAGTGATGAGATTGAAAAGGGTTGAAATGATTTTAAGTTTTTTAATACATATTTTTTGTTGTAAAAATTTCGAAACATTTTGAAATCTATTCGACAGGGTTTAAATCATTCAATCGAATCGACAATTTTGGAATGTGTTTCACAATGTTGGATAGAACTAGAAATTTAGCTAGGAACTAAGAGATAAAATCATTTTTTTCAGCCCACCCTAAGACGGATAGGTACATGAAAAAACAATTGAAATACTTACATAAGACCGCAACAACAAATACATAGAAACATTCTCAGATTGAATGAATGAATTGTAAGAAAAAGACGCTTCAACAAATACTTCAATGATTGGGTATGTAGGTACTGTTCGAAAATATAGAGCATCAAATACTTGACTATGGACCAAATCGACGACTCAAGGGAAGATAACCTTTTTTTTAATATACGAGTATTTTCCAAAAACGTCCAGTCACAGAATTTGTTTGAAAAACGCGCAATCCCAAAATGAGAGATTTTAATTGTATTCCGCAAATTACACGCCAATCGTACGACCTACGAAATGGTCCATTTATACTCTTATGCTATGTACTGTTACGTGCATTTATGTTATGTTGGGGGTTTATTATTAAATATTTAGTCAAGTAATGTTATGCTGCGTTGTACTCAGTACGTCAGGTAGTAATATTTTAAAGCGGTTGCTTTTGTTATAGGCTTGGGTGAAGCTATGTTTTAATAAGTATGCTTTGCTATGTTATGTTATTATGTGTTTTATTTTTTTGTGTTATATTTATGTATTTTGTCAAAGCTGTAGGTAATATTTTGCTTATGGTTATTATTTTATGCTACTGTAGGCATTTTTATGTTAGGTTATGTTTGATTGGGTTTTGTTGAGGTACGCTATGTGAAATTATGTTATGTTATATCATATCACCTTATTTTATTATATGTCACTTCATGTTATTTTGTTTCGTGTTTTATTATTTTATGACATAATATGTTACTTTATGTCATATTATGCCATGCTATGTTATTTTATGTCATATTATGCCATGTTATGTTATGTTATATCATAATTTTCTTTTAAGAGTGGTATAAATAATTTGCTTATACAATAATGCATACTTGCAACAACAACAGCAACAACAATAATATCAAAGCATATATTGAAACAAAAGCATTTTAAATGCTAGCACAAAGAAATACTTCGCCACAAATGAGGTAGGACAAGAGGAGGATAAAAGCGTACTACAGTAAAACAGCAAAGAAAAATATACTTACACATACAAGTAGATAAATAAAGAGCTAGCAAGTGAGCCGAAATGGAACGGAAAGTAGTTTTGCGGTGGTAACGGTAAAGCGGCAAGCGACAACATTCGAAATGGAATATAAAAGCTTTTACAAAGAGCCTGAAATGAAAATCCTTCACTAAGGCACAGCAACAACACAACTAGAGTAATACAATCAGCAGCTATACGGAGAAAGCCCCCATAGGCGGGCATTGCACTCTGAATGTGAGCGCGCCCTTGGCAACAGCAGCAGCCACAGTGATGGCCCAGTAGTTGTTCTAGCTTAATTGCTGCATTGTTGTTGTTGTGTATTTTTGCTTTTCTGCTTTTTTGGTCTTGTTTTTGTTTTTTTTAACTCTTCTACAATCAGTGCTTTTGCAATGGCTTGAATATGTCAAATGCTGCCATCCACTACTATCACCATTATTCTTTTTTTACAGTTATATGCTTTGATTGAGTAGGTGAGATTGGTGATTGTTTGTATGTATGTGTGTGGGAGGCATCTTCCTGCTCTATTGCTAAAGATTTTGTTGAATGCTTGTAGTTCCTGTGTTTATTAAATGTGGACACAATAACAATGCAGCGAGCATACAATGCATCGAATAAGACAATAAAAAACAATAGAAAAAGATATTCTAACAAGTGCTTGTGATAAAGCAAGAAAAAAATAGCAAATAGAATTGTTGCTATAGCACTTCCATAAATGGTCGCATTAGTGAGAAATATGTGTTCGTTGTCCCTGTCGTAGCACTGTGGGACAAAGTGCGAAAATTTTTTTAAGTTATGTTTTTGTGCTGTGTATGTTATGTTATGTTATGCTTTGTTTTGTTATGCTATGTTATGTTATGTAACTTATGTTATGTTATGTTCTGTTTTGTTATGTTATGTTATGTTATGTTATGTTATGTTATATTAAGCAACGTTATTTGTTAATTACTATGTTTTGTTACGTGATTTTCCGCCTCTGAATTTTATGCCTTTTATGCTTCCTTTATTATTTAAATTGTATTATCTTTTTTTGTTTTGTTCAGTTGGTTAATACTATGTTGTTATATTGTGATATGTTTTTTTGTGATCTTATTTGTTTATAATATTTTAAGTTATGTTACGCCATGTTATCTTTGCTTAACTTCTTTTGCTCTGGTTATTATGTTTTTTATGTTATTTTCCGTTTCTCAATTTTATTTTTACTATTTAATTCTTGTTCAAGTTTAGTTGCTATAGGTTATTTTAATCTATATTATGTATTGTTATTTTGTAATTTTATGGTATGTCATCTTTTGCTGCTTTATGTTGTTTATATTGTGTACTACTATCTTAAGTTGATTATATGTTTTTTCGTTAAGTTATATTGTGTAATGTTTTCGTGACAACAAAGATGAATCTGTACCAAATACTCCAGTATGCCTCCGCGAGTTATACATCGGCCCATTTCCCCTAGAACTGCCAGCAAAGCATAGTACTTTCATTTGTTAGCTATGGTTCGGTATGAGATTAACTATCTTCCGACGAATGGTACGAGCCGATTCTGGAACCTCGTAAAGGAATCAAATAAAAAACGGTGGTGCTATTTCGGCTGTCGATCACTATATGATCAGTTTGTTTTCTAATTGTTTGACCAAGGGACAGCCAAGAGGCGTAATGGATCATGTACTGCTATAGCATTGTCCGCAAGCGCACTTTATTTCAGGCCGTAGCGAAGCCAATCAATCAAGGTCTCCAACGAAATTTCGTGAGGGCATATTATCCATGCGGAAGGAGTTATTTGAAGCATAATGAACTCTGGCAACGCTGAATGATATGAAGTAATCTCAGAGCCCGTATATCTTACTTTTAGATGTGGTGTGAGTGTCTTTTTTTTTTAGTTTCCATAGCGCGGGGACCAATTAAGTACTTAGTTGTAAGCCCTAGTCCTTATAAGTGCTGCGGTATTCAATGAAAACTCGATAAGACTAAAGCGAGAATTTAAAATGAAAGAGAAAAAAATGTGTAAGTTATACCATCACAAGCCAGATTAAGGAAAGGACTATGCACATAAATGCTTTCTTCCCCGATTTCGAAAACAACTCACATTTGTAGCCACCTCTTACTAAAACCACCGTGCCGCAGTTGTGGTCAAAGTGCAGCCTAGCTATGTACTTTCCAACTCACCTGAAAGTGTTCTTAAGCTAAAGTTTGTTATCAAGAGAGCAGTATTTTGTTTTTAACTTATTCACAAGTACTTTGTTGTTTTTCTCTCTACTTTCGATTTTATTTGCACTTGCACCTTAAACTAGGCAACAAAAATATACGAAGCATTGCTTATTCTATATTCGATACAGACCCCTATGCTCTCACTTCTTAGTTCACAGCTATATATCTGAGTATGTATGTATGTTCAGTTTTAACTTGTAGAGCAAGAAGCAAGTACATTTATAAATTACTAATAAAGTTTTTGATTCGATATCTTAGCACTACACGACAACGCTGCCTTGAGAGCAACCTACTTTTAGGCCCAAAATTTACACAGCTGCCTTACAAAGTTATAATTAGTGTAAATAAGCAAAAAAAAAAGTTTACTAATTAACAACCCCATTTGTAAACACCCTCCCAAGGGCTTAGCGTAAATAGGGCGGATGGTTGTGGGTTATTAAAGAGGAACCGTTGTACGCCTCTAAAAACTCCTACACTTGATACAAAGTGTTAACACTTGTTCAATATTAAAAAACTTGTTTATAAGCGTATTTTTACATACAACCCACATGCACCTATTCGTGCACTCACACGCACATATCACATGTGTTCCAGCAATGACATGCTGATGTCGCGTATGCTTTTGAGCTATGCGAATGGGACCTTGAAAAAAATAAAAGTAACGGTATGAAGGATTAAACAAGGGTGAAAAATAAAAGCTGAAAAGCTTAATCGGTCTTGAACACATCGATTCAAATTTTATTAATTATTATTTTATTTTATTTTATTTTTATTTTTTTTTTATTTTTTTTTTATTCTATTTTATTTTATTTTAATTTATTTTATTTTATTTTATTTTATTTTATTTTATTTTATTATATTTTATTTTATTTTATTTTATTTTATTTTATTTTATTTTATTATATTTTATTTTATTTTATTTTATTTTATTTTATTTTTTTTTTATTTTATTTTATTTTTTTTTTATTTTATTTTATTTTATTTTATTTTATTATATTTTATTTTATTTTATTTTATTTTATTTTATTTTATGTTATTTTATTTTATTTTATTTTATTTTATTTTATTATTTTTTATTTGATTTTATTTTATTTTGTTTTATTTTATATTAATTTATTTTGTTTTATTTTATTTAATTTTATTTTATTTTATTTTTTGTTTGTTTTGTTATTTTATTTTATTTTAATTTATTTTGTTTTATTTTATTTAATTTTATTTTATTTTATTTTATTTTATTTTATTTTATTTTATTTTTTGTTTTATTTTATTTTATTATATTTGATTTTATTTTTTGTTTTATTTTATTTTATTTTTTGTTTTATTTTATTTTATTATATTTTATTTTTTGTTTTATTTTATTTTATTTTATTTAATTTTAATTTTAATTTTAATTTTAATTTTAATTTTAATTTTAATTTTAATTTTATTTTTATTTTATTTTATTTTGTTTTAGTTTATTTTATTTTATTTTGATTTAGTGGAGAACAAAGTAATTTCCATTTGTTCGAGTTCTCAACTAAAATTTCGTACACTAGTTCAAGATTTCCCTGCAATGCTTCATATACTATACATGCGTATCTGCGCCTAGGGGTGGAAATTACAACAATTTTCTATTTGAGTAATTACAAGGGAAGAAACTTTCAAAAAACTTTTATATCCCACTTTTTTCTGTGCTTTCATTTTATTTTATTCGTAGTCGTGTTTATTGTGCTTCTTATTGTTGTTACATACACTGTAATTATTTTTTATTTAGCTACCTAAGAATCGCTCGGAGACTTTTGCTGTTTAGCTGTGGTTATTAGTTTTATATCAAAGTATTTTGTGCTGGTATATAAGGTGGGCGGGGAAAAGGAATGGCAATTTCAAATGTAGAACAATACATACTGAAAATTAGTGATATATTTGGGTTAAGGTTGCCAGAAGACATTTTTTTTAGTTTTTCAACTAAATTTAAATGCTCTCATCTACATGCCTGAATATGTACTAACATATACCCTCCAAGATAAATTAAAATTTGTGATGTGTAGTTATTTAATGAAAGCTAAAGGGATCTGAAGCTTTATGCCAGCTACTAGGGGCTTCAGCAGCTTTTAATTTATAGGCCTAACAGAGCCGCACTGGAGAATTAATGTTTAGGTGGAAAAACAGGTAGCCTAGCTGAAGCCCCTATGTATGATGATTATGGTATATCCCTGCCAAGTTTTGCTAAGTGAAGTTTATAAACCCTAAATAAAACGTTCTCAAAAATCTGAAGAAAAGTTGATGAATCTACAGGTTTTGCCAATATACGAGTATATGGGCGGGTTAGATGAGTAGGTTAGATAGAACACTTGAGGTTATTTTTAGTATATTGAGTGTCTTTCTAAAACAAAAACAACAAAATTCTGAAGTTGAACCGCAAAAAAAAAGGGACGCAAGCCAAAATGTTTGTTAGAGCAAATCAGATTATCTATTGGGCCGATTTCTTTGATTAAAGTTGCATAATATCAATTTCATGACACAAAAGGACATAAGTATATTTTTTGATTGAAAGTTTAATAACAAGAATGTTTAATCAAAGTAATAAGTTGATTAATAAATCAATAATCAGAAATCATCAACAAAGCGCATGCTGCTATCTAATCTCCTCTCATTTTGTGTTGAAATAGCGCAGCAGCAGAGATGTAAATTCACGAACAGCACAAAGAAGAGAAAGAAGAAAATTATGTTGGGGATGAAGGGAGAGCCCATAACATTACTTTTTTTAGTGAACGAACTAATAATATCCGTGTGAAACTTCAACGCATATGAAACAAATTATTTTTTTTGCTTAACTTCGATTAGTCATTGTAACACCCTTTGTGTTAAAATTGATAAATGCATATACGTAGCTTCGTATATACATTAAAATATTTCTTATCGTGGGAAATCAATATTTACTGCACCGCTCTAAAGCAGACAATAGACAAACATGAACAAATCGCTGCGCCTTTGTCAGCGGCACGCACGCGCATAAATCATCACGCACAGCAAGCATCGGACACAGCGTTATATTGTCACTCGACAAATATTTTTAGTTTGTCTAGTTTACCTACTATGTTTTACCTTGAAACTTCGTTTTATTGATGAGTGCGTGACACGAACACAAATGTTAGTGTAATTGGACATGACTAATTAAGTAGTTAGTGTGTGAACGAATTTTAAATTTCTGGAGCAACTAGAACTCAATATCCGAGTTGAAGATTTTTGCCTAAAGTGTCGTATGCCACTGAGAACAGCATTTAATAAAATACGAAACAAGAGCGACCGATAAGCCGCTGTCATACGACAATGAAGCAAGATATAGATGAAGAATTCACTGTTATCACGCTCATATTTTCGAATAAACGAAACTTATAAATAACATTGGAAACCCCAATATAAATTAAAAATATTGAAAAAAAACAATCGCAAAATGTGTAAGCAAAAATAACTAAAGAAATATCAAAGAAAAGAGAAAGCGAAACGGATGAAAAATATTACAAACTGAAGAGCATTAAAAGCAATACATGTTACACCGACAACAAGGATATAAGAATAAAAACAAAAAGGCGACACTTATAAAAAAAACTCATAAAAGTAATAACAAAAATATATAAATTAACATCCACCGTATATAGGAAATCGAATGTGCTTGTATCAAAAGTTTCCATTTCAGGTTCTGGCAAAGGTAACTTGAAAATATTCCAAGCAAACAAAAAAAAAACCATCTCCCCGCTCCTGTTGTTGTTGTTGTTGTGGTAACGACAAAAACACTCTCCGAAGGTTTTAGGGAGTGTTGTCGAATTAACAGTCCTTGTCCGGATTTGACCCCGGTACGCTCCAGTACTCCCTTGCGATACTGCCTGACTGTCGTAGTAGCGATTTATGACCAGTGAAACCTTCTAGGTCATGTCACCCCCCCTTCCGTAAAGAAGGTTAAGATAGGTAATGAGAGGTGATAGGCATCATATCCGTAGATCAACCATCGAGTTGCACGTTATTACCTTTGTGCATATTAGTCGCCTCTTACGACCGGTATGCCTACCTCGGGCATATTCTAAGCCCCTAACCCGCTACTCTGATGGATTAGCACTCATAGACTATTTTTGTCATACAAATCTGCTCAGAAAAAAATTTTCACGGCATAGAAACTTTGGTCCCGCCAAGAACAATTCAATTAGCGCTTCACAAATCACTGGCCTACTTGTAGATAGATTGTGCCAAATTGTGCTTTTTACTTGAAACGCAGAGAACATAAGCAACAAATACATTTACCGAAAAAAAGGTTTAGAATAAAAAAAATAACTACAATAAAAAAAAGGTTTAGAATAAAAAAATAACTAAAATGAAAATCCGAAACAAGTTAATAAAACAACAACACGAAACACAAAAACAAAAAAAAACCCGTAGAGGTAATAGAATCAAAGAAAGAAGAGCAACGAAACCAAAAAACGTAGGAACAGTAAGAACAAAAATATCAGAATCATCAGAAAAAATATAACAGACATACAGCAGAAATGACGAAAATTAATCAAGATCAATCACAATAAAAAAACCAAAAAAAAACTAAAACTGCAGAAATAAGAACCTAACAGAACAAACGTATAAAAATTGACGAAAAAAAAACAAGACAATAAAAGCAAAAAAGTTACAAAAACATAAGAAAGCCCTGGGAGAACAAATTAAGTTAAAAAAAACTAAAACAAACATACAAAAACTAACCAAAAATCAACAAAAACAAAAATTAAAACAAGTATGGATAGCGCCGCCTTCGGCTGCGAAAAAAGTCTTTATTTCTAGTTCTTACCCCGTTGTTTGATAGATACATAGTCCAAACCACGTTTATCGGAACAAGCAATGGTATTGGGGGTATGCGTTGTATTTGTCCAATCTTGTTGGTCCCGACAGATGATTTATATATTACAAAATGGTGGCCGCATACCAAATTTCGGCGAGATATCTCTAAAGGGGTAGTTTGCATTTAAAAAAAGAGACGAACATGACTAAACCGCCCTGAACATTTTGGTATACTTATTGGTGGGCCTAACTCTTCTTCTTCTCATACTTACAAACATCGAACTAAAGTTTTAATACCATTTCATGTTCACAAAAGGTATATAAATAACACTTTGTTTTTATAGCCAAAATTGTTATCATACACGAATAATATGAACCACATCTTCGAAATCGAAGCTCGAAACACCAGCCAGCACGAAGTACCTTTTATGCACCATATTAATATACAAATAAGCCAGTACATTATAGTAACTATAAAAACATGTCCAGTTGCCCAAGTAAACGACACAAAGGCACAACAGGACGCATAAACGCAGTCATCAAACAAATTTTTAGACAAACAAACAGATACGACGGACACAGACCCCAACATATCTAAAAAGGTATAAGTAAATACACATTTACATTAACTTTGCTTATCAGCAACAAACACTAGTCAAACAAATGAATACAGAACGAACATAAAAGTCAAATTTCAAAAATTAATGATTAGCTTAGGCAACAATACTAAAACTCATGTGAAAAAGAGATTAAATGGGCTGACTAAATGGACTGACTATTCGGTCTTTTGTGTTTGTATGTGAATCTTATCAACAATGAACAACAAATGAGCAAAAGCGACCGAACTTGAATGACGGTTTCGTATGTACACAAACAAGTACTTGTCACTTCCGCCACTTGCAAACAACAAAAACTACGAGCTATTTTGCATTATAGGCGTCTGCTGTCCAAAAATTATGAATAACAAAAAAAAAATTTTTTAAATAAAAAAAAAATTTGATTCAACTTTGCATTCGTAGAAAATTACCCGTGAAGTATTTCATTTTACTACGAAAAAAGTTCTTCAAGAAGTGCAATGCAAATGAGTTGCGTCTGCGATAGCTTTCAATGTCGACAATTTATTGTCAAAAATATAACGAAGTATGAATGTAATAATGAAAAACAACAACAACGAATGCTACAGCAAAACAAATTATAATAATTCAACGCCTGAAAAAGGCAGCCAAGCAGACAATCAAAATTAAATTCGATTCGAACTTTGTGCTTGGCGACCACACCCAAGAACATTGCACAATGGGGTATTTTGAAGGAATTTTTGGGACAATCAAATATATCCGTAACAATATTAAATAAAGACGCCCAAGGTGACAAGGATAAATGTGTTCATATATGAGCAAAATCGGAAAAAAGAATATTTACGAGAAGATGCGAGATTTATAAATCAGACCACTCTGTCCGACAGGGTTAGTTATGTCGGTATAACGAAACTTAATGTAGATAACAGCGGCAAGAAGGTCTCGGTACTAATTCATTGGTGAACGCGGGAGGCTGTCTTGAAGCATGGTGCATTGGCTGCCGGAAAGATTTTTTGGTGAAGCTGATCCTTTTATCCGGCGCATTGGCCTGGCCTTCTAGAAACTAATTCCACTGTCAAAAGCTTTCGATCACGTACTGTATAACGTAATTCGACCTCGGTTTCTGTTTGGTATCAGCATATACATGGCATGTATACCCAGTTAAGGTTGTTCACAAAATTTTCACAGCCCGGCCGATACAAATTGATGTAAACTTGAGAATCATAGGCACTCTAGCATTCTAACTAGCGTCGACTTCATCACTATCTATTCAGATAACTGTGAACCTGTGAGTGTTTTCTTTTCTATGGAGAAGTGAATGCGGGTCTGGGCAAATTGTTGACAGACAAATCAAAAGAGGTTAGGATGGTTTGGGGGGTACTCTGAATTCAAAGTCAGCCGGAATTCAGAATTCTCTATCACTGCAGTATCTACCGTTTCAATGGTTAAGAAGTTTAACATTTTCTCGGACATTGAAATGGCAATTAAAGCACTGAGCTGAGCCAAAGTCAAGTCCAGTGGTATAAGGGAATGCAGACCTCGTTGTATCGAATTACATTGTGATCAAAATTATATAGAAATATGCTCCGAGCAGTGCCTTGGAATGTCCTGGCTACTGGAAACCCAGTTCTGTACAGGTGGACACCGAGATAGCTAAGGAAGTGCTGAGCTTACAGAACCCCTTACTACGGTCTAGGCAGCTGAATGACTTGGGGGTTTCACCTATTTAATCAGCATCCATGAATAGGTATTCGGGGTCAGATATCAGATTCAGCACTATCCGATGTAGAGGACCTTCTGTCCAGATGCAGAACGCTCGATTCAGCTACTGCGGTTTATTAAGGCTCAGCTCTCTACGGTTTTTGTAGTACAGAGAACATTGCCCAATTGAAGTGTCTGTGGTAGCTTCCACTCAACTCCAAATAAATTTTCCTTTTTTCATATTTCGATCTTATTGCTAACCAGTAACGAGTTTTTCCATACACCTTTTTTTCAGTGGTTAATGTTCGAAATATGCGCCGAATTGGAACCCGAGTCTTCTAAATCATTTCCTGGATGCGCTACTTATTGGAGTATTTATGTGTATATTGCGTTCCCCCCCAAGTTTTGTATATGTTTGAAGTTCCAGCGTAAGACAACTTAAAAATCGATGAAAAGTTTTACAAATTGTACAAGGATTTTCTATATACTTCGCTTCGATACTTGGACTTGCGTACCGTGAAACAAAGATGGTAAGCCTACTTTTACTGCCAATTGAGATAGCTCGTTCTTAACCCCTGCGGGTTAGGGGTTTAGTCAAGATCGCATGACCATCCATTCAGATAACGATTGTTACCATAGACCTACAAGTAATTGGAACTATGCCCCACTGTACAGGGCTGTACTGTGCTGTACAATATTCTACTCTTATGAAGTGCAATATATCGCGTCGTTGCACTTCCGTTGCTTGCGATTGCAAGCCTGTATGCGCTCCGTTTGTATTCTGAAAATCATTCAATGAGTCAAAATGATTTGTGAATTCATCTTAAATTTGTTTATCAAAAACACAGCCAATAAGTCGGGTTGTAAACTGGAAGAAGAATAGTTAGACCGCTAAAATGACCTCAGACTCAGCGACATGAAAGGTTCAAGAAGAAGCGAAATGGCTGGTTTCGTACTTCAAACACAATCCAATTAGTTCAGGTTTATGTACTAAATTTGTCAAAACTGTCTGCATAAGAACTAACAAATGTTCTGATGTGTCCCTGGAGGTGAACGATCTATAGAAACCATGTGTGTCAAATATATATAATGTTGGTCTATTCCTTTCTTCTCCATTTCGCAAGGACCTCGTGCAATTCGAGCACCATGGAAAAGTCACGATTTTTTTTGCTTTGAAACGATTTTTTTTGTATCCCGACCCCAATAATTTTGCTTGCCTTAGACATCTTGTTTGTAGCCTGTGTTGTTCTCTAAGTTATATTTCCTTCTGCCTGAGCTTATTCTTTATTGTGTGGATCCCTATTTCTTTGAAGAGTGCCCTTCCCACTGGCTAACCTCGTTTAGTTATCTGCTTCTTCATTGGCCTCGACCCACTATTTCCCGGTATCCTGCAAAATCGGATTGTGTTACTAGCTGCAAGCACCAGTCTCTTCACACAAGGCTCAAATGACGATATCGCCTTGAACGTCGCCTGACTGTCGCTAAGTAATATAACTAACGCTTATCTCGTTCGAATCTGAAATGAACCATTTAAGTTGATGGTTCCTTTGAAAAATCTTTACCTAACCATGTGATCTTGTCCCCCAAATGTATTCAAAATTCTTATAATATTCTTTTTATCGTATTTGAGTAGTTAGATGCAATGGCACTACTCCCTTAGCTCAGGTCTTTTTCGGGACCATAGCAGAGTCTACCTTTGCTTCGCGTTGTTGGACACGTTCACGTGGATCCGGTAATGCGAGCGCTCTCAGGTATTACAGTTTGATTTCTGTGCCGTAACAAAGCTTGTTAAATGGCTACGGCTATCGAAGCGTGTGTACATCCAACTTAAAATCTTGGGACATTCTTGATACCCGGTATGTGGCACACCATCCTTTCCCCAATATATCAGTGGCCTTTGGAATTATATCACAAGGGTGTTTTCAATGATTACGGAATCACTTATGAGATGACAGTTTGCAAGACTACGTTCACGACTAGACTCCAAAAGAAGGGAACAAGGACCCCTCTCTCTTTGCAGCCTTTTGTGGTACTAAGTTGTACCGTACTCTTACTGAGGTTTCGGCTGTCCTTGTTCGTTGAAAAGCGACTGTCTATGTAGAGCGCATAGAGGCCGAGATAATTTATAAGGTGTCTAAAGGACACTAAAGATGCTACGCCTCACAGCACAGGCGCCTAAACAATAAGGGAAGAAATTGCAGTCCTTCAAGATTTGTAGACTACCGTCAGACTCAACAACTGTGGTCTATAGGAATACTGATATTTAAAAGTTTCAAAAACTTTGGTCTTTCTTCTTCATCTCCCATTTACTTTTTCTCTACATACCCGTCTCCCTCTTTCTCATCCATTTCCTTTGATTTGTTCCCATCCTATTCTAGAAGCGGTAGGCTATGGTTATAGAAGAAGCTGTGGGAAGTGTTTTGCCGTTACACACAACAACAACCAAAGCGAAGGTTAGTTGCGAAATATTATCTTCTTTTATTCTAAAAAGATTGATCGGGGTTTGAGACTCGTCTTAGTTCGGCATACCAAGCTAATTCTTGGTAATCAATGGGTGAGTCTAATTGAAGTGTTGGCCAGTGAAGCTTTTGATTACAACCTCAACCTTTTCGGCGTTTCAAGTTTTTTATACAAAATTTCGTGATAACAAGTCGCATCAACATAAACATTTTATATATCATTTACTATATAAATTTACGATGCAAGTGAGTGTTAAAAGTGAGAGCAGCATTTACGTAGTATTTGTAATGTATATAAGTATGTATGTATGTAAAAATATTAAGTAGATGGGGCATTTCCGCATAGCCTACTTGACTCTTTCATAAAAGTATAATTTCACTTTAGTTAATTTTTTTTTCTTAAATTGGCAAGTTTTTACGTCAACATTTAGTGGCAACTGAAAAGTGTTTAAGTGTGTGATAAAAAAGAGATCCATGAACGGCGAAAAACCAAGAGTAAATTTTTTTAGTATTTTGCATACTTTTAGGGGTTTGAGCGGCTTGACTGAAAATTAAATTTAAAAACATGTTTCCACTAGAGAAAACCGTAGTTTAATATTTATTGGCGTGCTAAGAGACAGCATATATAATATAGATATCAAAGAAACTAAAAGATATTTTGTAATTTATGCTGATATTAAGAAAAACTGTGGCCAAGTGTAGCATACTTTTAGGTTGTTAAGATTATATGAAGGTATTTGGATAAAGCGTCAGGCAGTGAGCAGAAACTTTATCAAAAAAAAAAAACTTTGGCAAAGTAGAACGGGTAGGATAGGTAAACGAAGAGGAAATATTAAATAAGAGAACACAGAAAGCAAGAGGAAAAAGAAAAGAGAAATGGAAAGTTAGGGAAGAAAGAAAAAAGTCATTAAGAAGGGGCAAGTAAAAGAAGATGAAAGAACAGAAGTACATGAAAACCGAAAACCAAGGTTGTTTTTTTTTTAGTATTTTGCATATTTTAGGGGAGTCAGCAGCTTGAGTGAAAGTAAAATTTTAAGGCATGTTTCCACGAGCGAACACCGTGGTTTAATATTTATTGGCGTGCTAAGAGACAGCATATATAATATAGATATTAAAGAAACTAAAAGACATTTTGTAATTTATGCTGATATTAGGAAAAACTGTGGCCAAGTGTAGCATACTTTTAGGTTGTTAAGATTATATGAAGGTATCTGGATAAAGCGTCAGGGAATGGACATAAACTATGTATATCAAAACAAAAACTTGGGGACCTAGTATAAAATGGACAAGAGAAAGAGGAACCGGTATGAAAGTTAAACGAAGAGGAAATAATAAATAAGAGAACACAGAAAGCAAGAAGAAAGAGAAAAGAAAAATGGAAGGCTAGCAAAGAAAGAAAAGTCATAGAGAAGGGGCAAGTGAAAGAAGATAAAAGAACAGAAGTAAATAAAAATCAAAAACAAGAATAAATATCAGATTAAAAGTAATTGACGCGGTGACTGTGACCTTAAACCTGACAGATTTGGAAATACTGAAAATGAATTGAACCATAGCAGTGACTGGAACATTGACCGTGATTTAATAATGACAGCGACTGTGACATTTGTGTGACCATAAACAGTTACGATGACAGTAACTAGAAACGGAAGCAGGGTAGTTGCCGGCGTCATGACTTTCGCAGTGACAGTTTCCGTTACAGGGATTGTAAAAGTGAAAGTGACCATGAGAATTACCGAGAAACACACAAAATTCGCTAACAGGTTCAGACTACAGTAGCGAACTGCCTGCGTAGGACCTGAGCATAACACCTAAGGACTTCAATTCGTATTTTAAACGCTACTCAAAAGAGGCATGAATCAGATTTGGACATCTTGGTTTGCTCAAATGATTCACCGGCAGTCGGTGCTTTTGAACATACTTCGTGACGATTTTTTAAGTTTTAGAACTTTGATGTGTTTTGTCTAATTTGTCTACCCAACAAGCTTTCAATCGTGCTCAATCTCTCTCTGCGCCACTACAAATCATTCCCATACTACCGATAAACTCCCACCCACGTCGCCCATTCAAGTAGAAAGCAACCAGTTTTATATCAAGTCTAGGTTTGATCGTAAACAGCACTCCCAACATAAGTTCGTTTAGTGTCTGATGCAACAACAACAGCAAATATTACAAATACAACATTGCTAGCTGTTAAATAGCTTAGTTAAAAGAATTGGTTCCCGAAAAAAGCATAAATGAATGCCCATTGGAGTCGTTGAAAACCCCAGGAGAATTTCAAAATAGAGACATTACACAACACCACCATTTAGCAGTGAAATGCCAACAAATGGTGGTGCTGCGCAATAGGGTGCTGCGAATGAATAGAAATAGGAGTTTACCTGACAAAGAGTCGACGTTCTAATAGCCTAGTGGTTAACAGAACGTTCCAAAATATTTCTGATGTAGATGTCTAGTCGTTATCATTTACATTTTCCTTTTTTATTAAAATTATAGTTTTTAATAATTAATTAAAATTATTTTAAATAAACCCCAAAAATAGTCATGAATAATTTATAAAAGAAATAAATTATTTTTAAATTTACAATATATTTTAAGGTGGCAAAGCAAAAATGCATGGATTGTGCAATAAAGAGGTATCCTATCATTTTTCCAAGATGGCGGCGCATTATCTATATATCGAGCCCTAACAGCCATTTTAGTGTAATCAAAAAGAAGAAAACTTTACAGGAGATGGTTTTTTAGTTTACAAATATAAAAATTAAAGCAAAATGTTGCTTATATCATAATTGCCTTCCGTTTTTTTATGGAATGGTACATATTTGTAATATTTTGTGAGATGGTTTAAAATAAACAGAATTATCGATATCTGTCAAAATACGAAGTTTAAGAATTTTGCTGGTTATGCCAAAATTGCGGTTAGGACTCGATATATACAAGGTGGCGCAAAAGTAAGCTTCCGATGTTCAGCATATCGGTTGTGGCACGTGCTGTGTGTGCTGTTGCACCGTCTTGTTGGAACCACATGTTTTCCAATCCCAATTCATCAAGTTGCGGCAAAAAGAACTCGTTGATCATTGCTCTGTAGCGCTCACCATTCTCAGTAACCGTTTGGCCCCGACCGATTATTGGTCAAATAAATAGTCAGCAATATTCCGCGTTCTGGAGCAGTGTAGCGTAACATTGTTTATTAACGTGTATTTCGCATGTGTTTACTACGCAAATGTCAAAACAGAACTGACTTTAGGGGCCAATCGCAAAATTTATAGCCTTTTCTGATAGGAGGATGACTTTTGCGCCACCCTGTAAAAAAGGAGTCTAAAATGTGTGTTCGTTGCTGGCAAGTGTTCGAAAAGATGCGCCAACCGATCTTCTTCAAATTTATACATGAGATGCATTTATCTGATTACTCAATTGGGTTTGGGGTTGTTTTAGATTCACCATCCGAACCACTGGATGATGTGGGCGTGACACCTTCGATACAAATGAAAATTTTCATATTGCATATCTCTAAAAGTATTTTTGGTAGAATATTGAAAATTGACAAGGAGCTAAATGAACCCAATCTCTAAGACTTCCAGGGAGTACTGGGCGTGGCACCCACCCTAAAAATGTGATTTTCCGTACTGCATATCTCTGGTATTATTCGTACCAGAACACTCAAAACTGGTACAGAGTCAGAGAGGTTAATCTCTAACATGTCAGGAAAAAACGTGGATGAGAGAGAGGAGAGCGTGGAACCTCGCATACAAATAGGACTTCTCTTACTACATATCTTCAAATATTCATGAGAGAATGTTGAAATTTGCCTCAGAGTAATATGACGACAAGCTCTACCACCTTAAGAAAAATGGGTCGATAAGGGAAAAGGAGGCGTGGCGCGTTTGATATAATGAAAATTAATATTACTCCGCAACTATTTTTGCTAGCTTTGTAATATTTGGTACAGAGATCTTTTATGGAAAGGAGAAGGGCGGGATAGGAATAGGGTAGCAAATGGCACAAGGATAGTAATTGGGATAGGCATAAAGAATATTTCTAGATCCATGCAGGTAAATATGTATCTGGGCATGACAAAGTCTGCCGTACTCTCTACTCATAAATATAAAATCACAAAAAAGTTTTAAAAATTTTAAAATCTCATTTTTAGTCTAAGACAAACAAAAGTGCGTTTTTAGGCTTTTTACTAAAACTACTTGTAACTCATAAAATTTTTTTTTTATATTTCTTAATAAATTTAAAAATTTCAATCCATCCTAGTGGATATTATAAGTATTTTCAAGGCGCGGCTAAGTGCACATAAACCACTTAAACGCTTAATTACGGAAATTTTTTATCGGCTGGTATTTCACTATAGTTACGTACGACATTGCCTTTGAGTTTTATTGATGCTCTAGCGCCAGATACTCGTACAGTGAAAGCTTAAAATACGGACACACAAGAACTTTTTACCGCAAAGTTTGCAGTTAGAAAATAAAAGTAAAATAATATGTTTACTTATGAAAATCTGCACTTTATACTGTTTAATACCTTTTGGCTAGCCAAACCTGTTTACACCCCTAAAAGTATGCTACAAAATATTGAACGTACATGAAATTGTGCTACTTCTAAACAAAACAATGAGCGCTGTTTATGTAAGCTATTGCTTTTTGACTGCTAAAGGTCGAGTGGCACACGGCTTACAAACGGCCTTATTGCGGCGTGTGTTTCCACTGAGGATTTATAGCCACACAAGAGCGTGTGCCAGCTACATAATCTATTTTCAAATTAAAATTTTTTTCTGCATAGTTCTTGCTGACCTCCTTTTTCAGTAAAACAAAAACAACAAAAAAGAAGAAGTCAAAGAAAGAAACACAAAAACAACGGTAACTATAAAAAGAAAAATGCTTCAAGCGAACTTACCCTAGCGCATGCATGCAATTGGGATTTAGACGCTCACACTTGCTATGGCTTTTGGCACCTTCTAAATCCAACGCTCGCTTTGTGCTCAATATATTTCGAAATCACTTTTGAGAGTGACTTTGTGCAATTTTTATACCAAGTTGTGGCGTTTGCTTGGAATAGCTTTTTTACGCAACCAACAAAATTTCAAAATTAAAATATGCGAAAATTGAAATAAACGCTTGCTGTTTCGGTATCGAGAGTTTCGAAAATTTCAATATCGAATAAAAAAGAGTGAATTTTACAAATGGACGATTTCAGTAAAAAAAAAAAATTTCGATATCGAAAACTACTCGTATTTCGAAAACCAAAATATTTGTAAATTCAATATGTAGCAAGAGTTAAGTCACTAAACGAAGTAGAACTTTATTTAAAGTAAAAATCCACAGTAGTGAAAATATGCCCTTTTTCGGTATCGAAAAAATTCGAATAGTTGTCATTTACTCGAATAATACAATTCGAATAAAAGTATAAATTATTCGAATATATATTATCCGAATTTTTTATAGCTTTGGAATAAATGGATTTTTTATTCGGATAATTTTTATTCGAATAGTCCCATGCCTAATCAACATAGAACAAAAATAAACAGTATACAAGGGAAAATTATACAAGTGTGCGGTATTACAAAACAGTCCTGCGGACTTTTTCGATATCGAAAATTATTTCGAAAACCAATATACATCAAAGCTCAATATGTAGTAGAAATTTTCGCACTAAACAATATATCACTTTATACATAGTAAAATGTTTTTTATGAAAATCAACCATGCAGACTTTTTCGATATCGAATATTTTGAAAAACAGCTAAATGAGCATATTGCAATATGGATATGTGGGTTCCATACATAGCAGGAGTTTATACACTAAAGCAACAGGACTTTATTCAAAGTTAAAGTATTGGAGTAACCCCAAGTTTTTTTTATTGTAAAAGACCGAAATCACAAAAATTACGCTCACTTTTCGATATCGAAAATTTTGAAAAGCCCAAAAACACTACTTAAGATAGATTACAGCTAAGCCTTGTTCTTCAAACTGTATGCTTTCATTTACAAAAAATGGTGTAGGGATTAACAATTTTCCATTTCTGCCAAAGATAGGTCGTTGTAGGGTTAAATTTTTCTAGATAAATTTGTGTAATTTAATTTAATTTTATTTATTAATTATTCATCGGAACAAGTTCAATGGGATTCTTTAAAGGACTGCAATGTTATAAGAAATTTATTATTTCAAACTGGTTAACCCTTCACAGACCTCTCTTTTCTTAAACAATGGAAATTGAAGTGAGTCCTAATCAAATTTACCTATATTGATTGAACTAACAGCTGGGCAGCGCTTGTGTTATCTAAGCAAACGCATAGTAAAATATATGGTTGAATAATTCTCCTAATATTTTAACCCTGCACGGATCTGACAAGATCGTTTTGTACAAACAAAAAAAAACAAAAAACAAAATTAATATAGGACTTGAAAGGCTGTGTTCGCAATAGAGCTAGGGAAATGAAATACTCTGTGAAATTTATGCTTTAAATTTTTTTTAACCCTTCAAAGACCTACAAAAAACAAAATAAATATATGAGTTGAAAGGCTGTGTTTGCAATAGAGCTAGGAAAATGAAATACTTTGGGAAAGTTGTGTTTTAAATTTTTTTTAACCCTTCAACGACTGATTTTTATTTTAACCCTTCAAACTTGCGAGACTTATTTTTATACCTTTCATGAACATGAAATGGTATAATAACTTTGGTCCGATATTTGTAACGTTTAGAAATATAAGAGATAGACCCACCATTAATTATACCAAATTGATCAGGACGATGAACTGAGTTGATACAGCCATGTCCGTCTGTCCGTCCGTCTGTCCGTCCGTCCATCCGTCTGTTTGAACGCAAACTAGTCCCTCAATTTTTAAGATATATCGATGAAATTTGGCACACGGATGTATTTTTGTATTATATTAGACATTTTTCGGATCAGGTACAATCGGGTCACTATAGCACGTATCTCTCATACAACCGATCGTTGAAATAAGAGGATTATGACCATTTCTCCCTCATTATTAAAGATTAAAACTTCAAACTTGGTGAGATATTTTCCTATGGATAGCAAAAGATTTCGTAAAAAAATCACCTAGATCGGAGCTTTATATAGTATATATCCCATACAACCGATCGTTCAGATAAGAGGATTATGGCCATTTATCCCTCATTTTGGAAGATTAAAACTTGAAACTTGGTGAGATATTTGCTTACAGATAATAAAAAATTTGGTAAAAAAATCGATAAGATCGGAGCTATATATAAAATATATCCCATACAACCGATCGTTCAAATAAGAGGATTATGGCCATTTCTCCCTCAACAACAATGCGTATTTAAGTTTACACGTATTCATGAAAGGTATAAAGCCTTCGGCACAGCCGAAGACAGCGCCGTCCTTACTTGTTTTTTAACTTGAAATTTAAATTTTTTTCCTTAACCAACCACTGGGTGTATAGTACTTGCTACCACCCGACGTCGGTTATTTTTCTCGATTTTTCTGCAGCTATTCAATTTGAATTGCTATCTTACCGAAAATACTTACATATGTGCATTTGAATGTAATACATAAGCACGCGATGGGCATCATGTCGAAGGACTTCTTTTGCCACTTGGGCGCGCTCAGCTTCGCCCTTGCTTGGTAAACACAATCAATACAAACTTATCAAAAATTAATGCTTTAATATCTTTTCCTTCTCATTTTCATTAAGCGAGATTTCTTTTTTGTTTTTGTTATTAATTTTTGTAAGCTTAACTGTCACATTTGCTTCGTTTTTGGGTTTAAGTAGGGTGATACTGCTTTTTTCCCACAAACTCAAACACACATGGAAAAGAGAAAATATTAAAAATTTCGTGTTGTTTGCATAACGGTACATTTATTACCCCTCTTGCTTGCACAGTTAAGCAAACAGAGTAATATGAGTGCTTTCGGTGTTGCAAAGAAAACACAAGCATTCGAGTCTATATACGAGTAGACCTGCAAAAAAGGTCATGTTATTCTTTAAAGAGAGTAGACCGTGACTAATCACTTTCGTCCACAGTGAGCTATAATTCAATGTAAACCAATTTTAATTTGTGTAGCATACATATAGGGGTAGAACTACATGTTTCATTTGTATAGCATACTTATAGGGTTTGAAAGACATCTCGAATCGTACACGTTGTGGTAGAGAGAGAATCAGTAATGCCGTTAACTTTGGGGCATGAATGGGTACAATTGATCTCTCTATAAGGCAAGCTTGAACAAATGTGAACAGATCAAACTATATAAGGAGCTCAAAACTGGCATTAAACGACTGCTCCGCTACGACTCATCATGTACTCATCCTAAACTAAACGCAGTTTTTGCAGGGTTCTTACTATGAGCGCGGTTCATATGTATCTCACCGCCATTTAAGCCATTAATAACAGGCTAAGCGCCGCTATGTTGCATGGATGTGTGGTGGGAAGTTCGAATGTGGTGTTGCTATACGAAAAATTGTTTTTCATTTTTTTTTTCTTCCGAATTTGTTACGGTGGTATTGGTGGTGGTAGTCACGTTGATGGCAGTGGGTGCGGTGGTAGTTGGCTTGAATGTTTAAAATGGGGGGGAGACAATGTTCGCGTCGCTTCTGTCGTTAAGTGTCTCTGCTACTGGTATCGTTTTGTGCTGTCTGTTTGTAATTATGCTTACAATCGCAGCCTGGTTTACTCGGTTGGCTATTATGTGGGAACTCTTCAATGTAGTTGCATATATATTTTACTCAATTTTTACAAATACACACACACCACTGCATATGTGAGTTTTTGTGGCGGATTTTTTTTTTATTATTTGCATATCCTCGTTATTGCTTACCTTCGGTTTTATGGGCATTTGAAAGGATTTTTTCGCTTCTTTAAAAAGGATTTGGGGTTTTATACTACCGAAAATATACACGTTTGCAAATGTAGATAGAAAATAAGAGGTGCCGTAGGATCAGTAAAGAGATTTTTAATGTAGTAGGTTGAAGTAAAATTGTCGCCTGATAGGCTTCGCTTACTAAACTCTCTCGAGCACCCCGTTCGCCAGCACGCAGGCATTCATTCCACTTCAGACCAATTTTATACCGATATACTATACTTTAATTCTACCACCCAACCAAATAAAGACTATCTAAACAAGTTCTATCAGGATACTAAAGAACTCCTCTAAATTACATACTTACTCGCCAGAGTCACGGTTACTGAAACGATCACTGCCACTGGTCACTAAAAACGTCACAGTCACTGTTACTATCACTGAGAAAATTACTTCTGTTGTCAGAGTCACGGTTACTGAAACGATCACTGCCACTCACACAGTCACTGCCACTCAAACAGTCACTGCAACTCACAATGTCACTCATATTATGAATTTCACTGTTTTTATCACTGTAACAGTCACAGTCACTATGACAACAAGTGAGCCAAATTTTACAGCCACGAAAAATTGGTCAAAGTCACTGTCACTATCATTGTCCAAGTCACGGTCACTATAATTTCACAGTCACTAAAACGGTGACAGTAATAAACACTTTAATGTCGCTAAAAAGGTCACAGTCACCGCCACGCTTCCACACGTGGTCACTGTCACTGGCATTCCCTCACACTCACTGTCACGTTTCCATTCACGGTCACTGTCTAGTTTCAGGGTCATTGTCTAGTTCCTCTTCAACATGTCACTGATCCTTTATGTCACGTTAAAAAGCGTTTAAAAACATTGTCATAGATTTCCTAGAGGATGCCTGCTGGATTATACCTTCATATAAGCAAATAACGCTTCGCATAAGCAAATCCACATTTTTATTCGATTTTTATTTTATTCGCATAAAAAATCCGTAGTCCTACAGCACATCACAGCCAAACATTTGGAAGTGAATTCAAAGTAATTTTCGCAAAGTTTACTTTTTATTGATACGAGTGCAATGTCAATAGACGAGATACCTGTGCGTTGAATGCATGGCATCCACTAGGAATGCCAACTTTTTTAGATTTCTGCAATCCGGGTATTTTCTGGCTCTAATTTCATTACTCCGGGATTGCGGAATTAGACTCGGGTTGTGAAAATTCAATATTATCCAACAATTTAGGTTAGTGTTAGTTAGTTTAGTGAAGATATGGTTTGAGGAACTGTCTAAACTTCAAATATATAACAAATAATTGGATTCTTCAAATATTTTACTAAGTTATTATTTCATCAATAAAAAAAACAAAGCCAAATAGGTACGCAATTTTTAGGTTTTTTCTTGAAGGTTTTAAATTTTTGAAGTGAATTATCTTGGTAAGCACAATTTGTTTGATGAAAATGAGTTTGTAAAAAAAGGTGTTTATCAGGCGGACAAATTGAAAATTGAGATGAAAAGATTCAAATATTCAAAAATATTGCAGATCAACAAAAACATTAAGATAATTTTTATAAATAAATCATACATATCAATTTTTTAGTATCTCAAAAAATAAAGCGATTCTAAGGTAGAAGTCCCATGAATTTCGGCACATCATAAACACAGTATATCAGGATTGGTATCACTATTAACTACATATCCGTATGCAAACCCGAAATGTGTTACGCCAGCCAAGAATTCTACGTAAATGGCAGTTGCACTGTGTTGTTGCTTTTTTTATTTATTATCCTTTTTAAATATTTAGTTCCATATCGGCTTAGCTGCCTCGTTTCAAAATATATTCGTGTGAAAATAAGCGTGAAAATGGATTAAGACGAAGCTGGCTAATGAATTTGCGTAATTTTTGAAATGGGAGAGTATGACTATAGCTATTAAAGGACTTAAATTGAGCATTTTGGATATGGATGTGTTTTTGATATGATATACATATTTGCTTTTGGCTTTGATTTTCATAGAGTTCAAATAAGATCAGAAAACACGAAATTACATACCACTACATCGTATTACATCACATTTGCAGCATATTTTATAGATGCGATATCGTATCGTACAACAATACATAACACAATTTTAAATAAAAAATAAATTCATAGGAGTTTTATTTGTTGTTCTATCTTTAAATAGTCAATTTAAATTAAAATAGTTTTCGGGAATATCATCTTACTAAATTCTTTTCACATCATATCACACGATATGATGTCACATCAAGTGATTCTAGAGCAGATGTAATCAAAACAAACCGTATTGGCTAAAATCAGGTAAGCTTATATCGATGTACTAGTATCACATTACGATCTTTTCATCATATCATATATGCGCATATCATTTAGTATTGCGTAATATCACATAGGACCAAATAATATTATATAACACCATATAGAAGCACATAAAGTTAAATAATATGGATATTGTAAAAATCTTGTGATATGAAACCAAATCAGCTAAGACCAAATCAAACATAATCAAAGCAAACAAAAACACATTACAAAGTATTGTATCAGTTTAGGTTTATTGTTTGACATCATATTACTAATTCTCAATTATATCACATCACATCTACTCATATTATTACAGATTTACATTTGATGTGGATTTGGTGCAACACAATTTAGATGAAGCGAAACCGTGGCAATATTGCATTTAAAGTTCTTTACAAATTGGTATTGAAAAGCTAAGAGGTTTCGAGTTTCTGAAGAACGAAGCTTAATATTTTAGTAAGATCTCATTTTCAATAATGATAACTTGCACAAAACTGGATCGTCAACATTCTCGGAATGTGTGCCTCCTTAGGAGGAAAGATATCTTGACCTTTGCTTCGATATTGAAGGGACACTGCCTGTTTGGATAACTTGCATAGATACAAGGCTTTCCGTTTTAGAGATGTTTTAGTAACTGTAGAGATGACGAAAAAGGAAGTAACTATTAATAGAAACTTTCTCTGACAATCTAACAATGCATTAAAAAAAAAAAACAAGAAAGAAAAAAAATTTCTCATTTAAAATATTGAAAGATTTTAGCAAAAAGCTCTCTTCAAATTTTTGGACAAGAAAAAAGATTCAATATATAGCAAAGATTTCGAGTTATGTATGTATAATGCAACCGTAATTAGTATTTCTGAATCGTTAAAGAAGGAGGAATAAACGTATCGTTTCTTCAACTGGCCGAAAAATAGATAAATAATTGTGTGACGCAAGGAGATTTGTGACCTAGCTTCTCTTACAATTTTTGGTTTGCTGCTTTGAATTTTTTCCGACTCCGAACGGGATCTGCAAGCAGATACATTTTTGCTGAGAAGCTTTTGATGGCAGAAATACACTTGGTGAGTTTGCCAAACTGCCTCGTTTGACATCGTTTTAAAACAAACCTGTCCAAACCACTTTTGAGGTTCCGTGCCCGGTACTCGAACCATAAACTTTTGGTTTGGCAGGCTCGCAACACTACCGCCACGCTACGGCTGGCCTAAGTGTGCTGGAAATCGGCGGCAGTCTCCTATCACTTGTTTAGCTATCAGCTCTGCCGAATAATATGAAATTACAGTTGTCTCCACGTGCGGCGCGCTGACTTAAAAAGTTTTATTCTTCTTTAGTTTTCATCGCAACTAACGGTCTTTAACATTCCACAGCCTCTAGAGCTTTTTCCAAAGCTTTTAGCTAAAAATTTAGAGATAGCTTTCGAATGAAAAATTGTAAAATCTTTTCTATTGCCATACGCACTTCAAAACAGAAAAGTTTTCACAATTCTTAAAAGCTTTTATGATAGGTAAGGCCCTAGTGAATAGTTTTTAAATGTAAGGTTTTGTCAATGATTCCGATATCTATGGATCTTTTAACCTTTCAGCAGAATTACAAATATTAACTACACCCAAATAGTATGCTACTACAGCTTTCGGAATAAATTTACTTTAGAGCTTTTTCAGCAAAGCTCTTTTTTGATCTTCATTTCTACAATTAAAGTTTTACACTTACTGTTTTATTCGAAGCTTTTAGCAAAAATCTCTTCTATAATCTTTTGACCTGAAGGAAGCTTGAGTAATGGTTTTTAAAGCTTTCTATCTTCGAAAGTTTTAAAGTTATATATGCTTAAAATATCGTACAAGTATATAATTTGAAAGTTCAACAAACTACTTTCTACCCAAAGCCTTAAGAGTTTACAAAGGAATTGATAGAAAAATAACAACAACAAAATAACAAAGAATTTTTCATATACTAAATTGGAAGCTTTTCACAAAAAGCTTTTTTAAAATCTTTTGAAGCGAAAAAGCTTAAATAATGTGAATAGTTTGGAAATTCAACATACTAATTGCTACCCCAAGCCTTAATAGTCTGCAGAAACATTGATGAAAAAAACAATAACAAACAGTTTTTCAAATACAAAATTGGAAGCTTTTTGCAAAAAGCTTTTCTAATATCATTTGAAGCTAAAAAAAGCTTGAATAATGGTTTTCAAAGCTTTTCGAAAATCATTTGAAAGTAAAAAAAGCTTGAATAATTGTTTTCAAAGCTTTCAATCTTCGTAAGCTTTAAATTTATATAACTTTAAGATATCATGCAATGCATATAATTTAAAAATACTCTCTACCCCAAACCTTAAGAGTTAACCTCAAGAGTCAGCAAAGGCATTGATAGAAAAATAACAAGAAAAAATATAACAAAAAAATTAGCTTATAAAAAATTCGAGGCTTTTCGCAAAAAACTTTTCTAAAATCTCTTAACCCTAAAAAAGCTCACAATATTAAAAAGCATTAAAGTTATACAAGTTTAAAAAAAATCTACATATTCCTTGTTCCCAGAAGACATTATTGTAGCTAGTCGAATTATTTTAATTATGCTCAGTGAGTTTTCAATGCCCTGTGGAGCACTATAAAGTCTACAAAGGCGTTAATAGAAAAAAAAAATTACAAAACATTCTCTCATATAAAATATTTACAACATCCCCTGCAGCGTCAGCGATATGCGTGGCTTAGTCGGGCGTTTTTTATATGCACTTAAGTCGATATACGCAAACCATATACGCGTTTGTAAGAACGCATGCATCTGTTGATTTTATGAATCAACATTCAAATAATCAAGTTAGTGTCAGCGCTAGGCGAGGCGAAATAAAGTGTACACACCAATAGCAGCAGGGGCAACACCCATATCAACAGCTACAATAACAACAAAACGTAAACAAGTTAACAAACATCTTCTTGAGCTCCAGAATTAGACGCATATAAAAAGTGGAAAATGTCAACGATGCGTACGCGAGGAAAATTGACGCCTCGACATGCCGCAAATGCACATAAATACACACCAACATACATACATACATCTGCAATGGGCGAGCAGAGACGAAGAAGCAACATAAATGTCAAATTGGTGCTCGCGCGTACCAAGCAATATAGCAAGTTCGGTTTCAGTTTCGATTGTGGGCGACTGGCAATATTACGACTACAACCGTCGCTGTTAGCTTTATGAGCAAATTGTTGCGCTCAATTAAGCCACTGCAATTTCGGTGTGAGATTTCGACAAAGTGCACACTTAAGTGCTAGTAAAAAATGAGAAATAAAATAGAAATGAGCTTCCATAGTAGAGAGAGCGCAAGTGGGATGAAATGGCACATAGTGGCATGGTGGGTTAACTGGTATGCTGGTGTTGATGTTACTGTTGATATCTTATGCAACAAAAAATGCATACGCAGGCAATTTGTATGCATTTACGCGCTAATTAAATAAAATTTTCAACCAGCAGCTACCACCAAAACCAAAAGCAAGCAAGCAACCACTGGCGTTTCAAAATTTGTCATGAAATGGGTGTGCTTTGGTGTGCCTTGGTGTGGCATATGCAACACTTGATATATGTACTCGTATACTACTTGCCACAACTGGCAATAAAATTAAGCACTTAAATGTTTCCAGATGTTGTTTAAAAAGCGTTCATACATATCTACATATTTGTCGCATAGTCAGCAGTTTTCTAATAAACCTTTCAATGTTGTTGTTTTTGCGGATATTTCGACTGTTCGTTGCTTATAACAACTAGTCAAACTTGTAGCGCCCTAAAGCTATTTCCATAATTTATGCAAATACCATATGTTTGTGTTGTTGCTTCTTGAAATACTTTCTTGCCTTTGCACTTTGGTCGAATAATTGTTGTGTACTTAGTGGCGCTCAATGCGAGCTGTGCTCTGCAGTGAGCATCCGATGCGTTGGGACTGTCAAAGGCACTCACGTTTTAGTTATGATTTCAAACTTTACTACATGTTGTGTTCGAGTGCGTGTTGAAATTTAGATCAATGAGCTCGGACGTACATGAACTTAGAGTGCGAGGTAGTGAAAGCTGCTGTTGGGTTAACGAATTTCATCCACCTCAAGAGTAGCTAAGTAAGCAATAAAGAAAATGCAGTGGCGAAGCTACAGCTCGGTACTGGTACTTTGTAACGTTAGAAAAATATTTTCATAGCAAGGCACAGAATTATAAAGCAGTGATGGGCAAAGCTGTCGAAAGCTTCGAAACGGTCAATCACGCGCGTTGGACCACCAATTACCTGAGTCGACGGCAGTCATCGTTGGAATTAAGAGTCGAAACATGTTCAACTACGGTGCCCACGTAGCAGCGATTGCCATCAAAGTACAAAGCCGCAAAAAAACTCGCAAGCCACTAGCTAGCAGCACTTAGGGAAAAGACAAAGAAACGTTACTAACAGCGTACAAGATAATTGGTCGCCGGTTATTAGCTCTCGCCCAGCGAATGCCGTCACTCAGGCATAAGCTCCACCTGCCACTGAAGAGGAGCGCTAACGGCCTAGGAAGACAAGGGTCATGCTGGTCCAACTTCGTTCTGGATACTGTAACAGGTTAAACTTTTATCTATTCAGGCTGAACCTTGACATGCCAAATGTCTGGCCGGCATGCGGCGTGTTTCCTCATGACATGAACCATCTATTCATTCGCTCAATTGAGCCGACTCTGCTAACACCAATTTCTCTCTGGTCCAACCCGATTAAAGCCTTGATGGCACAACAAAACTCATTTATCGTAACAATCCGATAATGCTATCATGTCATTTAATATATTCCAATTCAATGTTTGAGTTAGAAAATTCTTAAATCGAAGGACTAGTTTCCTTCCAACAGACAGGCATAGCTAAATCGACATATCATTTTGGTGTACTTATTGATGGGCCCATCTCTACTTTTGCAGTTTAAACTTTGTCATTCCATACCTCGTATGATATGAACCACTTTTGGACATGTACATCACATAAACTCAACTAAAGATATAGCCAAAGCACGAAACGTGCGAAATTATATGCCCGTCAATCAAAAACACATTTATTCAAAATGGAGCAAACTCATTGATGGTCTGTTGTCCTTCAATCACCGATGAGAACCCATTAGGAGCTAATTAAGATATTCAAGGAAATCCAAACAATCTGAAGGTCCACACAGTCACAGAGAAGTAGCTGCATCACTTCTGACCTTCCGATGTTTGCACATTGCAGATATTTAGGAAAAATCGATAGTAGGGATCATTACTAAGCCAATAAAAGCCAAATAAACAGGTTTTAGATTTTTTTCTATCCGTCTGTCTATATGTTTGGTCGGGCATCACTCAAATACTGCTGAGTGGAATTGAATGGAAACTTTACCATTGCATTACTAGACGTTTAACCTAAAATTTAAGATATCATTTGTTTCGGTATCTTGTCCAGTTTCCGAGATTTGGATCAAGGTGACCAACAATGTGTTAAGTACAATATGGGTATCATACGAAAGGTAATAATGAGTGCTGTAATAAGCGATGTAATGAAGTTCCATGTGTTATCTGGTATGGGATATAATGATACAAATCAGACTCAGTCTATTATTAGTTCTGAGATGCAGCGAAGCGGGCCGCCTTAACTAGTTCTCTGTAGACCAGTGTGAAATCTTAAGAATTGCGAATAATTTTGCAGGGAATACTGAGGAATGTTTACCACAGAAGCATGAGGAGATAGGATCCAAAAACCTGGAAAACTAGTCACAGGTGTTTAGCAGGTGCTAAGATTTTATTGGAACATTGAGAAAATCTCCTCGGTCCATGTTTCCCAGAAATAAATGCCATACATTCTTTTGACCTCTAAACTTAACTTTAAACTAGACTTAAAAAAATATTTTACTCACTCATATTTATTGCATCTTTCACTACCTATCTTTGTCTACGTCCTTGTACTAAAGCTTCCTTCTCTATTTCTCTGCCTGAACCAGTCATTCTTTCTCCACTTTCTATTTGGCTCCTTCAATATATTTCGCTATATCTATAAACTTCTCACTTTATCCCACTCTTCTCTCTCTCTCCTTCTCCTCCACTCCGACTCTTCTTTCTCTCTCTCTCTCTCTTTCTCTCTTTATCTCTCTCTCTTTCTTTTTCTCTCCCTCACAATTCATCTGCGCTGTCCTTCAAAAAAATCCATAAATTATTATTATTATATTTCGTCTGAAGAGATTCGCTTCACTTCTCCCACCAAGTAAGAATTTTACTTAAATTTTGTTATTGTTTAATGCACTGAAAGGCCATTAAGGTATCTTGAATATCATTTAGCTGCCCTAACTATAGTTCATACCATTTATTTATATACTTTTTCTCTTGATGAACGACTTTGCTGACGATGCTGATAACGATGATGTTGTTAATGTTGGCCACCAATGTTGTTGCTGTTGTCGCTGCACTTGTCATATCAATTGTAATTGAGTAACATTTCCCAACTTGTCGACTGCCACATCCGGATGAACTGCGTGCAAGAACAGAGGACGTGAATGCGTGTGTCATAAAGAATAATTTGCAAGTGGTTTATGAGACTAGTTCTTTACTACTCTATAACTGATTGTAGTCAGTAGGAATTGTGTAGCTTTATTGATGTCTTCTGTGAGTCATGTTCTAGATCAAAATTCGATATTCCAAATTCTTCTTAAAAACTGTTTAAACTTTTTTAAATTTAATTTGTATATATCTGAAGCCTGAAGCATGTCTGCTTAACTTAAACCCAATGTAAGCGAACTAATCACTTCCATCTTTCAGTCAGAGCGTGCAGTTACTTAATCGAAGTAATCAGATAACTGACGCCAATTGGAAACACCAGGAGAGTACAAGTCATCTTCCATCTGTGTTTTCCAAACTCAGTCGAGGCCGCCCCTTCCTCTGCTTCCGAATTCGGGTGTCGATAGAAAAACCTTCTGGGCTGGAGCTTCTTTGTTCATTCGCATAACATCACCCAGCTAGCGCAGTCTTTTGGCGCTTCACTATGGTCAAATCTGCGAAAGGCTCATACAGCTCATGGTCAATTTTCCTCCGACACTCGCCGTTGGTATTACGAAAAGAAGAACTTTTCTTTAAAATATTTATCTTATCTTCTTCCAACACTTTTAGACTATTCGAGAGAATTTGTGTAGGGCTCCAAAAGACACACCTTAAGTGGGACACTTTCGATACAAAAAGCTATAGAAAATTTGGCTTCAGAAGTCGCTCCCAGTGCTATAGTTCTTTCTGGCACGAACGAGCTTTTCCTAGGCTTAGAAAGCTATAAGTTTCTCCAAACTTTAATAAGCTTGCCAATATTTGCAGGATTCAGATTTAACCAATATTAACAGAAACCAATAGCCAACCCAAGCCGAGCTAGTCCTCCACTGGTAGCCGGTATAAGTACGATTTACCATAGCGTATTTATTTATTAAATTGTTCATCTTCTGAAATGTTACATTACCGACTTTTACAACAATTTGATTGATGAAGACATCATCCGCTACGCAATGGAAACTCTCAAGAACATATTTAAATGCAAATAACTATACGAAGCGCATATATAGACCTTACTTACAGCATACACATCACTGATGAAAGCATGTACAATGTACAATTTCCCTATTAACATTTACATACTTCAAAGTAACTTTATGCTCATCAGCAACTTGACCACACTGACCTGTCCAACTTGCAACACATTCGTAAACTCAAATTTTATATATTCCATAATACATTAGACTGAGCCAATAAAACTAATTTTTTTATATAGCTTTTATGACTTGGAAATGGCTTAATAACTTTGGTCCAATTTTTGTAAGTATAAAAAGAAGTGAAGATGGATATAGCCATAAATAAGCTGAAATTATCAGAATGATGAGCTGAGTCGATTCAACCATGTCCGCTTATTTGTCTATCAGTTCGAAAGCAAACTACTCACTCTGTACTAGAAATATCTGGCTTAAATTTAATAAATAATAAATTAATCATTTATCGGAGTAAACAAGATAGCAACAATATAACATAAGCCCCTATGCAACCAATAAACGGGCTTCGGATTATATATTTTTAAATGAAGAGTCTAAGAAGGTCAAATTTCGAACAGTTCGTACTTGTTGTATATAAGGATCGCAGAGTGAAACTCGTGGTTCGTATTCATAAAAGGTATAAAAAATCTGTATTTAACTTTTTGCTAGACTGAATCTGGCTTTTATGACAATATTCCAAAGTAAAACACATGAAATCCAAAAAATGGAACTACTCAAAAACGGCTCAATCTAAGAAAATTTTTACTTGGAACTTTTTGTGAGGAATTTGATTGCATTCAATAACATATCAGGTTGATTTTTCTACTTTAATGTTTTAAAAATTTTAAAGCAAAAATGGCATCAGTACTACAAAATCTTAACTAATTTTGATATACGAGTACAGCTTTTATCAAAATAAAAGTAGTGAAATGAAATGGACATCGTTCAACAAAATAGGATGAAGCTGTGATTTTAATAATTTTCATTTAAAATATAGCAAATTCCATAACAGAAAGCACATAAAAAGAAATTTCAAAGTTTACACAAAGTTCAGGAAAGGTAATTAAACTTTAAAAAGTGGACAGCAAAATCTCCAAATTTATTGGCGGAGTTTCTAGAAAATTTTTGAATGTTCAATTTTATAGACCAATCAATTTTTGTATAACAGTTTGCAAGTAAGAACTCGTTTAAACCCGACCTGAGTTTTCAGAATTTTTTCCGTCAAGGATGTTGAGTGATTTCTTCAATACAACGCATCAAGAAAAAATAATTTTGTATAGAAAAAATACTAACATCCTTGACCAAAAATATTCTAAAAATTCTGAGAAAATTTTGACGTACCTGTCACTTGCACATTATTGTACTAAAATTGAATGAGCTATGAGCTGAGTACTCAAAAAACTTCTGCCAATAAATTTTAAGATTTTGCTGGCCATTTTTTAAAGTTTAATTGACTTTCCTGCACTTTGTGTAAACTTTGAAATTTCTCTTTATGTGGTTTCTGTAACGAAATTCGCTATATTTTAAATGTAAATTATTAAAAACACAGCTTTTTTTATTTCGTCGAACGATATCCAATTTAATTTCACTACTACTATTATATTGAACACAACTGTAACTCTAAAACTTATTATTAAGATCTAAAGCTTTCGCAGTAGTTTGCTCGCCATTCTACAAAATAATATCAATATAATTTAAAAAAAAAATTAAGTTGGCCCTGTCCAATGTGCAGCCATGTTTATATACAAACTCATATGCAAGCATTTAGTGCCCACACAGCAGCAGCAACAGCACTTGACATCTGTCAACCAGTGTTGCGTATGAAATTACAAAGCAATGTTTCTTGCTCACTTTCAGGCGTTTCTGTGTGTTTGTGCGTGCATGAGTGTGTATGTGTATTTGGGAGGGCATGGCGTTGCTTTATACTCTTATGAATTTGTTTGAAATAAGTTAAAATTGCAATATTTGCATAAAAAATGGAAAATAAAATTGTGAATTGTCTTTATTTTAATTTCAAGAAATATTTCTCAGGTGCAGGGAGGCGTAAGCAATTATTTCCGGCAAATGTATGTAAATGGAAAACACTTGGTTTTATTATTTTTTAAATACACTTTAGACAAATTGAGGATAGTTTGAGCTTTTTTGGGCTTTCAAATTAGTAATCTCTTATTTTGTTACAAAAAAATATTGAAGCTCTGAGCGCCACCTCAGCTTACATCTCGAGACCGTAGAGACATGAATTTATGGCTAACCGGGGTGAAACCCTGGTTCCAAATAGTGACAAATTTTAACTACCACCAAATTATATTCATGGAAGTTATATGCTGAACAACAAGTGCCTAAAAGTATGCAGGCTCTAAGACTTCACGCCTACATGGCTAAAAAGTGTACCTCTGCAAACAAAATTAGCCAATTTTATACTACGCACACAAGGTACTATATTAACTTTAGTCGCCTAAACGGATCGAGTTAGATATTGACTTATACATATGAAAATGTTCAGGAGGAAAAGAAAAATTGATTAAGCCATGTCCGTTAGTCCGTCCGTCTGTTAACACGATAACTTGAGTAAATTTTGAGATATCTTAATGAAATTTGGTATGCAGGTTCCTTGGCATTCATCTCCGAGCGCTATTTAAAATGCGCTAAATCGGATCATAGCCACGCTCACTTTTAATGTATAGAATATTTTTGAAAATGCAAAAAACGTGATTATTCAGTACATAATACACCTGTAAGGGTACAATTTGGTGTGTAGAATACATTAATAATTAACATTAAGGCAGAAAATACATTTTTCAAGAAATTTTTGAAAATGGGAGTGGCACCGCCCACTTTTTATTAAGTCAAACTTAGAAATATTATTAACCAAAAACCGTTCAAGATATCGAAAAGAAATTCCGCACACAAATTTCCATGACAACAAGGAATTTTCCGGAAATAAATGGCGGGATCGGCTAAAGACCACGCCCACTTTCATATGAAAGATTTTGGAAAGGATCATAGAGATATTTAATTTAACTTGACGTAAAATAGCTTTTTATTATTTCGGTTTCACTTATATAAATATAAATTTTCGAAAATGGGCGTGGCCCCGCCCTTTTTATGGTGGTTTATTCCACAAAACTTTGTATGCCATAACTCCGGAAAATTTTGAGTACATAAAGGTAGCTGTTTATTGTATAGAGGTATATAATGTTCAGTTCCACCCGAACTTAGACTTCCCTACTTGTTTTTCCTTTAAAAAGTAATCAAAGAGCATATTTGATGTTTGAATTTTTAGAAATTTTCGCATTAGCACCAAAATTAAATTGGCGTTAACTATTTTCACTTCACTTCAAATCGAAAATTTAACGAGAATCGAAAACCATCAAAAAATTGTATGTCAGTCAATCTGGTAGCATGATTTTGAACAATATGTCACAATTTCAGAAAAGTCAAATGGCTAAGATGGCTGCCGACGTCATTAACACCATGCTCCAGACATAGCTTTTAGTAAAACGAAAAAACCAAATCGAGTGAAATACTCGTATACCTTGAATTTTCAAATTTGTATTGAACACTATGGAGTTACCTGCTTTTTGGTGCTGCCAGGTTTCCATTAGTATGAAAAATTAGTTTTGTGTAAAAAATGGACTTAAGTAGTTTTTACCGCGCTACCGACGATACAGAAAATCGCAAGCACTTCCTTTGCAGATAACCTGCTCTGACCAAGATACAACACAACAAACGACAAAGTTATTCAACAGCTTAAGCATTCCAAAGAGAAGGGGCTTTAGCTCAAACTAGTAGTACCACAATGCTCTCTGCTAAATCCTTGGAGCTATCCAATGAATTACACCGCTGCCTCATTTAGATGTACAAATAACTTCGACCTTTGTTTAACTGTTAACATTTTCACCTTACCGATTTTCTACCGTTACTTACATATATTTATGCACGTACACACCTCTACCCACACTGGCATTTACTAACTTATGTCATTAGTACCTCGGCCACAAGTTACAATTTCGATTCTGTTTGTTCACTCGCAATTCTATTTAAACCAAATTAATAGAGCGTGTTCATGTGGCTTTTAACTGTTTATATGCAATTTTAAGCGGTTTTTATTTTCTTCTTCATACTTTTTTATTATACGCTATTTTTTGTTGTTTTTACAACAACGTTTCCATGCCAATGGACTGCCACAAATGCATACAAATATACAAGGTGGCGCAAAAGTAATCCTCCTATCAGAAAATGCTATAAATTTTGCGATTGGCCCCTAAAGTCAGTTCTGTTTGGACAGTTGTGTAGTAAACACATGCGAAATACACGTTAATAAACAATGTTACGCTACACTGCTCCAGAACGCGGAATATTGCTGACTATTTATTTGACCAATAATCGGTCGGGGCCAAACGGTTACTGTGAATGGTGAGCGCTACAGAGCAATGATCAACGAGTTCTTTTTGCCGCAACTTGATGAATTGGGATTGGAAAACATGTGGTTCCAACAAGACGGTGCAACAGCACACACTGCACGTGCCACAACCGATATGCTGAACATCGGAAGCTTACTTTTGCGCCACCTTGTATATACAGACATGCATACTCCCTTTGGTTGATTTCGAATGCCACTCGATGTGGTAGTACCTCTGCTGCTATTTAAACTACTTTTGTACAAATATATACTCAGTAGCAAAAAGTAATAAATAGTGCTTATTTGAGTCTGTCAGTCGAACAGTTCTTTCTACACAAACTACTACCAACTGGCTTACTTATTTAAGCTATATATTAAATTGCTACTGGGTATATACGAATTGCATACATATAAATATGTAGTAGTTGGCTTCAATTGTTGATAGGATTAAAAACAGAGTGAAAGGCATCCGCTACTCACAGCTATAATTGGAAAATACAAATAAAAGTTGTTAGTGTACAAATACAAATTTATGATTGTAGGCGTATGCGAGTTTTTCCATTGCATAAAGTGACTATGATGTTCACACATATACTAGGTATGTATGTATATACATATGTACATTTTTATAATGCCCACTTCATGCTCATTTAGTGCCTTTTAAAATTAGTGAAAATTGTTCTAACAGAAACTTCCAATTGTTGCAAAATGACCAAAACCAAATCGACTAAAGGAAGTTTAAAATCGGATACAACACAGCATTATATACTCAGGTGTGAGAAAAGCCAAAACAACATATTTAGTATTATAGTCTATACGTCTGAATGTTTGTACGCGCATCACTCCAAAACTTAATTGTATACTTGAATAGAACGAACGGAAAACTTATCATTTATTATTTATTTACAACTCCAGTCCAAATATTGTTTTGAATTGTGGTTAGAATAGTTTGAAAGTAGGGCGAGGCCACGTTAGCTAAAGTTTCGTACTGAGTTCACTATCTAATTTACGTAGAAGATATTGGAAAATTGAATTACAGTAAGGCTGTTGAAACGAAAAGTGGGCGTGGCTCTCAACCGATGGTTTCCATGCTCACTCAATATATGTGTATGAATTAAAAAAATGTATCAAACTTAATAATTTGAACATGTTTGCGGCTTTAGAGTTATGGCTTTTGAGATCTTTAAAACTTCACTTCGCACTACCAAGATTCTTTTCAACTATTTTAAATTGTTTTGGCTAAGACTTTAAATAAATTAACTGTAGAAATACTCGACTGCCCAAAATTGGCACAATTCCAGTATAACTGGTTTTTTTAATGTGATATTTTCAGGCCGAAGCTCAAAGCTATGAAGTCTCCCATGCAATATGTTTGGATTTTCTTGGTCTATCTTGAACTAGTTTGAGACTAGTATATTGCGGTCCGATAACTGAAAATTTACATCTCCTTAAATTTTAAAAATACTAGAAAAATACTGTTGACTAACAAATAGTATATATTTTAATTTTTTTTTTATTTTTTTTTAATTTTGTTTTATTTACTTTTTATACAATTTTTGTAAATTTATTTTTTATATCTGTTTTTTTCAATATATTTTTAAATAATTTACATTTCTTCATCAGAGAAATTTGGCACGCTTTGTTAAACATTAGAGCAATTTTTTTTCCAGAAATTTTTCTTCCTTTTTTCATTTTATCTTACTTCATTTTATTTTATTTTCTTTTATTAAATTTAATTTAATTTATTTTTTTTTTATATTATTGTTAATTGATATTAGAGGAAAAATTACAACGTTATGCACAGCAATGGTATTTTTATATTATTTTATTTTATTTTATTTTATTTTACTTTATTTTATTTTATTTTATTTTATTTTATTTTATTTTATTTTATTTCATTTCATTTTAATTCATTTTATTTTATTTTCTTTTCTTTTCCTTTCTTTTCTTTTCTTTTCTTTTATTTTCTTTTCTTTTCTTTTCTTTTCTTTTCTTTTCTTTTCTTTTCTTTTCTTTTCTTTTCTTTTCTTTTCTTTTCTTTTCTTTTCTTTTCTTTTCTTTCTCCTTTTCTTTGTTTTTCTTTTCTTTTCCTTTCTTTTTTTTTATTTTAACTTATTTTATCTTAGTTTACTTCATTTGCTTTTATTTTACTTTATTTTATTTTATTTTGTTTTCTTTCATTTTATTTTATTTTATTTGGTTTTCTTTCATTTTGTTTTATTTTATCTTATTTTGTTTTCTTTCATTTTATTTTATTTTATTTTCTTTCATTTTATTTTATTTAATTTTATTTTATTTTATTTTATTTTATTTTATTTTATCTTACTTTCTTTTATTTTATTAAATTTGTTTTAAATTTTTTTTAAATTTTATTTTATTTGGTTTTGTTTTATTTATTTTATTTTAGTTTATTTAACTTTATTTTATTTTATTTTATTTTATTTGCTTTTGTTTTATTTTACTTTATTTATAAATGTGGGCTTTGCTTCTTGATACTACACTTTGATAAATCCAAGGTGATCTTAGGATGAGTTCATGAAAGAATATCCCCATAAATTTTATAAACTAATGTGATTTATATATTCTGCGTTGAAATTCATTGACATTAGTGAAGCTATGGAATAAATTTATAACGTGAAATAAGTGAAAGCATTTAATATCTGATAAATTTTAATAGCCTTTTGTTGTAATAACCTGTTTAGTTTATGTTGAGCTTTAGGTCAATAATTTGAGTCGATAATACACTGTCATATGTGTCCCGAAGATGACCTCAGACTGAGGCCGAAATATCGACCAAATAAAATAAAATTTGAATATAAAACTAAATAAAGTGTTTTATTTCAAATTATTGGCTAAAATTATTATTATTGGCCTAAAGCTCAACATAAACTAAACAGCATTTAATATCTTTAAAATTAAAGTCGACATCTTTGTTAGAGCAAAGCAGCAAATCCACTAGTCCGACTTCTCCAGTTCAAATTTCAGAATAACATATACGTGCCACAAGCGGACATAGGCATATTTTTCTTTTTATAAATAGTCTACACACAAGTGTAGCAAAAAAATTTACAGTCAGTTACATCATAGATTTAAGTGCGTTAAAATACCTAAATACATAGTTATTACAATTATGTTTTCGATTGCGTCTTCAATTACAAATTGTAACTAGTACTAGTTTTTTAAACAAACAGCTGTCACTTGCATCAATAGTGAATACCCTTTTTCGTATATTACGTAAATACTAACAAACCCACTTAAATTTGGTGGTCAAATGGTTCCAACTGCAATTTGAATTGAACTTATGTAACAACTGACAGTCAAACCGCATGCCAATGCAATTGTGCTCGATCGCATTCACTTTAGTTGTAGTTGTTTGGAAATGTGCGGTTATACTTTTGAGCGTGTGTGTAGTAGTATGCAGAATGTATTGTGACCAATATACGAGCGCTCTTGTACAAACGAATGGGCGCCAGTAAATTTTTTTTGTTTCCTACTTTTTTGCATTGGAATTGTTTTTGGTGGTTAACCGCGAATACAAAATGTTGTAATTACACAGAAAAAGCGGAACGAGTGAAAAAGCGGGGAAAAAATAATAACAAAAGTTAACATTTTTTATTATTAGTTTGTAGTAGGTGGTTATTTTTTTAATTATTTTAAAAAGGTATTAATTGCAATAAACTGACTTAAATTAGTGCCAATATAATTCGGGGCTACTAACACAAGTTCGATCAAAGAATGTGCGAGCTTCGGGTACATCACCATCTTCATTCATTTGCGCTTCAACTTCTAAGCGATCAGTCTATTGCTTATTGCTCCTTAGTATTAACTGAAGGCATTTGAAAACACCAAGTTAGATCCAGTCATCCGCTAATTAGTTTTCCATCTCAGTCTGGACCTCACCCTTCCTCTGCTAAGGAATTCAGCTTTCGATAAAAAAAAATTCGTCGATAAATTTCCTGCGACACTCACTGTTGTCATTCCTTGTCGAATACTGCAAAGGACATACCAACTTTTTTGTACACTGTCCCGGATTCCGAACCATACATCAGGGCAGGTAGGATGAGATATGACATATATTTGGATGATTTGGAGTCATCGCATTCCAAATTCGTATTCAGCGCTGTGTCGTCTGTATTGTCAATTTCCATTCTGAACTAGCTTTATTGATTTTCTGTTATTTATAGTTTATGGGTACCAGAGTGTTAGTTTTGTGGGTATTTGAAAATGAGATTGCTTCTTATCCCTATTAGTATTTTGGTTGGTTTTGTGGGTTCGTTGATGAGAGACTTAAAGAGCAAAATCTTTGTTCGTCGAGAGAAGACTTTACATTTCAATTGCATACTCAGTGAAATGTTGAGGTTGATGATAGAAAATACTTAAACTTTTCCTATATTCGCTTCTTTACCCATGCCAAAAAAGGCAGAACTAAAGGATTTAAGTTAAGCTGCCCCTAAATCAAGATCAAACTCAACTCAAACCAGAACTCAATATCAATAATTTCGTTACCGTTTAGCAAAGTCGAAGTTATTTAGAGATCCTCTTGAGAAAGGAATATTCTGTTAAACATCCCGTCTGTCAATTTAGCGTGAAAGGAATATAGTTTAATTGCTAATCCTCTGAGTTGGATTTACAAATTTAAAACTTACAACAATTCACTTCAACTACTACTACATAGTTACGTCCAGTGACAAAGCTTCAGATGAACTGAAGAAGTCATCCATTAACGGTATTTAAGCTTTATTGATGGCGCGTAGTTTTTTTTTAATTAATGTTGGTATACGAGTATTATTTTATTATTTGTTCAGAGAGTAGAAAGGGGGTGCGGAGCGCATGTTGCACAAGTTTGAGTAATTTGTTATTATTCAATTTTTTTATTTAAATTATTTGCGTTATATAGAACATACAACTTGTATGTATTAATTGAGGGCGAGCACTTGTGACTCTGAGATTGACCTCCTCATTTTCGCTGTAAAACCCCCCATTTGGGATTGCAAAACATAAACTATATATTTGGAATATTTCATAAGCTGGTTGCGAATTACGATAGCGTGCAATGCAAATGAAATAAACAAAAGAAATAATTCAAACTTAGCTCGCTTAAACAAACGGCTTAGAGCGGTGAGCTATATCAGTTTTGGATTAATGCGGTTATTAGTTGTAAGAGAGGGAACATTTCTTATCTATAGTATAACAAAAAATCCGATTCATTGTTTTTTCATGTCTTAAGAGATATTCGGGAGTAAGTCTAGCAGCTCGAAACAGCCTGAAGTACCAACCTTACTTCTGGTTTGTTAGAGTTGAGAGCTTCAAACACCTATTAGTGAAATATCTGAAAAACTTTACCAGCATCAGGTTTTGCTCGCTTCCTGGTTTCTAGAGAACTACTGTCTAGACAGACATCTTAAAACAATAGACTAACACTAATCTGTTAGTGTGATTCTCCAGACTTGAAGCCGTATAGATGAATTTGGTTATGGTACCCTCAGATACAAAGGAAAAATAATACTAACCATCCGGGATTATGGGATGGGATCCCGCGCATGAGGCAGATGACCTTACAAAACTGAGACCCTGAGTGGCCTTCCTACGACAAAATAAACTCTCCTTGGCACTTGCAGGCGCTTGTTTTATGTGCCAAAAGCGTGAAACCAAGATTGAACAAGGACGTTCCGTTTGTGTACATTTTTAAATCAAAATTTATTGTGTGTCTCAAATTACAGGTTTCGATTAAAAATTTTTATCATCCCCCCGTTCCCGAAATCCTGGCTACGCCACTGCTGCTACTAGTTGTCGCTTTCTGTATCAATAAATATGTAGTATTAGGTGGTGTTACTAAGCAGTTGGAGGCACAGCTCAAATGACAAGTTCATCCATCCATAAATTTTAAAATAATTATGCGCGACAAATTTCTGAACTGGAGCAACCGCCAAAAGCTGAAATCAGATACGTTACCATTTAACAAAAGCGATGCCAAAAGGGGAGAAGAAAACGGTACGATTAACCAATTTAGTACAGACCACAAACTTTTTTTTATTTGTTTTTTAATTATGTTCCAATTAAGCAAGGGTTGATTTAAGTAAAAGAAAGGCATCCACGCTGCATGCAATTACGCCAACTAAATTACTGCTGTGACTACTAGAAATTATTAAACGCAAGAGAAAGTAGGGTCAACACAATGACCTTTCATAATTTTTACCTAGTAAAAAGTATTATGTTGTGATTAGCAGATGCCCAAAGGTCATGTAACTCTTTGAACTGGCGTTACCAACTCATTTTAGAGGTATGAAAACTACAAAGCTCTAATTTGAATAATATGCAAGTAATTAGGATCAATTTCTAAGCCTGCTGTGAGCTACAAAGCTTAGGAAATTTTACAGTTCATCAACTTCAGATACAAAACAATTAATATTGACAGCGTTTGCAGATGAAATAAATCAAATCAATGCATCAAAGGAAAATTTAATAAAACAAAAACTTCATAAAATGATTAATTACACTCCCACAATTAAAGCCCAAAAACGCACTGCGGCGCCAAAATATTTTCAGAGGCGGTAATTCTCTAAAAACAAACTAATTAATATTAAAAATAAGCACACGAACATGCATACACACATATATAGATACACTGCAATGAAACACCAAACTAGCCAGAAAAGAAGTAGTTTTAAACTAGAGTTTTCTAACTAATTTCAAACTAGTCCGAAAATACCCAAAACCGTGCTAACAAAAACTCAAATTCCGGGAGTGCTTAGAAATAAAAAAATTCTAGCAAAACTTCTTTTTAAAATGTGATGTTACCCTATCAGCGCGAACCTGTGCTATGACTTCCTATACACCATTCCCAAAGTCATTTAAATTGCTTTCACTTAAAAACAACTAAAAATTAAACTAGTGTTTTTTACTTACTTTGAACTAGTTTGAGACTGTTATATCTCTCTCTATCTCTCTATGGCGCGATATACAACAGGTATATCATCATAAACCTCCTAAGAGATTTTTGCGCCAAGCTTCTCTTCCAATTTGTGGTGTGCCGATTTGAATTTTCCCTACAAATTGGTGGGACCTACAGTTTTTTGCCGACTCCGAACGGCATCTACAAAGGAGACGAATTTTTGCTGAGAAGTCTGTCATGGCAGAAATACACTCGGAGAGTTTGCCAAACCACTGCCGAGGGGCGACCCCGTTTTGAAAAACTTTTTTCAAATCACTTTTGATGTTACCTGTACCAGGGCTCGAACCATGGACCTTCCGTGTGGTAGGCCGGCAACACTACCTTCACACCACGGCGGCCGCTGTTATATATCCATGAAAAATCTGACAATTGACATCTCGTAAGAAAAAGACAGTTTACTGACTAGTTTTAAAGTAGTTTATAATTACATAATTGGTTTGACTGCAGGGTATTAGAAGAAACAGAAAGCGAATACAAATTATGTTTGGAGAGCAAGAATCAGAGGTGTTGTAGAGATTTTAAGCTAAAATGAAGTGCCAATTACGCATGTTTTTATATACGTACCCTGCAGTCAACTGCCAAACTGCTTATTAAACATTCTAGTTCACTGACTACAATTTCGTGGGCCTATTCACACCAGTTTGAGTGACTGCAACGTTGCCGCTATCATAAGTAGCAACCAGTGTGGCCAGGTTACACTTTTCGAGGCTAGATTTAGCCTTTTTTTGCCCTTGAGCCTCATAATTCTGGTTTAACCTTCGTGGCTTTTTTCTAGCCTTTTTTTACTCCAAACCTTTTCTAGTCCCAACACGATATTTTTCATACAACTTCGAGGAATATATAAAATTAATGAATGAAGGTAGTATTGATGGCGAAATACAGAAAAGTATTCGTTAAAATTGTCAACTAGTTTTAATGGAGTTGATAGTCCAATTGCGACATCGCCTACCTGATAATATGAACTCTTTACAAAAGATACATTTCTTTTTTCAGTTGATAATTCTTTACAAAGCCGGATGTATTTTTTCACTTTCAGAAAGAAAAGTCTAGGTATTCTCCAAGTTAAGAAGCATTGATTGAGCTGCAGTGGCGACAGCTAATAACCGTTCAGTGGACAAGTCAAGAGGTCAACTCTACCATTGAATTTTGGGCGGAAGCCCGAGAACATAAGAATTCATTAAATGAACCACCTTTTTTAGAACTGGTCGAATTCGTATTTAACATTTTATATTACCTTTAAGTAATGCGGAGGTTGAAAGAATTTTTAGTGCCATGAACATTTTAAAAACTAAGTTAAGGAGCAGATTGAAAATTAAAACGCTTAACTCGCTGCTTAATATTAGATGTTCGTTAAAACGCTTATCCAAATGTTGCACTGATTTTGAAATTACCGATGATCTCATATCTATGATAAATACCCAAACTTTGTTAGCAGATTAATGAGTTTGTAACAATTTTTCTATAGTATGTATTACTTTGAAAAAATTCCTAGTCAGGGAAAATGTGCCTGATATGTCTTGAAACAAGAATAGTTTCTTTAAGTTATGTCTACAGCTTTATATATATATATATATAGTTTAAACTAGAATAAAAAATTTGAAATGGATTTCGTAAAAAAATTTCTGACTTTTCTTTAGCTTCTTTTTTCTTAATTTTAGAATTTTCTTTAGCTTTTTTTTTCTTAATTTTAACCTTTTTTTTGCCGATTTAACCTCTTTTTTTTCTAACACCTGGTCACACTGGTAGCAACCGCACTCCAGAACTGTCGATAGCTACATAACACAAACATACACGAGCGTGGCAGAAAAGCATCCAGTATTCGGACAGCAATCGTTCAGTTAACAAGGCCGTCCTACATTTAAATTTTCTGTTCAGCTAATATTCTGAGTTTTAAAATATTAATTTATTTAAATGAAATATAAAATTTTCTTGTAAATAATACTTTTTATAGTGAAATCATAATCTTTTTAAGAATTTCGTGCTTCAAATAGTACATTTGGGTCGCAGATCATGTACGTACGTGCATGTTAACAGAATCACGGTTCTTTTTTTGCGATAGAGGCACAGCAGCGAAGCAACAACAAGTAAGCAATACATAAAGGAAACCACTAAGAAAAGTGAAAACAAAACGTTCATTTGTCAAAGAAATTGTGTAAGTAAATAACATTTCTTTTTGGAATAATCAAAGTAACCTTTTTCTGAAGAAAAAGTTTTCAACAAATGCAAAAAAGAAATATTGAATTGTTGTTATTTCTCAAGTTAGACTTATTGTGATTGTGAAATGCAGTTTTCATATATAAAATAACAGTGAATCCCCAACGAAATTGTTTAGAGGCTGCAACAACGAAAATGCCGAACAGAGACACATACGATAACAAGGTGGTTAAAAATAGCACTTTTTAAAAAATTTAGTCACTAAAAACTTGCACATTATGTACTAGAATAAGCGAGTTACCTGCATGGTTCTTTGCAAAGAACTCCGAAACTTTTAATTTTCACCGTAAAAAGCGAATCTTTCTTTGAAAGATATTTTTTTACAAGTATGGATTAGATTCTATATGAGATTATTATTTTTATTTTAAAATTTTCCACCAAAATTTCAAAAAAAAACTACAGATTTATGCGTGTAAAATCGATTATAAGATTCATTCAAGCAAGGGCTATTATGAAAAAGAAGAAAATTGCTAATATTTTCCAAGGGTAAAATTGCCATGAATAGCGATTCTATTTTTATTGAAATTTGTTTCAACTGTGCAATATAGTGAAGTAATATTTATTTTGATAGACACATATTTTATATCTGATGAATGAATTTTGCATAAAGTAATTTGCAATGTAATTTTGCGATTTTCTTGTATTTTTCAACACAAAATAATTTAACCTACTATGAAGTGGTAAAGTAACCTGGTTTGATACTGATGCATAGGCTGAGTAGTATGACGGCTGGTATGATACTGATATTTCTGATGCAGAGGCTGACTAGTATACTAATTGGTATGGTGCTGATGCCATCTCCTAGGACATCGCTGTGTTAAAAATACCAGTTGCTAATATTGATATTGATATCTTATATATAAATAGACAAGATGAATGCAATGCAGAACCGTTTTCTGCTAAACTGTAATTCTGAGGTATACAAATTATATATGTATAGATAGGAAATTTTGAGGTGTACTTTTATCCGTAAATAAAAAAAATTTTGAAAATCATTTTAATATAAAAAATTTAACATAAAAGTCACACCACTACACATTCACTTATTCACACTATAGACACGCTGTGTGTGTGTGTACTTGCTTTTTGTGTACTATGCTGAATCGTGAGCATGGCCGAGGAGTTGCTTTGTAGGAAAAAATTTAGAGCCGTAGTAGTGTGAGTAGACTTGCCATGCATGTTTTTGTGTTATTCGTGTGGTCGGCTCTCACTGTGAGTGCGAAGAGTTGGTAGTGGACCACTGAAAAATAAGTATTCGCACTATAGATACTCTGTTGTGTCATGCATTTTTGCTTTAGTTGTTGTTATTGTATTGATTACTGGCTACGATGCCCAGTGTCAGCTGCTCTCCTGAGAGCACGAAAAGTTGCTTTGTTGGATACATTAAACAAGCAATGTAAAATATGAGCAAATATGTAAAATTCATTGCTGATACCTACAAACAGGGTTTGCAAAAATAAATAAATGATTACTCATAAAGAGTATTAAACACCGAAGAAAATTAAAGAAAAATAAAGGAAAGGAAAAGAATTGAAAGGAAGGAAAATTAAAGGAAAGAAAGGAAAGAAAAGGAAAAGAAAAGGAAAGGAAAGGAAGGAAAGGGAAGGGAATGGAAAGGATAGGAAATGAAGGAAAATTAAAGGAAAGAAAGGAATGGTAAGGAAATGAAAGGAAGGGAAGGGAAAGGTGAGAAAACGAAGGGGAAAGAAAGAAAATAAAAGGAAGGGAAGGGAAAGGAAAAGAAGTTTGAGGAAAGTAAAAAATAAAATAAGAGAGTAAAAAAAGAAATCAAGGAAAATAAAAATATGTTAGAGGAAAGGAACGACATAGAAAGGAAGAAAAAAAGGCGGATAAAACATACCTACAGCAAAAAAATAAAATAAAATAAAGTTTATTGGTTGAATTTCAACCACTGGGCGAACTCTAGTATTGAAAAATTACAGAACTCCTACTAGTTGAGCCCGTTGGCAAACTCATATTTGACTACACCGTTTCCAGTTGTATTTTAGAAAGCGGTAATTGGAGTTTACAACTGTCAGTTGGATTTTAGAAAGCGTCAATAGGAAATTAGAAAACTTCAATTGGATTTTCGAAAAAATTAATTGGATTTTAGGAAACTTAAAAAAATCAATTCATGCTTTCTTCTTAATTGACTCTTTCTAAGATCCAATTCACGCCCATTGGAAAGTGTGCGATATAGACAATTGAATTTTAGAAAACATAAGTTGGATTTAAAAAAGCGTAAATTGAATTTACTTTACGTTTTCCAAAAACCAATTTACGTTTTCTAAAATCCAAATTACGATTGCCAAAATCCAATTGACTAAATTCCAATTGACGCTTTCTAAAATCCAATTCACCCTTTCTAAAATTCAACTGGAAATTGTGTAGTATAAAACTAGTATAATTGACTGCAGGGTAAGTAAATATGTGTTTGCTTGATGAGCGATGAATTCGTAATTGCTGACGACATATCGATTAGCGGTCACATAGCTGACAAACTTAATTCATACAAATATATTTCAGCGAGAAATAAATGTGCATACAATAAACGGTATCGCAAAAAGATTGGCCTTACCAAAGCGACAAAATTTTCTATCTTCGCCGGTATATTTAGGTTAAGAAACAAGGGGATTCTGCGGTGAAAAAGGACTAAGCTAGACGAGTAGTAGAGTTTTCGCGCTCAGCAGATGAAAGATAGCTGGCGATGCTGACTGATAGGCAGAGTTTTAAAAAATTCAACCATAAATGGACGCGCCGACTAAGTAGGACAAAGTGTTGCCACTACAACAATAATATTCTAGCCTAGATGTCCAATTGAGAACCACTCATCGGAGCAAGTGCTACCTTTTGTTTTTGAGAGATAAAGTAGGTACTCTCTCGAGAAACTAAGGCTGCGCTATATAGGTCTCTTAACATATCAGGCTGAATGTGTTGCTCCGAATCCAGAAAATATGGCATTTGAAAGATACATGAAATTTCAAATCTTATTGTGACAACAAAGACAAATTTTTAAAAGAATTCAGGGTTTACCGTAATTTTTATTTTTTTTCATATCATCTAATATTTTTAAACCAATACGTAAAATCAGTGAAAAAAATATCTATTTTGCTCATTGCTATTTCCTGTCAAAGTGTAGTTAGTTGATTTGACAAGCGAAAACGATTTATAAAATATGCAAATTGTTTTTGAATAATAAACAAGTACTTTAAGCACGCGCTTAAGTCTTCCTAATATGTTCAGTGTAACTGATACTAGTAAGCTTGTACGGACACACTCTCCAAAAAGCAATGACAATCTACTTCTTAAAGCGTAAGTTGAGAATATTTAAGTTTGCATGGCCACTTTGTGATATGGCGGTAATGGGGTTAAAAACTTAAGGTATGTTGGGAACACTTACACCGCGTTACACACATTCTGTCCTATTAACCAAATATACTTTTTCGGAAAGGGGATCGGCGATTTTCATGTACACGTCAGTTTTTTTTTTTTATGTATAAAGTATAAAGCTCGTAGTGTCCGTCTGTCCGCCTGTGTGAAAAACTTTGAATCGATTTTTCACCCTTTTTCCGTGATCCAATCGAGCTGAATTTTTGCAGGCAGAGTCGTGGAAATGTCTGTATCACGTCAAATTTTGTAAAAAATATTTTTTTTTTCAAGTATTCATGAAACGAGCTCAAGACCAAGAATAATAATTTTTCACTTTTTGAGTTTTTATGAAAATTATTATTGTTTTTTTTTTTTTTTAATAATCATTTTTAATTAATTATTAAAAGTTTTTTATTGAATAGAGTAGGAAAAATGTTTAGAGAGAACTGCCATAGCTTTTCTTATAGATCCATTTTCAAAAAATTGTTATCGCCAACGTTTAGTTTAGTAGGTCATGAAAACACCTTAAAAATCGAAGTCGAAAAAAGTCAAAAAAAATTTATTTCGCAGGCTCGAAAATAATTTTTTTGGGTATGCGTAGTGGCACTTTTTTTTCCTGAGCCCAAAACCTATCGAAAAATCGACGGCGCGATATCGGTTAACTTTCGTCCATACAAATTGACCCACCTTAATGCACAGTCTCTCTGGTAGTTATGTCTGTAGGCTTCTGCAGTGGTCATTATCAAATCTACCCATCTTTGCCGCATGTGTGCCTATAGCTCAATCGCCAGTTCAACTGCTACAATTATATAGGTGTGGATCCTAATTCTAATAAGCAGTCTTCAATGCCTATTTGTGTTGTGCTCAGGTCAGCTAACTCTTTCCATAGTAAAAGTAGTGTTGGCTTTCCACTTTTGTTGCGCCTTGTAGTTACATTAGGGATTCCCGCTTGGCCTCTACTAGGCGTACTCTAATTCGAAGCTGGTTTTATGCTCCCTGGAAAACACACAAATTCGTTTCAGATGATGAGAGTTCCGCGAATGGAGCAAACGCACCCGAGAACCTGAGGTATTGGGAAAAGATTTGTCTAAAAACAGTGACAGCGTTCAATCTTTATTTCAAGGCTAAAAATCTTTTAATACTCGCTAGAATATTGTAGTCATACTTCTCATTTCCTAGTCAGTATTTCTATGGAACTGCCATCACTATCTTATAATGGAAGACTTGGGAAACTTGCATTTCATACTCATACTTGTTGGACAACAGTGATGTTGTAAGAAGAGTTTGAGGAAAAGTCTAAAAGGATGTTCGTGTCGTGAAGTGATGCTTTGGTAGACTGGGCCAAAAATTGTCTACTTTATCGACACGGATAATTTAGGTCTTACCAAATTCCCAAGCAAACACGTGAATTGAGAAAACCATCCCATCGGTTAAAGATCAGTTTAGAACTAGAGTTGGGCGATTTAGTTCAATTAAATGATCAAACGAACAACATAGTTCTTTTTTCAAATGTGAACTTGGTCGCTCACTTCGTTCAGTCGTTCGACATTTCAATCAAAGAGCAATGAATGCATCGAGCATATAATAATAAGAACAAGGAAAGGTAGGGAAACAAAATATATAGCGTGGACACATATCTGTGGCAATAAACACAAGCAGCCAAAATCATAATTCAAAGGGTTTTAGAAGAGCGTTTTGAAAATTCAAATTGTACACTGAAATCGGGGATTTGAGATCAACTTGAAATGATTACCCTAAATGTAAGTAAATAAGTAGTATTTTAGGTTATTATTTGATTTTCAAAATAAAATTTATATTTTTAGGCGATAAAAAACGAAATAGGTAGTTTAGTTTTTTATCCAAATTTTGGTTTGAACTTATGATATACTATTTCCATTTATACCAGTATTATTCTATTAAACCAGTATTTTTTGGCTAGCTATTTTAAAATACATTATTATTCCAAAACAAGCAATTTAATTTTGGAAATAAAACTTTATTTTGGCTATTACTGCAAAACAAAATGAAATTTGATTCAATTACTGAATCATATTAATAAAAGCGGATCAGTTGCTTTTAAGTTCAAGTTTCAAACCTTTTTCTCAAATTTTGAAATTTTCTACGTACAAACTTATGTCATATTTCTGAAAATTTAAGAAAAAGCAATTGGTTTTTTCATAAATATAACGCATTGAATCTACTTTTCTCAACCAGTAGTGAGTTAAGTTGATATTGCAAATTCCAGATACTTGGAGCAAAAGCCATTAAATCTGTAGCAAAAAGTAAAAACTACGAAATTATTATTTTTGAGCTTTTCAGTAAAGCGCTTTGAAAGTAGAAATTGTAGTGTAAATTCATAGCATTGAGATATGGCTTTTGGTCCATAAAATCCAAAATTTTTGTGCAAACGCCGTGAACATTTGTGCGATTATAGATATTAGCACGGAGAATACAATGCTGATACTATCCCATTTTCCACCAATCTTGAGTTCGGTTCTTTGCGCTTATTAAAACAGAAATCTGGTGGGATTATTGAGAGAGTTGGGCGATTTCGTTCATTTTAAAGATCGAACAAACTAGTTTTTTTTTCAAAAGTGAACTAGGTCGTTCACATCGTTCAGTCTTTCAGCCGTTCAAAATTATTTTATTTATCAATCAGTTTGTATATCCATGAACACAGGAAACAAAATAATAAGTGTGGACACAAAACGACAGTTTGGACGGGTAGGAGTTAACAATTCGGTAAGTAAAAGTTATTGTGGTAATAAGAGCCAATGTCGACTAACTTTAGCTGTTTTCCCAAACCAATATTGAGTTGGGTTGACATAGCAAATTGGTTCTTATTGCTCGCTGCCAGAGGAGCACTACTTACGCTAACGTCATGCACAAGGATTGCGCTACAATGCCAATCACTGAACGAGGTTGCAAGCATATGAACCATGTAGTTCGTTCGTTCAGTGAACTGAGTCGTTCAATTGAACTAGTACGTTCGCGGACTACACAACTCTAGTTATAGATCTTAGTAGGGAGAATTCAATAGTGGTAATAAGTCACTTTTGACTTTGAATTCGTCGCTGTTCAAATTTTATAAATCACATATGTTGTTTTTCCAACCCAATATTGAGTTTGGTTGCTAAAGTAATTTTAGCTCGACCTTGGTTGTTATTGCTGGTTGGCACAAGAGCACTTAAGCTACTACATTCACTGAACGAAATTGAAAACATTTGAACGAAGTAGTTCGTTTGTTTGGTGAACTATTTCGTTCAATTGAACTAGTTCGTTCACGAACTACGCAACTCTATTTAGAACTTTATTATAGGGAATTCAATTTCCTACAAAACAATGTACGAGTACAACTAAATTTTTCTACTTCGATAGTTCCAATTTTAAAGTAGAAATGGGAAAAAGATAAAATTAATATTTAAGGCTGAAGCTTTAACAGTATTTTTTTTAAGTATTTATGACTATGGTGAGCTCAAGGCCAAGAATAGTAATTGTTTTATGTGAAAATATGGAAAAAGAATTATGGGGCCCTGTTTAATGTTTAATCTGAATAGGTGAGAGAGTTCAGCGTATTGGAGTATCCCGGCTGACGTTGAGTGAGGATGACACTGGCCTCCCTAAGTAAGTAGCTGTCTCGTTCAGCTTTAGGTACTGGTACACCACAGATAGCACCGTTACATGGATGGAAGTAGAATTCACTGACGCTTTGGGGATATCATTATAGTTATATTAAATAGAATAGAGGAATCACTCCATTGATTTTTTATTCGTGTACATAATTTTCAATAGAAGATCAAATCAACTTAACTCGACGAAATATATGCAAACAGATTAACCTCTAAGCTACATGATTGAATGCAAGTAAAACTTCCAATTTAATTCAGCTGTATCCCCAATGACAATTAATTATCATAAATCAGGTCATGCCTTTCCAATGTGAGGCGACTTGTACGATTTTCAATAAATTTTAAGTAGCTTTGCTTCACACTTCGTTAAGGGAATATTTATGAAATTATCAACGCCCAAAATGTGTTTAATCAAAGCATCTCGATTAGATTTATCATGAGGTATTTAGATAGCAAAAGAAAGAGAGAGAGAGAGAGAGAAAGAATTAAAAAAATGGAAATTTATGAATTCTGTCTATTGAAGGCAATTGCCAATGACAGTAATAAATTCGAACTACATAACAACAACCACAGTAACAATAACAACCACAAGAACAACAGCAACTGGGAACAAATGGTTTATTACTATTTTTCTGTTTGCTTCATTATTTTACTGGAGAGTGGACAATTGGAGGGAACAGCCCATAAAAGGTAAGAGCAGTGAAGCTTGGAGGTTGAGGGGATAAAGGGCAAGTAATAGAAAACCAAACCAAATACAGTGAAATGCTAGAAGAAGCCTAGTAGAGCAAAGGCGTGTCAACCAATAGGCAGCGCATTAGAAATGCTCAATGGGTTTTTATGATTTCAATACTTTTTCTTGAATTTTTTATTTGAATTGAAATTTATTAGCATAAAAAGCATGAAGGCACATAAGATACACTTACCAAAAACCGCATGATATTTGGGTAGTTGCAACAAAAACAAAAACAACAACAGCGTTAACCGAAAACACATAAATTTAGTATGGTGCAGCAGAGGCAAACAGATCGTATCACAATAAACCGTATAACAACTCAGCATTAATATATAAAAACTTATCTATTCGTATATGTATGTATGTATGTATGTATCCCGTGTGGCATGTGGCATGCAGCACGTGTATTGAAAGTCAATAGCAACGCCCATGCTACATTTGGATGGACAAACTTAGTTACTATTTAAAGGTTATATTTTTGGATATGTACTAGACTGAACGGAAAACAAATCTTTCTTTTTCGTTATACTGTTGTTATATTTCATGATGCCGAAAAGATATTGTAAAAGTTTCAAATCTAAGCATTAATTTTTAATCGTATATCATTGCTAACTTTAATTTTTTGGAGCAATTTCATTTTTGCTTTAAAAATGCTGAACCATTGAAGCTAAAAAAATAGCTGCATATAGTTTTATAGGAAATTAATTTCCCCACAAAAAGTGCTGAAACCAAATTTTGGTCAGCTGAGCCATCCGACAGTAATCAAGCTTTAAGTCAGAACTGCTAAATTTCATTAGTAATTAGTAAACAATTATTTAGAGGGCTTTTTTAATTGGTAATGATTGTTTTAATTGTTTTTCTAGAGAATGCAATTATTAATTGATTACGTTTAGAAAAAATAAAAATAAAAGCTAATCAAAAAAAAATTCAAAGTTAATCAAAACAAGTTTCTTGATTTGTTTTGATTTTTTTTTATTTAATTTTTAATTTAATTATTAATTTTTATTCCAACAATTTGTTGGCTTTTTACGGCCTATACAATTTCAAGTATCATGACCATGAATGAGCTCACGGCCGCTAATGATTTTTCTATAGCGATTTAAAATTTTTTTTTGCATTTTTATTTTTTTATTTTTTATTTGGTTTTTTTAAATATAGTTGTTGTGCTTCTACAACAATACTGAAAAAAATAACAATCAAAGGTAATCCAAACAACCTTGTTTGATTATTTCTGTTTTTTTTAATAATCCTAAAAAATCATGATTTTTAAGTTTTGTAATTAATTGGAAAATAATCATAAAAAATTTTAAGTAATCGTAGTCAATCATTAAATAGATTCTCAATAAAATAATGAATCAAACCGCTAATCATTACCGTTAGTAATCATTATTTAACAGGTCTGCTTTCGGCATCGGTATGGTTTCCTGCTTTCACGTTTTTACTGTGGAAATTTGGTAAAAACAAAAAAATTAATTTGAAAAAAAAAAGATAAGCAAAGATTTTATAAAACTATTATTTATGAATAGAAATATCGAGTGTGCCCCTCGATATTTTGAAATCGACGGCTAAGTGGAAGATTTCAAAATGTTTTCCAAAAACGCCCTATTTCAAAATTTGGTTTAAGAACGCCCCATCTCAGAATGAGTTTCAAAAACACCCTTTTTGAAATTCAATACATTTTTTAGCTGGAATAGGGCTTTTTTGAGTCAAAACTCAGATAGGGCGTTGTTGAAAAAAATTCTGAGATAAGGTGTTTTTGAATAAAATTTTTAAATAGGGTGTTATTGAAAAAAAGTTTGATATAGGACGTTTTCGAAAAAGAAGTTAAAATAGGGTGATCTTCCACTCAGCAGTCGAAATAGAGGGATCTTCCAATCAGCCGTCGCAATTGTACCTACATGCCACAGCAAAATGAAAAGCTGTCTTCGGCTACCGAGTCAGTTTTGTATTTTTTATCATCCTTTTGTAAACTGGTACATTTTAGTACAAATATTTACTACTATTTTTACATAAAGATAAGAGTTCAATGGTTCTATCTCACGCTAAAAGGTTTATCTCTTCATTCTTGGAAGCAAAGTTTAGCAAAATATTATTGTGGAACACATATTCACTAAAGACCCAATTCACTTATCCAGGTGTGCTTCGATGAAATCATGAAAGTTTATGTAAGTCAGCGGGATCTTTCTGACTAACAGATGACCAGAATAAAGTCCGTGCACAAGCACTAATTTCATTGTTAATATTTTCATGAAATACGTTCAATATGTTGACAAAAAAAAGTATAGCAGGCCCTTAGAAAAATAAGTTAACTAGTCCCACGGGGCCTAAACACAGCGCCGACCTATGGCATAGCTAGCATAAGTATAAGGTGTGGAGCACAAAAAGGCTGGCTAATTCGGAAGCGAGGCTTACGTTGTAGGGAATAGCTTCGCCTTTTTCATAAAATAATAATATATAGCGTCAATTCCTGCAGAACAAGTTTTATATGGCGCTCCTCTCCCAATTTGTAGTATTCTCTTCAGTTCCTTCTATATATTTAAGTTGGACTTCTACTCCAAACTACATCTACCAAAGTAGTTCTAAACAGTTGAAGAGTATGTGAATCTCTGTCTTGACGCGTCCGTAAAATGTTTTGATGTTTTCGGTAGCAGTAGAAGACCACGCAATGCATTTAGGGGGCAAAAAGGTAGTGAAGTGCTAGTCGAAGGCTGTTCGAAATCTTTGAAAATTTATCCTGGCCTCTTCTTCATAAATATACTCCTGCTTTGCCCTCATGCTAAGCGCAAGAAAATAATTCAACCCACCCTAATGTATATGCATATATGAATGTATGTATTTATATTTTGAAGATAAACAAAAAATTGAATTGAATAAACATGCGACAGAGCATTAAATTATTTTATTTCAACTTTATGTAGATTTGCAGGCCCAAAAGCAAAGTCATTCACTTTAGGAACCCTTTTTTGTGCTTGTTTGTTATGAAGGAAAATCTAAATATATTTATTGCCAGTAAAGAAGAAGGGGAAGACCAAATAAGCAAAGCATTTCTCTATTTTCCATCAGAAGTAGTGAAGACACCAAGTAAGCACGCACAACAAGGCACTATTAAATATAGTAAAAAATGAGAAAGAAGGGTAAGAAAAAAGTGTGAGTAAGAATGAGTTTCGAGTGGTAATAGTTGGGAGATTTAGGAAAAATTTAAAATTATCCGAAGGTATTCCCACGACAGGCGCCTATGGTAGCAGAGAAAAACGGGAAGAGCTCAGTAATCACTCGTACTTCTATAGTGGCCATCACTCAAAGCGAAAGCGTACTAAGTGCAATTCTGCCCCGGATTAACGTCAGGTTTGGCTAGCACCCTATTTATTGTGGGGGTTGACGGTTTTCTGATCCCTGAAGCAAACATCTAGACGGCCACACCTTCTTTTAGAAAACAGCTTCAATGTTACTTCTTTTCTTTGTGTGAACTACTTTGCTTTAATCAGAATTTTTTTTGATCTAAACACGTTTAAATAAAATATAAAATAAAAATAACCCCAGCTGAAAAACTGTCTGACTACTGACCTGGATTTTCAAATGCTGAAATCTTATTATATCTACAGAGCGTCTAGAAGAGCTATATAAGAGATGACAGCCCGATGGGGATTAATGTCACATACAGAGTGTAAATGGGTCCAATTCAAGGCCCTGCCCCAGGCAACGTCAGCTATGAGGGCTGATTACCCCTGCTATTCGATGCCACTCTCTTAGTAGGGTGGCGTTGAAATCTGGAATGCTATGGGAAGCAAAAAATCAGATTAACACAGATAACATGTAAGTCATTAACCAAGAATTAAGAACGGAAATGCTTAGACTCGCATAAGAGCATTGGTAAAATTAACACCTGGGCAGATGGACAGAATTTCGTATCACAGACCTAAAGATATGCAGAGGTAGCAACATTGGGTACGTTGACTACTTCTTTACCTAAATTCCTTCTGGATACTTGTACTTTAAAAAATACTTAAATAGAATGTAACAGGTTAAACATCCGAAGATCCAGAGTGGAGAGGAGAACTAGTGATTAAACTGAGGTGAACCAATAACGCAACATCGTGTTTCCAACTGGTAGGTGCACGTACTGAGTCAATACTGCAGACTTGGGTCTAACTTTAATAAGAAAGCTAATTGAAGATACGGAAACTCAGCCCCGAATTAACACTAGCCGAAACAAGTACTTAATTAATCGTAACCTTTTCTCGCTCTGTCCACCGGTAGGGTATTAAGAGGCACTGCCAGATATGAGTAGATAGTGAGCACATGGGAAACACAATAAATGATTTTTTTAGCGGCTAAAGGGATGCACACGGGGTAGACAGATAATGTCAGAGTTAGCATTTCATTGGCTCTTTATAAGGGCTACATTCTTTCGAAGTTGTGGACATCTTGCACTTCATTAGTCTGACCCAGTTTAGCTTCTGGCTCATTTTAAAACTGGAGTGGTGTGGCTCATTTCAATGGTACCCCGTTTAAATTTTGCCTAACCGCCCAACCGGACCTGTTAAATAATTATTATTAAACATAGTGATTACCAGTATTATTATTTATTTTCTAGAGAGTCCATTTAATGATTAAATAATCTTTTCTTTTTTTGTAATGTTACATAATTATTTTGCCAATTGATTGCAGAAAACTAAAAAATAATCATTACTTTTTACTATTATTGTTAATCAACAATAACACTGGATCACAAATTCCAACTTTTTTTCTGCACCAGAGACGCCATAGTGAAATTCCTATGTAAAATCACCTCCTAATTCCGAAAATCAAGGTTATTTTTACTTGAATGGTACCGTTTTTGAGATATTTACGATTTACCGTTATTTCAAAAAACAAAAAAGATGGCTCCACTTAATCGTGTATATCTCAAGAACAAACTGAGCTCTTCCAAGACGGTTTGAAAAATTTGAAAGCTTATAAAATTTACTATAATCAGTACATACAACACTTTTTGCTAGGTCCTGCAGATTCAAACATATTGAACAATCATTACGGATTTTTTAAATTTTTTTTGTAAAAATATAAAAAAATTTGTACTTTGCGAGATAGCATCTCGAAACCTTTTTGTTTTTTTGCAGATATTTTTTCCCCCCTCTAAGCTCTGTTTTATTACAAAAAAAATAAGCTATCAGTGAACAAAATCGATGAACTAATACAAAAGTTATAAGCATTCAAGTAAATATATCCATTTAATACTTAAGTACCCTACAAATAATAGCATATGTACATATGGTTCTGTCTTAACTCTATGATCTTATTTTATAATTGAAAAAGTTATGTGTCTTGTTTTGACGCTTATTTAGATTAGGATCGGTTTCTCTTATGAGAAACCAACAGTAGTCGCCCATCATAGCGACATCCCAGAATCCTTGATACCGACTTTCAATCACTTTCATTTGCTGGTGAAACCTTTCGCCATGCTCGTCACTTTCGTCGCCAAGATTTTGCGGGAAAAATTTAAGTGGGAGTGTAAGAAATGAATTTTTAAAGACATATTTACTCCTGAAAGAAAATAAAAAAGTAAATTAGATAAATACATAAGTGACACATTAGTATATAATTTTCTTAGGCTGGATTTATATTTCAATTCAGAACAAATTTTTTGTTTATATTTTTCCCGTTCTTGTTTGTTCGGAACTGGACGATGAATTCAGATTTATGGCTATATATTCTCATGTAAATTTATGTAATATATAATTTATTATAATATGTTTTTTTATTTACCCATTTCCATAGTTTTTGATTAAGTCGTTCACTATCATCTCGTAGTTAGGACTTTTGTGCTTGCCTAAAAAAGAAGTAACGACCTTTTCAAAAGAATCCCACGCTGCTGCCTCCACTGGTGACAATAGTTCTTTGAAATGGTTATTGGTCATCATTTTCCTTATTTGCGGTCCCACAAAAATCCCTTCCTTTATTTTTGCTTCTGAAATCTCTGGAAAGATTGTCTTCAAATGATGAAAAGCTTCGCCTTCTTTGTCCAAAGCCTTCACAAAGTTTTTGATAAGGCCGAGCTTGATGTGGAGCGGAGGTAGAATTATTTTTTCCTTCTTTATAAGTGGAGAATATTTTATGTTATCTACCCCAACTTGAAACTCGATTCGTTCTGGCCAATCCTTTATGATGTAGTGGTCTTGACGAGCTCGGCTATCCCATTTGCATAGAAAGCAACAGTATTTTGTGTATCCACTTTGTATACCACATAGCATTCCAACGACTTTAAGATCGGCACATATTTTCCAATCATGTTCTCCGTATTTGATTAACTTGAGCAATTTTTGCATTATCTCATATGTTTCCTTCGTATTTACTGCATGCGCGATCGGGATAGATGGCTTTTGGTTGCCAATATGCAATAATACGGCCTTTAAACTTAATTTATTGCCGTCTATGAACAATCGCCACTCTTTTGAATCATATGGTTCACCAAATTGTTTGAATAGACCAGCAATGTCTTTGCAGTAACAAACACTGTCCTCCTTCGTATAGTACTTGGAAAATTCTTCGTGACGAGTTCTATAATATGTTACCTTAACATCGGATGAAACAAATTTAAATTGTTGCATTCGAGAGGCGTGTAGTTCGGCCTTTTCCTTTGACAATTCCAAATCCCTTATCCAATCATTGAGTTGTGCTTGTGACAAAGAATTTCTTTCGTTTTCCGTTTGAAATTCAGTACAACATGATGCCGCGTAATCAGATACTACTGTTGACAATGAAACTGGAGCCGGAACTAAAGTTAAATTTGATTCTGGCAATGTCGCTTCTGTTGAAATTAGTTCTGGTAATGACACTGTAGATACGCTCGCATAGGTTACTTTTCTGGACTTTCCAACCCCAAGTACTTTTGTAGTACAAATATAGCAGTCCGTTGAATGGCAAGTTGGTTCCCTCCACTTCATTGGTGTAATAAATTTCACACGTCGCCTAAATAGATAGTTTCAGGAATTAGTCAGCTATGCATTAAAAGGGAACAAATTCCTAATTTTTACAAGGTACCTTTTTGTTCCGGTTTCCGAAGAAATCAATTCGACTCGGCATGTGGTGCACACAGTGTTCGGTGTCCATGGTTTTTAGGCTCAATTCCAAAACACTTATAGTATGTAACTTTCAAAGGATTTGAAAACACACGTCTCATACTTTTAACAATAAATTGACCGCAGATGAAACAGAACATATCTGGATCATTTGTACACTCAAACTCTCGCGCCCTTTTATTCATTTTTTATTTTAAGTAAATGACGGGTTATAAACTGCAATTATAAACTGAACAGTATCCGGCGAGCCTTGCAGATATTATGAAGGAACAAGGCGCATGTACTCTTATTTATACTTAGATCCAGTAAAAATTCAAGCCTACCTAAACAAAAAGGTTCCCTAGTTCTACAAAGAAAACACTACCTGCCTCAAAAATATGCTCTTGTTTAAAATGTACCTAGGTTTGAGAAAACGACACTAACAGCTTTTTGTATCTAATAACTTTTCGAAAATCTACCTGCTAACTAACTGATATACGAATACTAACACATATGTACCAGTAGGGTACTTAAGCATTAAATGGATATATTTACTTGAATGCTTATAACTTTTGTATTAGTTCATCGATTTTGTTCACTGATAGCTTATTTTTTTTGTAATAAAACAGAGCTTAGAGGGGGGAAAAATATCTGCAAAAAAACAAAAAGTTTTCGAGATGCTTCCTCGCAAAGTACAAATTTTTTTATATTTTTACAAAAAAAATTTTAAAAATCCGTAATGATTGTTCAATATGTTTGAATCTGCAGGACCTAGCAAAAAGTGTTGTATGTACTGATTATAGTAAATTTTATAAGCTTTCAAATTTTTCAAACCGTTTTGGAAGAGCTCAGTTTGTTCTTGAGATATACACGATTAAGTGGAGCCATCTTTTTTGTTTTTTGAAATAACGGTAAATCGTAAATATCTCAAAAACGGTACCATTCAAGTAAAAATAACCTTGGTTTTCGGAATTAGGAGGTGATTTTACATAGGAATTTCACTATGGCGTCTCTGGTGCATTTTGGCTGTAAACCAGTGTAATCAGAAATAATCGAGAATAAATTTGTTAGATAATTTAAAATTATTTTTGAATCATATAAATAATCCTGAAAATGTTTTTATTTTTTATAATTATTTGCAATGGTAATCAATTATTAATTGCTGGTTTCTTAAAACAATTGAAATAATTATTATCAATTAAAAGGATCATCTAGCAAATGGATTGCCAATCCCAATTATAACTGTAAACTAAACCTATTCCGGGAGAAAGGCAAAAGATTTTTTGAGCGTGGTAATGGCATAAAGCCGTATAGTAATAGTCAAAAGCCAGAGGAAAAGACTCAATGTTGGATACGAAGGAACCAATGCTCGAAAGAAGGAACAGTGGAAAAAAGGCATGAGTACCAAGTACTCGTGTAGTTTGGTGTATAAACATGTGTATCATGGACATAAATTTAATTGAGATCGTCCAGTGGTTGAAATTCAAACACAAAACTTTATTTTATTTTAGTTATTAGTTATTCCTTTCATTCGCACACTCTCCCTTCTTTCCTCTACTGTTCCTCTCCTTTAATATATTTTCCTTTTAATTGCTTTCTTCTTTTTTAGCAGGCTCTATTTTTAATTTATGTTATTGTATTATACGCTATTGTTTCCTTTTCTTGCTGATTTCCGTTCCTTCACTTTAATTTCCGTACTTCTTATGATGCTGTTTCCTTTACATTTTTATTTCTTTCTAATATTTTCTTCTCTTTTCTTTTATTTTATTTTATTTTATTTTATTTTATTTTATTTTATTTTATTTTATTTTATTTTATTTTATTTTATTTTATTTTATTTATTTTCTTTTCTTTTCTTTTCTTTTCTTTTCTTTTCTTTTCTTTTCTTTTCTTTTCTTTTCTTTTCTTTTCTTTTCTTTTCTTTTCTTTTCTTTTCTTTTCTTTTCTTTTCTTTTCTTTTCTTTTCTTTTCTTTTCTTTTCTTTTCTTTTCTTTTCTTTTCTTTTCTTTTCTTTTCTTTTCTTTTCTTTTCTTTTCTTTTCTTTTTTCTTTTCTTTTCTCTTCTCTTTTCTTTTCTCTTCTTTTTTCTTTTCCCGTTATCATAATTCCTTTTAATTTATTTTATTTTATTTCATATTAGTTAATTTTCTTGCATTTCATTACATAAGTATAACCACAAGGATGACACAACTAAACAAATTGACTACCGTGTTGATTATTCTGAGCTAAAACAAATTTCAGTTATTTTGTTTTTGTGAACACTGTGTACATATATTGTTTATAAGTGAAGTTTGGGTTTGTGGTCGTCTTTTTGCCGATTGCAAGTATTGATCGTGTTTACGCACGATTTCCTAATATTAAAATGCAAGCAACAGCAAGCCTAGCGATGCATCGATAATCAGCGCCACACACACTCACATTAAAAAGCAGTCAGGCAAGATTTCTATACACGCATGCTTAAAACTCAGATAAGCATAGAACCAACATCAACAACAGAAACCGACATAGACGCAGTGTCAAGAAGCGGCAGAATCACGGTTACAGGCAGCGACGCTCTACCGAGCCCAAACGTATTTACACATCAACAAGACACAGACAGAGACACGGTTACAAGTAGCGGCAGAGGCACGCTTACAGGCAGCGAAGAATAACTTTTCTGGAGAGCCCCTACCGAGCCCAAAGATGTTTACACATCAAAAATCGATAGTCGTCATAATTGATATAAAAGATATTATCAACATTTGGATATTTTCAGGAAAAAGTAGATCAACGAACTGCTAAACTCTTTTATGAAAGTGGTATGACAAATCTTTATTTGATATCAAAAAATAACAACAACATGAACGGAAACAAAAAAATATTAAAATTATCTAGCTATGGAACTCATCTCTAAAAATAGTAATAAGTCTGACAGCTCACATATTACGAGCGCTCATAACGTTACAATTCCTACACAATTATGCCCAAAAGTATGGTTGTTTGAGCGTGTGCGGGCCTCCTGCTGACTGCTAGGTAACCTGCAGCGCACTGTTTTGCTTTCGGTGACAGTGCGATACATAAGCCATCATCATTGGCTGACGCTATGGGTTACCATTGAGGAGAAGGTTTCAAGTAATACAAACACACACACAGACACATTGTGTACGTAAGCTTTGTTGCTTCATTACACAAATTCCTAGCGAAGTTCGTAAGTATATCTGTAGGCGCTCGAGTGTTTGCAGGCTACGCGTGTCCAAACCGATATGTAGGCCCAACGCATTACCTACTTAAAACCGTCACTAACAATTTTTACAACTTCATTGACTTTGTTTGTATGTCTTTTTATACTTTATTCCGCTGCTTAACTTTCTTGTAGGAGTTATATGTTTTGTATGTCTGCTGCTGTTTTGTGACTGGCTTTCCCGCTGTTACTTTAGTCGCTGAAGTCTTCCGCGTTGTCTTAGCCGTATGCTTCTCCATTTCGCCTGCCTACTTTTTTTAGGCAGCTTAAGCATTTGAAATATAATCTTAACAATAGTTTAGTAGGCTTGTACCTACATACATATGGGGATCGAGTGGAAGTTTTAAATGGATTTCCTATGCAAAAGTATTGAGATTACTTTTGAGCTAAGAAAAGTGGAACTACTTAATACCTATGCATAAGACGAAGAGAGTATGAAGGTACGTAGCTGGGCGTTAAATTTATGTGAGTGTAGACAGTAATGGCCAGGAAAACAGTTATGATGTATATTAAAGAGATTTGTCCTCTTCTCTTAACATATAGAGGTATTTGTACAGTATCTGCACCGGTACCAACAAACTATAAATACAAGACAATGAATATAGATAGATATGAAAGAAAAAGTGCACTGAAGACGGCAAAATTTCGTAAGCGCAAAATCATTCTGATAAGCATAAGCCTTCCAAAGTCTCTGAAAAAATCCACAAGAAAAAACGATAAAAGAGAGGCAGTACGAACTATGATATCGGAAGCGAGCAAGACTTAAAAGAGGAACTGGCCGAAGCTTTAGTGAAATTTGAGGCTAAATAGCAACAACCGTTAATATACTGCCTCGCTTTTCGAGTATTATGTAGCGTTTATGCTTTCCATAGGGATTAAAAATCTTAGACTTTCTTAAGCCAACGTTTTCGCTTATAAATAAGTGGTTCCAACTTATTTTTTGACTTAGATTCCTGTAAGGCTCGTAAGCGAATCTGTTAAGTTTTTAAAAATATCGCTTAATTGTTTGTTCTAAGCGGAAAGTAACTCCGTTTCTGTTAGGTAGAAATAACCTTCAATCTGCAAAAGTATTGTAACTCACTGTTGGTGGCTCAACAAAAAGCTTTCTATAAGCCCAAAAAGGCTCCATTGGCTAGGTCATGTTATGTAAATGAAAAATAGAAGCACATGCCCAGAAGATTTTCCTATCGACACGCGAATTCTGCAGTAGTGGTAGGGAAAGACCTAGACTGAGATAGAACAGGTGAAGAATGGCTCGACCTTCCCTGGTGTTTCCAATTGGGGTCGATTATGGCTAAAGCGGGATGACTGCTACGCTTTGATATGCAACTGCTAAAATCGTATAGGCGGTTATGCGCCAATGAATGATGATGCTAAGCCATCTACCTCAATACTCAAGCACGTGCATTATTGGCAACTCGTTCTCAAGCGGTTCCCGTTTTGACAGTTCTAAAGTAGCTTCGCTTTGGTTAGTTCTCAACCGGTCGAATTTCGAAGGAGCATATTTTAAAAAGTTTAATGGTGCTAAACTGGGAGCACCTCATAATCTCGACAGGACATAATCCAGACATAACAAAATCCCGACAACAAAATCCCGACAAGACAAAATCCCGACATAACAAAATCCCGACAAGACAAAATCCAGACAAATTTATTATATTTTCGGCCTGGCAACTTTTCCTTTAAATTTTTGTAAAGAAAGATAGAATTTTCATCGCAAAACCTTTCGAAACTAATAGAACATATGAATTAATAATGAATAATTTGTCGGGCTTTTTTGTTGGGATTTTGTCGTGTCGGGATGTGGTCTTGTCGGGATTTTGTCGTGTCGGGATGATGAATGGTCGGGATTATGTGTTTCGAGATTTTCTGTTTCGGGATTTTATGTGTCGGGATTATGTTATACACCCGTGCTGAATTACATCACTTCGACCCATTCGATGATTAAATAGTTATAAAATGTTAGCATTGTTTGTAGTTTATCATGTGATATGAATTTGCGCACATGTTATGAGAACAGACTCTTGTGGTATTATGATGAAGAGATTGTAACACTTATATGGCACACGATTATATAATCAGCACCGCAAATTAAAATCAAATATTTAAGGGGTTTAAGGTATTTCGATCTTATGTAGATGTGACTTATGATATATCATATCATCAAATATATCACATTATCATATGATATCAACTAGATCGTATGATTGAAATTAGTGATAACGGATGATCAAAGCAAGTTAAGGCATGAAGCAACATTGTATCACTACACGTAATGCCAATCACATGATCTGAGGAAATAGTCATGAGGTGATATCACATCATTTGAAATACAGATATTAAATACTCAAATCTGTCAAATTTTGTTTTTAATGCAAACCATAGAATCGCTTCTCATGACAGTCTTTAAGTTAAATGCCAGCAAGTCATATGAACAATATCTGTTGGGATAGGTCATATGATTATACTCATTGATTTAGCATGGGCACTTCATGTTAATTTATGTAACAAAATTAAAATACATCATTTCATATAAATCTAATTACATTAAAAAAGAAATAGTCACCAGGCGATGTCACTGTAACGGTTCATATTATATGAAATATATCAAATACTAAAATCTTTAATACAGACAATCAAAGCGAATCAAATAGCCCTTAAGTAATCAAATGTAAGCAAGTCAAAACCACAAAAATTTAGTCACATCAGCAAAGCAAATGAATCACATCACACTCTTCAGTAATTGCGAAAAGTAATTGATTCCTTTGCTTCACATAAAAGAAATTGATTACATTTCAATTCCTCAAAAAAAAATTACCGAAAGTAATTTCCTTGTTTTGAGGCTCGAGTAAATGGTTTTTTTCTTGTTATTGAAAAAAGATATATTTCGCAAATGCAATTTCTTCTACAGTACTATGGAAAGGATTTGAAAATGTAATTGAAAATTTTTCTAGAAATTACATTTGCGCAGAGTATATTTAGTTAATGGCAAGAAAAAAATCCATGTAATCGAGCCTTAAAACGAGGAAATTACGTTTTTTTTTTTTTTTTTTGAGGAATTGAAATGTAATCAATTCCTTTTGTTTGAGGCAAAGGAATTGATTACATTTCCAATTACTTGTAATTGGGAATTGAGGGTAATTAGATTCCACAAGTAATGATTACTACCCAGCTCTGGTAACAAAACATAATCGCCTAAGTACCATGAAAAACTAAAGGACAGCGAACGGTTTACAATAGGACCGCGCTATCATGCGGATTTAAGACTAGATAGCTACTGCGAACGACTTTCACTCTCTTCTCAGACAGATGGGTTGAGATCACTACTAAAAGTATTTCCATGCATCAAAAAACATCACGAGACAAACTTCTTGCCTCTTTGTGACCACAATCGAGTAAACAAATTCACAAACCCTTCTCTATAATCCAAAAAAAAAACGTCTCACTTCACTACTTTGCCCATCACTGTCGCCTTAGTAGATACACATCGTCCGCATTAGTATTTGCTTAGTTGTGCGCATCTAATTCCAACTGCAGCCACTTTAGGCACGTTGATGTTGTCCTTTGTTTACTGTACATGCCGCCTCCACAACTGTTGGCTGCTTACTGTCGCTGACACAGTCACTGACATCTGATATGGCCAAGAAATGCTTGTCAAGTAGTCGGCAGTTAGGAAGACGTCTGTCTGAGACTGAATTGCGTTCTGCGATTGTGAGCCTAAACATACACAAAGTTTTTAACCCCCGACCAAAACAATACTTTATCGCACCAATGTTGTCATTTCTTATGAGTTGGTGCTTCGGAGCACTCTATGCAGTACATATGTATGTACTATATCCATACGAGTATCTATGTGAAACGCAGTAATTTCGTAAAACGGCTTTCATTTGCGGTTTTCTATTCATTCACATCGTTCTTTGTTACTTAATTTGCCCACTCAAAAGCGAAATTAACAGGCAGTCCTCTACAAATATTCTTCTACAATGTCTCGGTATGTAGCTAGAAATACCACGGATACCTACATACCTACCTACCTATATATTTGCTCATTTGCTCAAATGACAGTCAGCGCTAAGTGACAGCCGACAATTTGCTTTCGCTTACATTCAGTTGTTCCCACAGCCAATTAAATGGACAATGACCAGAGATGTTGAAGGCTGTATTTTCTTCATTCTTCTTCTCGCCGCTGACTAATTGCTGATTATTAGCAAATTGACTTGGAGTTTGAACTAGCAGTAGGCGGATTTAGCCTTGTAACAAACAAAATTAAGAAAAAATTTTGTTGGAGACTCCAACGTCATAAAAAATCTGTGGTGATAACGTCTACTGATCATTATTTATTTCTTGTGTCTTCTTTAAGTTAGGTGACAATGATAAAACCTAGCATGTGTAGGCTTGTAGAGCATGGAATCGGAAGTAAAATGAATGGTACTTTCACTGCCGACACAGGCGCTTCCTTCAACACTTTTACAAAGAGCCAACGGAGCCTAATCTTTTATGTAGGCTCTAAAGTTTCTTCATTCGTTATTTTTTCCAAAGTTCAAGCCTGGCAGGCTTAGTGACAGGTAGCAAGATCAACGGAAATAAGGTCAATTGACTTTATTTCGCAGTGCAAGTGGAAATAACTTCAATTTACTTTGATTTTTGTTGGAACGATTTTCCGTCATCCCTTGTCAAGTTTGGTTTTGTGACAAACCGGTTTCGGCGTTCTGCCATTTTCAATGCCTAGCTTCGTTCTTTACTTTATTTCGCATCGCAAATGGAAATAACTTCAATTGAATTCCCTTTGTCAATTGACCTTATTTCCTTTGAACTTGTTACCTGTCACCAAAACTAATCAATAGCCGAAAGTGCAAAAGAAGGTAGGGCCTAAATTTGCGTGTGACTATTGTGAGTTTGCAGATCCGACAGAAGTTGTTTTGATGGGAAAATTGCACCACCTTTATCTCTGTATCTTATATTTCCTGTTCAACTTTAGATATTTCTTTGTCTAAATCTTGATCTTTCTTTTAACCCTTTTAGTTGCATTTCCACTTCCCATTCTCATTCCACTTTCCCTTAACCAATACTATTCCCTTTCTTTTTTCTCCTTCCATTCTTCTACTTCCCGTTTGATTTATCATTCTTTAAAAATACCCCGTATATCTTCGTCGGGTGCGAATATGTCATTTTAAATTGAGATTAGAGAAACCGGTATGGAAGCATGGAGCCCTCTATACGCTTAGCTACTCTTAGTTCAAGGGCAAACTGTATACTTAAAAAGCAACCAGGATAGAGGCACACCTCACACAGCGCGAATAACAAGATGGGCTCACCTGAGTGACCGACCCTGCATGGGGCCGAAATTTCGCCACTGGACAAGAGTTTGGCTAAGCTCAAAAATTCCTTAACCTGAACACTGATTTGATATCTCTGAGAAAGGCTGAACTGACCGACCATAATGCGGCCACGCCCACTATTGATTGTGGACTTAATTGGTCGGATTGTTGTTGTTGTAGTGATATTTATTCGACCAGTTTTTCCGGTATGTTTGCAGATTAAGCAGAGAGGATAATTGTGGCAAGCCATCTCAGGCTGGTGCAAATAAACATAACTTCCCCGAATCAGTCAACAAAACGTCACAAATTGGTAATTACTTAAAGCCCTTCGGCTGGCGGCAAAACTCCCGGGAAACACTGACACATAATGCGGCCAAAATTGGACAAAGGTACTTTCTAGAATTGCCTACGGACGCTAGTCGCAAGCCGATCTAAATCTGGAAAACTCTAGAAGTATAAGAGCACCTTCTTTCTGACCAAAGACACTAGCTACAAAGAGCTCAAACACCTCTAGTAGACCTAAGAAGCATAGATCTGCGGCCAAGTTATTTTTATAAATACACATAGCCGCCCTTTCAACTAAATTTCTGAACAAGTCTATCTTTTGAGGATTTAGGAGGATGTAGGCACAATTTGAGGTAATTCGAATTCTAGACGGATGTTGATAGGCAAAATTCAAGAACTTCTCATGGCGCTACCAATCAAAAGTGATGCTTTCGCTTGACGGGAATCTCCAGCTTGTTGGGGGATTCCAAAAATTTATGTTGATTCCAGCTAAGACTTACTTTACTAATACTTCGCCACTTTTTAGTATGGAAGTTGGAAATGTCTACAACTGTCGAAACTCCGAAAAATATACTTGAGAATGGCTGCATTATGACTAAACTACTCGCCTCGTACTTTTTGATTGTGCCATCAGATTCCCAAATAAAAATGCCAGTCGGTTGTATTTTAAGCAGACCTGTTAAATAAAGATTACTAATCGTAATGACTACCGGTTTGAGTAATTATTTTCTTGAGAATGCATTTAATGATTGATTACCAATTACTTTTAATTTTGAAGATTATTTTCCAATTAATGAATAAAATAATCAAAAAAAAGTAAGGAAGTCTAAGTTCGGGTGGAACCGAACATTATATACCTAGTAGTGGCGTAATATGGCATACTAATTTACGCAGGTCTGTTTTCATACTTTTCCGTTCGTATTATAAATCTAGCGGATTGTTTTCAATAAAACACTTGTGGTATGAGTTTTGAGGGGTAAATTAATTTTAAAAAAATATAAATGTATGGCGCGATATACAACAGGTATATCATCATAAACCTCCTACGCCGAGCTTCCCTTCCAAGTTGCGGTGTGCCGTTTTGAATTTTTTCCTACAAATTGGCAGGACCTACAGATTTTTGCCGACTTCGAACGGCACCTACAAAGGAGATGCATTTTTGCTGAGAAGCCTTCCATAGCAGAAAGACACTCGGAGAGTTTGCCAAACCAGTGCCGAGCGGCGACTTTTTCAAACCACTTTTGATGTTACCAGTCCCAGGACTCGACCCTTGGACCTTCGGTATGGTATCCCGGCAACACACCACGGCGGCCGCCATTAATTGTTTTATATATAAATAGCTTCCCTACCAACAACTGCTAACCACATTTTTCAAAATACCAATACATGCACATTTTATGTTTGAAAAATTTGCGTTCAAATAGATAAACGGACGGAGAAACGGACATTGCTAAATAGACTCAGCTCATCGTCCTGATCATTTCGGTATACTTATTGATGGGTCCATCTCTTCTCCTTCTTATACTTACAAACATTTCATGTTCATTAAAGGTATGAAAATCAGAAAAGGTATGTAACTTCCTTATTGCTGTGGGGTATAAACAACTTGCCCGGATATTTTACTTGTGTGTTATCCGACTTACTTAATTTTTGGCAGGAGTATACTACATACTACTGGAAAGCATAAAAAAGTGGGTTTGGTTCTTAACCGATTTCGTCCATTTTTTCCGGAACATTCCTTCTATTAATATAAATATGTGTGCTATATTTCGTTTCGATATCTTGAAGGGGTTTTGATATATGATTAATATTATTCCTAAGTTTCACTTAATCAAAAGTGGGCGGTGCCAAGCCCATTTCCAAAAATTTCTTGAAAAATTTATTTTCTGCCTTAACATTAATGTACACACCAAATTTTATCCTTATAGGTGCATTATGTACTGAATAATTACGTCTTTTCTATTTTCGAAAATATTCTATACATAAAAAGTGGGTGTGGCTATCATCCGATTAGCGCTCGGAGATGACTGCCAAGGAACAAGCATACCAAATTTCATTAAGATATCTCAAAATTTACTCAAGTTATCGTGTTAACAGACGGACGGACGGATGGATGGACGGACGGACATGGCTTAGTCAATTTCTTTTTTTCCTCCTAAACATATTGATATACATAAGTCAATATCTTATCTCGATCCGTTTATGCCGTTACACACCTTGTGTGGGGTATATAAACCATGATTTTTACGGTTATTAAAAAAATCTAAATATTCAAAAATAATTGTTTTGATTACTTTTGCTAATTTTTGATATTTTTTTTTTATTTTTTTCGATTTATTTCGTATTGTTGTAGAAGCACATAAATATACACATCAACAGTACTGAAAAAAATCGAAAATAATCAAAAGATTAAGACAACTTTTTTTTGATTATTTTTAATTTTTATGATTATTTTTGACTTTTTGATTATTTTTATACCTTTCATGAAAATGAAATGGTATATTAACTTTGGTCCGATGTTTGTAACGTTTAGAAGTATAAGAGATAGACCCACCAATAAGTATACCAAAACTGAGTTGATACAGCCATGTCCGTCGGTCCGTCTGTCCGTCCGTCCGTCTGTTTGAACGCAAACTAGTCCCTCAATTTTTGAGATATCTCGATGAAATTTGGCAGGCGGATGTATTTTTGTATTATATTAGACATTTGTCGGACATGAAATGGTATATTAACTTTGGTCCGATGTTTGTAACGTTTAGAAGTATAAGAGATAGACCCACCATTAAGTATACCAAACTGATCAGGACGATGAACTGAGTTGATACAGCCATGTCCGTCTGTCCGTCCGTCCGTCTGTTTGAACGCAAACTAGTCCCTCAATTTTTGAGATATATCGATGAAATTTTGCAGGCGGATGTATTTTTGTATTATATTAGACATTTGTCGGATCCGGTATAATCGGGTTACTATAGCACATATCTCCCATACAACCGATCGTTCAAATAAGAGGATTATGACCATTTCTCTCTCATTTTTAAAGACTAAAACTTGAAACTTGGTGAGATATTTTCTTATGGATAGCAAAAGATTTCGTAAAAAAATCACCAAGATCGGAGCTATAGAAAGTATATATCCCATACAACCGATCGTTCAGATAAGAGGATTATGGCCATTTCTCCCTCATTTTAAAAGATTAAAACTTGAAACTTGGTGAGATATTTTCTTATGGATAGCAAAAGATTTCGTAAAAAAATCACCAAGATCGGAGCTATATATAGTATATATCCCATACAACCGATCGTTCAGATAAGAAGATTATGGCCATTTCTCCCTCATTTTACAAGATTAAAACTTAGAACTTGGTGAGATATTTTCTTATGGATATTAAAAGATTTCGTAAAAAAATAAAAGAAAATTAAATGTATTGCTTACAAAGTTTTAGAGAACTTTAAACAATGCGTATTTAAGTTTGCACGTATTCATGAAAGGTATAAAGCCATCGGCACAGCCGAAGACAGCGCCGTCCTTACTTGTTAATTTTTATGATTATTTTTGACTTTTTGATTTTTTTTAATAGTAATCAATTAAAATTTTTTTCTTGTAAAACAACTAAAATAATCATTACCAATTGAAAAAATCATCAAATTAATTGATAAATAATTACTAATCAAATTTAATAGGTCTGATTTTAAGTTTCTTAAGCTTTATTATTTAAGATATTTCCTACGACAGCGCAACATCTCCCGGACTACATTGAAATGCTTTAAAGTACAGTAAATTGGACACATGTTAGGCGCTCAATAAAAACTTTTCAAACATGATGAATGTTGTGGTTTTCCCTTATTTTTTTCTCAATTCTTCTTCTTCTTGAAGCGCCAATCAATATCTACAAAGATAGTTACTCGAGCTTATGTGTCATTATGTGGAATCTATGTCAGTTGAGATTAGACGAGTTTGATGAATTTATAGGCAGTGCCCGAGACAGGCAAAAAAAAAATGCATCCGCAACAATTTAAAAAAAACAACAACATCATTCGTCATGACCAAAATACACCAAAAGTCAAGCAAAAACGTAAACAATACTCTACGGACTGGCCAAGCCGCATAACATTGGCTCACATGTCAAAATATAAATGCCGAGTAGTAAAGCAGCCCTTTGAAAGAACTTTGATTTCCACATTTGACTTGCTTCGCCTTTCCTAGCTCTCAAAGGCACTTAAGAGTATCAAGCATTGGTTGTGTGGTCGTCGACTGGACAAAATCGACATAGACGGTGGACGATCTCAATGAAATATGTACAAGCCCCATACAAGCAACACACAGAGATGCAGATAGTCACTAAAAAAAGAAAGAAACTCAAATAATCTATGATTGATTTTTCGGTCTTTTACTAGTTTCGCCTTCTTCTTTTATTTGTATTTATGCTGCTTCTTTTGCGGTGTGCATATGTATGTGAACATGGGCGTATGTAGAGAGGGTTTGCGGGGCAGGTAGCCTTGAAATATGACATCTATCAAATTCTTTTTTAAAATACCACCATCAAAGCATTTCTAATTTAATGGCAATGTAATAGAAGGGTTTCTCAAAACCCCGGCTAGTATATTCGTTTATACCGAAGGGTTTGAAATATCGTTTTAAAGGGTTTGTTAGTGGTATCAAAGGCGGACTAGACATACTTACTTCGCCTTTGGACGCCAAGCTATGGAACTGCCGCCAATTATCTGAAGATGGGAGCTAACTTTCCCCCTCTGTGCTCTAGCTCATTTTTTGTATATGCTGTTGCCATGACACTGTTAGTCAGCACTAGACCTTCTCTAAGGAGTCTTTAGTATAAGTGTAGTCAAGAGGAGTCTTATAGAAGTAATTATCAGACACCTAAGCAAGGTATCAGGTAAAGCTACGGTGGTACATAGTATGCGAATTACTTCGAAACAAACGAGCAATCCGATAGGAATGATAGCGGACGCCGGGGTGTAGTAGTAGGGTTGCTAGCCTACCGCAAAAAAGGTCTCAGTTTCAAGTGGGCAGGTCACTTCAAAATCTGTATAAAAAGTTTTTTTTAAACGTAGTCGACCTTCGGCAGTGATCCATAACCCTCAGAGTATATTTCTGCCATGAAAAGCTTTTCAGCAAAATTCACCTGTCGGCACCAGCCAGTTCGGAGTCTACATAAAACATATAGGTCCCGCTAATTCGTACGAAAAATAACAAGCAGCACATCACAAATTACATTCTCAAATGTTCCTCCGTAGTTCCGATAAGGAAGTCTCCGGACCGTGATCCGTAATTCAATATTTACTTCAGTAGTCAAGCTGTATTAAGAAATATGGACCCTTTTGGGTGCAGGCTCGGGAGCTATTGAAGAACTCCTTACTTCACTGCTGGATGAGGGAACAGGTCAGTACGAGATTTAAGTACTTAGTATCCGATAACACCAACACTCGGAAGCATATCTACAATTTGAGTTCTTTTTAAGCAAATGTGACCGTGTAAGCTACAGAGAGAAAATGCAAAACATTTTAACAATCCTCACACCCTACTTCCCAACAATTGATCGGAGCATGACTGCGTCTCTGCCTGTATGAAGCCTTGCTGGATATGCTGACTATGCGGGCTTCATTTGCAGCATTTTCAAACCATTCAAATCAATTCAACCATTCAAACTGAATTCGGTCGGTCGTTGCTTAGCAAAATCCCTGCTGTTCGTTAGTCTCTCTGTTTTTATTTTTACTGTTGTTTATATGTTTTCCTCTCTTGCTTTTCTTTATTACTTTTTACGTATGTTTCTAAAGCGTTGTTTGAATAATCAAAGACAGATAAAATTGTTACCTTTTTGGAAAGATTATTTTACCTGTAAGATAAGTACATACGTCAGAGTAGTGATGTGCGGTTCCAAGATTTTGTAAAAGTGGTTTTATCGTGTCTTGTTCGTTCCTGTGAAATGACTAGTACGAGATGGTGATAGTACCGAATCCTGATCCGGCGAAGGACTGTAAATATTGTCAACGCTTCATAAACCTTTCGTTAATACCAACAACAAAAAGAAACCTGTTTTGAACAGCTCCTTTAAAGGATGATTTTCGAGTTCAGTGTTGCTGAAGGGCCGAAACCCTTCGATTCCTTAAAACACCATTTTCAGCTTCTTTAGAACGTAGTTAAGGTTCCTTTAGACTAGTTTTGTGGATCTTCTAGAACCCATCTTTCGTTTGGTTAACCAGTTTCCGGCATGCTGTTAACGAATTTCAATTTCTATAGTATCTGTTTCGGGCTGCATGCCCAGAAACCACATGTTCTTTTAAAAACCATTTTTGGCTTCTTTGCTACTTTAGAACTCGTTTAAAGTATCTTTAGACTTGTTTTGTAGGTCTTTTTTTTAAACTGATCTTCGCTTTCATTAAAAATCTTTTAGGCATTTTGTTACCGAGTTTCAGTTTCTTTAGACGCTGCTTAGTAGCTACAAAAACCAAAACAACATAATGTTTTTAAGCACCCGTTTTTTGGAAACCGGTTGCTCAATTTTGCGCATCCCTACTCTATATGTAGTGAGTAGTTCAATTCAATTATTCATTTATTGTGTGGGTTTCGTTTTTTTTTCTTTTTTTTTTTGTATTACAGACACAGGAAGCTTCTTGAATCGATTGAATGGCTTAAAACGGTCAGCTTTGCCAACAAAAATTTATGGCATTTTTTAATCTCATTTAAGTGCTGTTTCATCTTTAGAAAATCTTGAAACAAATTTTCAACAAAATAGACTTAAAGCTCTTATAGATTTCAATTTCTGATACAATTGATGTAGAGATGTACATTTGTAGCAATGTATATAAAGGGTTAATATTGTGTGCTTAATGCTCCGCGCTATCAAAAAGGTAACATTTGTTCTACTTAGCGTTTTTGTAATAATTTCTTTAAAGATTGATTATTTAGTAATGCACAAAGATCGATTGAAATCGTCTAGGCGCCTCGTTGTTAGGTAATAATAATCGAACAGGAAGATAGAAAAGGGGAGAGTGGAGACAAAAACACGAAAGACAAGAATAAACTATAGGAAATAAGGCTGATATAGTAACTTTGCTGCAGTTTCTGATTAGGGGGCGTTGAGGAGGTAACAGATATTGGCCATATTAGAACCCACCTCGTTTGGACGCGAAAAAGGTCCCACTCATTGAAATATAACTCCAGAACATTTATGTATACTAGAGATATCCCAGTCGTTGAAATTCAACCACAAAACTTCATTTTCCTTCGCTTCCTTTCTCTGCTGCAAATTTCCTTTAATATATTTTCGATTTCTTTGATTTCTTCTTCTCCCTAGAGTCTCTATTTGTATTTTATGTAATTGTTTTCTTTTTATTGTCTCCTTTAATTTCCTCTCCCTTTCTTTTCCTTCCTTTCCCTTAACATTGCTTGGCGTCAGTGGGTGGGCATCGTAGCCAGATCAATGCAATAACAACAACTAAAGCAAAAATGCATGAACCGTTTACTCACTCAACAACGGCTCTATAGTGTGGTGAATCATGGTATACGTATACGATACCATGGTGTGAATACATGTTTGGCATTTGTAGTGGTGTCATTTTTAAACTGATTTTTCTATATTATAATTAACTTTTTTTAATTTTTTTGATTGACTGCACTTCTACTTGGATAGACCTATCGATGCATATATAATTGTTTATACCTTAGACGTATAGTTCGGCCATAAAGCGGGACAAACTCTCTCAACCGGTAGTGTTTTTGCCGTTACAATAAAAGCAACAACCTTTCATAAACAATCATGTAGTTAGAGTTGCACTTTACATCACAATTCAAAATAATTCAAAACCTACTCAATCAACCCAGTTTTCCAATGCAAACGAGAACACATAAAGCTTTAACAAATGCAATTTTTTCCAAAAAATAAATCGCGTGCTTTACATATCCTGTATACTCGCAATGATATCCTGCGGGTATTAACAAAGTGAGTTCTTTAACAAAACCACAAAGCCATTAATCGCATTTCTGTTGACCAAATAATCATGCCACGTACTTCGTTAACTTCCTCCTTCTCCACATAAAACTTATTTTTGTACCACTTACACTTGACCACGAAGAAGCATGAAAAGTGGAGAGGAAGCATAATTGCACAAAAATTGTAGCAGTGGACTGCGGATCTTAGCAAGAATGTCATGAAGAGCTTGAAAGCTATGAATAAAAGGATTTGCTTAGAGGTGGAATTGAAATTATATAAATAGGATGAGGGATAGATGAGAAGTTCGGGTGTATGAAATCACGTTGGGTTTTTAGGAAGCCCCTAAAAAAGGTTGACATCGCGCATAAAGGAAGACAGCCCTAAGTAGGTTGGGCCTGCCTGCAGAACTAGGGAGAAAACCAGTGAAACAATTTCTAGTCTCAGAAACATAGACAAAGCCAATTAAGCTAAATTTGACTAACTATTTAATCAGATAATAATCATTCGCGATTAATCAAAATGATTAATTTCACGATTAGTCACGTTTTGATTGATTATGGGGTAATAAACTCGATTATTCGAAAAACTGCTACATCACAATCAGATTCTCTCTCTCTATGGCGCGATATACAACAGGTATATCATCAATCAGATTAATCAGAAAAATTATTAGTTAAAAATTTGTTTATTTGATTAATCTCGTGCAAATCAAATTATCTAATTTTTAATCAATCGCTTTTCTGATTAATCAAATTTACTACAATATAATTAATCGAAACGTGTGATTTGGCTCCGTTAAAGTCATGAGATATGCTCTGAAACCTTTTCCAAGTAGCTCTTTTAGCAACGCAGAGAAGTCAGATAAGGCGCCCTCCGGCACTAAACGATTAAATAAATATTCAAGGTCGAATGCGGTTTACTACATTCTACATTCTACTACTACGTTGTGAGGATCTAGAGAAGTCTTCGGGGTATCGAACAACAAGGAAAAAAATAATAAAGAAAAGTTATTAAGGCGGAGATCAAAAGAAATTAGTTGAAAGCTAATATTGTCTGTGGAATACAGGCCGTCACTATAGTGAGTATGGGTTTGGATGAACCTCATCTCTGATACACTTATTAAAAACGATTTAATAAATACAACACCCTGCAGGTTGCTTTTCGGCCCTTAATATGAAAGCTGCTGCCAGGGTAGTACATTCAGTCATATTCCGACGAACACTTTTGGCGATAGCGCGTGAGAGCTCTGAAACACCTAACGTGGCTCGTTTACATCACTTAAGAGGCCATAGTTGGTTGCTCTCGCTGCTGTCGCATAAAATAAGTAGAAAACCCAGATGCTTCCTAAAGTTGATAATCACTAAAATAACTCTTGAGTAACGAACGATGCATTTGTATTGAGATGCGAAATTTTGTTCGGTTTCGAAGTGAAAAAAGGTATTTTAGTGTAAGCACTCGAGTGCAAATGTCACATTGAAATCGGTATGTTCTCAGATCTTGTTTTTATCTAGAGATATTGGCCTTAAGTCTTAAAACCAACTCAGGTATAGGAATGTCCAACTTTAGGAATATTGCACAACTCTCACCCTTTTTTCGGGGCACTTCTAAAATTATGTTGGCCTATGGCAGAAGTGACCAAGTTTCTCTACAGTAGGGATATGAAATAAATATACAATTCGTTGAACGTATTTCTGTAATTTAAATTTTGAAATAACAGATAGGTGTCACATAAGGACATAGGGGTAGTTTTAAAAAGAAATTTAAAGAATTTGTTTAGTAAATTGGTTTAAAAAAATTTACCAAATTTGTCGTGGCATCTAAACACCTGATCCACTATGCCGATTTCTCTAATTTAAGTTTCAAAACAATGGATTAGTGCCACACAAGGATAAAGGCGTATTTTGATACATAAATTTTAAAAACAGTTTTTTTAATAAAAGTAATAAATTTACACTTCAGGTTTTAAGATTACAGATTGGTGGCATTCAAGTCAGTGAATTTAATACTCTTATTAAACATAATTTCTCTCTATCTCTATGGCGCGATATACAACAGGTATATCATCATAAACCTCCTAAGAGCTTTTTGCGCCAAGCTTCTCTTCCAATTTGTGGTGTGCCGATTTGAATTTTCCCTACAAATTGGAGGGACCTACAGTTTTTTGCCGACTCCGAACGGCATCTACAAAGGAGACGAATTTTTGCTGAGAAGCCTGTCATGGCAGAAATACACTCGGAGAGTTTGCCAAACCACTGCCGAGGGGCGACCCCGTTTTGAAAAACTTTTTTTTCAAATCACTTTTGATGTTACCTGTACCAGGGCTCGAACCATGGACCTTCGGTGTGGTAGGCCGGCAACACTACCTTCAAACCACGGCGGCCGCCAACATAAACATAATTTAGCTTCAGTTTTTAATATCAAACCACGCCTATATATGTTAAGCATTAAATGTAGACAATTCTTTGTAGAAGCAAAACAGGGCCGATTTTTGAAATTCAAGTTTTAAAACAACAAAATGATGCCACGCAAGGACATAGGGTGCTTTTAAATACAAATTTGAAGAACAATTATTTTTATTAAAATTATTAAATTTAGCAATACTCTATAGCATAAAAAAATTTAAACCCAATTCGTCATGGGAGCAAAACATCCGATATTATGGGTAAATTTCTCTTATTCAAGTTCCTCGGAACTTTTTTTAAGAACGTCGTATTCAGAATTTAATTAAAAAACGACCTACTCAACGAAAATGCAATGGTCTTTAAGTTGAGTTAGGGCATTCTGCAAAGACATTTTGAATCTATCTATTCGTAGTCCACATGCATTGGGGAGGTTCACCTACTTACTTATTGAACATCCCGCGTGTCTAGTAAGTAAAATTATTTTGAAAAAATTTAAACACCCATGCAAGCAATTTAAGCTAAACAAGTGAAACTTACCTTTGTTGTGTGTTTATATTTGTCTGTTGTTGTTGTTGTTGTTGTGTTTCCTTTTTAAAACATTGCAAATGTTGTGTGTCGCAAAACCGAAAAGGGAAATAAAAGTTGCCAGCATTGAGTGCTGAGCGGAATTTCAATTGCTGATGCGATGACACTACAACGTTGCCACACCGGCGACGACAACAACGACCATTGCCAAAAAAAGCGCGACCCAGAGGAAGATAATTTGGTTGTATCTAAGCGTGCTTCCAACACATTGAATGTATCCGCATAAAGTTCACACTGACTGCTTGCGGCGACTAACCAACCAACAACACTCCAATCGCAAACGTTTATACTCCACGTACAAGCAGCTGCTGCTGACGCGTAAGTAATGTTGGCAATGTTAGATGCGCGTTCTTGAATGTACTTAAAAACGTATTTTGGAATATGACCAAGATTTATATCCTTTTTTTGTAATATTAATAGTGTTGTTGTTGGATGCTTCATGTGTATGAGTTAGATTATTTGTAACGCTAAACGAAACGCGACTTTGTTTGAAGCTAAGGCTGCCTATTTTAGGTTGTGCCTCGTTCTATGTTTGTCCTTCTGCTTCTCTTCTATCTATGGCTCTTTGAATAGCTTTGTTATGTATATATAGTTATATATATACATATGCGTTAAAGGTGACTGCAGCGTGTGCCAACCTTTTGTGGTGTCGACAAGGAAGTATGAGGACAATAGGACAAATGCGCCAACTTATAATACAACAAGAATAACTCAAGCACTTTTATCGTTATAATGATACAAAACGTTCTACGTTAGAGAGACAGCAGGAGGCACATTACTGACAAAAGCATATTCCTTTGTTGTTGTTTCTAGTGCACAGACGACAGATGGCGCGTTAGGCTACAACACAGTTTGAGTGAAGTAGCGGCAAAAAACGGTTACGAGTGAGTCACGAGAGTTTTTACTTTGAAATATACAAGCATACACGAGCACGTTGAATGGTAAAAAACGAACTAAACGCGTTGAGTGATTAACGGTATACAACGACGGAACGTACGACGAAACGGAGCAAACGTTTAACAAACAAACCAATTGTGTTTTGGGTTACGAACCGTGGGTATATATGAACCGAAACAATAACAGATAATAATGCACAACACCAATAACAAGTACAATAACTAGTTTTTTCTATACGCTGACTTTTTTTTGTTTTTGCTTTGTTTTGTAAAATGACAAAAACAAAAGGAATGCAAAATAACTACACCGCTTGTAAGCGGAACTGAGTTGTTATACTTTTTGTTACTTTCAACTTGATATTGCTATTTTATAAGTTTTGACATTTTTTTTTTAAAACACAACACACAACAATAATTTTCACATATGTGTGCGTGTGTGTGTGTGCGTATGCTGCACCGGAAGGATGACACTTCAGCAACAATGCGCCACTAGCGCCAGCACATTTTGGAGTTGTTGCACTCAAGTCAGGTGTGAGTGAGAAAAATTTGTTTTTTTTTTTGTTGTTGTTTAATCTTGTTTTACTGTAATTTTTTTTTTCACGACAATTGTTTGCACTTATTTTAAATTTAAATATTTTTTACACTTTAACACTGTTTTCATATTTTTTTATGCTTTTTATCAATCAATTAATCTCTTTCAGTTTCATCTATATGGGGGAAGAGAAAAATGAAATATAAAAACGCATCCGAGCAAAACTTTTTGAATAAATGTTTAATTTTTTATAAATAAAAGCGCTTTTGTGGCCTTAACAGTAATTTGTGATGAATTTAAAATTAAAAAATTGTGGTTTATCGGCAAATTTATTTTTAACGCTCAGAATACGCATTGTTCAGGCACGCAATACGAAGTGAAGTTTTGTGGGAAAAGAGCAAAGTTTTTGTCGCGTTCAGTTATAGCTGCGTCGAGCGGTTATGACGCGTTCCACATTTTTTTAGCTTTTTATTTGAATGAACAGAAATATTTTGTTGACAATCACAGTTAATTATAACGCAAAGCTTTCTTAACCGCTCAGAATAATTGCGAAACAGTTATATTTTATATAATTTTTTTTAAAGCTTTTAATAGAAAGATTAATTCACTATTACAGTTTTTACACTCCATACCCAGCTAAACAAAGCTCAAAGAATAGATTCCTTTTGTACACAAAACGTTAGTGAGTACCGACATAAGCAAATCGAGATAGATATAGAATTATATATGTGAAATCAAATTTTCAGAAGAAAAATAAATAAATTGTGCAAAATCATATATTAGCCACGCCCAGTTTTTATTTTTTATTTATGCGGCCGCCGTGGTGTGAAGGTAGTGTTGCCGGCCTACCACACCGAAGGTCCATGGTTCGAGCCCTGGTACAGGTAACATCAAAAGTGATTTGAAAAAAGTTTTTCAAAAGGGGGTCGCCCCTCGGCAGTGGTTTGGCAAACTCTCCGAGTGTATTTCTGCCATGACAGGCTTCTCAGCAAAAATTCGTCTCCTTTGTAGATGCCGTTCGGAGTCGGCAAAAAACTGTAGGTCCCACCAATTTGTAGGGAAAATTCAAATCGGCACACCACAAATTGGAAGAGAAGCTTGGCGCAAAAATCTCTTAGGAGGTTTATGATGATATACCTGTTGTATATCGCGCCATAGAGAGAGTAGAGAGTTTTTATTTATTGAATATTTTCTAAAATACAAAAAAAGTTACACCAATGGTGTGTAGATTAAAATTGTGGCGTCCGAATCAATTTTTGTAACTTGTTGTTCACTTTTGATTAAGCCAATTTTTAAATTATTGATACTAATAAATCAAAAACCATTTATGTTATCGTAAAAAACTAGGCATTACCCTTATCGCAAGGTATGTGCCTGATAAAAATGCATGAAATCGGTTAAAGACCACGCCTACTTTAATATAAAATATTTTTTGAAGGATCATAGAAGAATATAATATACAAAAAATAACTGTACATCAATTCCATTTACTGTCCAATTTACAAAATCCAAAAATACAAAAGCCAAACCTCTTCGCTCGTTTCGGTAGCTATAAATCGCAGAGGAGTTAACTTTTCATAACAAAACTTTATTAATATTGATACCGTTCGAAAAAAAAAAACCCCCCAATGTTTTTAATAATTTTCATTTAAGCTATAGCGAATTTTATAACATAACCCACTTAAAGAAACAGTTCAAAGTTGACGCAAAGTTCAGGAAAGTTTAAAAAATGTATTTAAAATTTCAATATTTTCGCGTAGATTTCCTAGAAAAATTTTGAGTACGCAGTTTTATAGTTCATTCAATTTTAGCAAAGTGCAAGTTAAAAGCACAAATTTTCACAATTTTTTTTTTTTTTGTGGGATCTTGAGTATTTTCTTCCATACAACGCAAGAACAAAACTAAAATTTTCTATGAAAAAAAATACCCAACATCCTCGACAAAAAAAATTCTAAAAGTTCAGGAAAATTTTTGACGTGCTTTTACCTATTTTACCATTATTATGCTAAAGTTGAATGAGCTATAAAACTGCGTACTTAAAAATTTTCTAGAAATTCTGCCCAAAAATAGTGAGATTTTGATGAAAATTTTTTCAAATTTTTTATTAACCCTCTAACCGGCAGGACTGCTTTTAGGCGGGGTTAAGTTCAACATATATAACCCGCATCCCTCTACTTTTCATTCATAATTATTGACACACAATCTTCGCCAAATATTTTATCTATGTCGTAACCTTGATTTTATAGTTTTAAGTGTTGGCAGAGTTCCGGTATTATCATTTTCGTTGAAATATTGAGTGCAATTTGCAAAAAAAATTAGTTTTGACAGAAGTGTTTTTGGTAACTACAAAAAAGGGATAAAAAGGATTTTTGTAGTAAAAAACCAAATTGTTGATAACTGATATAATTGTTAAGGATCATAAATTATAAAGAAGATGTGGATTTATAATTAAATTTATAGAATAATTGGCCAAAAATCATACCCCGCCTAAAGCGGAGTGAGCAATAAACAGGCAAGTTCGGGTAGAGGCAAAATTACGAACCCTTTTGGATATATGACTTCAAATTCGAGTTTATCGCACTAGAATTACTAGATATGAGTTTTTTCATTTGCAACAAAAATTGGCCTATTAGAGGGTTAACTTTCCTGAACTTTGTGTAAACGTTGAATTTTCTTTTGATTTGGTTTCTGTTATAGAATTCGCTATATCTTAAATGAAAACTATTTAAAACACTGCTTCTTCTTATTTCGTAGAACGATATCCAATTCAATTTCACTACTATTATTGTGAACACAACTGTATATAATGCTCCTTTATCTATTTGTTTTATTTTATTTATTATTTAAAAAATAACTTGTTTCCTTATGCTGTAAATACAACCTTAATTTTTTGCACTTTCGTCTATTTTATACTTTTATTTGCTATGGTTGTTTATTCCTCACGAATACAAATTAAATTCATACTCTTTTAGTCTAACCACATAACATATAATGAATTTGTAACAGAAAATTATCAATTATAGATATGAAGAGAAATTCATAGCAGTGGCTTCATTTTGTCTGCTTGTCTTTATATTCGCAGGTGCATCACAAAAAAATTGACTCATAGAATTGAATAAGCTTTTCACGGTTGTTTTGCTAGATGTCTTGTTTAAAGTTAAGAACCACTTTTATTATATAAGCAGAGGCCAAATAAACAAAGTCCGTTTGAAACTGTGGCACAATTTTTCGTTATGCATACTATTTTTATTATGTGCGTGACGAAATCTTACACAACCGGGGACATACGAGGTGTGTTCAAAAAGTATCGCTAATTTTGGATTTTCGCTGGTTACGTATATTCGAATTTCGAATTTTTTGTGGCGTTATGTTGGTACTCATGTCTCTTACTTATGCCGACAAGCTCGGCCATTTTGAATGTTCAGTTAATTGTTGACAGCTGCTTTGCTTGCACGTGTTTTGGATCGTCTTCGATTTTTCGTACCAAAATTGCTCAATTGTGACCAAAACAGCATCGCATGAACATTGCTAATGAGATGTTAAACTCTGTCCGCGACGACCCAAATTTGCTCCAGAGGGTCATAACTGGTGACGAATCGTGGGTTTATGGTTATGACGTGGAAACCAAAGCTCAATCATCTCAATGGAAGCTGCCGCACGAACCAAGACCGAAAAAAGCGCGCCAAGTTCGGTCGAATGTGAAAGTTTTGCTGACAGTTTTCTTCGATTGCAGGGGCGTGGTGCATCATGAATTCTTGCCACAGGGAAGAACGGTCAATAAGGAATATTACCTGCAAGTTATGCGTAATTTGCGCGAAGCAATCCGCCAGAAACGCCCGGATTTGTGGAAGAACAAAAATTGGCTTTTGCACCACGATAACGCCCCTGCTCACGCATCGTTGCTTGTGCGCGACTTTTTGGCCAAAAACAACACACTAATGATGCCGCAGCCACCGTATTCCCCAGATCTGGCCCCCTGTGACATTTTCTTGTTCCCTAAACTGAAGAGGCCCATGAAAGGACGACGTTACGCTTCTCTTGACGAGATAAAGACGGCATCGCAGGAGGAGCTGAACAAGATACAAAAAAATTACTTTTTGAAGTGCTTCGAAGATTGGAAAAACCGTTGGCACAAGTGTATAATATCTCATGGGGATTACTTTGAAGGGGACAAAATAGATATTCATGAATAAATAAATAATTTTTGAAAAAACACAAAATTCGCGATACTTTTTGAACACACCTCGTATATAGTATACTTCATAATTTTAGCACATTTTATTCATTGATAATTTTCAATTTTTTATATAATATCAATTAAGTTAAAATATTTTTTTATAGAAGTCTAGTTTGAGCATTCTGCATTCCAAACATTGTATAAAAATTATTACAGCAATTGAATTGTTTTTTTTGGGGAATGTATATCTTTAAAGTATTCATGAGCTCAAGGTTAAGCATATTATTTTTACGAAAATTTTAATAGTTTTTTTTTTTTAAATTCGAATAATTTGAGTGATAAATAATTTGTTTTGCATACTTTTACATCAGATTAAGTTTGCTATTCTACACATTTTTACCACAGATTGGCGAAAGTGTCAACAATTTGATCTGAATCAATTTGATACTCCGATTGTGAAAAATACATATGTAACTTTTTTTTCGCAGTAGAAGCGATAAAAACAGAGAGTACTCTTTCTGACATTCTTTTGGAACAATAGAATGTATTTTTCTCATTTTCTACTCTTATGCTACACTTGGGGAGGACAAGGAGAGATATCCCCAAGGGAAGAATAAGAGAGTAATCCCCTTAACATTCTTTCGGATCAATAACAGGGATTTGTACACTAGGAGAGCACTAGGGGAGACCTTCTCAAGTTAGTAATAAAAGATGACTCCCTTCTATACATTTTTGAAGCGAAAGTAGAGATTTCTCCAACTTTTACATCTAGCTAACACCTTTTTGAGTGAGCCAAATTTCTCTGCCAACCAAAAAAAAAAATTAACAAATGGAAACAAATTTTCAGAATTAAAAAGAAAAAGCTGCAATCGTACTTATAAATATAAGAAACAAAACCCAATTTAAATAAATATTTTAATTATAATAACTATTGTTTTCCATAACTAATTCCTTATTTGCGTATATGAAAGTTATTTATGTATGAGTTCTATTCCATTGTTTCCATTCCTTCATTTGCTCCTATAGAAGGCTTGAAGCATGATTCGCCAAAGATCTTTTATTGCTCTTTAAGGAGGAATGTGAAATGTCTCCCTTATTACTTTCTGTGAGGTTTTCTAAAACTCTCCAAAAATGCCTCATTACTCGATTGCGATTCATGAAAAAGTAATAACAAAAACTGTATTATTGTTTTTTGAGAGGTGAAAGGGAGTTTTTCTATTGCTTGCTCTCCTAGGACATGTTAAAAGGGAGTATATGTATGGGAAACTTATATGTTAATACACTGAAGTATAGGGAATAATAGGGAGTAATCCAATACTCTCAAGAGAATATTTCGGGATTAATAAAACGATGATCCCTGTTTCTACTGGGTTCAAACAACAACTTTTAATAATTAATATGAATAATTAAAAATAAAAAAATGTTTTTTTTTTTGATGTTGGTTTTATGGTCTGTTAATTTTTAGATATTTTTGTAAGTTTAACGAGCTCAAGACCAGTTGATAATTATTCTTAGTTAATTATTACTATTTTTGGTAAGAGGAAAAATTTAAAGCAAAAAATAATAGTAATCATAAAAATTATTATTCTTTTCCTAGTCATGAATACTTTCCACACAACTTTAAAAAGTTCAAGAACTTAACACATTCTTACTGAAGTCGTCTTCTGTTTTCTTCTATATTAAAATTAATGTCCTTCGTAAGTTATGTGTAGAAAACCCCTCAAAGAAATTCTAATATTCAGAACTATTTTTAAAACCAATAAAATTAGTATTTGTTGAGCTATACAACTGCATTTTGAGTTTTCCGAGTTAAAATAAATTAATTTTTTTAAGTTGTATAACGTCGCAGTCAGAATCACACGATTTAATCATTTTATAATATTATTAGAATTTCAATATTCTTCGCGAAGAATACTAGCTTAAGAATAGTATTTGTATTCTAAACTTTGTGAACATCTTTAAAAAGTTCAATTTTGAAAGTGCTATAGCAATAGAACGGACTTATACGCCTTCAGAACACAACATTTCTTTCCCGCTATTATCTAAATTTTCTTTATTTCTTAAATTTTTGGTTTTAGTTTTATGTTTTGTTAGTATAGACATTGAATTATTTCACTCGTTGTTGTAATACCCATATTTATTTTATTTTATTTTATTTTATTTTATTTTTTTAAATTATTTTTCTTATTATATTCAAGGCAATTGAACTTGTTTCTTCATTCTTTGTAAAAATTTATATCTCACACTGTTCATTTTGTATATAATTTCTCTGCTTATTTTTGGGTTTTTTTAGTTTTCTCATATTTATTCACTGCTAACGTATATTTTTCTGGCACATTTTTCTATCACACATTTTTCTAAGACTCTTTTCCTTCTCCTTTCAATAAACGTTCTACATATTTTAGTTCATCCTTTCAGATATATTTCTCCTTAATTAGTTTTATTTTTTATAAATCATTTTATTAAATTTTACTTATTTTCCACACACAAAACAATGTTTTAATTTCTTTCATTTTGTTTTCCTTTCCAGAGCCTGCTTTTATCGATTTTTCTGCTTCCTGCGCTTCACAGGCATAAACACATTGCAAATTGTAGGACCGCCACATAACAAAAGCCAACACAAAGAGGCTGCAAGGGCAAAGGAATATATTCGAGCAATGATACAGCAGCGAAAACAAAACTTATCTTAAGCAGCATTCATATAAACCAAGCACTTTCCACACTCCACACTCCCCACTCCCCACTCCCCACTCAATATTTTCTATTTCTGCTTTTGCATTTTTCCACACACACTTCAATTGCTTGCTAATCATTACTTTTTCGTTTATTTCTACACTTTTTCTTACGACACCAGCATCGCATTACTCGGTATTTACGTACGTATTCTGCTGCTATTTTTATGACAAAAGACACAGTTTTTACATTGTCAAATACGCCGACAATACAAACTTTCTAAGCATACACTTAGGCGCATAAGCATATTTTTTGCTTTTTCACTATCTTTCCATACCTTTCTTTGCTTTTCTTTATACACAATAACTTTTTATAGTTAAGTTGCGAGAAAAAAAACACAACAAAAACATATTATAACAACATTTCACTTGGCGCATGTGGGTGTGTACACAAGTTTAAAGGACATCTGGCTTCTTCTTTTTGCGTGTAAATGCTCTTAGAATTTAGCTGCATTGCTGTTTGTTTGACTGGAAGTACGAAACTCGACTGGTTCATTTGGTGTGCCATTATGCTGGTGAAATTTTGTGGAAATGAAATGCAGCGAAACGAAATTGCACGCACACAAATGCAAGCAGCAATGTCAGACGGAAAAACACACAGGGAGAGATAGAGTTGGAACTGTTTGAGAGAGCGAAAACGCGCGAGAGCTAATTGGAAAACTAAAAAGAAGTAGTGTTAAAAGTGTTAAATATTTTATCCTTTTTAAGTAGAGAGATAGTTGAATTGTTGGACTAGTAATAGTTTTACTTTCACTTGTACTTACTTTTAAGTCAAGAATAAAGTATAGAATTTGACCTTAAGTTTTAGAGTTTAGAATTGAAAGTCGAATTTAAAACTGAAGTGAAATCATGTACCCAATTATTTTTCAAATCAAAAAACAAAGGTCTGATTTGAGGTTATTTTTTTACTTTTTTTAAAGAAGTGATAATATAAATACAATTTCTTTGGATTAAAACGAGACATGTTAAAATTGATTAGTAATTAGTAATAAATTAATTAGACCGCTTTTTTAATTGGGAATGATTATTTTAGTTGTTTTTCAAGAAAGGCAATTATTAATTGATTACTAATAGAAAAAATCAGAAAAAATAAAAAATAAACAAAAAAATATTAAGAAAATTCCAAGTAATCAAAAAAGTTGTTTTGATAACTTTTTTTCATTATTTTTCTATGTTTTCAGTATTGTTAATGTGTATATTTATGTTTTTCTACAACAACACTGAAAAAAAATTAAAAACAATTAAAAGTACTTAAAACGAATTTTCTAAATTTTTTTCCATACAAAATGAATTTTTCTTCATGCGTTGTATGGAAGGAATCACTCAACACCATTTACGAAAAAAATTCTGAAAATTCAGGTAAATTTTTAAGCAAGTTCTAACTTACACAAAAATATACTAAACTTGATTGATCTATAAAACTGCGTACTCAAAAATTTTCTAGAAATTCTGCCAAAGAATGGAAAGATTTTGATGACCATTTTTTTCGAGTTTAAATAACTTTCCTGAACTTTGTGTTAACTTTGAAATTTCTTTTTATGTGGTTTCTGTTATGGAATTTTATATATTTTAAATGAAAATTATTAAAAATACAGCTTCTTTTTATTTCTTCGAACGATATCAAATTTAATTTCATTGTTATATTGAACACAACTGTATGTGAAATAGGAAAACAACAACATCTAGCTAGATTTAATTATCTATAAGATTCGTGACAAGTGATTGGGTTAATCCGGTAGCCAATTCTGTACAGAACAGTTATACGTTAAAATGCTCATTCAACTCACAATAACCTGGCTATTGCGTTATCATACGTAGCACTTTCCGTTCAACATTCCTACTGGCCCTCAAAATGCCCTCTCCTTAAATGTTAAAATCCATTTGCCAACACTTGAAAATGAAAATGCTGCCCATTTAACAACAAAAGCGAAAACGAAACGTTTGAGAATAGAACTAACCGCCCGGAAAATGTATGAAAATCAAAACAAAAAAACAGTGAAAAGCGTACACAGAAAACGAATGTATTGAAACCGAAGAAAGAGCACGCATAAAAGGATAGAGGACAATAAGTAAATAGTTGAAAATGGAAAGCGCTTAAAAGAAAATGTTCAGTAAAGTGAATGAGTATGTTAAAAGATATGTAACAGATACAGAAGTGCATTTTTGGGACGAATGGATATGAAAATGCCTGTGCAAAGAGAGTGCTTGTGAGCATAAGGCTGAGCGCTTGATGAGCGCTTTTGTGCGTGTAGTGGTCAGCAGTATATTGCTGTTGAAAACACTAGCAAATTTTCACGTTGCTGAGAACCAAAGGATTTGTGACAGATACAGATGTGCTTATGTAGAGATGTATGTATGTATTTATGTATGCAAGTAGATTCGTATGCAAATGTGTGCTTTATATGCGAGTGTGAGTGTTACCGTTTTTTGGATTTTTTTTTTTTTGTTAGTCTCAATTCTTATGTAAACATACAAGACGAAACAGAGATGCGAATGTGAAAGAACGAAAAATGCAGAAGCAGCAATATATAAATATAGAGAGCGTCATTTTCAGGCATGCAAAACAAGGAATAAGACCGAAATGGAAAGCATAGCCGTTTTAGCTCATTTTATTTTGCAATAGAAATATTAAAAGTTTCTGGTTTAATGGCAGAATTAGCCTAGACTTAGAATAACTTGACTTGCCTTAATTTACAAAAGAACTGAGAGTCAATTATTCAACGTGTCATCTTTTTGCATTTTTTTTTTTATTTGAAGTATTGCTTTCTAATTGTCATATGAATTTGATTCATCCAAAAATTTAGTATGCTATGCAATATATGAAGGAATTTTATTAAAAATATTGAAAAAAGTTTTATGGTAGCACAGTTCTCTCAGAGCTCTCTTTGAACTTAGAAGCTTAACTTGGAAATCAAAAATTTGTAGTTTTCCAAGTTTCTAAGTTAAGTTATTTTCTGCGTCACTACGTACACTTGCTGCTCATTTGTTAGATGTAGGGTTTCCAAGTCAAGTTAAGTCTAGGTTTACGCTAATTCGGCCATAAATCATTTTATTTGTCAAAACTGAAATCGAAACTTTAGGGTAAAAAGCTGTGAAAACAATTTTCTTTCTTATAATCTTTATAAAATTATGCCCTGATTCGTTCTCATGATCGCATATATAGCTTGAATAAAATGAATTTCTCAGTATCTTGGGAATGAACTCAAATTGAGTCATTTTCTATCCAAAAAAGTGTTGAGCACTTGAGCAACACTTGGTCAGAAGAGATTATAAGAGTCCAGCGCTTGACCAGCTGAGTTGATTCAAACCTATCAAAGAACAGACGTCAAGTGGTTAGCGGAGTTGTGGAGATTCATCATTCCGCTTCTACAGTTTTTTAATGATAGCAACATACGATACTAAAACTATAGTAAAGTGGCCAAACTTAAATGCTTTTATGAATCTAATAAATTCAGAATTGGTCAAAATAATCTGGTCGACCACTAATTTGACTCTAGGTCTACCCATCTAAGAACAAAGTTGAGCCCTGCGGTTTTTATGTATTTGCAGACAGCTTAGTCTTACGACTAACCGCCAATTCTTTACTGAAGACTTTTTCGTGCTCTTGTCCAGCTTAATCCCATACAATATGAATGAAGATAAAACCGATACTGAAACCGAAACCAGTAAATCATCTTAAATGGGTGCATTTCCTTGTTACAAATACCCTTATATAGATACATAGGAGCACACTACATTGGCAGAGGAATGTCCTGTGCGAGGACGGGAACCAGGATACTGCAACAAAAACACTCATCCATACAAGCTACCCTGTAAAAAACGATGGAGCATCAGAGTACTCCAACACTTATCCTCATTCATATAAAAAAGGTGGTTGGATCACCTAATCCTACTCGGAGTACCATTTACTTTGCTTCCTATTAGTCTATAGAGTACCTACGTTAGAATACTGTGAAAATGCTGCCAAAAGATTACTCTATAGAGTATTCTAGACGAAAGCGAGAAGGGAGTATGTGTTCTTTTGAGGACCACCTACTCCCACTCTCGCTTTGCTGTTGAATACTCCATAGAGTAATCCCATGGGAGTATTTTGAGAGTACTCTCATGTAGGTGGTCTATAGAGTATTCAAAAGCAAAGAAACTGAGTACTCCGAAATGGATTAGGTGATCCAATCACCGGACATTGACATGTAAATTGGACCACCTTTTTTATATGAATGAGGATAAGTGTTGGAGTACTATGGTACTCCTTTAGGAGTATTCTTTGGAGTATGAAACGGAGTATTTCCGTTTGTTGCAGGGTAGTGTTTACGGATAAGATATATGAATGTGTGTGTCGAAGTAGATATGTGTATGGTTCGCTGCCGTTGCCGCTAGTTGGTTTTATTATACTAGTTGGGATGATTCGGTATGTTACCGATTGTAGCCGACAATACCCGCACCCGAAAAATAAACTATTACTGAGTATGAAAGGAGAATTGAGAATTGAGAAAAGTAAACTGAGAGGAAATTTTTTGTAATAAATATTTTGTTTTCGCTTATTTTTATTTCTTTTGCTTTTTGGTAAAATTTTATGTGATATTTGGGTGATGCATTGCCCACACTTATAGGAGGTTGGTCTTAAAAAGATGACTGCGACCTAGTAAATCAATCCACGTCGATGTAAGATACATTTCACCACCGCGCTATGACTAGGTTAAGTTGACAATATCCAAGCTCATAAAAATGAAGCGCCTGTAAATTACCGACTACCGCCAGCGATGGTCAATTACAGAGGTGAAGAGTTGAAACTTAAGGTCACCGTCGAACGGATCTCCACTATATGTACAATCTTATAAAAGACTCATGAAAGGGTCCTCCTTTTTCGCGATTTCAAAGCAGCTTTCAATAGCAAGAAACGTATTTGGTAATGCCAAATCGCGCTGAGCAACAGAATAGCTTTGCCACGGCTATGAAGGCCTCGCCGAGCCAAAAAGACAACTTTCAACCATGCGATTACTTCGACTTAATCATAGAGCGGATACTCTTAGTCTGATTATCTTCTATTAGAGTATGTGATTGTTGGCGATGCTAATGTTATTCTTTTCGAGGACTGGACAAATAATGTCGGCCTGGACTTGAGTTAGTCTCTCTTTTTAACTGCCACTTTGGACCTAGTAGGTAATTGAGAAGTGCACTTCCGTGGTTGTTGTTGTCGTGGTAACGGTTGTCCTCACTGCGTAGTTCTTCTTGTTGTTGTTGTAACCGAAAAACACTCCCCTACGGTTTTGGAAGGGTTGCGGATATGAACTGTGCCTGGAGGGAACGAATCCGGTTTGCTGCTGCACAGCCACAGTTTGGTATAAGGTCGACGGCCCCCGGGACTATTTGCTTGATCCCTTGAACCTTCCGCTCGTAGATTTCAGTCGCCTCTTAAGGCAGGCATACCTGCCGTGGGTATATAATAAGCCCCTAACGCGCCCTAATTAATCGCCTCGTCTACTTCTGGACGCGGATTGCATAGATTCATACTGAACTAACAGCCTTTGGCTGGTAAGCCCCGAGTCCTTCCGGTACGTAGACCCGGCTGATGAGGGAGTTCTCGAAAGAAGATGATATGGCGCTTGGAGGGTTTGAGAGAACAGCATCATCGAGGCAGGAGTGTGGATGAAATTTCAATCACGAGAAAAAAGACCTGCAAAGATCTACACGCTATCAACTATATTAAAATCTGTTAATAAAGAAATAAATTTGAAGTCCAACGCAATGCTTGTTCTACTCTCACTAGCAGTAGATAACAAAAAGGATTAATCACAAAAAGCAACCAGAAAAAATGCTTAGGAATGCCGCTCCTCATAAATTGTTGTTGTTGTGCTAAAAATAACAACCAAAATCAAGTCTGTCAGATTAATACGTTTTTTTTTGTTGTTGTTGTTCCTATCTTTCACATTCCTTCCGCATTGGGATTCCCAGACGCTCAAACTCTTGGCTGAGCGTTTCGAATGAATGCGCCGTACTTGCGTCCCTGCACCAACCCTTCTCCTTTCACTTTAACATAGTACAACAACAGAGCATAAAACTGTTTAAATATATATATTTTATGTAGTTTTTGTTTTTTTTTTTGTTTTTGTACATAAATTCATTTTTGGGCATTTCCTTAACAAGCACTAAAAACGCAAACATACATGACACACGCACACATTGACAAAAAATAGTGCTAAGGCGTAAATCCAAATTATCAACCCTGCACCACCACTGACAAAGATCGGCGTAGAAAACAAGGGAAACACCAGATGGATATATGTATGTCTGTTTTAGTTGGGAGCAGCCGCAACGCTACGTATCACTTTCCTCTCTGTTTCCCGCCTCACTCTCTTTCACTGAAAAGTACGAAAGACGAAACGAAAAATCAATGGGAAAATTTTCCCATCACATTTGGAAATCACGGGCTGACTGCCGCTCCTGGCTGGCGAGGTTCATCAAACTATGCCTAGTTGCCTTTTACATTTTATTTTTTTTCCTTTTTGTCTAATTGGAATGTTTTTTATCTTTTATGTTTTTTTTTCTTTGCCGCTTTGAAGGTAGGAGTGAAACAATTTGCACAGTTATCAAAACAATAATGCAACTTTTGGTTTGAATTTCATAATATTTCGGATGACATCTTTTTGTACAACCAAAATTGTGACTAAATTTAACGGCAAAGGGGGTATACAGGAAACCTAGTGTTAATCTCTTTTCAGTTTTTTTTTCCAATTTTTTGTTTTGTGTAAATTTTTTATTTAAAAAAATATTTTTTTACTAAATTAGTGTTGTTATTTTTTGCTGTGCCTTTATTGAGTGTTTCAGTGTTCGCGCAACAGTATATCTCAAGTTTTAAACAAAAATTTCAAATTAAGATTTTTACGTTATTGATTTTGGAGACTTGGCGATGGTTCCAAGACATGTTCGAAGTTTGACTAGTTTTTCGTTTCTTATTCTTGAAATTAAGAATGATTTTCTACATATTCGAAAAATCTTTCTTTTCCACACTTTTAACAATTTATTCTTAAATTTTTTTTTTTCAATTTTTAATTACTGATATTTTTCTCTTTATGTTTTAATTATAATTTTATTTTTTTGAAGAACTCTGAAATAAATCATTTTATTTTAATAAATTAATGCAGACTTAAATTTTAACTTAATTTTATTTTACTTTTTAAGATTCGCAAATTTTGTATATTTAAATTTTAAACAAAACGTGTTTTGTGCTTCGGTATTTTTTTCTTCAAGACTGATTTTTTATAAAAAGAAGTTTTGTTTACGTCTTGAAACCATTTCATTAAATTTTATTTGAAGCTCACAAGTTTTAGATTTTTTTAATCAAATTTTTTTGTTCTTAATTTTTTTTCCAAGACGCGCTATTTTAAGCTCTCTAAAAAAATTATTTTATTTCATTTAATTATTTCAGACTTGCGTTTTTATTTTATTAAACTTTACTTTTTTTAAGCATTGCAAACTTTTTTATTTTTAAATTTTAAAAAAAGGTATGTTTGTGCTTCAGGAATTTTTTCTTCAGATTGGATTTTTTAGAAAACGTAGGTTTCTTTACGTCTTCGAACTTTTCAATTCAATTTTATATATTGTTTTGATAATTTTTCAAATTAAATTTGCTTAAAATATTTACATTTTTTCAATCACAATTTCTTTAATTTTTGTTTTTATTACAATTTTTTCTCTCAAGGTGTGTTAATAGAAGTATGCTGAAATAATTTATTTTATTGCATTAAATTATTGCAGGTTTAAATTTTATTTTTATTAAATTTTCGTTCTTTTCCAGGGTTGATAATTTTTTATTTTGAAATACTATACTACATGGTTTTTGTGCTTCGTCACTTTTTTCTTTCAGAGTTGCTTTTGTAAATTTAGGTACTTATTAATTGTATTTTAACTTTATTTTAAACTTATTTTTCTTTGCTCATGGAATTTTTAAATAAAGTTTTGTTTTTTTTTAGGAATTTTTTAAGTTTTGTTTGCTTGTAATTTATGAAATACTTCAATAAATTTTATTTTTTTTTCAAATTTGTTTAGCTTATTTTTTTTCAAAAATATTTTGTAAATTGTTTTTCTTAAGGTGTGCGTGTGTCTTGAGGCGTTTAAACAAAACTTGATGAAATTCTAAAAGAATGAAGTACTAACTATACCAATATTATAAAAAATATATATTAAACATTTTTTGGCTTTATAAAAACATGTCAATAATTTTCTTTTTCAATTTATTAAATTTCCTTATTTTTTTCCTATTTCATAACATTTTCATTAAAATCTCAAAAAATTCATATATTATAAATTATTTTACTTAGTTGTCATATTTTTCATTTCTTTTCGTTATTTTTTTTTTTACACTGTTGATATTAAAATATTTCGATTTTTAATTTCTTTTTTAAAATTTTTTTTTTCACATTTAATAAATTTTGGATTACGAAAAATAATACTAATTATCATTTCAAGCATGTCACTTTGAACTTAATCCCTCTAAGAGTTAATTTTTTAGTTTTCCTGCAACGTATCACATTTAAAAAAAAATTCTAAGCTATAATTTTAAATTTTTTTAGTTTATTTGTTGTGTTGTTCAGTTTAATTTTCTTTATTTTTAATTTTTAAGGTTTTTTATTATTTATTTAAATTTTTTTTTTTTTTTTATTTTCAGTTTTCACCAACTTCCGGTTTTTTATATGTTTATAACTTTTATTTAAAATTATTTTTTAAGAATTCAATACTTCTTTATCCTGTGGTATTTCAGTTTGTTGTCTTTCCCGGTTTTCCTTGAAGTATTTCAAAATAAATTCTAAAACTTAATTTTCAATTATTTAGTTTAGCAGTCGTGTTTTTCTCTTCATTATTTTTAAGTTCTAAAAGTTTTTTAAATTTTTTTTTACTTCCAAATTTAGACCTTTTGTCATAACTTTTTGAACATCAACTTTCTCGAATTTTTATATTTTGTAATTTTTTTTTTTTTTGCAATATTGTCTATTCTCAAATTTCTGTGTTTTTGCTGTCTTTCGAAAAATAAACGTTTTTCCTAAACATTCCCATTTTTTAGCTTTAACAGTTTAAGCCCACTTTTTGCTTCAGAACTTTTTGAAATTGTTCTTGCATTTGAAATAAATTGGTATATTTTAAATTTTTGGTTGTTTTTGCCCATTTTATTATTATTTTTTACATATTTCACTTTTTAAATTTTTGTCACTTTTATAAAATTTTTTCAATCAATTATTATTATTAAATCTATGAATATTTTTTGTTATTATTATTATATAGAAAAGAGCTGATAAATCAGAAACCTCCTTCACCTTTTATGTAAAATTTCATTTTTTTTTTTAAATTGGTTTTAATTTTTTACAATTTTGTATTTCTCACAAACTAACTAACTTTTGCTCTTTTCCCACAATTTATCAACACAAATTGAAAGATCATCATTTATAAATGCCTCAGTGCTTCTGCCACGCTTGAGATTTAATTATTTAATTTGCCACAATTTATTTTGTTTTCTTCACTACTACACACACAGGTACAAGTATAAATTTTGCAACATGCAAAAAATAATACACATTTTATTAGCACATTCTATAGATGTAAATATGTATGTATGTGTGTAAACATCATGTACAAAATTCTTATTGCAGCACTTCCTTCAAGCTTTTTCTAAGCTTACCTCTAGTTGCTACATTGAAATGTAAATTTTCGTTTTCAAACAAATCTTTCTTAAAAACAAATGCTTTTTCGAAAATGAGTATTTCAGAAATATACATTCAGTAACACAATTTTCACAAATTTTGTATACCACTTTATTTTCATAAACACGCGCGCGTCATCACCTCCCCAACAGACGGCAAAACAGAAACAAAGTTTGCTGTCAACTCAATGCGCAGTCAGCGGTGCCCGTTTCAGTGTTGCCAGTGACTGCCAAATACTACGAAATTTAGCGTCCATGCGCAGTTAAGTGAAACGTTTACTTTTTATGGAACACACCAAATGCTCCCCAAAAGTGGGAGATGGTAAGTGAGCGCAAAGAGTATAATAACGATAACAGCAGTGAGCGGTTTAATAAACATACAAGCAAAATGCAAACAAAAACATAATGGAATGATTGGCCCTATTTCCAATGCAGCTTGTTTAATAAAAAAATTGCTTTTGACTTGCTTTATTCATAAAATAACACAAACTTTTCTACACAAATGTAGCACACATTAAGGCGCCCATTTACCTATTCTGCTTATCACTCGCTTTGCAGTTTTTCATTGATCATTCTTTAGAAGTAATGTGCCTTCCCACACCGCTTATGAGTATAACTTGAAAAATTACAGAGCTACCAGTGCTGCTACATAAAATGCTGCCATACTGTTGGATTATTCATGGGACTTTTTGGTACCTTCTGCAGAGATTTTTAAAAGGCTGATACCCCACCTAGTTTAGAGCTAGCCGACTAATTTGGAATAAACTTGAGAATTAGTCGGGTATAATCATTATATTTCTTTCTACAAATGTTATTATTTTTTCTTTTTTTATCCATAATATGATTTGCACTTTTTTAAAGCTTTATTTAATGTAAATAAAGGTATGCCTATAACATTTAAAAAAAATTGCAATACAAATTTGTCGAGTATTGAAGCTTAAGACTCTAAAACTAATGTCAACATAATTTTAATTTCTTGTTTAACATAAAAAGATCATTAGGCATCTTTTTAAAATATTTTTTAAACTTTATATTTTCTGCTAAAATTACAAAACTAAAAGTTTATGGACTACTACTATCACAAACCCTTTCTACATCGGCTCTATCATTAGCTTCTTTTCAATTGCCGTTATTTCCATTATCAAATTCATTCTAAAACTCTTCTGCAAATCGGAGTCGCTGAAATTCTCCTATTTCAATTTTTTAATTTTAATTAATGTGGGATAAAATGTTAAAAAAATACAGCTAAAAAGGAAATTTTCTGAAAAAATAGAAAATCAAAAACCTAAAATATTTAGAAGTTATAAAAAAAAATATAATAACAATAACACAATAAGAAAAAATATAAACATAAAATATAAAACACATTGCATCTTCGAACTTAAATTAAATGAAATGGTATACAGAAAAGCCCAAGAGATATCGCCAAAATCTCCATTTCGGAAAAAATTTCAAATCGCACGATTTTCAAAACATGAGGTTTTTTACAGTCTATAGTTTGAAGAAAGAAGTAGTTGTACAAGTTTTTAATTCATTGCTAGTTTTAGTGGAACCTTAGTGCCTTTACTTAGCATTAGTTTACAAAATACCGTCAAAAACATTAATTCCTTATCGTTACAATCAATAAGTTCTTAACGTGAACGGAGGTTCTAATTATGGCAACAACCAGGGTTTTACCGCACCAGCGATTTTATTTCAGTATAAATCTTTTTAACTTATATCCACAACTGTTGTGGTCCCGCTAGAGCAAAAACAAGAAAAACTTTTACAATTAATGAAGTTTGGCTTTTTTTATTTTCCTTTCCCTAACATTTTTATTATACTTGTAATTGAATAGATATCGGTAGCCATATCAATTTAACGACAAATTGAGTTTACCAGAAATTGTTATCGATAGTTTTTCAATCGAACATAATTTCCATATTTTTATGCTAAAACTCAAGAAGAGTTCTTAAAGATCAAATTTTTTTAAAAAGATGTTATATCGATACATGTTTATATCAATCGATTGTCATATGCTTTTGACCTTAGAGTCGTTTTCATCAATAGACTTCTATTTGCGAACGCTTTTGATTACTTGAAGATGAACTTTTCATTTTGATTTTGGTTTATTTTGATGGTATATGTTGCTTGATCTCTTATAGTACAACTCTAGATAAACTCAAAAAAATATTATTAACAAAATAAGGTGAGATATTTAAATTTATAATAATGAACCTAAAAGAGTAAAAGTAGTTAAAAATAGCTGTTACGATTACCCATAAAGTTTGTACTTTACAAGCAAATGTGTAAGTATTTTTTCTTTCATAAATGTACCAAATCGCGATAGTATCGATATATTGATAGTGTCCATCAATACTATCGCCATATATTGTTCGTCAAGCATAACGATAGTTTTCCATCCCTATATCTTAGGTAAGGTTAGGTTTTTTGACTGTTTCCTTTTTCAATTTCCGTTCTCTTTAGCAGCAACACTGGCACCTCCCACTTTTTATATATGGCAACACCTCGAATGTTAGATTTTAGTGAGCACTTATTTTTATTTGTTTACCAATTGTTTATGTCCATTTTATGTTCCTAAATTTATCTGAGAATTTCACTCTGCTTCTTTTTAATACGATTTTGTAGTTTAAATTGTTTTTAGCTTACTTCTCATAACTCATTAAACGCACTATTCATATCACTTTAATATATATTAACCCATATATGCAGACAACCAATACAGCTCATTGCTTTCGGGTTGTTTACGAATGGTGCGAGTGGGAGAATGCAGACATTTCTCTCATTGGAAGCGGCACTGGCGTCGGCCTGATTGCAGCAGACAAACACAAAAGTGGCACTTCCATGAAATTTGCAGACAAAATGAAATAAGCAAATGTTAAAAAATTTGCTTTAAAAGCATTTATAATCTATGAAAATGACTTGCAATCGTCTACTTTTGATGCACCACCTAAGTAGACTAACTTTAACTTTTCAATTCCACTATAAAAGCGTTATTTCCACAAAGTCTTTTAGTTCAAGCAATAAATACAAACACGGCCACACCGGACAATGAACCTTTCAGTAGCATGAGAAATTGGCTTTTACGCTCTCTCTCACATCTGCTGCTGGTTTTCAAGTTTGTATGCTTCAGTTTGCCGGGTGAGTTTAGAGTAGACTGCTGACTAGTGGGTAGAAAATTAACGCCGTTGAATTGAATAAACTGTGACCGAATGCAGTGAGTTATGGAAAAGACGTTTTTCTTAAGTTTACAATGTCTGAGCTATAATTCAAAACAAGTGAATTTTAACTTGTTGAGATAAAAAAAAAGTTTGTTTCATATTTTCAGTATTTATAGAAGCTAATCAATGATGAATTTAATAAATATAAATTTATTATTTTAAATAAATGATTTATGAAATATTCTAAAAAAAATATTTAAATAATTTTTAGAATAACCAAAGAAAACATTAATTGAAAAATTGTAATCAAAAAAATATAAAAAGATATTTGAGTTTTTCAGTTTTCAGTTTTTTAGTCTGAAGTTATATATTGTGAAGTTATATGTTAATAAAATTTCAAATACATAGAAAAATTTTAACATTTTTCATTGGCGCCCAACTTCGAAATAATAACCTTACAATAGGATAAATGTGAGGAAAAATATCCTTATAAAAGGATAATAATGAAAAGTGTACCAACCGTGAACCAATCCTTATAAAGGGGTAAACAAATATGTAAGTAGCGAACTATAATAAAAAATAACACATTTGGTGTTTGAAAATTTCTTATTAAAGGATTACCTAGAATTGAAAATAAGTATTTCAACAGAATCCCTATAAAAGGATAATAATTAAAGGAATTCTGGAAAACAAAAATGGATGTAGTGCTAATTTGCACATACGGTTACAATATCAAAATTCTTTAAGAATGAAGCAGAGTTTTGCCTTGGGGGCTGTATTATCACAAAATGGCAGACCTTTTACAATGATATCGAGAACTAAAGAAAACTATGCTACAAATGCATGCGGTTCAAGCAGCTCACTACGTCCGGACGCTTGCGTCCACGTATCCTCTGGATAGCCACCGAACACCCGTTCGGTGGTGAACTAAACATGAGAAAGCCACTCCGCATTGATGGGTTTAAGGGCTTGCCAGGACACTTCATCAGCAGTGTCTGTTCACCATGAGGTGCGGTTGTAAGCGGGCGCTTGTCTTGGAACAAGCGGCTCGCTTTACAAATGTGTCATAAGAAATCCTTCCCCGCAAAGCGGGTTGTACGCTGGGTTTGGGACCCACCACGTAAAAACAAGTTCCAATGAAACTACAAACCAAGCCTCGGATAATGAGACAGCCCCATTTTTATGATGACCCAGTCAAACGTTTGAACGTTTATGAATTGAAGGCATGCACCTGGAACGTCCGATCCCTTAGTGGGGATGGTTGATGTCCTCATTAACGTAAAAGCTGACAACACCGCCATACAAGAGATGCGATGGTTGGATTTGTTGTGGGAGAGAGTATTAGCAAACGAGTACTGTCGTTCACATCCGTGGACGAGCGTCTTGCCGTGATCCGTATGAAGGCAAAATTTTTCAAAATTTCTTTTATCTGTGTTAACGCACCGACGGAGGATAAGGACGATGTGGTAAAGGACGCATTTTAACAGCGCTTATAAAACACATATGAGCGCTGCCACCGACAATGTCTTGATGGGCGAGTTTAACGCCAAGGTGGGCAAAGAAGGTGTGTTTGGACCCACAGTCGGGCAATTCGGTCTCCATGGTGAGACTTCGTCGAATGGATACAGGCTGATTGACTTTGCCGGTGCCCGAAACATGGTCATAAAAAAGAGTAACGGTATATGGGCTTGGTGTAAAAGCAAAATCAGAAAGGAAAGGAAGATGCACAAATAAATGTAGAAGAAGAGCCAAACTTAACAAGCAGAAACTTAACAAATTCAAAGTTTTTCGTGTAAATATAAATAAAATTTTGTTGTGCCCAAAGTTAAAGTTAATTGGCCGTTAATCGGTTTTGCTAGTCCGCTTTTGTAAAAACGGTTTTAAGCCAAATCGCCGATTAAGGTACGATTATGCACTAACCGGCTTTTATGAAAACGGCCCTTAGCCTGTCGATCACTTGTTTTGTTTTTGTTTTTTTTCACTTTTTTGGTAACAAACTCACACAGTATTTGAATCGAAGGCTTGTTTTATTAAATTCACAACTGCTCTCTGAGAGCACAACTGAACCTCTTGGGGTATGCGCGCAGTGGGAGCATATCTCTGGAGATAATGGAGGGAGCACTTCTTTACCCTCCTAAATGGAGAAACCGAGCAACTACACAGACAAGGATCCGTCCCCACAATCGAAAAAACAAAGAAGCCGCGGGCGCTGACGGACTGCCGGCTGAGTTATTCAAGTACAGCGGCGAGGAGCCGGTAAAGTGCTGCTATGCAGAATATGGTCTGAAGAATGCATGCCTGGCGATTGAAATCTAAAAGTCCTCTGCCCAATTCACAAGAAAGGATATCCTATAATCTGCTCCAATTATCGTGGGCGCAGCCTGCTTAATATCGCATATATGGTCCTATCAAGCGTACTGTGCGAAAGGCTGAAGCCCGCCGTTGACCAACTGATTGGACCTTATCAGTGCGGCTTCAGACCTGGTAAATCTGCCATCGACCAGATTTTCACTATGCGCCAAATTCTTGGAAAAACCCCGCACAAGTGGAAACCGATTTGCGATCCCGCGGTGTTTCCAATTGGCGCAACGAAGAAATTACTGCCGAGCTATGTTGGACGGTCAAAATCGCCCAGGCGGTTAGATGACCATTTAAAGAAAAGAAGAAGTTAATCAATGGCCAATTTAATAAATATAAATTAACTATTTTAAATAAATACTTTATGAAATATTGTAAAAAAATACTTAAATAACATTTCTTGAAAAATTGTAATCAAAAAAGTGTATAAAAAGATATTTGAGTTTTTCAGTTTTCAGGTTTTCAGTCTGAAGTTACGTATATATTGTGAAGTTATATGTTAATAAAATTTTAAATAGAAAAATTTTAATATTTTTCATTTATACTCGCTAAGTACTTAGCCGATTTTTATACCATTTTCACAGTAGATTCATATGATATTGGGTACGAAATAGGCAATAGAAAAGTGGGCGGTGTTATGCAGTCAGGTAATTTAATTCAGAAGCGTCACAGCTAAGAGCCGAGAATACCTAGCACAGCCGTTTATTCCAATTATGATGCGGCGGGTATCAGCGACATCTAAAAAGAGTCAATAAGTTCTTGGCTTAAGTATCGCCACATTTAGCTTAGGTTCAACTCGTACCTATACAGCCCGTACCCGGAAATGTATGTCCTGCAACACAAACTCTTCCATACCTTTGCCAACTTAATATTACCCAGCTGCTGAAGATATTAGGCTTTTATATGGTACACTATAAACTCCGTAAGCACCACAGGAAGAATCATACAGTTTATCCTATATAACTCAATATTTACTTTCCGCAAAGTATACGGGTCCTTTAGTGTCCGTAATTTGCGAGCTTGCGGAATTTGGCGATCTTACAGATGTCAGAGGAATACTAATATTTAGTTTATACGATTTTACCATCTCCCTTCTCACCTCTCGGTTAATCTTCAACTTCCCGCGCAACTAACTTTTAAGTTTCCTTCACCTTCTTTTTCTGTCTCAAATCTTCTTACTTTTCCTCCCTCTTTTTTCATTCTCTGACTATTTTCTACTCCTCCTCCTTTTCTCCTCCTGTTCTTATTCCTATGTCTGTTATTTCCCCACTTCTCTCTCGTTTCTTTTTTCTCTTATATGATTATATAGTGAATTTACTTCTTTTCTTGTAATGGGCGTGGCACCACCCACTTTTCATATCAACCATATATCACCTATACTTTAATAAATACTGGTGAGGAGGTGGTATGCTATAAAGATCGGTTGCTATAGGAAACACTTAATTATATTTATTTATGAGATAAAAATTACTGAAAGTTTAACATGGAAGATGAAGAAGGAGTCTAAAGAAGAAAAGAATTTAAGATGGGAAATGGTGGTGAAGGTGTTGCATAAGGAGTAACTGGTGTGAGAGAGAGGGAATGAGTGTGAGATGGAAAGTAGATATGGAGGATAAGGGTTTAAGGGGCAAAGATTGCAAGATAGAGAGAGTTAAAAGATAGACATGTAGCTTCCGATGTATATAAAGGAGGTGGAACTTGAGGTGAAGGTTTAAATGTACACGGAGAAAGACATAGAATAGAAGTAGGAGATAGAGGTGAAAGGGAAGATAGAGATGGAGATAGCGATAGAGATGAACAGAGGTAGAAATATAGATGGAAGTTTGAATGAATATACGAAATGAAGATAGACATCGTGAATGAGATGAAGATAGAGAATGAGATAAAGATGAAGACATAAATAAGGATAGAAGCAGAAATAGGGGAAAAGGTTGATATTTAAATAGAGATAGAGATCGAAAAGGAGATGAAGATAGAGAAAGATAGAGATAGATATAGATATAAAAAAGGAAATGAAGATAGAAATAGAGAAAGAGGTAGATATAGTAATAGAGATAGAGATAGCGATAGAGATAGAGATAGAGATAGAGATAGAGATAGAGATAGAGATAGAGATAGAGATAGAGATAGAGATAGAGATAGAGATAGAGATAGAGATAGAGATAGAGATAGAGATAGAGATAGAGATATAGATAGAGATAGAGATAGAGATAGAGATAGAGATAGAGATAGAGATAGAGATAGAGATAGAGATAGAGATAGAGATAGAGATAGAGATAGAGATAGAGATAGAGATAGATATAGAGATAGAGATAGAGATAGAGGTAGAGATAGAGATAGAGATAGAGATAGAGATAGAGATAGAGATAGAGATAGAGATAGAGATAGAGATAGAGATAGAGATAGGATAGAGATAGAGATAGAGATAGAGATAGAGATAGAGATAGAGATAGAGATAGAGATAGAGATAGAGATAGAGATAGAGATAGAGATAGAGATAGAGATAGAGATAGAGATAGAGATAGAGATAGAGATAGAGATAGAGATAGAGATAGAGATAGAGATAGAGATAGAGATAGAGATAGAGATAGAGATAGAGATAGAGATAGAGATAGAGATATAGATAGAGAGATAGAGATAGAGATAGAGATAGAGATAGAGATAGAGATAGAGATAGAGATAGAGATAGAGATAGAGATAGAGATAGAGATAGAGATAGAGATAGAGATAGAGATAGAGATAGAGATAGAGATAGAGATAGAGATATAGATAGAGATAGAGATAGAGATAGAGATAGAGTTACAGATATAGATTCAGATCGAACTTAATAAAATAGGAGCCGGAAATAAATTTCTCAAACTCAAACAATCTGTAGTTTTCTGATAACTGCGATCCTTTTTACCATACTGGGCTACCAGTAACTGGCAGACATAGTGCGAAGATGGTGACAACAGGCGTTATAGAACAACTATTACAAAAAAAGCGTATCTCTTGTCTTTTGAACAAAAATATTGTATGGCTTAAACTTTTATGTAACATACTTACATGCATATAGGTATGAGCCAATTCATTGAATAATAAACAAAGACCTTATTGTAATTAACTTTTATTTCATTTAAAGTATTATATTTAAGTATTTACATATGGACTTTATTAAAAGTAATCCACTTACTCATAACGAGTTACAATAAAATATCGCTTAAATCGTATACTTCATTTGTTTTGTTTATAACTGTAACAATAAATACGATATGATATAGAGATATGTCGGTTTGTAATTTATATTAAGTACATATATACAATTTAGATGCATTCAGCAAATACTGGAATATTATTTCAATATAAAGTTTCATAATTATTTTCAAAACTTGAGCAGCCAAATTTTACAAGTACAGTAAAGACTAGTTGAATTGAACTAAACTTTTTTTTCATGATTTTTTGTAGTCGTAGATAAATTTTATGTATAGTACAGTGAGGCATTGCTAACGCAAACTCTGTTAACCATATTTAGCTAACATAGTTTGTATGGCTTAAAAATAAATTGTAATGAAGTTTTGAAAACTTCACCTCGTATTGAAGCTAGACTTATGGAATTTATAGTTTTAGGTTTAGAGTGAAGTCCTCTTAAATTGATAAGCTGGCAAAATTTAGCTTTAGCTGTTTTTGAACCCCTATTATATACAAGTACGAGCAGTGAAGTTTTGATGACCTAAAAGTTTTGCTCAGCAGTGCTGCATTTTCCTAGTACAGTGAGGTCTTCCTAACTCTATCGACACATAATTGTGTTTATTTGAAGATGAAGACACTTTTTCCCTAACAAAAATAATTTTCTTTTACTCAATTTCGGGTCTAAGATAAACGGTTAAAGGAATAATTTTTCATAAAGATTTCTCTATTCACTTTAATGAGAAAGTTTGAGTTCTTAACTGCTATTTTTTTTTTAAGTACTAGAAAGACTTTTTAGCGAGCGCAGTGTACACAAAATCTCGTAAAGGGATTTAAATGGCACTTAACCCTTTGTTCTACGGCTGACGCGTTAGTTAGTTTCTTAGGTTTGATTAAGACTTATTGTTAAGCTTCACATCCCGCCTGTGTCAAAAGAAAATATATTTCTGGCACCTGACCGTGCTAAATTTTTTTCTTTTTTTTTTAACTAAAAACCAGTTTGCTTTTTTGTGAACTTTTAGTGTTCTGGCCCTTGAATTAAATATTGACGAGCTAATGGGGCCTATTGCTTCTCTCTCATTCCTTATCATATTTTGCTGAAGGGTGACTGTGATCTCTATCTGCTTTTCACTTTTCCGCTGAGAATGACATTCAGACGTATTGCGTCTCAAGCGACTTATTCCTTCCCTGTCAAAATGAAATTGAGCTCTTAACCTTGAAAAATCCCCATGTGATATAATAGTCTTTAACGATTAAAGTCTGATAGAGACTTATTACTTCTCCATTAAGAGAAAGCTGGCTCTTCTTAAATGTAATTTATTTTATACCTTTACTGTTTATACAACTAAATCTAAAAGTCTAGTATTGATAAAGGAGTCTTCACTGTAAGCACCTCTACTTTAAAAAATTTTCCGGTTTTGAAGTCCAAGCGTTTCGGTAAGTCCTTTACTGGCCACACTTTTTCTGCTTAGTTTAACTATCTTCACTATTTAAGATCAGAACACAAGAAATTGAATTCCCCAATCTCCCCAATTCTAGCATCTTTATCAGTTTAATGTCCAAGTTCAAAAAGCTTCACTGTACTTTCTCTCTGCCCTCTTGGGGTCTACAAAAAAAATTGTGTTTTCCAAAACTTTTCTCCAGAACCACTGTCATTTATCGCTCTCAACGGCTCTTCTTTTCAAATTTTGTCATCTTCACACTTCACCTAATCAAGTTGCTTCCCCTCGTCTCTGTTCTTACGAAACGACACCGAATGTATCATCAATGGCGGCAAATTACCACGTAACATTTGCAAACGCTTACTTTTACCTTTACCTGCACGATGCACGCCATCGGTGGACGATGACATCGAAGCATTCGACGACGAAGATGCCGCTGTTGATAACATTTCATTACTCTGTGTTTGCATGAGAGCGGCTGAGCGTCGAAAATAGCGTGGCATGGAATAATCCGCTTGATTGGCGCGTGCCGCATTTGCTGTTTGTATTGAATAGAGACTTTGGAAGACACGATATTTCTCCACTGTTGGTGTATCTTCGTAATTCTTCGGTAAATTACTATATGATATAGACGGCACTTCGGGTGTCATACTGATGCGTGAACCTGAACCGGTTATAGAGAAGATATCCGTCTCACTAGCAGCGCTACGTACCTTGAATTGTGGCACACTGGTGGCGCTACGCTTTAACTTACGTGGCGAATTCAAAGCTACACTTGAAGCGGCACTAGTGAGTAGATGTGGATGACGATTGATTAAGCGTGGTGGACGTAGTATTACTTCATTTATGTCCGGCTCCGGTTGTGCACTATGATCGATGTTATTGTTTTCCTCTTCGGCAATCACATCGAATATTTTCGGCGTCAATGTTTGGCTACCCTCAGGTGAAGAGTCAGTGGTTAAGGTAAAAGTGATACGCTTCTCTGGTGAACCATCGGTTGTGTCTGAAATGGGCGGTGTGCTGTTGGGGCTTGTTGACGCATTGCTTTCGGAAGATAACTTGTTGGACGCAATAATAGCTGCAACATTACTGGCGTTATTACCTGCAAGTGAGAAAGAGAGGGGAGAAGAGAAAAGAAAGAGAGAGAGGGAGAAAGAAAAAACATTTTTTTAGAGAAAGCTTGTTTAAATTGTATCAAAATACTTAAATATTATATACACAAATGGATTTTAAAAATAAATACAGCCAAAAACAGTTTAAATGGAATTAGCAATTTAAAATTTTTGCAAGTTTGAAATAAATAATATAAAATTGGTATTTGTTAAAAAAATATTTTCAAAAAAGAATATTTTACTCGAAACTTCGTAACCATTTTAGATTTAAAAAACAATGGTTTTGATAAAATATTAATGATAAAAATAAAAAATTAAATTTTAAAAGTTCGATTAAAGTTTGGAATTTCATAGTAATGAAAAATTTTGAATTTTATGAATATAGTAAGTGCTTCGTGAATTCAGATTTTAAGCTAAACTTTATGAGAATCTGCCGAGGATTCAGAAAAAAACTCAATATTGTTGCAAGTTTTTAAAAGTAACATTAAAACCAAGTATACTTTTGTAAATTATTGAAAACCTAGATAGCTTCTGTAAAAGATTTATTCAATAAAAAAATATAGAGCAAGATACATCAAAAGGAAATAAAATTACTACAATATTTTGAACTATATTAAAATTTGTTATGCAGGTTTTAAAGCTCAAATCTTTATTTGGTAATTTAAAAAAAAAAATTTTATCAAAATCAAAAAATCATGCCGAAATTTTTAAAATTCGTAAATAAATTCGTTTTAACGCTTTTTTTAATTTAATTTTCGCAAACGCCTTTTGTGTTTGATTTTCAACAATGTTATATTTTTGACTTGGAAATTTTAAGTAATTTATAAGGGTAAAAAATTGTGAAGTAAGCCACCTAAAATGCCATTGTCGGGCCGCAATTTTTTTTCCTGCTGAAAGTGTGTAATGGAATGACCAACAACATTATCCTAAAGCACGATCTGACAACGATAAAAGTCACAAATATTTAAAAATTTTGCTAATAATGTTTGCAAAAAAATAAATATGCCAAAAAAAAATGCAGTTTTGTAGAAGATATCACCTTGCACATATATTTCAAAAATGAGTAAAATCGGTTCGACCAAACGCGAAAAAGTTGCCAAAAACAATGGAGCTTCGAAAATAGGTGTATAGCTATAACTTTAAAAATAATTCGAACTTCGAAAAACTATAGCAAATGTGTTTTTATGTTGTAGTTGTGGACTATACAAACAAGTTCCATAAAGAAAGTCGAGCTACGAAAAAATGTTTACCCATAATCGAATTTTAAGCAAAAATTTTGAATTTTATTTTCAATTTAGTTTGTAATTACACTATTTTTTTTTTAATTTCGAAAAAAGTGTTGTGTTGTTGGTTTTTGAAAATGTTTTAAAAATATTTTAAAAATGTTAAAACAAAAATATATCTGAAAAAATAATATTACATTAGAAAATATACTTTGAAAATATTTCGAAAAAAAGTGGTTAACTTCAAAAATTTTTACCCATAATCGAATTTTAGCAAAATGTTAGATTTTTTTTTTTTTATTTTAGTTTTTAATTACCCTAATATTTTGTTTTTCGTAAGAAGTGTTAAATTTTGCGCGCTATTCCAACGTTTGGAAGAAATATTCATAAGTTCTTGAGCATTCGGAAAAAACTGTGCACTGAGTAAATTTTGAATTCTCCATCAAACTTTTGAAATTTTAAAAAAAATATTTTAAATGTATTAAAACAAAAATATACCTAAAAAAATTATTGGTTTTATTTTGTTTTGTTGTTTTTCCCACAGGGTGAATGATTGATGTATATTGGAACGATTTTTCGTCATCCCTTGTCAAATTTGGTTTTGAGACAAACCGGTTTCGGCGTTGTGCCATCATCAGTGTCGATTTTCGTTCTGTCTCAAAACCAAATTTGACAAGGGATGACGAAAAATCGTTCCAATATACATTAAAAAAATTATATTACATTACAAGATTCATTCCATAGAAAATATATTTTGAAAATATTTTTGATATAAAAATAATTGATACTTTTTTGTCTTAAATTTTCTACAAAAATTTGAGTTTGTGATTGAAGCCTATTTTAGTTAATATTTAATTTCACAAAAGTTAACATTTGCGAAAACAATTTATTTTTTTAAAAAAGTTTTGAAATTAAAAAACTGAATATTTTGTAGTCGAAATCCTCAAAAGTTTTAAATAGGAAAAAGCCAAATCAAAAAAAAAAACCAAACAAAATATTCAAATTGCGATCCACGCATTTTAATGCCAAACCTTTTACTTTTTGATAAAAAATATAAAAAAAAAATAAAAAATTTAATATATGTAGCTTTGACCAGAAACGTTTAGACTTTTATAACTTTAAAATGTTTGAAACACCTTTGACTCTTTAAGTTTGATGTTAAACAAAATTTAGTAAAAAAAAATATTCGGTTAGTAATTTTCTTTTTTTAATGATAAATTCAAGCAAATTATATATTTCGAGAAAAAGTACTATTAAAATTAGCATAAACAATCTTAAAATTCTAACAAAGGAGAAAGATTTCTATAGTCATTTAGAAATTATTAAAAATATGTTTCGAGTATAAATTTCGAATAGCGCTCAACATAGTTTGAAATTTCGATATGCTTATCAGTTTATTTTTTAAACCTTCCAAAAAAGGATTTTCTTTTTCCTAAGGTTTTACATTTTGGTAAAAGAAGCATAGGAAAACAAATGTTAAGTTTGTAATTTATAATTTTAAGTAATTTTTAAAAATCTATATTTTTTTGAATAAAAATTTTCTGAAAACGTAAAAAATATTGGTCCATTTATATTGTTGATAACTGTATTTATGTACGTGTGAAAATGTATGTATTCAACTATGTATGCATTTATATAACGGTTATTATTATATGTAATTATTTTTATTATTAAATACTTTTTTATCACAAAAATACGTAAAATTCATATCTATATCAGACCTGTTAAATTTGATTAGTAAATTAGTAATCAATTAGACGGCTTTTTTATTTGGTAATGATTATTTTAATTATTTTTCAAGAAAAGGCAATTATTAATTGAAAATGATTATTAAAAATAAAAACAATAATAATTTTCATAAAAAAAACTCAAAAAGTGAAAAATTATTATTCTTGGCCTTGAACTCATTTCATGAATACTTGATTAATTGATTACGATTAAAAAAAAAAATTTAAGAAAAAAAAATTATCATTATTGTTTTGATTACTTTTGATTATTTTCGATTTTTTTCAGTATTCTTGATGTGTATATTTATGTGCTTTTGCAACACTACTGAAAAAACCCAAGAATAATCAAAAGTAATCAAAACCACTTTTTTGCTTATTTTTGATTTTTTTTAAAAATCGCAGAAAATCTTAATTAAATTAATTGGAAAATAATCATTAAAAATTTAAAGTAATGGTAATCAATTTTTAACAGGTCTGATCTATACATAATAGCAGCAATCGAAATCTATTTTAACTCTTTGCCATACTCCATGCATTTGTCAATCTGTCAATTATTTATAATTATATTTTTGAGTGCAATGGTTTCAATACAGGATGAGAGAGCCAATAGCATGCAGTGAATTTTGTTGTCTTAAACTTTTTTTAGTAAATTATTGGTTTTGTTACTCAACAGCATGCTTAATTTATACATAGCTACTAATTAATTTTTCCGAAAGTATGCTGCAAAAATTATTTAAATTTCGTATTTTGACGACTATTAAAATTAGCTTGGGAAAGGGAACTGGTTCTCCCTGGTCTCAAAACTTTTGAGATGCCAATCAGTAATATACAATTTTTTATTTCATACCTGGTTCTTTCATCCTAAATCGAAATCACTGCTGATACAATTTTTAAATAATTTTAGCCCTAAAACAACAGATATCAAGAGATTTGGCTTAGTTGGCTTAGATCCTACATAATTATTTGAAATTGCACTAAATGATCTCTGAGCTATTATGTATGCTCTACAACCATTATTTTGAAAATATACAATTTAGGACCAATCACGGCAGTAAAAAAAAACTTGCGCCTAAAAGTATGCAAGATTTTCTCTGTTTTCATTAGTTAGAAAATTTAAAAGTTTTCTAGTCCGCTTTCAGTTATTCTTCCACATAAGCAAAAACAAACAGTATCCAGCATCTCATTTACCAACTATAAGGCGCTTTCATCCATTATTGACATCATTTCCTCCTAAATTGATGACTCAACCAATCCCATATTGCCTTAACCTCAATTTCAAAAAAAAAAAATTATTATAAATAGTATTATATGTATATCGCAATAAGGGGTGGGCATGTTAGTAATTCGAAAAAGCGTTTTGCATTTATAAAATGCTTTAAAAATGTAGTTAATCATCAGACATTCATAAATATATATATGTATATGGATCTATATATATTTTACATAGATGATGCCACCGTTGTCCCCGAAAATTATTTAACTCACTCGACTTATTTCGTTTTCTATACGGTCGTGTACACATAAATACTTATGTGTGTATGTGTATTGTTATGTACATATATTTATATGGTTTGTAGATTTAGATTTGTTTAAGGAATCATGCCAGTCTCCTAGCTTTAAGTACCACCCTACTTGAGATTACACAACGAAATCTACCTTTCATGTACTTCCTTATATAAAATTGTACTTGGTCACTAAAAGTAAATAAATACATGCAAATATATAATTGTTAGTGCTTTCGAATAGAGGAACTTGATATATTATATAGTTTTATGTTAAACGTTATATGTTAGGCATGATATATACAATATCTTAACATTTAATTAAGCTACAACTGGTCTGAGTATATATCTATTATATAATAAAATTGTAACAGGTGTCTGTATATTGAAGACATTCAAGAAAAATTTATTGCATGGATAATTACTAAGCTTCCAGAATCAATATCAACAATTTATCGAATTTTTGTCTGCCTGTCGGTTTTTCTGCCTGTCTGTGTACATGTTTGGTCGCACATCACTCAAAAACTGCTGAATAGAATTGAATGGAGCTTTCACCGTTGTATTACTAGGTGTCTTACTTAAAGTTTAAGATATTCTTTATTTCGATAACTCGACCTTTTTCACAGTTATCGGCCAAAATGTGTATCAAACGAAAGGTGTTTATGAGTGCTGCGATAAGCGATGTGATAAAATGATTAAAATCGGACTGTCTGTTATAAGTTCTGAGGCGCATCCATTAGACACAACATAATACACAAACGCATATTAACATTACCTGCTCCAGCACATGCACACACATATTAACATGTCCTGCTACAGCATCCACAGCAAAGTAATTTGAGACATCGCCATCGCCTAAATGCTAAAGCAAATGGAATCTTAGAATATTAGGCGATTTCGCTTATTTGCGATTCTGGAACGCAATTCGTCTAGCTAAAATGTCGTTAAGTTATCTTTTTGCTTGGGGGCGCCGTGATAGCCCTGCCAACTAAAAATTTCGGAGCCAGAAATTGCCAGAAGTAGTCAGAAATAGACAGAGGTTACTTAAGTCAACCCAATTTTTGGCATTACTTATCGGTCTGAGTAAGTTTAGATTTTTTTAAATTTTACTTCGTTTTAGTCAGAGAAATATGGAATTGGACTACTAATATTTCGAAACTAAAAAAATTAAAATATTTAGTTGTTAAGAATACCAGAAAATAGAATTACTGCCTATTTAACCCTAGACACGTAACCTTCGTCGATTCGACGAATACGCTATTGAACATTTTCTGTCTCTTTTTAAGACTGCCTTCTAAAAGACTAAAAACAAAATATATCAGAATTGTTCCAAAATAATAAAAAAATATTTTGTTTAGAGGTTTAAAAACTGGTACACAACGGCGTACAAAGAATGAACCCAAAAATGAAATAACTATATTAGAAATAAGTATTTTAAAGAATGTTTGTCGAATCGACGAATGGTTAGGTTTTATAGGAAGAGAGCGAAGGTTAGCTTTCTAGGGTTAAGAGACGTTGTTTTAGCTTATCGAAGTCACGAGTGTCTTCAGAAGATATACTTATCGGATTTCAAATAATTCGCAAAATATTTTTATGAGAGAGCTTCTGAAATAGGTGTAATACGTTGCGGCATTCCCATCATCGCTTTTTGTTTCGCAAAATCGGTTAGTTATAATAATGATAGACTGAGTTTTATGCCCTCATATGACCATAGCACGTCTTAAAAGCTGGCCAACGTCAAACAAATCTAACGGTTTAATTGACGTATCCGCTTGCACTGTGGTGTAGGAAGTTCGAGGGGCTTGACCATGTCCTACACAGTTTCTTCTTAATTGTCACAAAAGCGGCACAAACTTCTAAATTTGTTTATATGAGGCATTGTGAGAACACCTACAAGATCCTCAGATTTTTCTGGGATAAACCGATTATAACATGTTTAGTGTTATAACCACTCATAATTGCTTTAGTCCCAGTTCGACTAGGGCTCTTTAGCTGCAGCTAATACGGCTGGCTCATAAGATTTTTCGTTGCCCTCTACACGCACTAGTTAGTAACACTCGATCATAGCCGTAACTATATGAGAACTTAAAAGAAGCTATCCGCAATCCGAACGAATTTTTGGTAGCGTAGACGAAACATGGATCCGTCAGACCTCACCACAAACCAAGGAACAATAAAGTCAATAGATTTCTCTGGGTGAACTTGCACCAAAAGCGAAAATTTGAGTTGCCTTCATTTAACAAATTGTAATCTCTTTCATCTCCACTTGGCGCTCCATTGTAATTTATTCCTATATCGTTATTTTTCTTTCTACTTCTGCTTTTCCCCCACCTCCACATCCCGTTAGTTTAGTTTACCCTATTCATTTTTCTGTAACAGCTCCTCTAATTCTCAAATTGTCTATACCTACTCCCCTTCTTCTCCCTTTTCCTCTGCGGGTACTTATATGTACATATGTAGTTTCTAAGATAGTGGGGCCTAACTTGTTTTTGGGTCTTGGTACCTCTTACTTTTTTCAAGATTTTTTTGATATATAGAACACATATCTATGTATAAAATATCATTAACTTGAACCAAGAAAATTCGTAGCTATACCGAATTGCAACTTTATCCTCTTCCATCCGCACCGAAAATATTTTTTAATGACTTATTTTTAATAACTGGTGTCTAAAGAGTTTATTTCAAACAAAATTTTTTTTTTTACTTTTTTTTAATACTAAAAAACAGTTTTTCGAAATTTTTTGTTTTTAATAGAACTGCAAAATAAAACAAAATGTTCTTATGTAATTCCAAGAAAAATCAAATTTAATGTTTTTTTATTAAAAATAAATAAATATATATTTATAGAACCTGGGGGATTTTCCAAAAACTATGTACAGCCTGTGCCGTGCCCAACGAACTCCTGAACCCACCGTTAGGGTTTCAGAGACATCGACAATAAACTGTGGGCGTGACATCGCCCACTTTTCAAAAATTATGTAAAACTTGACTGAAGGATACATATATCCAAATATCATTAATTTAGAGTTGTGACGAATTGAAGTTTTATATAGGGGGCGTGACACCACCCACTTTTCCAAAACTATATGTAGCCTATGCTGTAACCAGTGAACACAAGAATATACTTTTGACGCCTATAAAGGACATACAGCCCACAGACACACATTCATTTTTATTTATAAGATTTTCAAAGCTGAAGAAGTAGCTTGTAGTTAAGCGATTCGGATCAAATGAAGAGGTCATTACTGAAGCTATTTTATACTATTACGAGGGCCTTGTGGGTCTATCAGCTATTTCGACTGGAGAAATGTAATAGATTATGAGAGAAATTAATCGATTTAATCGGAGTTTGGCAGTGAATTTCGATGAAGTCAATAGAGATCACAAAACTCTATTACAATTATAGCTGATAAACTCCATTATTTTGGTAGGTATACAAAAGTTTGAAAAACGTAGGCCTCGAGCTAAAAGGTTTTATGTTGAAAAATAAAATGTTTTTTTTTTGCAGTAAAAATATTAATTATTCAAAAAGTTACCGAATATTCAAAGATATGACCCCTGATCAAGCTGTTATTCATGTTCAGATTAATAGCTTAAAACAGCCGTTTTAGAACACTAAGGCATATTTTTATTTTTTTCAGTGTATCCACACATCGGTATTTACAAGCGAAAACAATTAAGAAATCTTATCTTGTTTAATTTCATTTACTCCCACATCGTGCTTCCATCGAACAAACGCTAGCTATGTATTTCCATGCATAGGCAACAGGGTTAGAAATTTCTTAGGATGGTAGTAGATTTATTAAGTTTTTTGAGAAATTTAGAAATCTACTACTAAACTACGTTTTTCTCATAATTCAAGGTCGCTTTTTTTTGTGTAAATTGGATATTTTTACAACTGTTTTTGAATATTATATTATAAAAAGAAAATTTGGAAAAAAATTTATACAAACACCAAATCTTTTGGGATATATCTATTTTTAAACCTTATAAACTTCACTTATCAACAACCTGCCCCACATATCAATCACTTCACATCTACTACGAAATTTCAATTTTTACAACATTTTTGCTCTTTCGAATTTCTAGCACTGATTCGTACATATCTACGTGTTTACCCATATTGTTTAAGTGTAAACAGAGCTTTTGTTAATAGCTTAGATACAAAACTCATTTCATTTACTATTTTAATTCCTTATTAAGCCTTCTCCTAATAAATTTTGCATTTTTAATGAATAAAAGTCAGTTGAACATTTCGTTGAAGATAACATTATTTATATCCAAATACACGTTGATACTCGTAGTAAAACGTCAGACTATTAAAAAATTATATTTATATTGATGAATTTGTATGTACCCTATGGGGAAATCATTAACAACAGAGTGAAATTTCTAGTTTAGAACTAAAAGTGGATGACTTAGAAGCAGACCTGTTAAATAATGATTACTAATCGTTACCGGTTTGATTAATTATTTTCTTGAGAATCCATTTAATGATTGAATAACAATCACTTTCAATTTTTATTTTCCAATTAATTAAGAAAATAATTTAAAAAAATCTGGATTTTGTACGATTATTAAAAAAAATCAAAAATAATCAAAAAAAAATTGTTTGATTACTTTGGATTATTTTGTATTATTTTCGATAAAAAAAAATTTTTTAAATCAAAAAACAATCTAAAGTTTGATTACTTTGGATTATTTTGTATTATTTTCGAAAAAAAAATCTAAAGTAACCAAAACAACTTTTCTGATTTTTTTTTTTTCTAATCGTAATCAATTAATATTTGCCTTTTCTTGAAAAACAATTAAAGTAATCATTACCAATTAAAAAATTCTTCTAATTAATTGATTGCTAATTACTAATCAAATTTAACAGGTCCGCCTAGAAGTATCTACAGAAAGGGAGAATTGAGTTACCATTGCTGATAATTTCCATTGTGTGAAATTTGAAGTTTATACTCCCAACAATTAATTTTGATCTGTTTCGGAACGCATTATATAGTAGCGAGCAACGTACTGGATGCACACTGTGGTTTTTTAAACTAGTACTGAACTATGAAAAAGGTAATATAGACACGAAAAATGTCCACTTCCTAATATACTGACTTGTTAAACTCTTCAGTTTGTTTTATATAAATGAGATTTATCACGAACTAGAAGGCTTTCAGGATACACTGCAACGCCCTAGTTCAGAGCTTAATATTTTTCCTACAGGGTATTTAACAGTACAAACATACTTATAATCAATAACAACGTTGGGTAAAAAAAAATAAATATTTATAGATAACAACAAAATAAAACAACAATTTACAATTCATTGAGTATGTCTGAACTAAGTGAATTTGGTTATTTTACACAACCCTAAAGAAGTTTACATCGCATGTGCATTAGGATGATACTTAAAAATATGAAGAAAACGTTCATATTTATATAACATATAAAAAAATTTGTTGCGAGGCAGACGGTAAAGGCGTGTGAACAATTTTTTTTTTTTCATAAATATTACGGTCACAGAGATCATATATGATATTGGTTTCCGATTAGAGACAATTAATGTGTTGCACAAGGTTAAAAATTCAGTTAATTTGTAAATAATAAATCTTAACTTTGACTCCTGTGTTTATCTCAGATCTTATTCTATGGGCCCTAAAACTCATGTGCGATATATTTGACCACTTGAAAAAATTATTGATTTGATTTTTTGAGGATCACCCTTATGTACATATAAGGTGTTTACCAGGGTCGACTGAAACAAAATGTAAGTATGAAATGGAATATTTTCACGCCTTAGTGATGAGATCGCAATAAAGAATAATTGTACCTAGAAGGTCAGGTTGAATCACACGAAAAGGAAACTTCACTCTGGCTTCCAGCTTCGGTAAAGATAGACGAGAAACGATGAGCTCCGTGCAGATGTCAAACTGAAAGTAGCAAAGTTTGTCATTGTTATTCACCCAGCAAAATTTCAGTGCTATGCTTTTAACTAAGTAGTGCATTCAATGCTTGCACTCTGCATAGCCACCGTAAATTGGTGAGCTCGAGTGGTAATACGAGGTGTGTTCAAAAAGTATCGCGAATTTTGTGTTTTTTCAAAAATTATTTATTTATTCATGAATATCTATTTTGTCCCCTTCAAAGTAATCCCCATGAGATATTATACACTTGTGCCAACGGTTTTTCCAATCTTCGAAGCACTTCAAAAAATCATTTTTTTGTATCTTGTTCAGCTCCTCCTTCGATGCCGTCTTTATCTCGTCAAGAGAAGCGTAACGTCGTCCTTTCATGGGCCTCTTCAGTTTAGGGAACAAGAAAAAGTCACAGGGGGCCAGATCTGGGGAATACGGTGCCTGCGGCATCATTAGTGTGTTGTTTTTGGCCAAAAAGTCGCGCACAAGCAACGATGCGTGAGCAGGGGCGTTATCGTGGTGCAAAAGCCAATTTTTGTTCTTCTTTGCACATCTTCTCGGCCTTCTGAGAACATTTTGTACCACCGATAAACGTTGCTTCGGTCCAAGGTAGCTTCTCCGTATGCCACAGTCAACATTCGGAATGCATCCGCGCACTTAATTTCGTTTTTCACACTAAATTTGATACAGGTTCTTTGATCCATTTTTTTGAATAGGTAAAAATCGAGGACGATCCAAAACACGTGCAAGCAAAGCAGCTGTCAACAATTAACTGAACATTCAAAATGGCAGAGCTTGTCGGCATAAGTAGGAGACATGAGTACCAACATAACGCCACAAAAAATTCGAAATTCGAATATACGTCACCAGCGAAAATTCAAAATTCGCGATACGTTTTGAACACACCTCGTACAATAGCCTGAAGAAGAAATGTAATTAACCCTAGAAAGCTAACCTTCGCTCAATCCCTATAAAACCTTACCATTCGTCGATTCGACGAACATTCTTTAAGATGCTTATTTCTTATATAGTTATTTAATTTTTGGTTTCATTCTTTGTACGCCTTTGTGTACCAGTTTTTAATCCTCGTAAAAAATATTTTTTTTTTTTTTGGAACGATTCAGATATATTTTTTTAAGTCTTTTAGAAATGCAGTCTTAAAAAGAGACAAAAAATGTTCAATAGTGTATTCGTCGAATCGACGAAGATTGCGTGTCTAGAGTTAAAAGCATTCCTGAGCAATTGGGCCTGGGGTAAGCCTCATACGTTTCCAGGAAAATCAGAAACAACAAAGCGAACCGACATGGGTATGAATAACTTGCGCAATTACTACCTGAAATATAGGGAGTGTGATAACTGACTGCGGAATCCATCTGCTGTTTGTTGCCTAAACAACTTCACCACGGCAAACTTGAGTTACTTTTCATGGCAGCTACAAGTTGAAGGTCCGAGTCGATGTTAAGAAATCGGTAAGCATGCACATCTAGGAGTCCTGCAACACCCACACATAGTCGGTGAGCTCCTTAGACAGTGAACTGACTGTCATACAATCAAATAGGAGTCACTTTTCCTCGCTTCGTTTTGTATATTGTAGTAGGTTCCCTACCAACCAACAGTGGATAAAAACTCGGATAAAACAAGTAGGAAAAGGGCTGCCTTCGACTGTGCCGAAGACTTTATACCTTTCATGAATAGGCATCACGGTTTTAAGTGTCCGATGTTGTTGTTGTTTTTGTCAACAGTGCTTCGCCCTGCCCAATGGGATCGATCACTCTAAATTGTCATCAGGCCCTTCAAACGGAAGTCTGAGAAAACGCGGAGTTTCCACAGGGTTGGAGTGCCCGATCCTTACTCACAATTAGTAAAAACTGCAAAAACATAGCCCAAACCACATTTATCGGAACAATCCATTGTATGGGAGCTATATGTTATGTAGATCCGATCTGGCTGATTTTCACCACATACATTACAGACATAATAAGTACCAAACCTGCAAACCTTTAAGTTCCCATCTTTTTAACTGGAAAATTTATAGATCAAAACCCATTTATCGAAACTACCGATTGTATGGGAGCTATGCGTTGTATTCATCCGATCCTGCTGATTCCGACGAACGATTAATCTCATGCAAAATGGCGGCTCCATACCAAATTTCATCAAAATACCTCAAAAACTGAGGGACTAGTTTGCGTATAAACAGACAGACGGGCATACGGACATGGCTAAATCGACTCAGCGCACAGCCCTGATCATTTCGGTATACTTATTGGTGGGTATATCTCTGATTCTTTTCATATTTACAAACATCGGACCAAAGTTATAATACCATTTCATGTTCATGAAAGGTATAAAAATGGGTAAGTTTGTCTGTAGAGGTTCAAATTTTGACTGAGTGAGGTCTGACAGCCTGCATACTCTTAGGCACTTGTTGCTTTCTTTGTTAATTAAAAATTGTGATTTTTTGGAATCAGAGTTTCATAACGGTTAGCCATGGTTATAGGTCTTATGCTCTTACCTTCACGGCGTATATCCTCATAATACAAATCATCTTTTTAACTGCTCTACCGAGCAGGCAGTTCTCAAAACAAACTGACCAAGATCACTGAAACTGTCAGTTACCTAGGGCTTTTGTTAAAGGATATTAATGACATTTTCGAAAATAGACTAGACCATTAATAAATGCGAAGTACCTGCTACAACAACGACAAGCATGTCGTGGTCAACTCGGCAGACAGCCAAGAAGTTTTGTAGATATTCTTATTTTCTTACTTTGAGATGTTTCAGTTGAATTGTAAGACCAAAGACACTTCCCAAAAAACAGGAAATACCGCGCACATCGAAGTAATCCATTGGACCCATTGAATATATCTCTTTTATGCTTCCATCCAAGGCTACTACACAAACCAAATGATTTTAAAAACATGATCGATTTTTATTTCAATCAGTTTGTTTTAATTAACGATATTTTTGGATCGATTCTTTTAAGGTTAAACTTCGATTATTAATATCGATTTTTCGCAAATTGATTTATCTCTATACAAAAAAACTCAATTATTGAGTAAATGATTTCTCCCTGGTAACTTTTCACAGTTGGCTGAAGGTCTCTTTCATGTGTCTTGAGCAATAGCAGGAGGCAGTCGATAGGAAGAGGAGCTAACTAGCTCCTTCATTCCTCGCATCGCAAAGATTTGTACTACCGCCTGTTAGACATTTGGCAGACCTTACAACTCTAAAGTCTCTCGACTTCACATGATCTGTTCGGTCTTAAAAGTAACACTTATCAAATACGAACGGGTTCGGAAATTAAGATCTTTTTTCTCTAAGATCTTTGGAACAGTGTTAGTTTTTTAGAATCATCGATAGCCACGCTTCATTGTAGTTTATTATTATGTTGAGAAAATTAAACTGGAAACGATTTCTTCTGTCGCTAGTTGCCTTTCCCATTTCCAAACGTCACTACAAATTACCGCACCTTACCCACACAATCCATCATAAAGCGATAAAAAGTAAAAATATATTAATAATGTTTCATAAGGAATTTCAAAATACCCATTTTAGGAATGTTGCGCATGTCATATTTTTCATATTGGCGAATACGAAAGTCACTTTTAGTTAAAAGAGTCGTTGAAACAGAAATCCCTGCTCGTTTAAAGTGTTTGTTGTTGTTTTAACCGCAAAACACTCCCTGAATTTTTCAAAGTCTTACGGATATATGCAGTCCTTTGCCGGAATGAAACCGGCATGATCCGGTATTAGCACCTGCAGGTATTAGACCGACTACCATGGAATATTACGACATTCATAAATTATCGAGAGTATATTTTAAGAACATCACGAAATAGGCCTCTCTCTCTAAGTTATCGGTGTAAACAGTCCCATGCCAGATTATATATCCCTAAACTAGTAACTCTTGGCACTAGCCGCACTGTAGCGATAGATCTTTTTTTGACCATGCCTTCGGCTAGTCTAACATTGCTAATATGTTCTTGAAAAGATGTTTGGAGCAAATAATGCCAGATAACCTGAATGCGATAGATAAGGGTTTGATTGGGACTGATTACGTGTTCTTTAGTGTGATCCTCCAACTAAACATCGGTTTCGAATCAGAACTTTTCTGCGAGGAATTTGAAATTCGAACAGATTCATATCTTTATTTTAAATGTGATGCCGAATACGAAGTCGAATATCTTAATGATACGAATAATATGCATAACCGAATGCGAATGTTCACTGCAAATATGCGTAACATCTCTAATGTGAGTGCATGTAGACATTTTTCCACCAAGGTCTGATAAAAACTTAAAAAATATATATATTGTTTTTGGTGTTATTTTATCAGCTGATAAACTCTCTGTGTTATATATTTATTATAAATCAGCAAACTGAACTGATTTACTATAAACAATAAAGAAATCTAATAAAAAATTGTTTAGGAACTCCTAATCAATATTGAAATATATATGCAAGTAATGAGGTTGAAACTAATTCGTCTGGGTGTGTGCACTTTCTTATCTTCATTATATTGTTTTTCTTCTTTTTTTAGATATTTTAAATTAGCATTTGATTGATTAAACCGGTGTGACCCATAAATTAAACAAAAATTCATAAAAGCTTACAAGTCAACGACGCACTATGGGATATTTTGAAGAATCGTGTGTCAAAATGAAATACCTCGGAAGCTAGACAAATTAAAAAAAAAATTGTGTTGAAAACGTTTTAGAAAAATATACTTTTTCTCTTCTTTTTAAAAAAAAAGAAAAGTTATCTGTATTTTAGTTTTAAAATACCACACCTTATAGATTTTGAGATGCTAAACTCGAATATAAGAGAGAATTTCAAAATTTTTGGCACACGAGTACACAAAAAAAAATGTCAAAAATCAATGGCGATTTCAAATTGATTAGAATTCCGAAATTTCTATAGTAAAACATTTCTAAAATAATCAAAACAAGTTTCGACTTTTTTTTAATTTTTAGAAATTATGCATCAATTTTTTCATATTATATTTTTTCACTTGCAAATCTATATTCAAGTAAAAATAAGGTTTGAACTTCCTTTTGAAATTAAAACCCCCTAACTGTTTTGAATTGAAAAAGAAAACGCTATAATTATTTTAATTTGAAAACACCACTCATTATAGATTTTGAGGTACTAAGTTCGAGTATAAAAAATTATAAAACTTATGATATTGCAGAAATCCAAAAAAACACATATTCTAACTTTGGCAAAAATCGGCGGTGATTTTGAGCCATTTAGAATTTGGAATTTTTATAGTGACACTTTTCCATAAAATAAAAAAAAAAAAAATTTCGAAACTTTTTTATTGGAATGCCCCCCTGTTATAACAAAAAAATGTTAATTTTGTATGGCTACCAGCATAGGACAAGGGAGAATAAGGCAATTGGAAAGATAAATAGGAGATGTAGAGGATGTTTTCGAGGTATAGGGTAAAGAAGAAGATATTGTGGTGGGGGGGAAGTAAAAAAAGGACAAAAGAAAGGGGTCTTTCCATGTCAAATCGTCAAATAGTTGGAATTTCCTTTTTTTCTTAAAACGAAGTTCTGCCAAAGTTCAAAAAATTAAACATTTTTTTCAAAAGTTATCCAAATTCAAAATTTCACTGTTTTTCCTTTTTTTACGTTTGTAAAGTTTATTTTTCAATATTTCAGAAACTGCTGTAGTCAAATAAATAAACCTAAGCATTCAAAGGGGGAACTTAGGGTACAAACAAATAAGTATTTTGAAAAAAAAAAATTTTATTTTTAATTTTAGAAAATTTAATATTTTTCGAAATCGAAAAAATTAAAGTTCGCCACTAAATTTTGGACTCAAACTTTTTTGTGATATACCTATGGAATATCTAAAGATAATATGAAATTTTCAGAAGTGTTTTTTTTTTAAATATAAATTTTGAATTTCGGTAAAAATTTTTTTTAAGATTTTTAACTTTCTAGTAAAGTTTACACAAAATTACTAAATTTTGATCACTGATTTTTTTTTGTGCTGGTGGAATGTAAAAACAAAAAAAAAATTTAATTTGTTTTCTTACAAAACAAGAAAAAAGAAAAAAATGATATTTTGAATTTGCGTGAGTTTTGAAAAAAAATGAATGTTTTATTGCTTGGCAGAACTTTGGTTAATGATAAAAGGAAACTCCCCACCAAATTGTATTCAAATCGTAAGGTGTCGATTCCAACTATTTGACGATTTGACATAGAAAGATCTAGAAATAAATGAAGAGAAAGCGCCAAATTGGCAATTTTTGGGCAGAAAAACGTCTGCTAGTATAATAACATTGAAAAACCTTTTCAGCAACTAGCCTTAAAAATCGTTCCAATATACATCACACATTTTACCCACTAAATATTCGATTTTTCTCGTATTTTCAAATATGAGAACTGTGAAAATGTCTAATTAGAAATTTCCTCAAAACAAACCACCGTGCGACGCTTGCAATCAAACGCCTTTTTGTGGAAAAATGTTATCAGTCTGATTATTTATGATTCAGAGATTACTTGTGTATTGAAGTAAATGATATGGAACGTGCTGTATAATGTCGAAAAGCTTTCTTTGCGTTTATAAAAACGTGCTTTTCAGCTTACCTAGTAGCCCCAGTTTATGACCTTGCGCAAAATACAAACGAATCTGATGTAGGATTTAACATTTACTCGGACTTGTTCAATGTAATACCCTCCCCGAAAGTTTAGTTGGACCCGAATCCGTAAAAACTGTTTCAGACCGTAATCGCGATTAGATACTGAGGAAAGGCTCCATTCTCAGTGCCCTGCGCTGCTTCAAGAACTAAATGTAAAAGACCTCGTGAAAGTTCGCCACAAAGAGCAAAGCTTTGATCACATAAACCCATTATTTCCTTGCGTAAAACTTTAAGGATGTTAATATCTTAACGGAGAGGTTAGAGTCCCCTAATAAGGTAGTGAACTAATTATAGTCCAACGGTGGCGATTGGACAGTCTGTCGATGAAAAAAGAGCGAGGGTCGAACCCTTCATTTTCTCTTCTTCTTCTTCTTCTTCTTTAAATGGTCACCTAACCGCCTTGGCGATTTTGACCGTCCAACATAGCTCGTCGATTCTTCGTTGCGCCAACTGCGGCCAATTGGAGCCTCTGCTTCCACCGCCGTGTGTCGAAAAGAATACCTTCTTAGACGGAACACCCTCGTTCATTCGCACAACGTGACCTAGCCAGCGAAGCCACTTTGTTTTAATTCGCTGAACTATTTTGCGTTAATCTCATATAGCTAATCTTTAAATCTGGTTCGGTACCCGCCGTCGCCAACGCATAGAGGTTCACAAATATTTCTAACCTTTCCCTCGAATACCCTCAGAGCCGACTTATCCGTTGTTGTTAGTGTCCACGATTTTGCACCATATAGTAGTACGGGTGCGATGAGTCACTTATAGAGTGTTATTTTCGTTCCTCGAGAGACTACTCAACTTCCAACTCCATCTCCTACTTAGAAAAAGAAGCTACGCTCTGCGAAGACCATGTAAAGTATAACGAAGATGTACCGTCGTCAAATACCGGCAAATCAAGCAAACGGTGAAGCCTGTGATGATTGAAACTCGGACTAATACAGGCTATACACGGCGGGATGACAGAAAATGACGCAGATACCACTGCGACCGGGCGCTCACCCGCTCCGGGTAAGATAGCAACAGTGCCCAACATCCCCTAAGATCATCTTTGGACGACGGAGTAGAGAAATGTCAAGTCATCTGCTGCAAAAATGTTACTTTCGCTATCTACAGAAGAGCAAGACATCGAAAAAATCACGCGTCCTTCAATCAACTTACAACCGCCTTGAAAACAAGCACCTACGGAGGCAAGCACCGCATCCACCTGCGGGCGGAAAAGCATTTATTACCGACGCAACAACGGTGCAATGAGGAAACACCTACACCTGCTGGAATGCGTAGGTCATGAGACGATGCACAGCTCAAAAAGAGACTTCCTGAGACAGAAGGACTCAGCTTGGCTTCAGGAACCCATTATGGATGAGGTTTTCAAGGCGGTTTTTTAAGGAAAGGCATACTCCTAGCCGACTGTGGTAACAAGAGTGCGGCGGACTGATTTGCGAGTGTGGTACCGAGCCTGAGTGGTTGGGTTGGCACAATCTTGTGCACAAGAAAAGTTAAGTATATATCGCGCACACAAGAGAAGATCGTACGAGTTGTCGATAGTCTGAGGTGTTGAGGATCTGAGCACGTAGTTGTGGCGTATTATCAATAGAAAGGTTGTCTATACGGGTCTTTATTTAAACTTAGATATGAACAAAGACCCATACAACGGGATACGGAGGCTGATTTTAAGCTAAACTATAGGTTTAGTTTCGGTTTGAAGAGGCGAACAGAAAGCATCAAGTAGATTAATGGCCGCCCCCAAGCAGCACATTAAGGAAAAGTAGAGGAAGCAAATGAGGTTGACACCTTATCAGGGATAGTAAGAGGTGCCCAGCGTGCCTTTTGGAAGAAGTTATAGACTATAAAAACGATGAGATATTAGAAAATAGAGATACGCAACATTAAACTACTTTTTCCTTATATTTAAAATCGCCTTTGGAGCTTATCTTGGACGACTTAACTAGCTTGATTAGCCTTTCATTGGGTCAATAAGAGGGAACCAAGTCTCGGTACCACAAAGGGTAGCTGCGTAAAGGAAAAACATTTCATAATTACATCAGATGAAATATAATTACTTTTATTTGCTTTTTCTTTGTGGTCTTTGGAACCGACATCAGCATTGAAGGGTTAAAAACAATTACTTAATTGTAAACGTTTGTAAATATCCAGACTTAAAAAGGTTAAAGTCTTTTCCAGCAAATTTAAAAAATCACTTCCCTTTCCCCGCATTCTCACTGTCTCACGTCACCACCATGCACATCACACCCACACACGTACGCATATGCACAACAATTTGTTTGTTTTGTAATCACAGAAAGTCAATAAATTATTTTATTTCTTGTTTTTTTGTACAACAAAACTTAATTACTGCATAGCATTACTTAATACTAGTTATCGATTTAAATATCCATTTGACTTATTCTCACACCATACATATGTACATACGAATATTGAATTAAGAAGTATGAGCATGCATTAGGGTGGTGCGACATAAATATTTTTTTTTTTTAGATTTGAATGATTTTTCAGCATTAAATGCAGACACACTGACCTCGAATATTAAATTGTACTAAAAAAAACAAGCATGAAATCGAGAAACCGTGCAGCTAGATATCTAACATATTTGTGAACGAAACTTTCACTGTCACGGTCACGGTTGCGGTTCAGTATCACGGTCAAAGTTCCGTGACTACATTGATTGTAACTACATTGCCCGCTGCTACTGCCACTATCACGAGCACGATTGTTGTCATGGTAAAGGGGCATCATCAAACTGATCATGTAAAATCAAATAAGAGCGACTCTTACATTTAGGAAAGAGCTTTTTTTATAACTTTTTTTTTAATAAGTAGGAGGTGCCATGCCCATTTTGTAAAATTTTACAAAACTTGCACAGCTTTATTAGGTTATCGGCATAGAATTATCAAATTTTTTCCATTTTTCAATTAAGAAAAAGTAGGCAGGAACTTTGCGCCGATTTCTCCTGTTAATAACAATATTTTCTAGGTGCAGCGAAAGCTATATTCCATATTGGGTTAAGATACATCAATTCTCATCAAGTAATGGTGGGAACGAAAGGAGCGATGAATTCCTTTTATGTACATAAAAAAAATATTTTGAAATTTTTGAAATTTTCTTTTCGCCCCATCCTAATGTAATTGCTTTGTATATATGTATGTAAGTCTATATGACGCATTTGGCCACAAAGTTGCGAACATTTCGAACGCATTGTTTGCGCCAGTTAAAATGCCGCAATATTTTAAATAATCGACAGGTAACTTACATATAAAAAGTTACAGTGTGCCAAAATAAAAAACAACGTGCAAAATAAAAAGTTTAATATTAAAAGGAATATGTTAGCTAGAACTATTTATGTTAATAGTAATTATTAATAAAGGGTGTGTGATTAATCGTTTAAAAAAATGTATTAAACAATTTTTCTCATTAATCATTGATTAATCTGATTTAAATAATCAGATGCCCATGCTTGATTTGATGCAAATGAATTACGCTGTAATTAAGCAAAATGCGAATACCCCGAAAATTTGTCGTTTTGAATTATCGGTGTTGATTATTTTTATTAATGAATTACTAAATCTTAGTTTAAAAAGACTGTTTGAATTAATAATTAATTTGTCAGTTTTTCTAATATGCTTAATACCTTAATCTAATTTCGATTAATTCAAGCATGCCAATTAATTATTAGACGCACATCCATATAATTTATAATTTTAAATTTTCAAAATAAAAATAAAATATTTTATAATAATAATACTCATTTTTAAATAAAATTCAGATTAAGCATACTAAAATCTAATAAGTACAAAGCATATTTCTAAATTTAAAGCTGCTGGCAACTCTATAAATGAGCTATACTAGCATGTGTACTTTTAAGTATGGATGCATGTGTAGCTATATTATTATTAGTGTATAGCATCAGGTAACTAATTATGTATTAAGTACAAAAAATATGCTTTAATTAGTTTTCAACCGCATGGCAACCCTATATATATATTTTTTTAACCTCATACGTATACGTCAACAAATGTGGAAACAATGCACCAATTCACTTAATAGCCCTTCTCAAACTACGTTTAACCTTTCATCAAGTTTGCTTATATATAACGACAATTGTTTTTTCCCCCTATCAGTCCAAGTAAAATTTAACCTTATGATGCGCCCCCGTACTAATATGACCCGCAACCACTTGCACACCACTACTACTACCATTACTGCTTTTACGCGATGGTCGCCGTAATGGATGATGTGGCTGTGCATCTAAACCACCATTATCATAATCATCATCATCATCGTCATCAACACCATTAACAATATAAACATCATTTAAATGTGCATTATGACTATAATTATTATTTTTGTTGCCGTTGGCTTTGTTGTTGCTGTTGTTATTACCTTCCAAACGTCGTAACAGCCGATCTTGTTCGGATTCACGCGGCGTTGTTGGTATTTCTTTATGTGGTGAATGTATACCCGCTAGGAAAGTTCTTGTGCTAATCCGACTCAATTTGGTTGGTTGATGATCTTGGAATATTTGTGACGTAGCAAAGACTGCCAGTATTTCCGGACCCAACATCGGCACATTTGTTTGTATTTCACGTCGATAGTCCTCTTCGTGTATTTTTGCATTGCTGTAAGTGTAAGAGCATAATGTTAAATTGTTAATATGTGGGTGAAATGTGACCCTGTTTTGAAAGCTCTCTTAAAAGGGAGAAACGGACGAAAAAATCGTGCAGACTAAAAGTTTTTTTATTTAATGATATTTGACGTGATTTCATGATTTCATGAGCAGAAGTCATGTTAAAAACACTTTTCTTTGCCAAGAACGATATTATAAAATGCAAAAAAAAAACAATAAATTATAAAAAAAATTTAATTAAAATAAATACAAAACCAAATAACACATAAGCTAAAAATTCACGTAGAGTCACTTTCTAACAGAAAGCACTTAAATATTTGTTAATTAAATACTTTTTATGGCACTTAGAATAGGCGAAATTCCAATGCTTCAGTAAATAGGCACGATTTATAAAGGTGTGAAAATTACAAAAAAAAATAAAAATAAAAAAAACACTTAGAGTGAGCGAGTCAAGTCTGCGTATCTGTACAAACTCCACCCAAACAAATATTGCCTATGAACTTATTTAAGTACCTTAAAAATCCTGAGTTACTGCGGTGCACTGGTTGATGACAAATGGGTACCGTTAAATTGTTGTTATCGGAAATTTGTATATGAGTCAAGGCGCTGCCATTCTTCTGCATGGTCAAATAGTCCATATCCTCTTCGGGATTGTAATTGGCTGAAATGATGAGTGATAGGAAAATAGCATTTAATGTAATGTATTTCTAGAATTTTGGAGTGTGATTACAATTTGATTACTTTGTAATCTAAAACTTGTCGGTGTGTAAATACTTTGTGGTTAACTACCGATTCAAACTTTTTAGGTGCAAGAGTACTTAATAGTTAGAATTTTAGAAACTTTGTTTTTTGAAGTAATTATAGTAATTGCATATTAGATTACTGAAGTATGAATTAAACGTTTATTCCAAAAAAAAAAATTATGTGATTAATTTTAAGAAGCAAACATAATGGAATAATGATTATAATTTAATTCGGACTAATGTAGTGGTTGAAATAATTATAAGAATTGTAGTAATTGTAATTGATGTAAAATAATAAACTACAGAAATAAAACTGTTTCCACTTTCTTAATATTGTAGATTTATAACTATCTGGGTTATATATGTATCCTGGAATTTATGTAATTAGTTTAGTAATTAGTCAGTAGTTGAAAATATTTAAATGTAATTAAAACCAAATCGTTTATTTAGAGATTGATCAAAATAACAGAAAATTAGACGAATTTTATTTTTAGTTTTTTCTTACGACTGGTTCTGATTAGTTTGTCTTTTATATTGCATCAATGCTGTAGGCTAATCCGATCTAATTAACTTTAGTGCAAATACAACAGGTTTATTCCACTTTTATAGTTAATAAAAAAAGATAATCACAACTTAATTATAAGGTAGTGAAAAAGTAATCAAAACTAAATAAAACATAAGTAAGGTGGCTTTCAGCATTTACAAAAAGAGGTATTGCGATAACACACACAAAGTAATCCAAATGTAAGTCATTAGTCATTGCATTACTATTAATCAATATAAATTAGTTTTTTTTATATTTCTCTTATGTTGTTTGTGCTTATAGACTATTTTATTTTATTTAAATTATCACAATTTAATTATGAATTAATGAAAAGGTAATCAAAACTCAATAATATGTAATTAAGGTAGTTGTAAGCAATTACAAAAAGAGGGCTTGCGATAAACACACACAAAGTGATCTAAATTTAATTCATTAGTAATTTATTTGAAAACTTCAGAATTTGCATTACTATGAATCAATTCAGTTAAATTTTTTTCATTTTTTTCATAGGTTGTTTGTGCTATTTTATTTTAATTTTATTATTTTTTTTTTTACTTTTATTTGATACATTTTATTTTTGAAAGAGCCATTCATTTATGCTAGTCTTAATATTTTATTTGTTATTTTTTAATTACTCTGAACCGATAAAAAAGTAATGAATTTAACATTTCGCCGCCACTGTATATTTTTATTAAGTTTCTCTTAAGTGTACTGAAATTATTCTAAATTTCGTCAATTAACCCGGTTATATCTGAAGTCGCTACTTGTACAGCACGTACAAGTCATTACAATTCACATTAGCATAGCGGTCCCAGGAATCGCGTAGTTCGATGCAATCAGTGTCTAATCACCGCAAATGAATGCACGAGAAAACAATACTAACCCTTATGTGATGAAACGTAAGTGATTCATCAATCGATCGATGACTTTACAAAAAAAAAAACCACGGTAATGCAAGGAAATAATTGTGGAATTTTTTGCTGGCGAAATGTGTACTATTTACATATCATACGTAAGTATTTTTAGCAGTAATTTTATGCTTATTTGCTTTTTTTTTGTTTGCTAGGCGACTGAAGGGGTAATAGTTGAAAGACATTTCACAGCAAAGCAATGCTAAGCTGTGCTTTTTCCTCTAAAAAAAAAATTCATTCATCATCTCGTTGTAATTCGAAGTGTAAACACATTGCAAGACAAGTAATGATTTTGAAATTTTGGTTATATATAGTCTTAATCCATAACTTGTAGATTTCATCATTTACAATTCCAATGATATCCTCAGCTTAATAATTGTCTTAACTGTTGGTTTCAAAATCTAAGCGTTTCTCGGGAGTTTATCCTCCTCATTGCGCTACAACACTGACTAAATTCTTAATTAGTCATGCTGTACTGTTTCTCAACAGCAGTCACAATATCGTACTTGCTTTCAACACAAGTTCACTTTGAATGTTTGTAAAACTTTCGATCTTTTTAAGTTTATCTTTATGGCATTTTATTACTTTAAATATGTCGTCAGTTATCAGCGGAATAGGCACTACAGTCTCTGTATAATCATCAATGCGTATCTGGCAGCATATAGTATAATCTTGAAAATTTACAACAACCGATCAGCGAGAAAACCAATACAATTTTAGTCATCAGACTATATAACTGGTATGGGATATAAACTTGAAAGTCTTAATATAGTCATTTGTTGCTTTTGTTTCAGTAACAGTTCAACCGATTCTCTTCTGTAAGCTTTGAAGCTAATTCAGAAGTAACAGTCTTGATTCTTAGCGAAGTTTACGAGTCTGTTTCTTACGTATTTCGATTCCGAAACCCTGAAAAATTTCCCTATATTCGGCATACAAAGTTCCCCTGTTTGACACAGGTTCTTTAAAAAATTTTTAATTTTATTTTGTTTCATTACGTTACTTTCTATTTTATTTTACCTTATCTTATTTTAGTTTGCTTTACTTTATTTAATTTTATTTTTTTATCTTATTTTATTTTATTTTATTTATTTTTTTATCTTATTTTATTTTATTTAATTTTAGTTCACTTTATTTTATTTTACTTCTTTTCTCTCTATACTATTTTATGTTATTTCGTTTTATTTAATTTTTCTTATTTTACTTTATTTCGTTTTATTTTCTTTTATTGTATTTTATTTTGTTTTATTTTATTTTTTATTATTTTATTTAATTTTTTTTATTTTTTTTATCTTATTTTATTTTTATTTTTTATTTTTTTTAATATTATTTCATTCCATTTCACTTCATTTTATTTTATTTGATTTAATTTTATTTTATCTTATTTTATTTAGTTTTATTTTATTTTATTTTATTTTATTTTATTTCATTTTACTTTATTTTATTTTGTTTTATTTTATTTGTTTTTTTTTATACCAACAATTTTTGTTGATTTACGGCCTGTACATTTTCAAGTATTCATGAAACGAGCTCAAGGCCAAGAATAATAATTTTTCACTTTTTGAATTTTTATTAAATTATTATTGTTTTTATTTTTTCATAATCATTTTTAATTAACTATTAAAAGATTTTGAATAAAAAAAAAAAGCAATAACAAACCGTAAGCACGCGGTAAGGCAGTTCTGCTGATAAAACAGATCTGTCAAAAATCCATCATGATCACACTACTAACTGTCAAATGGCGGAAGTAGTTCATGCATATGGTAAAGAAGAATAGAACTAGGAGTTTAGATGACATCAGTTGTCTCTAAACATTTTTCCTATTCTATTCAATCAAAAAAAACAAAAACTTTTAACAATTAATTAAAAATGATTATTAAAAAAATAAAAACAATAATTTCATAAAAGTTCAAAAAGTGAAAAAATGTTATTCTTGGCCTTGAGCTCGTTTCATGAATTTATTTTATTTTATTTTGTTTTATTTTATTTTATTTTATTTTATCTTATTTTGTTTTATTTTACTTTATTTTATTTTCTTTTAATTTATTTTATCTTATTTTATTTTATTTTATTTGGTTTTATTTTATTTTGTTTTATTTTATTTTATCTTTTTTTACTTTATTTTAGTTTATTTTTTTATTTTACTTTATTTTATTTTGGTTTGTTTTATTTTATTTTGTTTTATTTTATTTTATTTTTTTTATTTTATCTTATTTTATTTTAATTTATTTTATTTTATTCAAAACATTTAATTTATTTTAATTTTATTTTATTTTATTTGTTTTTTTTTATTTTATAAGTTTCATGAAACGAGCTCAAGTCCAAGAATAATAATTTTTCACTTTTCGAATTTTTATGAAAATTATTATTGTTTCTATTTTTTAAAAATCATTTTTAATTAATTATTAAAAGTTTTTTTTTGATTGAATAGAGTAGGAAAAATGTTTAGAGACAACTGCCATAGCTTTTCTTATACTCGTAAATCCATTTCGGAAGCTGCTAAGCTTATCTTATTCTATCTTATTTTATTTTATTTTATTTAAATTCATTTAATTTAATTTTTTTTCGCTTTTTTATTTTATTTTAATTTATTCTTTTTTTTCTTTTTTCATAATTTTATTTTATGTTATTTTCTTTTATTTTTATTTTATTTTATTTTATCTTATCTTCGTTTATTTGACTTGATTTGGTTTGATTTGATTTTATGTTATTTCATTTTATTCTTTTTTATTTTATTTTATTTTAGAAGTATTCATGAAATGAGCTCAAGGCCAAAAATAATAATTTTTCACTTTTTGAATTTTTATGAAATTTTTTATTGTTTTTATTTTTTAATAATCATTTTTAGTTATTTATTAAAAGTTTTTTGATTTTATTATATATATTTTAGTTGCTTTATTCCAATCTATTTTATTTTCTATTATTTTTTAAATATTATTTAACTGTTAACTTCATTTTATTGCATTTCAGTTCAAATCTTAATCATATCTTTTTAATTTACTTACCGATTGACTCATCGTAACAGAATCTCTCCTCAAAGCAGTTCCACTTGAAATCCTCCCAGCAGCTAAATGTGTTTAATTTTTTTTAAATGTTAATTTTTGTAAATAAAACAAAACAAATGATATAAATGACGCATTAATTAATGTTGAATACAAGCGTTAAAAATGTAAAGAAAGCGTAAGTATTAACATGAAATCAGCTGATTATTGCTACGATTACTCACCTCTGACAGCAACGACACATTTTACTTTTCCGATGTTTTAACGTTGCTCGCCGCTGTCGTGGTCGTTTATGGTGTTAAGTGCGTTTGCTTGTTTACGTCGCGTGAAGTGCCGGCAAAGCGCGCACTGCAGGGGTTTTTTTATGCGTGCGCCTCCACTTGCTGTTGATTTATGTTTCGGCTGATTGTTGAATCTGTTGTCTCTCGGCTGCCAAATTAGCGCCGCTCAGGTGAGACAAGAGCGTATGAAGTTGTCGACGTCGTTGGCGATAGACGTTTTCAATCAAATGTTGTTAATTTTAATGCGCGTTTAGTAAATATTTTTGTCTTATTGTCTAAAACAAATTGAAATGCACGCTTGGCACGACCGCTGACTTTTAATGTTAGTTACGTCGTACTTATCAGCTCTAGCGCAACCAAAAAGTGCGCAGAGCTCTTTTTCACGTTTTCGACAGTTTTTAATTTTTTTTAATAAAAATTCTTGCGTTGTGCGATATACTCTGGAATGCTCAAACTGCAAACGGAATATCCCAAAAACAAAAAAAAACAAAATTTAATACTATGTCATTAACAAACACACACACAAAGGCACATGCACACCAGCTACGTCACTCTTTCGGTTACTAATTTCAAATGTTTGATGTAGCGGCTACTTCTTCTTCTTCCTATCTCACCTGGGTATTCTTGCTCTAAATATGTTTTCAATAGCGTCGGCATTTTTCATTCATTAAATTAATTCAATTAGCCGATGCTGGTATGTACATATGCACCGCCTGCCATCCGTGTATAACTTAACGTCTACTTGTAAGCTTGCTAAGACTGTTCATACTGCTCAACGCTCGCGTCTACGCACCCATTTAGTAGTGTATTATTCACCGCTCATTAGCTACCAACTCGCAAGACAGGGGGCTCTCGTCAACTAAACACAGCCGGCTCGGCTCTCTATATTTCACGTGCTTAGTGTCATGGGCTTATAAAAAGGGGTCACAAGTGGGGTCGGCGTGCATTTTAGAGTAAGATATTACTAGGTAATGTAAAAAGTGTCACACATAACTTACAGGGAGGTAGCCTGAACCAATGAAGCAACAGTATTTTCCAAGTAGATTTCAATTCGTGGGATCCAATACATATTTACCTCAACCAAAAAAAGAATTACTAATACATAACAATTGGCTAGTAATCAAGGGCAGTGCTTGACTATGATCTTTATATAAAGTTAATTACCCTGGAAACATTTTAAATGTGTAATAAGCTATCCTAGACGTACTTTCTCAAAAATTTCAAAGATTTTCCACGGGAACAGAATGTATTAAAAGTTTTACTGAGTATTCTTAGTTCGAGAACGCTTCTACACCTTTTTCAGTTTATATTCAGGGAGTTACAATTAATATTCAGAAAACAACAATTCATATTCAGAAACATACAATTCATATTCAGAAAAGTTCAAAAAAACAACTCTTTGTGTCCTGTCACTAAGGTAAGAAGATATCCAGCGATTGAGACCCGGCTGGAAGCCCAACTGATCGAATTTATGAATAAATAATGAGTGACACACTTTGTCAAAAGCTTTGCTGAAATCCGTATAAATAACGTCGGTGTGCAGATTTTTTCTAAAACCATTTGAGACATGACTGGTAAACTCAAGTAAATTCGTAACTGTGGACTTTCCCTTGCTGAACCCGTGTTGGCAGTCAGCTATCAAAGTAGAGATCGGACCCGTAAGTTGATTTGTAGCAACAGCTTCAAACAATTTTGGGATGGCAGAAAGCTTTGCTATGCCAAGATAGTTCTAGGTGGTAGGTTTAAAATTTAACGTGGTATAATATATAAGCGTTCGAGCTTCTATCCTAATGCCCGTTCATGTTGGATTCATACCTACGAAAGAAGTGTCACTTCAGCCCTACTATCCAGCAGCTTCAGAGATTTGTTCTCTATTACAAAAAAAGTGCATCAAAGGTACCTGAGCACCAAGCAGCAGGGACTGCCATGCCATTATTAGGGTGATCCCTGATACAAATAAGCAAATGCTTAGCTGATACCGTCTAGCAAAGAAAAAAATGGTCCGAAAACTGCATCATAACAGGATTAAGGATGTAAAAGCACCTCAAAAGGAAATTCATGCAGTACTTCTTAGCATTGCTAGAACTTATTGTGCAGCAATTGTGTAAAGGCTGTAGAAGATGTGATGCAAAAGAAGCCAAAGTGTTTTGCAGAATGAAGGTTAAAATTTCAAGATTTCAAAGTGGTGCTTTCAAATCTTTTAGCGTCTACGTAAACCTCTGCTTTACGAGTCCAGCAAAAGAAAAAACAAATTTAGAGTATTTTCAAATAATATCCCACCATTGATCAGTGCCTCACTACGCCTCTGCTGATAATTGATATGATATAAAGCGGTACTATTGCTCGGCCACACACTGGTTCGGGGAGCCCTCGTGTAAAACTCTTTTGCTTATTGCTGCGCGCTTTATCCGTGTTGTTGTTGTTTTTGTTATGTATTGCATTTCGATATCGTTTCGCTGATAAGCAATAATTTTTTTATTAACATTTTTTTTTAATAAATCCATATTTGCTTTTAGCTTGGTTTCTATGAGGGTGAACCTTACTTATCGCCCTACTGTACATTTTGTGCTTTTAATTACATATTTTGTTTTTGTATTGTATGTAAATAAAGGCCACATTCTTTCATTCAACACGATTCTATTTACTTTCTACTTGATGTGCTCCCAATAATGTTTGAAGCATTAGAGTAAGTATGGTCGTGTGTGAATAAAAAAAGCGTCGTAAAGTCTGCGAGAGCACCACCAGCTGCAGCGGTAAGTTAAACTAACAATAGCTTATAGTGCCGACAGTGGCACAGTGGGGTAATTTAAGAAAGCTGTAGACAAAAAATTGGCCAGATGTGCTCGTAATGATCTCTTAGTACCTCGAGACTTTCTAATACTGTCTAGCTTCCTGGGTAGAAAAGCACATTGTAGAGGTACTAACAACCTAATAAAAACCAACTTTCGAACATTCTTATGTTCCAGGCCATATGAAAACGAGGAATACTGAGTGAGACCCTCTTGAAAGAATAATTTTATATAACACACGCGCTATAATAAGTTGAATGCTCAAATTATTTTTCTATTAACCCTTTAACAGGCCACTTTTTGTTGCAAATGAAAAAATGCATGCCTAGTAATTCTAGTGCGATAAGCTCCATTTTGAAGTCATATATGCAAAAGGATTTATTATAATTTTGCTTTCGGGGCCGAAACCCCCAACCCCCCTCTAGACGGACTGCTCTGTTATCTGCCCACTCCGCGGTTTGTCATTTTTGTCCAATAACTTTATAAATTCTATTATAAATCCACATGTTCTTCATAATTTCTTAACCTTAACAATTATACCACTTTCCCACAATTTGGGTTTTTACTACAGAAATCCTTTTCATCACTTTTTTGTAGTTACCAAAAACACTTCTGTCAAAAGCAAATTGCACTCAATTGCAACGAGAATGATTATAACGGAACTCTGCCAACACTTAAAACTATAAAATCCAGGTTGCGACACAGGTAAAGTAGTTGGCGAAGATTATTTGTAAATAGTTATACAGGGTGGCTAATGAAAGCCGCTACCAAAAAAAAATTAAATAACTTTTTTTCTATTTAATGAATCTGGTTAATTTTTTTTTTATTTTGCAGATTGACTTTTACATTTAACAAAAATGGATAACTGGGACACTGAAACAAGAATTTGGATTGTCCGCCGCTATCACGCACTGGAGTCCGTAGTTTCGGTTCAAAGAGAGTATAGGCGCACGTTTGGCGGCAATCCTCCGAGCAGATGGACCATAATAAGACTTGTAAACAATTTTGCCGAGCATGGGACAGTCAACAGAAGACCTTACCATCGAAACCCTTCAGTTCGAACGGAGGAAACAATCGCTGCTGTAGCTGCTGCCATACAAAACAATCCACGTGTTTCGACAAGAAGCTTATCTGCTCAAATGGGTGTAAGCAGACAGTCATTACAGTCAATTATGCACAAAGATTTGGACTTATTCCCATATAAAATTCAAATGGCCAACAAACTGAATGCTGCAGACTTGCCGATTCGCTTGGAATTTTGCCAGAAGATGCTTTTAATGGTGGAAGAGGATGGAAACATGTTGAACTGTCTTTTCATGTCTGACGAGGCCCATTTCGATTTAAACGGCAGCATAAACAAACAAAATTGTCGAATATGGATGCTTCCAACCCACAGATACTCCATGAGACGGCATTGCATCCACTTCGTGTCACAGTGTGGTGTGCAGTTTCATCACGCTGCATTGTCGGGCCCTACTTCTTCGAAGAAAACGGTCACACCGTTACGGTTACTGGAGACCGTTACTTGAGCATGTTGAGAGAGTTTTTCTATCCAGAATTACGCCGAATGAGAATTTCTTTCAACTCTGTGTGGTTTCAGCAAGATGGTGCAGCTCCTCATATAGCCCAACCTGTTATGACAGAATTGCGACGAAAATTTCCCAATAAGCTGATATCCAGAAACTCCACATTCCGTTGGCCACCCAGGTCGCCTGACCTTACTGCACCTGACTTTTTCTTGTGGGGTTATTGCAAACAGGAAGTCTTCAAAGCAAAACCAATAAATTTGAATGAACTAAGGCAATCCATTCGAGAAACAATTGCGGCTATTCCTGTCTCAACTCTCCAAGCAGTAATGAACAACTTTTTGGTAAGATGCCGCACATGCATCGACGAGCAGGGGGGGGCATTTAAATTCCATTATTTTTAAAACTAATTAAGCTATATTTAATAAAATTTAATGAGCTTTAACGTGAATAAAAGAAAAATGAATTCCATACACTGAAAAAAAAATTATTTGAGTTTCTTAATGTAGCAAAATTCATCAGAAGAAAGTAGAGGTATGCTGGTTATATCTGTTTAACTTAACCCCGCCTAACGGTGGTCTTTCCGGTAAGAGGGTTAAAGATTTATCGCTTCTAACTCTAGACGCTGCACCTAGAACTAACGCATATTCGAAAAGAATATAAATTATTATGCGTAATTGGTACTCAACAAACTCCATACCGTAATGTGTTTTCAAAATTATTTAAGATTCCATTGAATTCGTTAACTATTGCAACCTCTGCTATCCAAAGATCCAAGCACACAACAAAACCACACATTTTCTCCATTAAAATGGTGGGAATCGGAAAAATATCTTAATTTTTCGCCCGGCGGCGTGGTATAGTGAATACAAGATTGGATACCAGCAATGTAGCTAAAAAGCCCTCTGAGTACATTTGTGTGATAAAGAGCGTCGCAACACAAATGCATTTGAATTAGCAGCTTCCATTCTTATTCAAAGAAAAACATTCAGGGCCCACCATATTGTATGAAAAAACAAGTCATTATTTCAAATTACTCTCTTTACAGAACTCTTAAAGCCCAAGAACATGATTAAACGATAAACCTTTTCCGCAGATAGCATAGCATATTCTTCTTCCTCATCAACAACTTATGTCAAACAGGGTTGAGAAATGAGAATTTAGAAATTGTGCATAGTGTATCAAGACAAGTGTGATATCTAAGGCATAGACGTCAGATAAGTATAAGCCTCGGTCACCTGATTTCTAAAATTCTATCTTCATCTCATCATGCATCTCTTTTTATGATCAGATAGGGTTCGCTTTTCACCGGATGCGCCGCCATATTGCAGTCCGTTAAAAAACTTCATTTTGATGTGCTTGACAGCAAATTTGACAGATAACATATCACACTTGTTTCGATACCCAATGATCAGGTGTTTTTGGGTTGTTTGTTCAAAGTCAACACTGCGTAGAAAAACTATGAAATGAAAAGAGACAGATACGGTGATTATCGAACTATTGCAAGTACACAAAAGGAAACCATTAGAAAGTAGGAATAGTGCCAAAATACTTTTCCACCAGTTACTTACATTTAAACATTCACTGAGTAGTTATAGGTAAAACTGTACATATATTACTCTGTAGTATTCCAGTATTTTGTTTAGTTATATTGTACCGAAAAGGTACGATTGTGCCAAACTATCATATCTTACTTTTTGTTAGCATATATGCTTCGGAAAGCTATTGAGTTCGCTTCGTGTTCTATTGATTTTAATGAAAAATCGTTGTGAATTGAAATTCAAAGAGTGCTTTGTGATAATATTTTAAGAAAATTTTTGATTTATGTGTGTGTCATATGTGGAAAGGTTAGAAAATAAGCGGATCGTTTTTGCGCGTTCCCTCTCAAATGTACTTTTTGACATAAGGAGAAAACGGTGTCAAACGGTAGTTTCGTGTTGTTGCCCGATTGCGGCAACCATATAAATCATTGAATCATGCCCAAGAAGGAACAAAAGAGCACAGAATAGCGGATTCCGCCATTCTGAGCTACCTTGATTTAGGATTGCCACTCTTATGAAAATTAATAGCTTCCATACATTTATTTATTATGTATAATATACTTTACTATTAATTAACTCTACTTAAACGAATTCAAAAGAAATTTTTAACATGACACCATCGATTTCTTGAATTAAATTTTTCATTATTATTTCTATAACAACCCACTGTGCAATAATTGAGTATTAGAGAGAAATTAGGGGCAACCACATTATTATACCTACATACATGCAAATATATTTTGTAACTACTGTTGGGGAGATGTACGATCACTCTCTTTCATTGCCCAAACGGATGGTTTATGACATGCTTAGCTGCCTGCTGGTGAGTAAAGTTATAGCTTAGTTGTTGGTAGTAGAATATACTGTAAACCGAGGTATATTTTTAGGCGCAAAGTTAGCGAGTATAGAGTATGTAGGTGTGTATCAGCCAGACCTGTTAAATTTGATTAGTAATTAGTAATCAAATAATTAGACGGTTTTTTTTAATTGGTAATGATTATTTGAATTGTCTTTCAAGAAGAGGCAATTATTAATTGACTACTATTAGAAAATATCAAAAAAAATGTTCAAAAATCAAAAAAATTGGTTTGGATTACTCTTGATTATTTTAGATTTTTTTTTATTTTTTTATTATTTTATTTTTATAATTTTTGATATTTAAAAAAAATTTTTTTTTTATTATGGATTTTTTTCAGTAAACCAAGAATAATCAAATTTAATTTAAAAAAATCAAAAGTAATCAAAACAACTTTTTTTTGATTATTTTTGATTTTTTTAATAATCGTAAAAAATCATAATTTTTTTAATTATTTTTTAAATAACTAGAAAATTGTTATTAAAAATTGAAAGTAATTGGTAATTAATCATTAAATGGGTTCTCAAGCAAATAATTAATCAAACCGGTAATCTTTACGATTAGTAATCATTATCTAGTATTACCTATACACTACCAGCAAAAACTAAATGTTATTTTTACCACTTCATTGAACTGCTAATTTAAAATTCAAAACCCAAATTTATACTACACTCGCATTTATTTTATATTTTTCAACTTTCAAATAAAAGCATATTAAGTTGCAACCAGTTATAGCACAAGTTCGCTCATTACCTTGGAATGAAAAATGTTTTTGAAATTCTTTTGCTAAAAATCTCATTTGCATTAATTTCTTATCAAATATTCGTTATAAGCGATTAATTAAAAATTCCAGTTCGCTAAAATCTAATTAGCAAAATTTTTCATTTGCGAGTAAAGTTCAATTTCACCGTGATATTTCGGCCACTTTGTGTGACTAACAAATGAATTTTAAATTTAATACAAATTTAAGTAGGCAAAAAAATTTTGTCGATTTTGTGTGTGAACAGTAAATAATGACTTAAGTTCAAATTCTAAATTTGCATATTTAATTTCACATGGAACGTTTGTTATTCTAATTTTTACTAATTCTTTTTTTTTTTTTTTGTATAACGTTAAAGTAAAAAAATTTTGAGATGTAAGAACGCAATAAATAAATGTAAAGTTGTCAGAATAAGGCGGTAATTATAGCGGTATATTCGCTAGGAATGTTACGGAAGCGAACGAAATTTGCAAATGTAGATAACACAACGACAAAACCTGTTTGTCTACAAACTAAATTTGACGAAGAAAAATCAATCAATGTCTAACAATATATATTACGTTAACGAAGTCAGTTTCCTGGAACCGGAATCGGATATTGAATATTTTCTCTATCGGAATCGGAGGTCGCATCTCTATACAAATGCTTTTCCGAATACCCGTGTACTTGCCTTTAAAAGATTACATTTTATGTTCAACTTCTCAATCGATTTTACATTTGAGTTTATAAAATAAGCAAACAAAAAATGAGTGGGGGGTTCTTCCACAAATAAAAAAAAATTGTGAACAGCTTTTTTTTGCAAGAATATCCAATTTTAGAATTTGGCTGAAGAACGCCCTAAATCAGATATTTTTTAACTGACTTTTAGTTCACATTGGGGCCTTCTAGAAAACTTATTCTGAGATAGGCCGATGGTTAAACAAATTCTTGGCTTTTTATACCTTTCATGAACATGAAATGGTATTATTTTAACTTTGGTCCGATGTTTGTAAATATGAGAAGAAGAAGAGATAGACCCACCAATAAGTATAAGGGGCCGCCATTTTATAAAACATTAATCATTTGTCGGAACCAGCAAGATTGGACCAATACAACACATAGCTCCCATATAATCGATAGTTCGATAAATGGGTTTTGGGCTTTGTATCTTTAAATTAACAGTTTTGCAGAGTTTGTACTAATTGTAAGTAAGGATCGAACACTTAAAACAGTGATGCGTATTCATGAAAGGTATAAAGTCTTCGGCACAGTCGAAGACAGCTCTTTCCTTACTCGTTTTTTTGAATATTATGAAATTGTGTGATCTCCAACTCAGCCGTTTGAATATACTTGCGATCTTAGGTGTTAACAAATAAATGTTAATTGACTTGCTTGATTACTTCGATTCCAGACAGTTGAAGCCGGAAGCGTAATCAGAAATCAAAATCAATCGGATGTGCATTAGTTTCGCAATGGGCATCGAAACTTCGTAACATCACCACTATTTACAGTAGCTGAATGAGTATACAAAAAAAAAACATACAGAAGCATTAGGTTGGAGCATAAAAATCGGTACTCAGTGTATGGAAGCATAGCCATCGAGTAGAAAGTCATGGTCCTCTTCATTTTATTGAAGTATGTATTGTCCGACACCGACAGTAACTAGCGCTGAGTTTTTCTCCGTATTATAGTACAAACGAAAGAAATTAAGGGAGATCGCTCACACCCTTTATTTCTCCTCTCCATCTACCTTCTACTTTTTTTTTGCCACTTCCATTTTCTAACCCTATTCCCGTTTAAGCTCCTCTTTGCCTACCTATGAACCTTTCTCTACCTCTAATTCTCAGTTCACCTCTTCATATCACTCTTTTTCTTGCACTATACTTTTCCCTCTATCTCGTTACATCTTTCTCTTTCTGTCTTTTCCAGTCTATGCTTCACTGTAACATCTCTGCATGTATTAAATCTCTATACCAAATAATAGATAGCTGCTGCAAGTAGTTGCTGAGATATATATTAGCTTTTTTCTAGTAGGGGCACGGCACCTCAAACGTTACAAAAATTATTTTCAGACTGTTATATCTAGCACATATGTAATAATATATTATGTATATGCAAAAAGCATTAAATAATTAAATATGTAAATATTTGGCGCGATATACTTATTTGCTGCTTCTATTTTTTCCTACACATTGGTGGAAACTACAGTTCTTTGCCGACTTCGAACGGCATCTGCAAAGCAGATATATTTTCGCTGCGAAGCCCTCAATGGCAGCAACACACTCGGGGAGTTTTGCCAAACCACTGCCGAAGGTCGACCCCGTTTTCAGAAAACTTTTTCAAACTACTCTTGATGTTAGTTTTCCAAAGCCTGCATACTTTTAGGCCTCAGTCTTCCGAAAACAAACCCTAATCAGCCGAAAAAATCCTGCGACTAATCTCTAAAGAGAGTGGCGCGGGTTTAATGTCTTTCGCCTATGTGAACTATAATTGATCCCTTATTGGCATCGTTGAGGTAAGTAAATATTAATTTGTGTAGCATACTTATAGGAGTAAAATTTTGACTTCCCCAACAGTACACGAAGACAAACAAAGTGGACCTGCCCGGCAGTACCCGTTCGGGCATAAAAGGGTACAATTGGTCTCTTAGAAGGACACGCTTACACAAAAGGATTCAGTTTAACCCATAAAAAGAAATCCAAACTAACTCTTTTTGCGACAATTTTTTGAAATAAAGAAAGAAATATATCTATCAAAAAGCTATTTATATATAAAATTTCGAAAAGTTTTCCTATTTCGCACCAACCTAATAAGTATGTAGTGTAGGCTCATTTGCGATGTCAGAGTTCCTATTAATTTTTTTTTTGTTTTCTAGTCTTTTTGTACCCGTAGAAATTCTATTCTGAAAATCATCCAAGCATACAAAACTTGTAAAGCATTCAATTATATCATTTTTGCAAACAAACGGAATGCTGATTAATTAATTTTCAGTTTCCGGTATAACTATGACATAAAGTGACATATGTATGACGAGTCATCATATTGTGTACTTCCTAGATTGTATTCAATTTGTTATCCACCGTCTACCACATTAAGCAACAATTATCAGATCGGTTGTATGAGAATGAAATGATTTCTACCAAGAACGAAGGACTATTCAAATTTTGATTGTTTTTATTTGAAAATTTTTAGGATAAACTAGATTCCCGCAACCGTACCAGGCTTCGACGCTCAACTGAAGAAAAATAGTATATACAGTTGTGTTCAATATAATAGTAGTGAAATTAAATTAGATATAGTTTGACGAAATAAGAAGAAGCTGTGTTTTTCATTTAAAATATAGCAAATTTCATAACAGAAACCACATAAAAAGAAATTGCAAAGCTCACACAAAGCTCAGAAAAGTTAATTAAACTTTTAAAAATTTACATCAAAATTTCAATATATTTTGAGAAGAATTTTTAGAAAAATTTGGAGTACGCAGTTTTATAGCTCATTTAATTTTAACTAATAATGTGCAAGTTAGAAGTACCTGAAAATTTCCCATGCATATTTAGAACTTTTTTTTGTCAAGGATGTTGGGTATTTTTTTCCATAAAAAAAAAATTTTCGTCGTGCGTTGTATGAAAGAAATCACTCAACACCCTTGACGAAAAAAAATTAAAATGCAGGGTAATTTTTGAGCGAGTTCTAACTTGCGCAATGTTGTACTAAAATGGATTGGTCTACAAAACTGCGTACTTAAAATTTTCTAGAAATGTTGCCAAAAAAATTTGAAGATTTTGATGGCGATTTTTTAAAGTTTAATTAACTTTCCTGAACTTTGTTTAAACTTTCAAGTTTCTTTTTATGTGGTTTCAGTTTTGGAACTCGCTATATTTTAAATGAAAACTATTTAAATGACAGTTGCTTCCTATTTCTATTTTAATTTCACTACTATTATAATGAACACAGCTGTACATCAACATACGAAAATGTGTTCTATATTTAAAGATAGAGCTGCAGCAATACATAGGTGATTATCTATTATGCACAGACATCGACCTGTTCCAATTTTACTATATGTGTAAAAATATATTTATTCAACCTTTATGCCCACGACTGTATACAACGAGAATGAGATATTTCCTTTCTGTGAAATTGGCCGTAAAGTAAAAGCTGAACCCCTGGGCATACACCATATAAATCGCATGCAATTCCATACAACGGTTTTTGAGTGATGCGCAAACAAACATACAGACAGACAGACAAAAATTCTAAAAACAGCTGCGACTTCGATTAGTTATTCTAATAATTACATTTTTCTACAATATATATAATGTAAGAACATCAGAATACATCGGTCTATTACAATTATATTAGAAACACGGTTATCTGAGCAAAATAACTACTTTTTGGTCCCAGAGTTAGTGGAGTTACTCAAATCCAATTGGAATAATGTCACTTTTGAAATAATATAGAGTATTAGATCTGAACTGAGTTTATTTTGAAACACACCTGAAAGCCAACTATGCAGACATATTTACATGGAAAGCATGGACCAACATAAATACTCTGTCTGAATATTAGATCAAGTGTGGTCTAGTGTTAATAGTGCTAATGAAACGAAAGTTCAAGGTCGCATTTTAGATATTTCTCTAGAGAATTCTTCGTGGTGACATATTATTTGGGGTCTAAGAAAAATCAGAAGCATAAGGTACATAAGTGCGAGCTGTCTGATCATTGTTCCAGAAAATCAAGAATGCTGTGGTTGGGACGCTAGCTACCGTAAAATCTACGTACTAGGGACATAGAGGTTCATGGGTTGTAACATTCTTGGGATCTGAACTTAAAAAGAAAATTAAACCACAAATTAGTTCCTGACTGAGTAAAAGATTTCGAATAGAAAGGCAGCTTCTTTTGCGATTACCTTCAAATTTACAGTGAGATATTAAATAGACCCGCTATGATATTGAATCCCGAAATCGATAAAAGCAGCATATACCTACCACAGCAACGCCCTGTTTTTTGGAAATTTCTACGACTGATACCTATACATGCACCCAAAAATGATTTTTGGAAGCAGCAGCTACTCAGTCTTGAAGTTAACCTAAGTTTAGGAAGTACAAACTAACCTCAAATTAATTTCAAGTGAAAGCTGTCGGTTTTTTTCTATCCCTGATATCTGGCTCAAATTCAAATCGAAATATCCAGGCCTTTTACTTGCAAGCGAGATGTTTTCAATGAGCTGAGTGGATCCCGTCCATGCATTGCAATTCTACATCCATCACATTGCATGTAACTTCGACTGCGTGTTTGTACTTTTAAATTTGTCGTACATGCTTTATTGATGAATAATTATTTACATACATATATGTAATTTGTTTACACCAAACCACAAAATCACTGTTATGCAGCGCTCAAACTATTAACCTGCTGATTTTGTTACGAGACTGGCATGCAACATATTTGGCACAAACACACTTTGTATTGGCAAACCAACAGTCGTGATGCATTTCCATCATTCCGAGCTAAAAGAAATTTGTATGGAAAAAAGAAAATAGAAATGAGGTATGAACTTTTCATCTGTATAACTGAGTTTTGTGGAATTTATTTATTATTTCGAAAGTTACCCAAATCATTTTAAAACTTCTGAAAAGACCATGAGAGCATTAAAGGCTCGGCAAGGTTTTTCAATCCCGTTGGGAAATTATCTTTAAAACTGTCTTTTGTAGTACAACAATTTCATGGATACTCTATCAGTCGTAAAAGCCCCGAAAATTTTCGGCAACTTTCTCGTATATTTCCATTTTCTTAAAATTTTTTAAATTCCCTCAAGTGTTTCCGGGGCCGCTAAACGTTTTCTTGAATATTCCAATTACAAAGAAGGTATACGCTTTTATTCTGCGGTCATAAAGCTCATAAAGACAGAGAAATACTGCTACTGCTATAGTGACAGGTCACCACAAACAAAATATATTTTTTCTTAAAAAAATTTATCAGAGCATAGCAACTTAATAATAACTAGAGAAATTCCAGTGGTTGAAATTCAATCACAAAACTTTATTTTATTTTAAATATTTTGTACTTCTTTCCTTCTCTGCTGTAAATTTCCTTTAATATCTTTTCATTTTCTGTGATTTATTCTTCTATCTAAAGTCTCTACTTGTTATTAATTTAATATTTTTTTTACTGTTTTGTTCTTGATTATCCATTGCTTCACTTTCCTTCTCTTTCCTTTCGTTTTTTTTCTTTCCCTGCTATTTTTTACCATATTATAATACAGCAGTGTTGGGCGTTAATCAATTAAATTTTTAATTAATCAACTAAATTTGTAATTGATTTAATAATTGATTAAGAAAGTAATGGCAATTAAATCAATTGCAATTAAAGTAGTTGCAATTAAATTAATTGATTTAAAATAAATTGCAATTAAAATTTTAATGGCTTTTTGCAATTAAATTTTTTTAAATTAAATTAATTACAATTGCAAAAATTTAAATTAATTTCTTAATTGTATTATGAAGCAATGAATAATGCAATTGATTATTTGTTAATTGTACATTTTCGCAATTACAATTAAAGATTGTTAATTGTAGAAGTTTCAATTAACAATTAATAATTTTTAATTGTGGAAATTGCAATTAACAATTAAAAATTGTTATTTGTAGAAGTTGCAATTATTAATTAATTAATTATTAATTGTTTTAGCAATTATAATTTAATAATAATTTAATAATCAATTATTTTGTTTTTGTAAACACTGTTTGTATCATCAATGAAGTTTACATGTTTGCTCATGTTTAAAATTTGCTTGCATAATGTTTCCAAACAAATCACCTCTTCGTGGCCTCAGGAGAGCCGCTGCTCCTGGACATCGTAGCCAGTGATATACACAATGGCAACAACTAAAGCACAAATGCAAAAATTCGTGGGACTGATCTCTAAAGAGAGGTATCCGGGATCCATACCTTTCGTCCACAGTGGGCTACAATTCATCCGAAATATTCTGTTATAGACATAGTTGGCATAGGTCGATTTTAATTTCTGTAGCCAACTTTTAGGAGTTTTTTTTTGGAATTATAATTCAGCTGTTTATGGCTTTGGTCCCAGACCACATTGCCAAAAACATATGGTCAATCTCTTAGTCAATTCACATCACATTTATAGTACCGTTATTCGATATTTTCCGTTATCTTCACAGTTCCATTATTTTCACAAATTTTCAATATTCCGTTGTTTTTTACAAACTCAAGTTTTTTGTTTTCAACTTAATTAATTAAATACTCTTCTCGTTGTTCCTTTGTGGGGAACACAAAAGCTATAATTTATACTAGCTCAAGTAAGCATTGGACTTCCCAATTTCTCGAAAAAGGCGTGCAAGAGCTGACCAAGTCCGTTTTTGAAGTCCAACCAACACCAAGTCTATTTATAAAATTGGATGGACCATAAGTCAACCTTCCACATCCTTTTCCGCCAACGACACAATCGGAACTGACTTTTAGGTGTCGAAAGTAAACATGCCCGACCGTACCCCTAGGGGAACAGAGGAAATCTGTTCGACACTGCCCTTTTAGGCATGAAAGGGACCAATTATTCTCTTCAGAGGAAAAAAGGTATCACTTCAACCCATACAACGGGATCCAAACTGGCATTGGTCGCATGCTTCTTTGCGACTTATCCCAGATTCATCCTAGACTAATCGCATTTTTTGTAGGGGAATGGCACGTTCACTTACACAACAACGGCTCGATAGTGTGAATACATGTTTGTAATTCGTAGTTCTGTCATTTTGAAACTAATTTTTCTATATTATAATTAGTTTTACTTTTTATTTTATTTTATTGACGACACTGCAGCTTGGACAGACCTATCGAAACATATATAATTGTTTACAACTTAGATGTATAGTTTGACCATAAAGCGAGACAATCTTTCTCAACTTGCGCATTTATATTATAGATAATAATAATTTGCGGAATATACCGCCAAGGAAATTTCCCTACCAATTGGCGTAACCTGCATGCTTAATGCCTAACGGCAACTGCTAAAACAGGCGTATATTTGCTGAGGAACTTCTCTTCGAGGAAACCCACTTTGAGGGTTTCTAGCCACTGCCGAGAGGTGACCCCGAACTAGTTAGCCTATGGATAATTTTCCTCAAATGGCACCTTCCTATTGCCCTTGTCGTTACTTCGACAGGCATACTTTCTTTGACACTGTCTAAAGAGAAAAGATGATGGACCAATAGGAATGGGTACCACACCTCTGCTTGGCAGATATAATCTCGAAATAATAAAGAAATTCGTAGTAACACCAACAACAATCTTAGCTTAGAAATCCAACTCTCGCTATGAAGTAAACGGTAGCGAAATGCTATCGATTGGACATTCTTGATAGTTGTGAGGTGAATATAATTGCATGTACTAGTAAAATAGTATTAGACAATTTTTCACCACAGGAAAACATATCTCACTTTGTCGCAGAGGCGGTTTTATCAACTTGACTCAGGTTAGTTAAGTCATTTTTCACTTGTTCATCACATATTAAGCTGAGTCGCGAATGAGCCAAACTGCCAGCTGACTTAATCTCGAATGGAAGAGCGATTAAACGTTTTAAATCAAGACTCTCTTTTATCCTGCTTCAACTTCCGATTTCGGTTTCGATAACGCTAATAAATCACTTCCGTAACTTCCCTAGTAAATGTGCTTAAATTTACAAACTCGCCTTCCGCTAACTCCAACATAAAGCGGTCACAAAATCGAGAAACATAAGAAACTGTTGATCAAAACAAAAAGCGAAACATGTACCTACGAGTAAAAGTAAAAAATTACAGAGATTTTAGCCGAAGTTAAGCGCTTGGCATTGCCCAGCTTAACTGTTTGCGCTCATAAAAAAATTATTATTTAAAAACTTATTGTTTTACTGCTCAGACTCATTATTTTATTATAATGAACGATTTATTTTATTTGATTTTAATTACACCAATTTACCAGTTTTCAATTGAATTAGACTCAAAACTTTACAGTTTTCAATAACAATGATAACTTTAGAAAGTGCAAATTAGTATGCTTGTAAACCTATGAACTTATTCAATAAACCGGATATATTCGACGATATACATATAACATAAGTCATTATCATACGACAAAAGATTCATTGCATTTCTAATTAATAGCATTCAATTATTTTTAATTGGAATTTAAAACGAGTCTTCGGACTGCGTATGATTATTAGATTAGCCGTAGACGCGATCGACACACAGTGCATATAACATAACCCTGCTGACACTAAGTCGCGAGATCGGAAATATGTTTACAAGCATGTATGTAAATAGCTTGATGTCACGTGAGAGACGTATAACTGCTTTTCGAATATGCAAAGATATTTTATGTAAATCGAACATGAAAACGTGCATGAATATTGAGATGTAGCATGAAAGGATTGCCGCTATAAATAAAACTTGACCGACTAGTCCGGCAGTTTGAGTATTTCCACCTTTACTAAAGTTAGACATATTAGACTGGGTCGATTTATTAACCGATATGGCGTCATCCATTTTTCGATAGGCTTTGGGCTCTGGAAAAAAAGTTCCCCTACGCATGCTTTTCGAGCCTGCGAAATTTCATTTTTTCGACTTTGACTTTTAAGGTTTTTTTCATAACCTACTAAAAAAAATTTCATTTGATTTTAAAATTTTCATGTATACCATGTCCGACCCAAAAATGTCCGCTAAAAACGTTGGCGATAACAGTTTTTTTTGAAAAATCGATGGCGCGATATCGGTTAGCTTTCGTCCATACAAATCGACCCACCCTAATACATATACTTGGGGTGAAGTCAGACACATTGTTCAGTTTCCGCAAGAATTTTTATCGAAAACAGCGGCTTTGATGCAGTCACTTGGGTTCGTATCCCAGTGTCCGAGAAGGGGTCTGATGACCCTCATTTGTCGGTTAGTACTTAAAATGTCGGTGGAAGCAGAGGAAGAAGGATACCACCACTCCGATGGAAAAACCATATGGAGACCGAGTTGCGATCCCGTGGTGTTTCTAAACGGCACCGGCGCGATATGTTGGATAGACAAAATCGTTTAGACGGTTAAGCGCCATTTAAAAAGAAAGAAGAAGTACTATTAATTCTGTATAAACCTGTTTAATCCGCCTCCATGGATATGGTGGCAAGCCAGGACAAAGTACTGGTAATGCAACAAAAACATGAAATCAACAATGGGAGAACCTAAGTCCTAGAGTCACATCACTGTTGAAATTGTGAAAGATTTTGTCCTTTGTCAGATCGAAATTTGAACGCAGAATCACTCTTCTCGACAAGTGTTAACCTGGAGTTAGTACGCAATTTAGCAGTAAAGTCCTCTCTCCACGAACAAAGATACTTGTTATGATGTGTGCCTTAGAAGGATGTAAAGTGTCGTTCTTGGACTACACTAGAGAAAACTTATCTGGAAAATGTATAGTGTTTACCCGATGACAACGGTTTATATAGAAGCCAATTTATTTATGAGCCGTACGGGCTTCGCATTCTAGAAGGTGGTGGGATAGGCCCACTTGTTTTGGTATTTCTTATTTTTCATTGAAGCTGTTACTCTATATTGTTTTTAGTAGAAGAAAGAACTTCTAAGGAATTTAGAATTATTATACAAATCAGCGCTTTCATAAGGGCACCTTTCAACTTGATCGCCCTGATATCCCTTGAGTCACTGATTTGAAGAGCAGAAGAACTCTGTTTCATGGAATAACACACCCAACCAGGGTGACCAGGTTAGCCTTTTCGAGGCTAGATTTAGCCTTTTTTTTTTTTCCTTTAGTTTCATAATTTGGCTTTTAGCTTCGTGGCTTTTTTCTAACTAGCCTTTTTTTACTCCAAACATTTTCTGGTCCTAACACCAAATTTTTCATACAACTTCGAGAAATATACAAAACTAGAGGGACCGGCAGACTTTGTCCCACAGACACAGACCGACAGACTCTCCAAAACCTTCGGGGAGTGTTTTTGTCGTTACCACAACAACAACAACAGACTTTGTCCTGCCAAGATATAAATTCGCACCATACAAAATGTAAGGCAAAATAAAAATTTTTTTTTTTCAGAAATTTTTCGGAAATTTTATTACGTATTCTAAATTAGTGTCAATCATGCAAATCGGTGCAGGCGTTCTTGAGTTATGAGCGTTGGAACTAACGTCACTTTCTTTTGTATATACAGATTGAAGTTGAATAAAGGTAGTATTGATGACGAAATACAGAAAATTATTCGTAAAAATTGTCAACTATTTTTAATGGAGTTGATAACCCAATTACGACATCGCCTACCTGATAATATGAACTCTTTACAAAAGATAAATTTTTTTCAGTTGATATTTGTATGTATTTTCTCACTTTCAAAAAGAAGAGTCTATGTATTCTCCAAGTCAAGAAGCATTGATTGAGCTGCAGTGACGACAGCTAACAACCGTACAGTGGACAAGTCAAGAGGTCAACTCTACCATTGAATTTTGGGCGAAAGTCCGAGAACATAAAAATTCATTAAACCAACCCCTTTTTTTAGAACTGGTCGAGTTCGTATTTAACTTTTTGGTATTACCTTTCAGTAATAAGGAGGTTGAAAGAATTTTGAGTGCCATGAACATTTTAAAAACCTAGGAATAGATTAAAAATTAAAATGCTTAATTCGCTGCTTAGTATTAGATGTTCGTTAAAACGCTTATTTAAATGTTGCCCTAATTTTGAAATTACAATGATCTCATATCTATGATGAATACCCAAACTTTGTACGCAGACTCAAGCTTTTATGATTCATCAGACGAAGAAAATATTATAAAATTAATTAGTTTGTAGTGATTTTTATATATGATATAGTATGTGTCGGGCAGTACCGCAAGGGAGTACCGGAGCGTACCGGGTTCAAATCCGGCCAAAGACTGTTAATTCGACAAAACCTTCGGGGAGTGCTTTTGTCGTTACCACAACAACAACAACAACGGAGTTTTAATTTTAAAATGACGAAAATGTCATTTCAACATTTTAAAATCACGGTTTGTGTCTACGGTTGGCTTGTGAGATCGCTTAACGCAAACTTGAGTTTGGCTCTTTTTGCTTGTTGCTACAGATATGCTTTGGCTTGTGAATTAAATAGCTGACACAGGGTGACCTTGCAAAACATAAAAAATTTCTTCATACCACCAACCAACTTAATTTTCATAAGGGGACCTTGTTACTTTTAATTTTAGCTAAAATCTTTGTTTAATATGACTATGATTGACCGACATTTTAAATGTCTTTTTAAGTTAAGTAAAGATTTTAATCAAAACGCGTGTTAAGCAACGACTATGATTATGTGCCAAACAATTTAAACTAAAATAAAAAAATTTAAATGGATTTCGTAAAAAAATTTCTGACTTTTTTTAGCTGCTTTTTTCTTAATTTAACCTTTTCTATCCTTTTTTTTTGCCGATTTAGCTTTTTTTTCTAACACCTGCCAAACAATTTAAACTAAAATAAAAAAATTTAAATGGATTTCGTAAAAAAATGTCTGACTTTTTTTAGCTGCTTTTTCTTAATTTAAGCCTTTTCTATCCTTTTTTTTTGCCGATTTAGCTTTTTTTTTTCTAACACCTGGTCACACTGCCCCCAACAGGATGGCAAATCGATATGTCACGCAGAACAAAAATTGGAAATTGAGTTAGGTTTTAACGCTGTGCGGTTAGTTTAGGTTGCTCTCATACAATTTGTATGTGCATGAGACGCCAGAGTGCGTGTTTTTTTTTAGGTTGGGGTGTAAGTTAGTCGTCGCTGAGCATGCGATGTAGTAACATCGAAGGTGGTCAAAAGACTATTGTTCATTCGCCGTCTTTTCCTTCCTTTCTTTGCTGTGAATTTCCTTTAATATATTTTCATTTTCTCTGATTTATTCTTCTCTCTAGGGTCTCTACTTCTAATTTATTTAATTGTTTTCTGTTCTTGATTATCCTTTCATTTCCTTACTTTTCGTTTTTTTTCTTTTCCTGTCATTTTTTACCATATTACATATAATACAGTTTGTTTTGCATTTGTTTTATTTTATTTTATTTTTTATTTTGTTTTATTTTATTTTATTGTATTTTATTTTTTTTTATTTTATTTTTTTTTTTAATTTATTTTGTTTTATTTTATTTTATTTTATTTGATTTGGTTTGATTTTATTTTATTTTATTATATTTTATTTTAGTTTTTGTTTTATTTTATTTTATTTTATTTTATTTCAATTTACACAATACAAACACAAAACTGACTCCGGCGTTGAATACTCCTTATGAGTGAGCAATCAATTATTTTGTTTTTGTAAACATTGTTTGTATCATCAATGAAGTTTACATATTTGCTCATGTTTAAAATTGTTTATCTAATATTTCCAACAAACCAACTCTTCGTGGTCTCCGGAGAGCCGCTGTCCCTGAGCATCGTAACCAGTGATCAATACAATAACAACAATTTACACAAAACCGGTTCTATAGTGTGAATGCTTAATACCTTCAACAAAGCAACTCCTGGCCTTTTCAGGAGAGCCGCTGGTACCGGTCATCGTAGCCAGTGATCAATACAATAGCAAAAACTAAAGCAAAAATGAATGACACGACAACGGCTCTATAGTGTGAATACGTGTTTGGCATTGGTAGTGGTGTCATTTTTAAACCAATTTTTCTATATTATAATAATTATTTTTTTTATTTTTTTTGACTGATGGCACTGCAGCTTGGGCAGACCTATCGATACATATGGAATTGTTTATGCCTTAGATGTATAGTTTGGCCATAAAACGGGGCAATCTTTCTCAAATCGCGCCTTTATATTATATATTTTGAGAAGTAAAGCGGGAATCGGTACATTTTGGATTACCACTTTTACCCACAGCCTAAGGCGCACTAAAGATTTTTGTTCGAATCCCGTGCATGAAACAACACAAGTTATGTCTTGTATTTTAATAAGGTTTTTAAAATAAAATTAAAATAAATAAAACGAAAAAAGCATGTTTTTGAAAACAAAAATTTTATCAAATTGAAAAGAACGCGAGTTGTCTGGATCGACATTATTTAAACTTTGTCTTTGAAACTTTTGCTGAATTCTTCAATTTGTAGATTTGCCGAAACTAACTGGCACTGTAAAAGCACCGGTTAGCCCCATTGCAACTCATTTCGGGATTAGCAACCCTATAGTACAAAAATTTCTTTGAAAAAGACATTTGTTGCTTAGAATCTCGAATCAGTCGTACACCATATTTATCCATTCATTCATTACGTTATTGTTTTTATAACAATACAGGATCCCCTTGAACTCATACATACGCTGAAAGATCTGTTTATAATAAATTTTTTTCAAAGATAATATAAAAACATTACGGATGCCATAATAGCAATTCATACATATTAATATGAGCAAAAAAGCATTAGGAAAGTGATAGGCAACAATTGATCGAATACAATTGCGAATAAAATGCTGAAGGCGAATATGAATGCGAACAACAACAGCAACAACAATGCGTTTGCGAAAAGTAAAATGCTAATAAGTTTTTGTAAATAAAAGTGAATTAAGTAGAATGGAAAGAATTTCAAATGCGTGACTACTCATACTATTACAAAATGTTAATATTTTGTTTGGTTTTTCGCGGCAGTGAACTTGAGCATGAATAATTAAATTTTATATCCCATTTAGATTAGATAATTTATTAAAATTAATTTATAAAATTGGATTCGCTTACGTGATTTTTACAAATAGAAAAAAAGTTTTTAGTAAATGCAACTTTTTAAAGAAATTTTCCAGTCAAATTTGATCGATCTCGATTTGAGCGGTCTTGATGCCTTCCATTACAATTAAGTTCCCGTGTAATTAAGGTGAATTTTCAGTTTTATGAAACAAAGACTTCGCTAAGGCCTTTCCCAACAAATGCCAAATATTTCGGAATCGATTCAGGTAGGACTTTACTTGAGCAAAGTCCATGCTCTCACCAATCAACAAATTAGGACTCCACCTATGTCAGATCCTCCTTATTGACCCTCTGGTTATCTTGGCAGTACGAAATAGCTCCTTTTACGGGTGGGTTGTGGCACGCGCCCTAAAAAAGTTAAATTCGCTATGTCTTTCCCAATGCTTGCAGCAGCTGTCTAGGATGTATTATAAAGATCCTTTATATAAAAGTAGAAATAGAAGGCGAGTTCAAAGAAGAGAAGACAGAAATAAATAAAGGGAAAGGGAAAGAAAGAGGTAGAGTAATAAGTTGAGGAAAAGATAGGGAAGAGGAATTTGAATATGAAAAGGCGGGAGAGACAGAGGAAGGTAAGAGTCCAGCGGCTTATAATATAGGCAACTAAGATCTACGACATGAAGATTTAAGAAGTTAAACAAATCGTTACCGGAGCACTCGGGGCAAGTACCACGCTTTGGTACCAGATTCATGCCGGCAAAAGACTTATATCCGTTGCACTCCCTAAACTTTCGGGGAGTAGTTTAGGGTTTAAACAACAACAACAAAGAGAATGGGGGTGAGGAAGAAGACAAGGGGGCTAAAGAGGAAGAAGAAAAAGTGGAAGATGAAGAGTGGAGAGGAGAAATTTTTTTAAAAGGTAGGCAAAGCATTTTTGGGTTAGGATATCGTCTGCCTGTACTTGTTCTTGATCAGATAAAGGGAGTTTTTGCAGCTATCCACTATTTTTTGTGCATTAACGAGCGTTGTCTCATGAATACTTACAATCAATAGACGGGTTAAGGTACTGAAGTGATTCGGATTCTAAACGACAAAAGACTTTTTAATGAGTACAAAATTCTATAATCCGCCTTCGTGCGACGATGTACCGACTCAGCGCGGCTAAGTACTATTAATACAACAACAAAAGCAGCAACAATACGTCGGTTATGATACAATTAAAAGGAGAAGAGCTGAATGAGTTTTCAGTAAACATAGAATTTATGATTCCACGGATGTTTGTGTAGCCCAACATGGAGTTTCACTACATTAATTCCCTGCAAAAATTGTGCGATTAATCTCTTTTTTTTTAAGTAAATTTTTATTTGTGTAGCATACTCATAAAAGTTGAAAGTACCCGTTTGGGTAGAAAGTGGATTAGTCCTTTCGTTTCCACTCGGGTATAAATGGGTACAATTGGTATCTCCATAGGACCTGTTCAAACAAGTGCAGCCCATAAAAAATTATCAGAACTGGCATTAGTCGCAAACCACTTTTCGACTATCCTAGACTAATCGCATTTTTTGCAGGGTTACACTTGTTCTCTCATCCGAAATCCTTTCTTCTTTATGAAAATCGGACGCGAATACTGAGTATAACTGAGTCAACAAGGATTAAAAGTATTTAATTGAGAACTGAGTACAGGAGGTTTCCCGTTCCATCGGTTACCTGGGTTAGACAAAGGTGGGTCTAACCTTTTAACAGCATAGTGTATCAGTTTTATACAAAAAAAATATATAACAGAAACATATAGCAATCTTGAATCAAGAGATTCTGTACTCATCTTTCAACCTTCGACAGTAGAAGATAAGATGTAGCTTACTGCTGCTAACTGGCTCAACCACATGAACTTATCTAAATTTAAACGTTTTTTTTTTACGAAAAACTTGAGACCTGTCCTGTTCCTCAGATAGTCATCCACAACGACTGGTTGATATAGCAATAAAGATTTATGGACAGGAATTTTTATGAACTAAACATATTTATTTGCTTGAGTGGTTGGTACCAGAACCTTTACAGAGAATACTCAAACTTGTTTCTCCTTATTTCAAGTCCCTCAGTCATATGCACAACTTTGAATACAAACTCTAAACCTACTTGTCCTTTGATGAAACTAGACACTAACTGCAAGAGCTTCACGTATCATGAGCTCGATGAAAGCTGTATGACAGGGTTATCAATGGTGCTATAGCAATAATAACATTCTACTAAATGCTTGGGTCAAAAAGCGCTTGTTCCGTCGTAGCTAAGGTAAGAAGGCTTAGGGCCGGTTTCACCAGCTTTAACTTAGTTAAGTCGAGTTTTTCACTTTTTCAGTTTCATCATCTAACTTAACTAAGTCACAACTTAGTCAGCCTGCCAGCTGACTTATTCTCGACTAAGTCAGCGTTGCCGTCGTTCAAAACTTAAATGTCAGTAATGCTCCTAATTTGTTTTGTACAATGTCCCTGCCGGAAAATTCGTCAAGCATGACTTTAACGGCGTATGCGTAGATGCATGTGAACGCTTGTTTTCTAGCATGCAACCATTACGAAACCATCGTTTTCAATTAAGCGCTAATTTTAGTATCTTCCAACAAAAGAGAAATGGGTGTAAGATCAATACATTCCTTCGTGTATGGCCATACATGCCCATTTCGCACTGGGGTATTGGGATGCGCATAGTTGTCTGGTATGAAAAAATACTACTATGCATAAAACAGCTGATCGGGTTGTTGTGCTCAAAATTATTTAAGTCGCTCAGTTGGTGAAACCCAAAATTAAGTTAGTCTCGAATCTGTGCTAACTTAAGTCACGACTTAGTTTTAGTCTTAGTCGCGTTGGTGAAACCGGCCCTTAGTCTTTGTCGCGTTGGTGAAACCGGCCCTTAAGGTATGTACCTAGAACTGTCTAGAAAAAATATATATTCAGTTTATTTTTGAATTGCTCGCTCTTCACATCTAGGCATGCGAAATATCTACTTTCTTCAATATTTTTCATTCTTGCTTGAAACGATTAAATATTTTGTAACATTGACATTTCCTGTTTGTCTTTTCGAGAATTTCCATTTCAAACAAAGACAAGCCCAAATCGATTAACAACAACATTAAGATAAAAGACAAAATATAAAATACCAAAAAGGTGATGGATGGATGTGCAATTAATAACACGTGCATAGATCAAAAGCTCGAAACTCGAATGCAAAATTGTAAACATTCATGTTATGTTTGTACATTTGTATGGTTGTAAGAAACATAAACACTCATGAGTCATTAACAAAGAAACGTGAACGAATTGCTTAAGAAGAACCCATTTCATATGAAACATGAACAAATATTAATTCAGCAAGTCCAAAAGCTAAGTGAATACATGCAGCTCTTTGTGTGTACATTAGACGGATTGAAAATATGGATTTTTTTTTTATTTTTGAGAAATATCTAAATTTTCAAAGTGATTTGCTACATGTTTCTTCACTTGAGGTTAAACATTTTTTTTTAATGAGCAGCTTAATTAAAATCTTTTTAATATCTTTTTTAACCTGTTTAATAGAAATACATACATACAGCTGTGTTCAATATAATAGTAGTGAAACTAAAATGGATATTGTTCCACGAAATAAGAAGAAACTGTGATTTTAATAATTTTCCTTTAAAATATAGCGAGTTCCATAACGGAAACCACATAAAAAGAAATTTCAAAGTTTACACAAAGTTCAAGAAAGTTAATTAAGCTTTAAAAAATGGCCATCAAAATCTTCAAATTTCTTGGCAGAATTTGGCAGACCAATAAATTTTAGTATAATATTGTACAAGTTAAAACTCGCTTAAAAATTTATCTGAATTGTCAGAATTTTTTTCATCAAGGGTGTAGAGTGGTTTCTTCCAGCCTGTAGAAAAATTAATTGTGTGGAAAAAAATACCCAACATCCTTGACAAAAAAAAATTCTAAAAATTCAGTGAAAATTTTAAGGTACTTCTAATTTGCACATTATTATTCTAAAATGAAACGAGCTGCATACTCAGAAATTTTCTAAATATTCTGCTTAAAAATTTTGAAATATTTATGCAAATTTTTTAAAGTTAATTAACTTTCCTGAAATTTTTGTAAATTTTTAAATTTTTTATGTGGTTTCTGTAATGGAATTCGCTATATTTTGAAGGAAAATTATTAAAATCACAGTTTCTTCTTATATTGTCGAACGATATCCAATTTAATTTCACTACTATTATATTGAACACAACTGTACATATGTATGTTGCAGAAAAACACCAGCTCTTGTTTTCGTTCATCTTTTGCGCAGTAGCAGCAGCAACAAGCAAAATTAGTACCTAGCAAAAAACAGCTTAGCGATTCAATTGTCAGCTGAAAAAAAAAATTGATAAACAGGAAAGCAACCGGTAACGCTTGAGCAGATTCGTGACGAATTTGTGTATTATGACTTGCGCTTGAAAATCGTAAAAATATGCACACAAGTACATACATAAGAGCGTATCGAAAAAAAGAAAAATTTTGCCTTACACCCCAAATAAGTGAAATTCGTTATGAAACTAGATATCAGAAATGCCCAAGAATTTGTGAAGCCAAATCAAGGAAAAATCAAAAGCGGTTGGAGAGAAATCTTTTTGACAGAGCAGCAACTAGCAAGCAAAAGAGAGCCGAACACAAACCAAGGCCAAAGTTCGGTCTATCTGAATAAATTTTGAAGTTTAATTTGTGAATAAAAACATTGTTTCCAATAAACTTCCATTGTAGTGTACAAAACTCCACGCCAAAGCACCTAAAGATGTAACCTCGAGTCGCAAAAACCGTTTGCACTATAATAGATTTTTTTGTTTAGAGATACATAATTCGATTTGTGAAAAATGTATTTTTAAAGAAAATAATCGATGTTTGCTCATAAGTTATACGAAAAATATCTGTTAGATGAATTAATAAAAATATATTACAAATAATTAATTCAAGTCCAAATCATTTAAAAAAATAACTACATGGACGATTTGAAAATTTTTTATACCTTCCATGAACATGAAATGGTATTATAACTTTGGTCCGATGTTTGTAAGTATGAGAAGAAGAAGAGAAAGACCCACCAATAAGTATACCGAAATGATCAGACCGATAAGCTGAGTCGATTTAGCCATGTCTGTCTGTCTGTTTGTACGCAAACTAGTCCCTCATTTTTTGAGATATCTTAATGAAATTTGGTATAGAGCCGCCATATTGCATGAGATTAATCAGTCGTCGGAATCAGCAAGATCGGAGCAATGCAACGCATAGCTCCCATACAATCGATAGCTTCGATAAATGGTTTTTGGGCTATAAATTTTGCAATCAAAAAGCTAGGAACGTAAAATTTTGCACGTTTGGTACTTATTATATATGTAATGTGTGTAGTGAAAATCAGCCAGATCGCACCTACATAACATATAGCTTACATACAATCGATTGTTCCGATAAATGTGGTTTAGGCTATGTATCTTGAATTAACAGTTTTGCAGAGTTTTTACTGATTGTGAGTAAGGATCGGACACTTAAAACCGTGATGCGTATTCATGAAAGGTATGAAGTCTTCGGCACAGTCGAAGACAGTCCTTTCCGTACTTGTTTTAAATTCAGATTCAAATTATTCACGTACAAGTTTTCAATATTCTTAAATACTTTATTGCACAACAGGCGGCTAGCCGGCCAAGGGCTGTTATGTCGCTGTAACCCTGCTAACTCGCCACAGACCCAGCGAAAAGTATAAAAATAGTTTGTTCTCAAAACTAAAATACAAATACATCTCTCGCTACAGTTTAACAATGGAAAAAGGATAACGAATCATTATAATCACAAGTAATGAGTATACAGTTTAACATTTGACTTAATTAAAAACGAGATTAACTTATAAATATTAAATAAAATTAAATGTTAACCGTTTGGTTTTAAAACTAAGAAATTCATTCAGTTTTTTGTGAAACTTTAACTTTGAATAAAAAAGCTAAAATAGATGACTACTTCAAATGTTCAGTGTTACCTAACGTTTCGAAAGGATCAACATTGACAAGAAGTGGCTTATATGAAACTAAGTGTTTTCAACTGTAGTGTGTACACAGTTTTATCTATTTTTTCAGCTGTCGCATAGATGGCAAAAATCCATTTCAAATGAGTTTCTTATAATAATAATAGATTAAAAATCGATGTTTACAATTAAGAAAATCGCTTCAAAGTTAAAAAAATTATATAATCGATTTAAGTAAAAATTGATTATTTATTCACAAACCCTACGTGCACCAAGACGTGTAAATTATTTTCGCTGAAAACAGCTATCGGGAGTAACCGAAATATCTTGGAAACAATTTAAAAACTGGAGTTTTTAATGGCAATATTCGAACTCGAGCCAGTAAATAAATTAATGTATTTTATAACAATATAAAAGTTTGCTTAAAAACTTCCATTATGTAAAAATAAAATTTATATTCAGACTTTTCTTAGAAACTGTGTGTTTGGCCTTTTAAAAACAAAATTTCCTTTTTAAAGCTATACTTAAAGCTGCAGATCACTTAAGACTATACTTAAGGTTGTCATAGCGCCATAATTCCATCGATCCCCATTATTGGTATCCTAACCTAAAAATATGGTAATTTCATGAATAGTAGGAAAATCAAAAAATGTGTACTTGAATTGCACAACTAATAGCTGAATGAAATAAAACGCAACGAAAACGAAAAATAAAAGTTCCAAAAAAGATAATATATGTCCCACCTAAAAAATAATATGTTATGGATATGGTATGGTTATAATTCTGGCGTTATGTTATAGCAATATTAATCGAGTTCACTGATTTTCATAAGTTTTCATTAACTCAGCTGTAAGTTCGCTGAACTTGTTGAATAAAAATGTTCACCCCCTGCGGGTTAGGGGTTTAGAATATGCCCGAGGTAGGCATACTGGTCGTAAGAGGCGACTAATATGCACAAAGGTAATGACGTGCAACTCGATGGTTTCACCTCTCATTACGCAGAAGGTACCACGACAGTCGGGAAGTACCGCAAGGCAGTACGGGAGCGTTCCGGGTTTAAATCCGGCCAAGGACTGGTAATTCGACCACACTCCCCAAAACCTTCGGGGAGTGTGTTTGTCGTGACCATAACAACAACAATAAAAATGTTCTCCTTGAAACAGAAACATGTGTGTACTACACATTAGGATCAGCCTAAAAATGTACCAGAGTTATTTTAAAGTCTTTTTTTCGATACACCCTAATGTAAATGCTTAAAATATATTTTATAATTTCTGTATAATTTACGTATTGTATTCAATCGGAAAAATTTTGCATTTCCACTTTCAACTCTAATTGTGTATAATTAGAAAAAAAACGCCAACGTAACTGTAATTTAATTCGTAGACTGTATAAATATTGATAAACTCTCTGCTTGATTTTCATACGTACTTGTTTAAATTTCGTTTGTAAATTGTTGATTGACAGTCAGTAATCGGTCAGGTAAATATTTGTAGACTTATTACCGTTAAGCCCTTAATTGTATTAAGCATTTTTATATACATACATACAAACGGAGATATGTGCAACTCTTTCCACTTTTATTATTCGTGTATGCACCTAAGTGTGAAATCTTATGAAATTATTTTGTTTATTGTCAATCATGTTCAGGATGATTGTGCAGAGTTACACTCTCGGGGAAAACTTTTCTGGGCGTCATTCAACTGGGAATACCAACAGCGAATGTGGCTTAAGCAGCTCAAGACATGCTGGAAAAAAGTGTCGAACGCAAGTCCACTTCGACATATTCGGATCAAACGCTGTGAAAAGGGATTTGGCAAAGGAACTAGCGACCATGAATTGTGAGTGCGTACCTTGGAATGAAGAAAGTAGCGCTTGACCTTTTGTAGGGTTGCGCATAAATAATAGTTTTTTATTTAATCGATTATTTTTTTAACATCGATTTTTAAAAAATTGGTTATAAGAATCACGCTTTTTAAAAGGATTTTTGTAAATAGTGTCATCTGTTCTATAGAAATGTAAACACTACAGATGGAAGCACTTAGTTTTGTATAAATCACTTCAAATCGATCTCGAGTCTAGTCAAATGTTACTTAACACTGAACATTTTTGTCAATTATTTATTTAAGGTTTATTATTTGAAAAAACCCTTATTACATTTTTAAGTTTTAAGTACAAACGATCATCTTGTTATATATTTAAATATTCAGCTGTTAATTTCAGTTATAATTAAATCAAATGTTAAACAGAATAATAAGAATAATTTTTTACTAATATTGTGTTTTATTATTTTTAATAAAATATTTAAGCGTATAGAAAATTTGTGTGTGTATAATTCGAGACTGAATCAATACATTCTGTATTTTTTTATAAAAATTATCTTAACTGATTTTTAATAAATTATTAATAATATATTTTTACTAAGAATAGACATTTTTCATATAAAAAATCTCTTTATAAAAAGAAACAACTTATTTTTTTTAAACACTTAATAAAGGCCGGTTAAGCTTAATCGGCGATTCATTTGACAGCTAACCGTACAAAATACGTCAATTAAACTCCGGTTAGCAGTTACCTGATTTTATGAAAGCAAAAAAACTAGGGCACATTCCTAATTCTCCACAGAATTCCTATGCTGACAAATTTTTCGCTGTTTCATAAAGAGATAAGAGCCTAGGCAGTATAAAATTTATATTTCTTAAATATTTTAGAGGCTAAAGAAAATTTACAAAGCGTACCCGGGATTTTTAGCCAGCTTTGCGATTGCGGCCATATGTATCGAAATCTGCATACCCACTTTTTTACAGTTTTGTTGGCTTTTCCACAACTGGGATATAAATTTCTACAGTGCCGGATCCACGGGGGATTATTACGCAATAAAAAAAAACTTTTAATTTTTTCTATTTCTATGCTAGATTAGTTTGGGCGGGAATAATTGTATCATATAGATTTTTTGTGATCGTCATGTTACTCATGATGCCGGACCTCCTTCTTTAGCGCAGTGCCAAGTTTCGAACAGGCTACTTACCAGTTTGTCTAACCTTATATCCCCTTTTTCCGCTCGTTTTTACTCCAAAAGCCACAAAATACTTACAATATACTTTATTTTGTTTGACAGAATATGCTTACCAGCTAAACCCATCTAGCCATTGAATTCGGTATGACAAGTTTCTCTCAGTCAATTTTGGAAATTTATGTTTGAGCACGTTAACCCATGAATTGCTGGCAATTTGCAAATACTTCGTCATCCTTTGCTACCTTCATTAGACTCTTAAATAAAAAACCAATGTAATTTTGAGGACTGTACTTTTACAAATTTTAGGAGGAATTATGGAATTGTTCAGAGAGAAATTTCGTCTAAGAAATAAGGATTTGGAGACAACAAATCTGCGATCAGAACGTCCGGAATACTCTAGAAGCTTCAGTGAGTAGTTTTATTTAGAAATAAACTTATTGTTCAGAGCCGTAACGCACACAATTTTCCAGGTTGTTAATGAAAAAACATTCGAAAAAATCAAAAAGCTCTTACGAGTACTGGCAATGTTGTCGGTAACAACAGTAATCCCAGAACGATTATTTCCGACCTTACGTAGAATAAAGATTCATCTCAGAAACACTATGGGGCAAAAGCGCCTCAATGGACTTGCTTTCTTAAGCGTTCACCATCAAATTGATTTAATTGAGGACGAAATTCTCCAAAGTTTTTTCAAAAAGCTTTGGAAATTGCAAAATACATCAATGTAGCTTAGTGTCTGCAATTATTTTATCGAACATGTTGCTTTTATAGCAAAGATAGAATATATTTTATTGTATTTCATATAAACGAGTTTTTGGTAGAATTGACTTGAACTTTTGCATGTGCAAAATACACTATGGAATAATTTAAATATACAAAGTAATCTCAAAAAACTGCATTTCAATTGTAACAAATGTTTTCTCAAAAGAGTAAAAAAGAAACTTTCAAACCCCACCGCCCCTTGGCAAAATACTGGATCCGCCACTGATTTGCAATTTCACCCGTATGGAACTTCATTACTTGCATATTTTCCATTTTGGATACAAGTATGTACATTAGGGTGGGTCGAATTGTATGGACGAAAGTTATCCGATATCGCGCCAGCGATTTTTCGATAGGTTTTGGGTTCGGAAAAAAAAAGTTCCACTACGCATACCCAAAAAAAAAAATTTACGAGCCTGCGAAATTTCATTTTTTTGACTTTTTTCGACTTTGGCTTTCAAAGTTTTTTTCATGACCTACTAAAAAAATGTTCGTTTGATTTTAAAATTATCATGTATACCCTGTCCCACTCAAAAATGTCCGCTAAAAAAGTTTGCTTTAACAGTTTTTTGAAAAAAAAAATTTTTTTTGGGTTTTGGTAAAAAAATTGACCCTTTCGCTATTTTTTTAAAGGGTTTTTTCAGCATACATGCAAAAATGTTTTCGATGAAAACGAATTTGTCTCATATTTCCTGTCCCACTTAAAGTTATGCGCTAAAAACGTTGGCGATAACAGTTTTTTGAAAAAAAATTTTATTTTCGGGTTTTGGGACTTGTTTTGGTCGTTATCGCCAACGTTTTTAGCGGACATTTTTCGGTCGGACAAGGTATACAAGAAAATTTTAAAATCAAATGAAAATTTTTTTAGTAGGTCTTGAAAAAACCTTAAAAATCAAAGTAGAAAAAAGTCAAAAAAATTAAATTTCGCAGGCTCGAAATTTATTTCTTTGGGTATGCGTAGTGGAACTTTTTTTTCCTGAGCCCAAAACCTATCGAAAAATCGATGGCGCGATATCGGTTAATAAATCGACCCAGTCTAATGTACATACATATGTTTTTTAAAAATAATTCATAAACTCACATGAGTATTTGCGCATTTCCTTTGAATTTGCTAATTGAATTGAATAACGTGATCATTCATAATTATTTCGGCAAACAAATTTTCATTGCTAATTTTATTATAACGTCTTGTCAATAAGAGAGATGGCAGGTACCATAAAAATGGAGACTTTTCACCATCGAAGTTATCGGTATTAAGCGGAATGAAGTTTAAGTACTGTAAATACTCGCATTTCAGCGATTGGAATATTCTTATAATTAACTAACCTCAAACTAGTTCAAAATAGGCAAAACAAAACTCCTAAAAAATCGCGATTTCAATTGTTTGATTGCGGATTGTAATATACTCGACGCAAACTAATTCAAAATTGCTCTATAAATCTTAGAAAATCGAGATTTGAAAGGGTAGAATCGGACTGAAATATACTAAGCTCAAGCTAATAAAAAAAATTGTGAATACCTACTCGGCTTACATTGGAGAGCTCCATAGTTTCAGAGCATGGAAACAGCAAAATTAAAATAAAAAAATTTTCTAGAATTCAATTGCGGACGAGCGGACGATCTAGTATTTCCCCAAGCTTGGTACAAGTTTTATTTTGTTTTGTTGTGGTTTTGCGACAGGGTGAATAATTGATGTATATTGGAACGATTTTCCATCATCCCTTGTCAAATTTGGTTTTGAGACAAACCGGTTTCGGCGATGTGCCATCATCAGTGTCGATTATCGTTCCAATATATATCTTGGTACAAGTTTTACCTTTTCCGGTGTAGTTTGAATACAGTCAAAAAATTCTAGTAGCAAAATAGTATTTTCTAAATCGTTTGCTGTTTGCCTTTAGGTTACAAATTATACAAAGCTTTAAATTTGTAGAATTATTTAGTGAAAGCTTCGGTAATTGCAAATACACGTCTTATCTTTTTAAAAAGCCTTCTAACTTATAAATATCCGCAATATTTTAAAATACTCTGTTGTTCCTCTCCAAAGGTTTTTATTATGAATTCGTTATTCAAGAGTAACAATAATTAAAATTTGTTGGCAATGAAATTAATCGACATTGATTATAATTGCAATTTTATTACTCATTGTACTACACAGGTAAAAACAATGGAAACAGATATACAAACATATTAATGTATTATTAATTAGTTAAAATGTATACAAAAACAAATATGAGATTAGACCAGAATTTGACGTTCATTAGAGCTAAATGTTTTTGTTACTAATTTTAGTTTAAATTATAGAACAAAATAATAGATTTGTATACCTTTCACAAAAAAAAAGGTTTAACCTTGGCGTAAGGCTTGAGGTTCATAAGCATGAAAGAAAAGCAGATATATGTAGAACAATTAAACTAGACTAAAGCTATCAGCGTCAATGAAACTACTCTTATCCATGAAAAGCGAGGACTGCAGGGTCATGATGGGCGTACTTACAGTGCACTGCCTTTTGGCATCGCATGCGTACAAATTCCGTCTCTTCGGTTACAATAAATGCAGTAAATGCGGGCTGCAGGCGGAGACAGATGAGCATGTTTCGTGCTCATGTCCTGCGCTCGCTAGATTCAGACTCCGATTAATATGAGCTCAACAACTATTAGATCTCGAAGCAGAAAGTAGGATGGGCCCTAGATAGCTTCTAGTTTTTGCCAAGAGGACGGAGTTATTCTTTAACGTGGATGCTGGTTCTTGATAGCGTTTTCGTTTCTGGTTTAAGAAAGTTCTGGTAGTCTCATCAGACCGGCTAGCTCAACCTATCCTATCCATACATGGCATAAACCATATTTATTATTATATTGAAGAAAATCCATGATGTCCACAAGAAAAACATTCTAAAAAAGCAGACCTATTTTAAACCAATTCAATTTTGTAGCTATCTAATGAACTTAATTAATTTTTTTGTTTACAAGCTTTTGTTAATTTTTTTTTTTTTAACCGAAACCGAAATAAATGTATGAACGAACCCGGAACAGAAAATGAAGCATATTACAAAATTGAAACCGAAACCGCAATCTTATTTTAATCGGTTTAACACCTTGGTTTCAACACAAGATCCAAGTGTTTACTTCTAGTTTGCATTGATTTGCCAATAAACGTCTGTACAATACCTTGAACTATTTGTAAACTTGCAAATGTAAAAAATTTGTCATAAATTTATTGTTTTATTACCTTCGTCTATCCACAATAATAGCAAAAAATAGTAGATAATAGTTAATACATGAAGATACCTAAAATTTCCAATGCAATATTGTATGGGGATCTCTTTTTAATACTCGTGTACGTGATTGTTGTTGTCAGCCAATGATTGAGTGCTGATAAAATTCGTAATTTTACAAGTGTTTTTTTTTCCAGGGACCGAGGAAAAGTTTAACTATTTAAAAAAAATGTTACTTTGGCTGTAACGGTAACCGACGCCAGTTAAAAATACCAAGCGGGTGAAATTTTTGCTCCACTTAAAGCTTGCAATGCAGCGGTGTCGATAGTAGTATTTTTTTGGACAGAAACATTTTTAATATTCTCGTAAAATCACCAGCCTATGAAAGCTACTGAGTTCTTCTTCTATGGGTCATCCCACCTGGTTTCGGCATCATCAATGCGTCTACTCCAGGACGGATTTGATAAGACATAAGTGTCTTATGATTATATACTTTAAAAAGTATCAGTAAATGCAGATGCATTATTTTGAGAAGCTGGCCATGACAAAAATAAATAGTTTGCTTATTCGATTAGCGACAAAAACACTCCCTGAAGGTACTGGAGGGTGTTGTCGATGTTTACATTGCTTTGCCGAATATGGGCCCGGTACGCTACAGTTTTAGCCAGACCTGTTAAATTTCATAAATAATTAGTAATCAAATAATTAGAGGGTTTTTTTTACTTGGTATTGATAACTTTAATTGGTTTTCAAGAAAAGACAATTATTAATTGATCGCGATAAGAAAAAATCAGAAAACATCAGCAAATAATTAAAAAAAAACGAAAATAATCGAAAATAGGTTGTTTTGATTATTTAAAATTTTTTTTTTTTTGATTTTTTTTATTTTTTTTTGATTATTTTCAGTATCGTTGATGTGTATATTTCTGCACTTCTACAACAATATTAAAAAAAAAACATAAATAAAAAAAATATCCAAATTAAAAATAATCAAAAGTAATTAAAACAACTTTTTTTGATTATTTTTGACCTTTTTTAATTTTTTAAAATTTTGTATAAAACTAAAATATCATGATTTTTTTTTTGATTACTTTTTTAGTTAATTGGAAAATTATCATTAAAAATTCAAATTCAATTGTTAAATGGATTCTCAAGAAAATAATTTATCAAACCGGTTATCATCACGATTAGTAATCATTATTTAACAGGTCTGGTTTTAGCAATTTCAGGTATTAGCCCGACTTTAGCGGAAACAATTTCATATGACCAGTCCAACCTTCTAGGTTATGTCACCCTTACGGAAGGAGATGATTGGTAATGAGAGGTGAGAGTCATCATATCCGTAGATCAACCATCGAGTTGCACGTCATTACCTTTGTGCATTTTAATCGCCTCTTAGGAAAGGTATTAAAGCCCCTAGCCCGCAGGGGGGTTGAAATAATGGTAAAAAAATCAAAAATTCCATTTAAGGTTTACCAAGCTCAACTTGTAGCTAAGATTCTTTCATAGCCTAATGTAGGCTATTGAAAAGCGAAGATTTTTCGATTTTTCCAAGCGATCTCGGCTTTGTGCCATCCTCAGCGTCAACATTTATTTATAATTGAACTCTTGTTACGGTCCCTGGATTGTTCATGAATAACAGTTTTCAATATCGCTACCTTTCATATATGTGTAAATGTTCCCTCAATTTCCCTAAATGCTATTGTTTTTACTGGCTTCAAATAGTGATGAATTGTTTACTAGTTGGCAACGTGTAGAAGGCATAATGCATGTTATCGTGCCTATTAAGCTACATTAAGTGAACACAGTAATCGAGATATCAATACATATCGACAATTATATAATAAGACAATGCATATGTATGTAGACATATGCATGTTTCTTACATTTAAACATATGTGAATACAACTGACTTATCTTTTTTTTTTCAAGATAATAAATTCATAATTAGTTTGCAGAGCTGGGCGAAAAGGATTATACATAAGTAATCGAAAACATTTTTTTGTAATTATAAATGTTTGAGTAGTTTTAAGGATTAATGAAATCCTTTAAGATTGAAAAATGTTAGTGTCATTTAAATAGTAATGTGAAAATCATGTTTATCCCATTTGGAGATGGGTGATTATGATAACTTTAATTACTGGTCGGAAAGCTGTAGATTATAATTGCTGTTATATAATTTTGAAGAATATATATTTGAACTACAGAAAACGTAATTTTAAAGTATACGATTACGATTTGATCTAAGGTTTTTGTAATCACAATTATTTCAATAACTCTCAATTAATCAGTTCCTTTTTTTATTATATTTTATAATACATATATATTGGACTTTACCTTATTAGCTAATCCTAAATCAATAAATCTTAGAAATTAAGAGGTCTAGATTTCTGGTTTAAAGTTATATTAATATTTTATTTACCTCAATTAGGCTTGGGTGATACTGATTACTAGAACTGTTAAATCTTGATTACTATTCGTAATGATTACCGGTTTGATTTATTATTTTCTTGAGAATTCATTTAATGATTTATTACCATTACTTAAAATTTTTAATGATTATTTTCCAATTTTTTAAAAAAATAATAACAAAAATCATGATTTTATACTATAATTAAAAAAATCAAAAGTAATCAAAAGAAGTTGTTTTGATAAATTTTTTTTTCTTGTTTCTTTTTTTCAGTATTGTTGTAGAAGCATATAAATATACACACAACAATACTTAAAAAAAATTAAATATAATCGAAAGTAATCAAAACAACTTATTTTGATAATTTTTGATTTTTATTCACAAACAAATCATGATTATTTTTAGATTTTTTTAATCGTAATCAAAATTACATTTTCTTGAAAAACAATTGAAACAATCACTACCAATTAAAAAAGCCATATAATTATTTTATTACTAATTACTAATCAAATTTAACAGGTCTGCTGAGTACACACGTAATCGATTGTACAAATACTTAATATAAGTGTAATTCGTAACACAATTTTCAAAATATAATTGTTTCAAATACTTTTGCATTATTAAAATATTTCAATGCTCCCAAATCTTCAATTCCTGAAATTTAAATATGTATTAATCAGAACGAAAACTATTACATATGCCTCTGCTCCTATGATTGCCATTATTTTCATCGCAGTTTAAAATCGAAAAATTCAAATTATTTGGTAATCTTAAATTAATTAATTCTAGAAATTTTAAATATTTTAAATTGCCATTTTAGAGTAATGTAATGAATTGATTTACCTCAAATAAAGCTGAGTGGTAAGGATTACAAATGTAATGAATTGCAACAATATCTCTTTATAATCTCTATCTCTCTATGGCGCGATATACAACAGGTATATCATCATAAACCTCCTAAGAGATTTTTGCGCCAAGCTTCTCTTCCAATTTGTGGTGTGCCGATTTGAATTTTCCCTACAAATTGGTGGGAAGTTTTTTGCCGACTCCGAACGGCATCTACAAAGGAGACGAATTTTTGCTGAGAAGCCTGTCATGGCAGAAATACACTCGGAGAGTTTGCCAAACCACTGCCGATTATTCTAATCACCAAGCGAAAAATCTTCGATTACAATAAGAGTAATCATAATATTCTTATAAGGAAAGATTCAGTTACAGAGAAAGTAATCTAAATGTTTCTAATTATAATTAAATAAATATTCACTATAATTTTTGTCCCTTTCCATTTCAATATAGGATTAAGTTAAGCCAGTAGATGTTGATACAGTTTTGCAACACCTTGTTTATTTTTGTGAGGTTTAATTTCAATGCAAGTTAATTAATGCAGGAAATTTTCATCATTCTTTGTAGAACCGTACAAATCTTTAGTTAGCTACACAACAATAACAATTAATTTCGATTATGACACCTGTTCAAATTAACAGACTTCACTATTGACCTGTATTTTCAAAGAAGTCTACACGAAAACATGTTTCTAGTCAATTGTTACATAACAAATCAATGTTTTAGGTGCTTAAAAAAGTATTACGACTGACCATAATTACCATTAGCATAAAGTGGCGGAATGCATGGTAGGAATGCTTCTTTATAAAACGATAAATTTATTGCATATACATGTACGATTCCATGGAGCTTGCATCGTGATCAAACAGTATTTTAAAACTAGACTTGTTAAGGCTTAAATCGGACTACTGAGAGTAAGAGCTATCGTGCCGCGAAAAATTAATAGAGACAAATAGTTAGAATAAGGGAAAATAAGGCCAAAAGGTGTGAGTACGGGAAGCTTCCCAGCTTTCTTATTCCCAAGAATTTCCATGTGATACTGCAAACTCTATTTCCATTGCTTTAGGAATCTTGAAGTAGTTGATGGGTTAGCTAAGGCCTTTAGTGCAGCTTCACTTTAACTGCAGGCGCGTGTGTGTAGGTGCAGCGTGATAGTTCTTTAAAGTTAAGAGAGCTGTTACGGTTCGAAGAATTGTGTCTAGTAATGTTAACCCAGAAAATTCACCACCGATCCTTCCCCTTGCCAAGATTTGGTCTATTCAATTTTAAAGAGACTGATGCCTTAATAACTCACTCGGGTGAGAAAATATTATATACTTGCAGATTCATCAGACGTTGTCCTGCACGAAAAATTTTACGATCTTCCCTTGTTACCTATCACTTATTATTATTTGCCACGCTTCCCCTTCCTCTTTCTCTACTTAGTCTTCTACCTCTTGAGCTTCCTCTTCATTTTTTCTATCACTTCTCTTTCCCCCATAACTCTTCCTGTTCTTCTTTTTTTTATTCCTCTTTTTTCCATCCCCTCTACGTCTGCCTTCATTTCTCATGGAAACGCTCACTTTGACTCTCCCTATTTCCTAAAATCTTTACCTTCATGTTCCTAGAATATATACCTTCGAAACAGTGCTGGCTGAGCATAAAAAGAGAAGATGCTATAGAATAATGTGTGATTTGGTCAGGGATCCCCGATAATGATTTTTGTATTTTTAATAAAAAAAAAATTAAAGGCTTCCCAGTATCGGAGGACAGTTTAAAGTACAAGGTGGCGCAAAAGTAAGCTTCCGATGTTCAGCATATCGGTTGTGGCACGTGCAGTGTGTGCTGTTGCACCGTCTTGTTGGAACCACATGTTTTCCAATCCCAATTCATCAAGTTGCGGCACAAAGAACTCGTTGATCATTGCTCTGTAGCGCTCACCATTCACAGTAACCGTTTGGCCCCGACCGATTATTGGTCAAATAAATAGTCAGCAATATTCCGCGTTCTGGAGCAGTGTAGCGTAACATTGTTTATTAACGTTTATTTCGCTTGTGTTTACTACACAAATGTCAAAACAGAACTGACTTTAGGGGTCAATCGCCAAATTTATAGCATTTTCTGATAGGAGGATGACTTTTGCGCCACCCTGTATATGAACGTGCATGTCTCGTCATGCTCAACGGAAATCTGCATTGATTGAAGAAAATTTCAGCGAAACCTATATAAATTACATACTATAATCAATCTTTTTTGAGTCTTATTTTTTTGATAAAAGTAAAACTTATTCCTTGAGCAGTGTGTTATCCTTCAAGAATATAAATGAAATGTTAAGTTTTAATTTTTTTTCACAGTTCGAAAAACTCAAAAAGCCATTTTGCATGCCAACCTATGTACATATACATATGTAAGTATCTATAAATATGTTTTAATTACTAAGTATATATGTTGACGAGATTATACCAAACAATATTTATGATCAATTACTTACCATAAAGGCGCAGCGGCTTTTTGAGTTTTTCGATCCGTAAAAAGAAATTAAAACTCAAAAATTAATTTTTATTCTTGAAGGATAAAATATCGCTCAAGGAATAAGTATTATTTTTGTCAAAAAATAATAGTCGAACTTGAGTTTTATTTTCGATCAGAAAAAATAAAACTCAAAAAATAAACATTATCCTTAATCAAAATAATAAAACTTGAAGATAACTATTATTATTGATTTTTATTAAAAAAAAATCTGAAAATAATGATCAAGTAGCGAGTTTTATTAGAAAACTCATAACAGTTACGGTCCCTGGATTTGGTACTATTTCTGAGCAGAAACACTGATACACTTAATACTTTGGCCATAATGATTTCAAATTTAACCCTTTATCATGGCGTAGTCATTTTAAAATTTAAATTGAAGGAATTGGACCAGTGGAGTGACTTTTTTGCTCTTACGGAAGCTTTTTTTTTTTAATTAAACGAAAATTTTTATTTCAAGTTTTATTATTTAGTATAAATCACATTTCACTTTAAAAATATACCTTTGTTCTTCCATGGCAAAAACAGTGTACTTTTAAAACTTCAATAAGAAAAATAGGTCAAGTAGATTGTATGTTTTGCCCTAATGAAAAAGTGTGCTTTAATTTTTTGTATGTATATAGTATAAATCACACTTAACTTTAAAAGTATCTCTATGTCCTTTTATGGCAAGAATGTGTACTTTAAAAATTTAATAAGAACAAGTAAGGAAAGGGCTATCTTCGACTGTGCCGAAGACTTTATACCTTTCATGAATACGCATCACGGTTTTAATTGTCCGATCCTTACTCACAATTAGTATAAACTCTGCAAAACTGTTAATTCAAGACACATAGCCCAACCCCCATTTATCGAAGCTATCCATTGTATGAGAGCTATATGTTATGTTGGTCCAATCTGGGTGATTTTCACTACACACATTACATATATAATATGTACCAAATCTGCAAAAATTTTGCGTTTCTAGCTTGTTAATTGCAAAATTTATAGCCCAAAACCCATTTATCGAAACTATCGATTGTATGGGAGCTATGCGTTGTATTGGTCCGATCATGCTGATTCCGACAAATGATTAATGCTCTACAAAATTGCTGCCTCTTACCAAATTTCATCGAGATATCTCCAAAACAGAGGGACTAGTTTGCGTTCAAACAGACAGACGGACGGACGGGCATGGCTAAATCGACTCAGCTCATCGCCCTGATCATTTCGGTATACTTATGGTGGGTATATCTCTTCTTCTTCTTCTCTTACTTACAAACATCGGAACAAAGTTATAATACCATTTCATGTGTATGAAAGGTATAAAAATGGGTATATTTTGCTCCAACGAAAATTTTGTTTTAAACTTTTGTATATCCTATAGATGAAAGTTTACTTTAAAAACGTCCCTAAGTCCTTCCATGGCAAGAATATGTACTTTCAAAACTTGAATGAGAAAAATGGATCTACATAGTAGATTATCTGTTTTGTTCGACCTAAAATTTTAGTTTGAATATTTCATACATATACATATATATATATAGTAAATATAGATCGATCTGAAGGGTAAAATCCCTTAAATGTATCTGAAAGCAATGCCATCTATCATAACAAACAAATAAAACAATCCATTGAACTTTTGTCGTTAAATGAGCTTTGTCATTTTCAATAACGTATTATCATATAACATTTTTATAGTACATACTTACATACATATGAATTTAACTGACAATATAACATTTGCATTAACGCTTTATTAGACTATTTTATTTGCGAATTGTTAACTGAACCTCGCATTGGCGATAAGATGATTACAGAGTGTGTGAGCTTGTCTGTCCACAGCTAAATATCATACCTAAATACATATGTACGAGTAGTCAAACATCACTTTGAGTGGCTAAAAACTGATAAGTTAAATATCACGTCGCTTTGGCTGCTGTTTGGACATGTGTCAAGCGACAATAGCTACAACAATAATAGCAAAGATAACAAATATAATATTTGTAAAGGTAATTTTTTATAGGTGATTGCCTCACAAATAAAGTAGAGCTGAAATAAAGGCTGGTATGAAATAAGTGATTGCGAATTGTAATTACTTTCTCTTAGTGCTTAATTTCATAAGCAGAATCTCTTGTGAATCGGGCATACTGCTTTTGCAGGAAGATTTGAAATCTCTTAACACCCGGCAGTTCAAAATAAATTAAGTCTTAATATTAGTAAGTGTTGTCACATAACGTTTTCCAAGTCCGTGGATGTGTTTCCGTCTTCATACTTAGTTTTAAATGTAGGTCTTGAATCGGTTATAGAATTCCGTGATCTACATAGGAGTAATTTTTGACTCTTACTTCACTTTTGTTAACCATATTAATTATCTTATACCAAAAGCATACGCTAATTTGGCTTTAAGGACCCCTATACTAGGAAAATACTGCATAATTCCTTAGTACGTTCCAAATTAGAGTATGCCTCAGTCGTATGGGGGCTCCATATATAAGTCACACACTTTGAGCATTGAAAGAGTTCAACGTAAATTCATACGATTTGCTCTTTAGCCTCTCAATTTTAATAGTCCCTTGCCACCATATAATGCCAGGTGTATGCTAATTAATGTTCTGCCGCTTGAAATTAGGCGACTCGTTCAAAATTGAATATTGATCTTTGACATAATTTCCGGAGCCATTGATTGTTCAGCACTTCTTGGACAGATTTGTTTCAATATCCCCAATAGAGCTCTACTAACATTTTTTATATTGGTATCCTGACATCGAATTATCTCAGCTTCGACACACTTATACGAGGGCTCACTGAGTTTAATCGAATCTTTAGTATACTTGATCTTGATCTCGCAATGCGAAGATCCCAATTGAGTCTTACTACCGAGACCATTGAATTGATAGTTAATCTAGCTTTTAATTAGTTTTAAGCTGAATTTGTTAATCTAGTCAGTAAGGTGGTTTTTCCATTGACTTAATAAATAGTAAAAAAAAAAATTTAAAAAAATTCTTTGGTAAAAGTTGTCCAATAGTTGAGTATAGTTTAGAATAGTCCTCCTTACACTGAGTTACTATAAATTGTAATTTGCAAAAGACTGTCGAAAGAGTTTCACGGATATGATGAACTCGAAACGACAGCTTTTTTACTAAAATTCTGCTTTGTCTATTTAGTGTGCTGTGTTATGAATCAAAAGATCTATTTGTAACTATTGCAGAGGAAGCAAGTGGACGTTCACAGCGCCACAGAAGTTTAAAAAGCAGAAGCAGAGGAATAGGGAGACCAAGTGGCTAGAGCTTCAAATTATTACACTCTTCGTCACAGAAAGTGAGATGCTAAGTAATATCAGAATCCGCCATAGTCCTATGGCAGAGTCGAGTCGTTAGGTCTAATGTAACAAGTGGATTTCTACCGACAATGTTCCTCAACGTTCAATTATTTCATTATTTTCATAGTTCAAAGTTAACCCTGTTAAGCTAAAATTTAAATCATCCATGTTGTAGTGGTAGTAGCAGTATTTCCCCCGCCTAGTCAGTATGACCACTCAATATCTTGCCACCGAAGTAATAAGAAATATGTATGTATACAGTATTAGACCATATTGGTGTTTCTGTGGCCAGGTTTATTCCGCGCGGAGAGCCTCCTTATGCGAGACACATATTCAGTATATCGGATCTAAATAGCTAAGATAAAAGCCGAGTTGACTGGCTTGAGTTTCCCAAACGCGATCGAGCTCTTCTCCTTTTAACTAAAGGTCTGAATTTGGTTCTGATAACGGCTTAACTCAAAGCAGTCGGCGCATAAGGGAATGGAACCCTTAACAACATGACGATATTTTTCTAAAAGAAACGTACATTCAACCCAGCCTTGTGGAGGCAAGTTAAGTGTTTCCTTTCGTAGTCTGTGCACAAAGTCAATGTTGACGGATTTCAAAGGAACCTATCTTTGTACTTGGCAGAGCTCCGAAATGTGTTCTAAGAGGCCAAGTACTTTATGCCGCTGGGCATTGGAAAAACGTCTTTACCACCAGCCAAACTACTAATGTAAACAAAGCATATTTGAAAGAAGCCCATAGTTGAACCTGGTTGTACAGCAGAATGTCACGAAACTAATAAGTCCGAAGTCTGAGGCTATTTTACTTTGAATCTCAGAGCACAGAGTCAATATTGGAATAATCCTTTAGAGTAGTTGTTGTGGGATGATGTAAACTTTCTTATATGGCATACGCCTTCGTATATGGGTTGAGCTTGTGGAAATTTCAGGATTATTGGTAAGTCGCACTATCTGCTATCGAGGTTATTTACTACTGAATGGACCACTTAGGCTTTTTTGTTATAGAACTTTTCAAATAGACCACGTATTTTCTTACGAAGGTGCAGATAATAGGGCAGACGTTCTCGACTATATAGAACTCTTGCTAGAGGTCGATCTTTCACACCAACCATGTCCCCAAGCAAGTGCCCGTGTGGCAGCGATTTGATTCATCCCTTCTAAACTTGTATGCCACTAGCCTTTGCAGCACCTCAGTTGAGTCGAGCTCTCCATGGGTTTATTGAGAATTCAATGTCGTTAGCACTTCTAAGCTTATTCAGCTAATCTTGCAATTGAAAAAGTTAAACTTCGGGATCGATTATTTGATCACATCTCTATTGCACACATAAGTCTCGCACAATTATGAATGTTGTGACTGGTATTGACAAATGTGGCAAGTAACTGGCTTTTTGGTATCTCATTGGCGGCAAACCGCCAACATTTGCTTAGACACTAATAGCAGCAGCAACAATTTACGATTGGCCTGTATGGGGGGTTAAAATAAAACCGGAGCGGCGGCAGTAGCTGCATAAACAACTTGTAGAATGTCGCTTTGAGCAGCAAATTGTTAGATTGCATTTGAACGCATAAATTCGTAATGATTACAGGGTCAGCTACGCATGCGCAAAATAAATAAGCAAAAAAAATCAAAACAAAAACAAAATATACATCAATAACAGCGACACTGACACTGACAACCTGCATTTTTTGACTGACTTAGAGTGTTCAGGTTTTCTTCAGTTTGTGTGCACCACAGCAAGCAACTTTCAAATTCTTTCTTAGGTAGAAGGCGTGTTATCTTAATAAATGCACATAGTTAATTGACGGCAATAGAGGGTGCAACAATTGAAATTGGTACATATTTATGTACTTTACTATTGAACAGTTAATGATGGTCAGAAAAAAAAAAAAAACAATAAAGAAAATGAGTGGTCTCGAACTTACTATCGGCATATACATTAGACTGGGTCGATTTATTAGTTTGAAAAAAAAATATTTTGTGGGTTTTGGGGACAGTTTTGGTCAAAAAATGTACCCTTTCGAAATTTCTTTTAAGGATTTTTTCAGCATACATGCAAAAATGTTTTCGATGAACACGAATTTGTCTCATATTTCCTGTCCCACTTAAAATTATGCGCTAAAAACGTTGGCGATAACGGTTTTTTGAAAAAAAAAATTCTTTTCGGGTTTTGGGACTTGTTTTGGTCGAAACATCGACTTTTCGGAATTAAATTTCGCAGGCTCGAAAATTATTTTTTTGGGTATGCGTAGTGGAACTTTTTTCCTGAGCCCAAAACCTATCGAAAAATCGATGGCGCGATATTGGTTAATCTTCGTCCATACAAATCGACTCACCCTAATATACATAAAATAAAAACTTCAATTTTTGTAAGAGCAAAACAACCAATCTACTGAGCAGATTTATCTAATTCAAAGTTTAGCATGTAGTAGCGCACGAGGACATAGAGGTATTTTAAAAGTGAAATATTAACAAAAAACATTTCCATTGCAGTGTTTGTGTCAAGGAAGCAGCAATAACCCTCTTTTTCTCTGTCTCTTTAATCACCTCTCTTCTTATGCTTAACTACAACGGTAATGCAAATATAAAGAAATGTGGGGTAGGGTGCTAGAATATGCCCGTTATAGGTATGCCTCTCGTAAGAGCCGACTAAAATGCCTAAAGGTAATGACGCGAAACTTGATAGTTGATGCTCCCGTCTCTCATTGCCAACCTTCTCGGAGTATCGCATTCGGACTTTAATTTTCCACAACACACCCCAAAACCTTCGAGAAGTGTTTTGTCGCTAAAAACAACAAAAAAAATCAAAGAGGAGGAAAATGAAAAGGTAGAGCGAGAAATTTCACTTCTTTTCAAAACCACAAAGCTCTCACTTTCATCCATTTTACACCCATAGTCCGATGTTTGAGATAAACTGCTGAGACTTTAAGTCCAGTAAACGCAGCCCGCATCTAGACAACTTTGATAACATATCCACCAAGCGTACTTTACAAACAGTGCCATCTAGTTCATTCTGTTTTAGTATATGGAAGCTGGCTCGGGCTCTTTTAGCTATGAGGAACTTCTTTTTCTAAAACCGAAATTTTTTTTGGAGTGCGCAACCAACCACAAGCCCATTATTCCAAGACAAATGCCAACTTGCAACTGCACATTCCGGTGAACAGACGCTGCAAACCTTAAATGAGTCATCAAGGTATGTATGTCAGAGGATCCATCGCTTTCTGCCTCGACTAATAATAATACTTCCTAGAAAAAGCTTAGATTGCAGTCACAACAGAGGTATTGCGCATAGGAGCTAGACTTCCTTCAATTGCCTTAACTATAAAATTATAATTCACAACTTTTGACAACTCACTTTGCTCTTGGCAAGGAAGGATGCGCTAAATTGTTTCGTCTAAGTAACGCAATTGCAGCACCCTTTCATTTATTTCATACATGTCGGATGGTCTTATTCTTAAAGCTTTTGAAACCGGCGCTTTAAGGCAGCATTGATTGAACAGGACCGAAGGATTCAGTAAAAATATATTTAACTAAAATGAGTAGCTTCTATTAGCCAAGGAATTGAAAGGGTATTATGACTGCAGTAAGTCAAGTATTTGAATTATTTGGGCACCCAAAAATCCTTTTTTTAACGAAGACAAATAAAAACAAGTAAGGCAGTCTAAGTTCGCGAGTAACCGTATTGTAAACTGTGAGCTCAGCACTTGGTATCAACAACTAGAAGACAGGACCTCGACACTTGGTAAGAAGTCGCTGACCCAAGTCTCTCTTCACCGGAGGAATATCACCAGTGCCTAGCGGAATGCGAAAAGCAGTACTGGCGACGATAATGGTCAGGAATCTCATTTTGCCCCGACGCCCTATGATTTTAATCAAGAAGTTTGATGCACCGGCTGTCGAATTTAGGCATCCTTGAGTCTCCTACTTGATAATAAAATCTCTACAGTAGAAGCTCTCGATATGACATTCATTCCGTCCTTGATGTGTGCAAATTCAGGTTGAAAGAAATACCGTAATCATACAGCCTAGATTTTCGGCGCTCTTCTATTCTGGACAGAATATTGTTCGGACTACCTACTCACCATGCAAGGTATTCCTGTAAAACGTACCGTAAGGTACCTATTTCAGATCGTTAGCACAGGCCACCACTTGGCAGCCCCAGGAGTTGAGAAAGTTTTCCTCACTCTGGCGCAACTCTTTCCTTATCTAGGCCACAGCTTCTCTCCAATCGGCTGCTGAAGCTCTGTAACTCAACAGCCTACCTTTACTATAGCCAACGTCTTTAGCCAATCTAGATTAATCCTATTCCGGATGTATAGGTTATCTCATATATTTTAAAAGCAACTAGGGCAGTTCCCATTTTGCGGAGTGCGCCCTAACCTATGTAGCAAACTCTTGAATACTTCGCTTGCAGAATTGTTGTAAATCATCCAAATCTGGTTGATGGCGACTGCTCAAGCTTCCCAGCCACTAATTCTTCAACAATAAGCGCGTATTAATCCTGCCAGATTTCTGTGCCTTTAAGCTCGTTGCGCATGTACAAACTTTTAAGCCTTCAGCTTTTTTTATTTCATACCTGCAGACGGATTTAATTAAATTTGTAACTTAAAACGAGAATATTTGTTTTCTTTTATCACCATCTTTTCCTTTTAGTCATTTTCATTTCAACTTTCGCACACACACACACACCACACATACAAAGCGCACACAATTCTGATTGACAACCACCTCAGGAGGGGGGCGACAGTTGCTGCACAAAGCAATATTCGCACACATTGCTTAAATAAAACAGATTTCAATGCTTTCTGACAATGCAAAGATCCAAAGCAAACGCATGCACGCCAGACATTAACGGTATTGTTGTTGCAATTGTTGCAACAGAGCATTCCTACGATTGCCACTTGCTTTACTGCATCTACTTAATTTTTATGTTGTTTTTTTAACTTTTTAATTTTTTTATCTTTTGTTTTTGTTTTTTTTTTTCTTTTTTTGTTTTGTTTTTTCTTTTTCGCCTGCAGCTCGTATATTTTTGGCTTTCGTATGCAGCTTACAGCTTTTCAAGCATTGTAAGAGTGGGAAATCCACTTGAAATTTTCAGTTCGTTCACTTGTCCGTATGCACATGTAAATTCCCTTCGATTAGCCGAAATCACATTTTTTTTTTATTTTGCACACGCACACACATTATGATTCATATACCCAGTGGTGCTAAAAAAATTAGCATTTTCCACATAGCGGTGGTTTCACTGTTATATATCTAACTTAAGGCACATCCGCCTGTTGCTGTTGTCTTTGAAATCGCGAAATACTCCCTTTGGAATTTGTATCAATATCAAGAGATCTCCTTTTTTGTCTTCCCTACCCCAATTAATATGTGATACAGATACAGGCAGGTAGAAGGACCGAAATCTGATCAATCCCCCCCCCCCCCCTCACCCCCCTCCGATGCAGCGACTAACTCAAGGAAGTCAAATCAAGAGACGGTAAGACAATCAGATGTTCTTAATTGGAGCAACACACACAGACCAATTACTTCTCTGCTATTTAAAGCAAGTTATGTTCAATCCCGAAGGTCCTGCTTAACCGAACAAAACACAATGGGAGATTGCGTAGCACCTCGCCCGTTACACGAAACTTTTCAGCGGCAAATTTATCTCGCATTAATCGACGAACAGAGCTGCCCGACTAGCTATTTCGACAAGATTCAAGAGTCATGCTGGCCCAACTTCGTTCTGGATATTGTAACAGATTAAACTCGTATCTATTCAGACTGCACCCTGACAAGCCAAATGTCTGCTCGGCATGCGGTGTGTCCCCCCATAACAATAAACATCTATTTATCTGCTCAACTGAGCCGATTCTTCCAACAGCAATTTCAGACTGGACCACCTCTTTTGAAGCCACAAGTTTCTGGGACTTCCGTTAAAAGACAATGCTAGGTAAGGTAAGTGACGACTAGGCAGGGATAAGCATCGCTAACAAAACAACAACTAGCTATAAGACAATTGCGGTAAGCGGGTTAAGCATGCTATCAAAGGATCGAAGCTGCTCAACATGTCTCTGTCGGCAGTTGTAATTTCGGAAGTATTGAAAGAGAAAAGAATTGCTCCCATCACTGTGATTCGCATCTTAAGTATAGAGGCGCCAGAAATCCTCAAGTAACTTGGCGATAGCAGGTGGAGAAAGATCAAGAGACGTTGTTCTCAACGTTAAAATTGGGGGATCTGTTAGGCTACTCATCCCTTAGTTGCCCTGGGCCAAATTAATAATAATAAGTTACGTTTTTTTATACCTTTCATGAGCATGAAATGGTATTATAACTTTTGCCCGATGTTTGTAAGTATGAGAAGAAGAAGAGATAGACCCACCAATGATCAGGGCGATGAGCTGAGTCGATTTAGCCATGTCCGTGTCTGTTTGTACGCAAACTAGACCCTCAGTTTTTGAAATATTTTGATGAAATTTGGTATGGCGCCGCCATTTTGCATGAGATTAATCATTCGTCGGAATCAGCAAGATCGGAGCAATACAATGCATAGCTCCCATACAATCGATAGTTTCGATAAATGGGTTTTGGGCTATAAATTTTGCAATTAAAAAGCTAGGAACGTAAAACTTTGCACGTTTGGTACTTATTATACATGCAATGTGTGTAGTGAAAATCAGATCGGACCTACATAACATATAGCTCCCATACAATCGATTGTTCCGATAAATGTATTTTAGGCTATGTATCTTGAATTAACAGTTTCGCACAATTTTTACTAATTTTGAGTAAGGATCGGACACTTAAAACCGTGATTCGTATTCATGAAAGGTATAAAGTCTTCGGCACAATCAAAGACAGCCCTTTCCTTACTTGTTCTATCTATACTTAGTCCTAACATACCCTTAGCAACATAAAAAATCGGCAGTCGGGCTATTAGGAAAAGGTTTTAGTACTGGAGCGTACCGGCTCCATATTCAGCTAAAGACTGTCCACATAGATTCCTTAAACCTCTGCAGAGTGTTATCAACAACAACAACAACAAAAACTTAGAACCGCGCAATAACTGAAATTAACGTTTACTTAAAGTGGGAGTGGCATCCGACTTTGAGTGCTACCTAAAGTCAACACTGGGTATATAAATCTTTTTTACCCGAATTCAGCACTTCTTACTTGTTACATTATTTTTTTTTTTCACTTCTCACACACATATTTTTTTAGCAATTTTTTTATTTAGAACGACCACCAACAACAACAAATGGCCCATAAAAAAAAGTTATCAAAGTACTATTTTTTAATTATAAATTTGCGATTATTGCTATAAAATTTAATCACCTTTTTATCATAATTTCTATTTCCCATACACACACGCAGAGGCTATTATTGTTGTTGTTTTTAATTGTTTAATAAAATTTAAACACAAAACAAAAGCAAATGAGACGAAATATAAGACGCAAAGAATAAATTACCGCCGTTCGATCACAAGACACCTTCGTTTATTTGTTGGTTTTGTTAATTACGATGGGCTAACCAGGCCACTAACAAGAGCGTTTGGTATTGTTAAACTTTTTCTCTCCTCTTTTAGGTAACCAATTTAACAATCACAACGTTCGGCTCGCGTTTATCCGTAACAATAACAAAACTCACAAACTTGTTCGTCGTATGGCGCGTTCGCTCAACCGTCGCACACATCTATCGAGTTCAGCAGTCGTTAACTGACTGCTCTTTGCCTTCAATTGAACTGATGAATAGAGCTAGAGCTCGAACTGGAGTTGAAGCCAAGTACCTACTTAGATGTTGGCTGCTGGTGTAACGGGCAATCAGCTCGATAGGTTCGTATGTCTCGATTTGTCGTTGTCGCTATCACTATTTACTGAAGCCGTCGTCGGTGTGGTTTGCATGTTTGAGACCGTCAGCAGCTGTTTTAGCTGTCGCGGTATGATTTCGTGCTAATCGAAATTTCGGAAGTTTGGCAAAAACAAAACAAGTGCTCGTGTGCGTGGTCGCCCATGGCTTGACCAATCTACAAGTGTTCGTATGCTGTTGTCGTCATAGTAACAGTACTTCGCCCTCCCTACCCACCATGTTGACACATGGATACGAATTACAGGGTTACATTCAATTAAAAGCCCTTACATACAACCAGCCGAAGTAGACTATTTTGCATCACAACCGTACAACAGAAACAAACCTAGCCAAACTGTTATATTTTGTGGTAGGGCTCGTGACTGAACTCACAACACTTGCACATTGGACCAAGAAGGCAATAACAATGGCTAACTCGGCTGTAGTGTGATACTGAGCCTCTGCAGCAGGAATACCGCTCTTGCTTTATTAAACGCTTGAGAGTGTTTAGAGAGGTTGTTCTTTGAGAACCATTCCCATGCGCCGAACTGGGTAGATATGCATACATGGACCTGCCTTATGGACGACCCATCTCACATAAATTTCCCCCTTCTCAATCTCAAGACAATCAACTATTCTAGAGTCAAACCCTATTGTTTTGTTGTTGTTGTTTTTATGCGACAAAAACACTCCCTGTAGGTTTTGGAGAGTGTTGTCGAAAGTGTCAGTCTTTAGCAGGCTATGAGCCCGGTGCGCTCCTAAACTCCCTTGCGGTACATGCTCGACTACCGCGCCAGCGATTTGGTATGACCAGTAGGGCCTTCTAGGTTATCTCACCCACCTGCTGTAAGGAAGAAGAAGGTTAGTAATGAGACGCGAAAGGCATCATATCTGCAGACTCCAGTTGCACGTCATTACTCTTTGTGGATTTAAGTTGCCTCTTACGACAGACTTACCTACTTCGGACATATTTTAACCCCTTTGCCTGCAGGGGAGCCCCTCTTCCACTGAACTAGTTAAATATCCCGAAGCTTGGGCACACCTATCAAGGATTATTTCTGTCATATATTTACTTTCCGTAACTCTTTTTTTTTAATCAGACAGATCAAATGTCACTCATGTCAATTTCATTAAGTATTAGCAGACTCTACAGACGTTGTCCTGCCCAAAAATTATCTTACATGCATTTTACAAGTTTTACGCTCTGCCTTATCTCTCGATTCCTGTTCTCCTGCAATTCCCCATCACTACCATACCACTATCTTTATTTCTATGTTGTTGTTGTTGCTGTTGTTGTTGTTATTACACTCTGCAAATCGTTATCAAGCTCTTCTAATGGAAGTCGAAGGAAACGAGAAGAGTAGGTTCAATTGAACTGGTAAAGAGATTTGTAGTATGGTGAGGGGACATAACATATGCAGCGCAAGTATTTGGTAGGGAGGAGTTGAGTCTGAATAAGTAAGAGTTTAATCTCTTACAATATTCAGAACAAAGTTGTGCTAGCATGATTTTAGTCTCCCTCGAAGGGACGCGCTATTTCAGGTGGTTGGATATAAGTTACTTGGCTCACAGGCCGGGACCTAAGGGATCTGCCCGTGTAACACCTGTCTCTATATCTATCTCTGTCTCTACCTTTATCTCTATTTCAGTTCCTATCCCTATTTTTATACTAAGCCTTATCTCTTTCACTTGCTCTCAAATTGGCTTCCTTTATGAACATACAACTAACTATACATACATTCAGGTTAGAAATGAGAGTTCTGGTCATCCCCTATAATAGCTGCTGTTATTCAAAGAACTTGCAATTTATCCATTTCCTTTGTAACGAGTTCTATCAACAAGTCTTACATTTTCTTAATCAGATAAGCTTAGGTACTATCCCCTTCAGCCAGTTAGCTAGAGGAAATGCGCGCGTACGAACTGATGAGCTGCATTTGACTTTGAGTTGTAGAGTCATGCAGTTGTAGAAGCAAAACAAAAAGAATAGCAAAATTAACAAAAACAGATGTGTACTGCGAAATTGGCTAAACGTTTTATTGGAGAATTCTTCAACAATGACTTTGTTCATTCCGCAACAAAATTAATTTAACCCATACTCTACACATTTAATGAAGTGTATTTCAAAAATTTCCACTTCCACACTTTCGAGTCAGATAGAGAACAGAGTTTTTGGTTGAGGTTTTGTTTTGTTCTCCATATTTTACACTTTCAAGCTCTTAACCTTTTCAAGGATCACTGATTGTCAAGGTGACGGCGATTAACGTTTACTTGCATTCAATAACTGTTTAGTCGTTTTCGACTTTTTCTTTTTGAATCGATACGGTGTGTAATAAGTGCTTTTTAAAACAAGTTTTGATTTACAAACAAATGAACTTGCATTTTGCAAGCAATTGTGAATAAAATTGTGCTGGTTATAACTTGTTTGCCATTACTGTTCGTGTACAGTAGTTACCAGTGACTGGGACACTTTGGTCTTAAGAACTTTGGAATTGCTTAATCTCTGTTTCCGTATTATATTTAGAAAGACATCTCTTCCTATCCTTGATCATTTCGCAATCTCCTATGACGGAAGGTACTATAGTTTTTTGTAAAACACTTATTTAAAGCGACATCTTCTCGAGAATTGATAATCATTTTTAGGGTAATTAATAAATATTTTATTTTATTTTATTTTACGACCATTAGTTGAAATAAAAACTATCCTATCCTTTAAATTAAAACAAATTGCACATTAATGCCAACTTTCATCGAAATCTATTGATTTGGTAGCTTCACGTTAGATGATTACATTCCCTGTAGAGAAAATTGAATAAGGTGATAGTTGGAGTGGAAATTGTTATATGTTACCTGGTCTACGAAAAGGGAGCTAACGTGCGAAAACTAGTTTTCTGGGAAACAGCTGTTAAAAATAATAAATGCCATACACTGATACCACGGGAAATCTTCTTTCTCTACATTTTTAGGGAACTTTCAAACAAGTTTTGACTTTTTGGATTCTGCCACGTGAAAAAGCATCTCATCTTCCATCCGAATCAACTAAAAAGTGAAAATTGATTTTTTGACACCTAAGCCCCCTTTTCGTAGACCAGGTCACATATAATTAATTACTGAATGAGGTTGTACACAGACCTGTTAAATTTGGTAAGTAGTTAGTAATCAGTTCATTAGACAGCTTTTTTTATTTGGTAATGATAATTTTAATTGTTTTTCTAGAAAAGTCAATTATTTGTTGATTACGATTAGGATAACTCAAAAAAAAAAAAAAACAAATTTGATTATTTTTGATTTATTTTGATTTTTGTTTTGATTTTTTTCAGTATTGATGTATATATTTATGTGATTCTACAACAATACTGAAAAAAATCAAAAATAATCAGAAAGTAATCAAAAGTAATCCAAACAACTTTTTTGATTATTTTTCATTTTTTTAAGAATCATAAAAAATTATGATTTTTTTTTTGATTATTTTTTAATTAATTGGCAAATAACCATTGAGGTTTTAAAGTAATATTTATCAATAATTAAGAGCCGTTTGCTCAATGCCCGGTTTTCGCTAACCGACACTTTATTTGACAAATATCCGGACATTGAGAAAACGACCCTAAATGGATTCTCCAGAAAATAATTAATCAAACCGGTAATCATTACGATTAGTAATCATTGTTTAACAGGTCTGGTTGTACAATAACCTAAAAGGTTCTACTTGGTTACATCGCATCATTCACGGAGATCTTTAGCTAATGATGGTTGTTAAAAAATGCATTCCTTTTGGAATGCTTTTCAATGTTCTAATGAATAATTCGTTAGAAACTTCTACGAATGATTTTTGAGTTTCGTGTTATGCCAACGGCGGGTAGTGGCAGATATGTAATGATGAGCGAGGAAAGATATAAGCAGATATGAATATAATACAGTCAATAAAATTCCAAAAGCCTCACTGAATGGTTCACGATAAGCGAATGGACCCAGACGCTGCCTTCCAGAAGGTATCCCTACAGAGACTAATCTTTGACAGCAGAAGAATACCGGATAGAAAGTAATGTAGATAAATTTATACTTGACCTAGGCCCTGGCTAGACTTACCCTGCAATATACAACTCTGCCTAGGGCGTGCCAGGGCTCTACCGTAGGAAGCGCATGTTTCCCATTTCACGGACATTTTATCGTATATTTTGCAAAGAGCCTGCCTATTTTTTCCAAAGTTACGCCTTGATTGGGAAATCCAGCAAAGGCTGGTAGGGGCCTGCATAGTTTTTTCACGATTGTTGAATTTGCGGCCAATATGGCGTAAAACCTGTAATAATCCTGTCGAGTTCAGGCTCATAATTTAAAGGGGAAAATCTAGCCGGGCAAAATGTATTACATTTTCTACCCGGGAGGCAAGGCCACCACTAAGGTGAGAAAAACAAGTGAATGCATGCTTGAAATTTCTAGCGTTGCCAGTTACTGGTAAGAACGAAGTTGGGCCAGCATGACTCTTGTCTCCGTAGGCAGTTCGTGTTCCTCTTCGGCAACAGGTGGAGCTTGTGCCTGAATGACACTTCTTAGTAGAGTTGTGTAGTTCGCGAACGAACTAGTTCAATTGAACGAATAAATTCACTGAACGAACGAATGCTTTCAACCTCGTTCAGCGAATGTAGTAGTGCTCCTGTGGCAACAAGCAATAATAACCAAGAACGTGCTAAAATTGCGTTAGCAACCAAACTCAATGTTGGGTTGGAAAAACAGTTTATGTGATTTTTAAAATTGACATTGGCTCTTATGACGACATTAATTTTTGCTTACCGAGCGACGAACTCCTACCCAAGGTACACACCATTATATGTGTGCACGCTTTTTCTTTTGTTTCCCAAGTTATTTACCCGCGAATTGATAGCATGCGATGTCTTGCGTTGTTCTTCTTATTATTCGATGCATTCGTTGCTCTTCGATTGAAAAGTCGAACGACTGAACGAAGTGAGCAACCTATTTCATTTCTGAAAAATTAAGTAGTTTGTTCGATCATTCAATTGACCAAACCCTACTTTTTAGTCGGCAAGTCTGAATACGGATTAAACAGCACTAGGTAATACTATAAAAGTTATTGGCAAAAAACCAAAAAATTACCCAGGCCCGATCCCAAACGGGTAGCCTGTTCCGTGGTATTTATCTGCAGAACACCTTTTTGCGTAGACGGCCTTCGGCTGCGCTTCAAAAAAAGTTACTTCTAGCCTGTCCAACGCCGGCTACGCGAACCCCAGTATTTCTTGCCTTCTCTTTTCCCTCGTATATTTATTTTGGATAAGTAACTGTCAGCTTTAGGTAATCAAAGAGACAAGGGCCACTTTCAGAAACACTCATAAGTGATGAATCGGGGCTTAGTCAGAGATCTGCATAAACCCAGTTTAGCCAATGGACGGTTAGGACGAATCATTTGGACTATTAAATCAACACTTGATGGACGACGGTGGCTTAGCTGCTACACGAGAAAGAATTGCCTGCTGTGGCTGCCTTTTTCTATTCATAATGCATTTAAGTGAATTTTTTGTTTAAAATCAAGGTGTCAATTCAGAAAATCGAGGAAAATATTAATAAAAGCGTCCCTCGGTTAATCTCGTTAAAATCTTCTTTGTATCATTATTATTACCAAATACATCATCTTCTTTGCAATGTCTCGAACACTATGGCAGCACCGTTATCACCGTTTTTATTTTCTCGCTTTTCGCACCAGTTTTATTCGCCGCGCTGGTGCACTTTTGCAGAAACATAAGCACAAAATATAAATAAAAAGGGCCACAGCGAGAGAAAAGTGTGAAAATTTTCGTGAAAATTTTAATTTTTGAGATATTATCAAAGCAAAAATTGTGTAAAATACTTTTAATTTGTTGTATTCAATGTTGCAAATGAATGCAAAATGAAATTAACAATCAAATCATGGACTGGAGTGGCTACTTGGCGTTGGATTGCAAATGATGAAAATTGCGGCATCTGTCGAATGTCTTTTGAGAGTGAGTAGGAGCACTAGGGCTCAACATGAGATTGCAAAAATAAAACATTTTATAAATTTAATTCTATTTTTATTGAAAAATGCACAGGTACCTGTCCGGAGTGTTCGCTGCCAGGTGACGATTGTCCCTTAGTATGGGGCGTATGCTCGCACTGTTTTCATATGCACTGCATTGTTAAGTGGTTGAATTTACAAACAATGAATAAGCAATGCCCAATGTGTCGCCAAAGTTGGAAGTTTAATATACATTAAGCGGAAGCACTTTCTACGCAGTATTTTCAAATAGTAGATGAACGCGAAAAATTCAAAATATAGTACATTAAATAAAGCGAACGACTTATGCGCATAATATTAATAAAGATTTAGCAAACATTAAATAAAAAAATAAAGCATATATTAAATGAGATTAGCAAAGGAACGCTTGCGGGAGCGTGAAATGGAAAGCGAATTAAATAAATTACATTTGCCGGGTCTACCGCCACTGCCGAAAAGTTTAACCACAGCTGCCGGGGCCGGTGTCTCATCTGTGGCCTCATCTGCAGCGCATTCGAATACAGCATCACCGCTCAACCACAACCATCATCATAGCGCATTTCATGGTGTCGGAGATGTAGAACTCTTTTTGGGGCCTTCCACATCGGCGCAAGCTATCACACGTAATCACTATCGTCATGGTAGTCTCTCATCAACGCAGGAGTCGTTAAGCGATCGCGAAAGTATACATAGTCGCGCCTCGTCATCGCACAGTAGTCATCATACGCCAACAAATACACACACCGACAATGGTGGTACATCGGCCAGTTCGTTACGTGATGGCAGCGGCGGCAGCGGTAGTAGTAGCGCAAGCACTACCACATTAGACACACAATTAGCAATTTTACGACGTGAAATGTATGGCTTGAGACAATTAGATTTATCTTTGCTCTCACAGCTATGGGCACTCAACGAATCAATTCAGGGATTTCGTGTTTTTCTACAAGAACAAGAAGCACTTTCACCACCATCGCCCTCACCTACACCATCTGACACAAATTCGCTTACATCTGAGGCGGAAGAGGAATCATACTCTCCGCAACCACTGAAGTTGGTGGCGCACCCCATGCCCGTGGTACCGGCACTACCACCTGGTGGTTCGACTACGTCGCATGCATCCACTAGCTCGGCTTCGGGTACATCAGGCTCTTCATCGGCGACCTCATCAATGGGTAAACATGGTGTTGGTATGGGTATTCTTGGTATGCCTTTGCCGCCAGCGCCACAAAAGACACATCCGCAGCTGCCACGTATTTTGCAGCAACGTATGCGGCGTGCACCACCACCACCGCCACCAACAGCAAGACCTAAAATGGTTAAAGACAATATGGCGCCAACAAGCGCAGCAATGGCAGCACAAGTGCCCCAACGACCTCTATGACAAAACCCATTCTTGGATTAAACGCATTTTCTCATAGGAAATGCTGCGAATTGTATTTAATCCAAGAATGTTTCGAATTTCAAAACATATTTAACGAGTAAAATTAATAACGCACGCTGTTCTGAGCATATGCAATTATAGGCCTCAATTGAGCGCCTGCATGGTAGGAGTTTTGACAGTAGTTAAAAGTGAAGGCGAATGTTGTCAATTACAATTTGCAATTGCTAAGCGTTTTCTCAAAGATAGAGCCACTCGAATGTAGACGTTGGAACGCAATTATGAATACACATAATCAAAATATTCAGAGGATTTACTATAAGACATATTAGGAATTTTCGGAAAATGACAGTGAGACGTTTCGGTTTGAAAATTTGTTAAAATTTTTTTAATAAAGTATGTATTTTATAGAGCGCGTTCCATGTAAATTGTATGTAGTGTGTAAGCCTAAAGCCGTGTTAAGCTATATAATCAAATATATGCAGGATAGGTATGTATGTAAGATGTGGCGTAAAGTACACATACTCCCAAATATTACTGTTAAAGGATTCACCTTATAAACGAATTGAATATGAAACTTTTTAGATATGTAACGCGAAATGATTTGTTAATACATACATATGTATGATTGTAAAACATAAATGTTTGTCACTATATACTAATTACACACGCCCACAAAAACACACCAAATGTATATATAGAGCATTTGTTGTGAACTACACAAATAACATGTATCCTAATTGTAATGCATTTACTTAAAAGGAAAGAAAAAATTTCAAAATATTCAAGGAGACAAATTTTGAAATATATATTCAAAAAACAATCGAATTAATGTACGAAAAAGAAACGAAGGAGTGCTCGAAAAAAAAGCGAAGTAGGTAGTGTTCCAAAAATCTTCTACAAAATGATCGTATCTAAATATGCGCGTTAACAAGCTTTCACATAAGAATGTCCCTTGACGGGTACACATCTTGTTATTACATGCTAAATTTAGAAGCAAACGATTCATACACATTTACACGAATTAATAGCTGATTTTAGCCAATATATATATAAATATGTCAGTCCAAGTTCACCTAAACCGCGTTAGCATGAGACGTTCAATTTATAAAAAAAAAATTGCAATCAATTATTATATTATAGAAATATACATAAACAAAATAACGAACAATATGCATCATTGTATTGCGATTAACATCGATCTAAATATTAAAAATACCTAATTTATTGAGCATTAATTAAATTAATAAATGAATATAAAAGCAAAAAACAAGACAGAATGCTACAAAATAAACAGCAAAATGGGGAAGTTTGAAGAAAAGAACAATAAACCAGAGCTTTTCAAAGCCCATTAGATGTCATAAAACTGTACCCTTCAGAGCTTGATCCACTGGGCTTTAAAATTACCAGAGTTGGACAAGATCTTGTATTCTCAAATACGGCAACTTCACTAATCAAGTGTGGCTGTGAGGAGTTGATAAGAAGCATCAGTGACGTTAGGATTTTTAAATCCCTGCTTCCCACAAAGTGTTCAGTTAGTTAGAATTGGGAGATTGACTGTAGATTTCTCCAAATTAGACAGGATCCGAATAAATGTTTGGTGGGGAGAAAAGACAAATGCTAATAGCTGTCGTCAAGCAAATATCAGCCTGGAATAAGTATACATAAAGATCCTCTGAGCGCAAAAATAACTTTCCATATCCCTTATTCGTCCTAGTCTTGTGTATTGCATGGAAGTGGACCCTTGGCATATCTCATGGGTACCGAGAAAAGAAGGAGAGGTATGTACTTCGATCTATGATATGAAGCCTTTCACCTCATCTGGTTTTAGGTAGTATTGCCTAAGTTGGCAGACCTTTTTCCATAACAACAACGTATGACCCGTGAAACGCCCCTGCGGGTTAGGGGTTTAGAATATGCCCGAGGTAGGCATACCGGTCGTAAGAGGCGACTAATATGCACAAAGGTAATGACGTGCAACTCGATGGTTGATATACGGATATGATGCCTCTCACCTCTCATTACCCATCTTATCCTTCCTTATGGAAGGCGGGGTGACATGACCTAGAAGGTTTCACTGGTCATAAATCGCTACCACGACAGTCGGGCAGTACCGCAAGGGAGTACCGGAGCGTACTGGGTTCAAATCCGGCCAAGGACTGTTAATTCGACAACACTCCCTAAAACCTTCGGGGAGTGTTTTTGTCGTTACCACAACAACAACAACAACCCGTGCAACCTTCTAGGTCATAGCAGCCCCTTCTTCCTTAAAGAAGCCACGCCATTACCTTCTGGGCATTGTAGTCGCCTAAGACAGGCATGCGTGAAGCAAGATTTTTGGGCTCAGCATGTTCAGAAAAAGTACATAGACAGTCCCTCGAACCGAGAGAAATTCTATGCTTCCTGAGGGAAGTCGGCTTGGTAGAGCTGATGTGATCGAGATGAGGGCACAATAGACTTTTGGTCGCAGTGAAATTCTCTAAAATATATCTATCCTTCTATTAGATTATTCACATTCAATGCATCCAAAGATATTACTCCTAAAAGGGTCTCTAGTTTACAAATGTTTGAGTTTCAGACAAATTGCTTTAACTCTCCACAGTGCAGCGTGGGTAGGCTTACAAAAAAAATTGTAGCCAACATCCGATAACATTACCGCGAAAACGAATACAAAAATAAAATTTAAATCAAAACAAAGTATATACCATATTATTGATTAAAAAACCAACTAAGCTAAGATAAATTAAGTCTTGTTCTCACGTTCAATCGTTATAATCCTATTATATATAGCTCCTATTATAAAAAATCTACTTCTTTAATTTAAACAAAAAACTTTTTATATCCTTATCCTCATTCTACATAAATACATTTATGTCCTTAAGATAAATCCTTAAGGTATGTGTGTATGGCCAAAATTTGAAAAGTTGCTTTTTATAAAATCAAAGTAGCTAAATTCCTAAAAGCGATAATTACTATATATGCTATAAACTTTAACTATTTTATTTGATTACGAGACCAGGCGAAACGCACTACAAAATTAAGATATTATTCCTAAGATGTTCTAATTTGCAAAAAATGTTTTAAATCACGCATTTGCATATTACTATATACCTACAACTAAACCTATTATAACTTATTAAATCATATAAAAAGCAAATTAAATTTAATTGAAGATAAAAATTAAAATAAATTATTCAATAAATTATTACACGAAAACAATATTTATTTATTATTAATGAATGGATTGAGTTTTGGAATATTTATGCAGTGATATGTTTTCTTCTAGAAAGTGAATAGTGGACTTATTGCCTTCTGATGCAGATATGTTGGTTGATATGGCCCCTGTATGCATGGTTTTCGCAAAATTCAGAAGTGGTATTATGGTAACGTTGCGACAAGTAATAAAGGCGGTAATACAAGGACTAATGGGCGTTTGCAAGCACTCCCCTAAGGTATGTTTGTTTGTTTGAGTAGCGATAAAAACACGCCTCTAAGGTTTTGGGTAGTGTTGCCAAATCCTTTAAGGAAGTAAGGAAGGGGATACGTAATTATAAGCACGACAGCGAGACTATCACCTTAAGTTTATGTGTGCAAAGGGTTTACTTCAGCAGAACTCTCTATAAGCTTCGGCAAGTATTTTACTGCCAAAGACAAACAGCATCGCATATCGTCAGCGCGGCATAGATATACAGTAATCGGTCATAAGCCGAAAAATCGTTGTTAACAACTTAAGTGTTTTGTAGTCTTTTCATAGCTGACTAACTAGGTCGATTATTTGTACCACGCAAGCATATCCGTGGATTTTTTACCACTTACATTATCCTTCCACCGTTTTTAAACATTATCACCCATTTAGTATTCCTCTTTTTAATATTTATTACTCAAACATTAATTTCACAGACTATATAAAGTCACCAAATACATTTCAGATATTTATCGTTTAAAACTAAAAAGTCAATTCTCGCACTCCAACAAAACGAACAATAGACCCAATATTAGGCCTTCCAGCTAATATCTAAATGCAGTCCATAATCAGGGCAATATACAATTTCGTAAATTTAAAAGGACGAAAGCTTAAGTACTAGAGTAAATTAGGAAACATACAACTTATTCTAAAATAATTTTCGCTTCCTTTCCTTCAATATAGATTTTCAAGCCATTACGTAAACAAAAGTCGCGCTTGACATGGGCAAAGAGTAGATCGGTAACTAAAAATATCTGAAAGAGAAAAACAAAATATTACAAAAAAGTTTTCTTAGATTAGCAATTTCTTTTGCTTACTTGTCCTGTTGAAAAAGCCAACGTCGTGCCAAAATAGAAATTAGCATTCGCCGAACCAGAATAGATCCATAATTGCCACAGAGCTGGCATCATAGACAAGGTGACCACGAAGAAACAGAATACAAAGAAGTTATGTGCCATGACTAAGGGAACATTAAATGTATATTACCGAACAAGTTTTTTTTTTAATATTTGAGTAGTAAGACTTACATTTCCAGCAACGACGCCACAACGGTAGTAAAGCTAAATAAAAACTCACATCGCCCACACTGGGATATGAGCGAAATATAGACATTAAAGCAATGAGCACAGTCGCAAGTAATAATGGCTCCTTGCGCAATTTCAGTGATAATGGCACAAGGTATAATACAGTTGCATTCATTTGGAATGTGATAAGGAACATTGTGCGAAAGTGTTCAAACATTTCGGTGAAGAAGTACCAAAACAGGCCTATATTTGGTTGCAAGTCCCGATAGAAGAAACTGAAAGAGAAAATAATTTCAATTTAAATCAGTTTTTCAGTACGAGTAAAAAAAAATCAAATACATGTAGGGTAGTCGTTTAATTTCTTATATGCTTCGTAAAGCTTGTATACATGGTAAACCTCGTTAACTTGTATGAGAAGTGACATATATACGAGCTTTACACAATTGAAAGATACAGCCAACCAGAGTGGAAAACAATTCGTTCCCAAATGCCAAACTTACAGTACCCTGTAACAAGGGATTATACAGTGTGGTGCCATATCCCCATTATTGTTTATTCTATAAATTTAGAAAAATATTTCCCCAGCCTAACCTAACCTTTCCGGATTTAGGAGAATTTGATAGAAAGGTCCTTCGAAAGATTTATGGTGAGTTGACAAGGTCACTGATATTAAAGTCGTCAAATATGCGTGACCTACATTTTTATGCAGACCCCAAGAAGCTTTTCATTCAAGAACTTGGAGTATTATCGACCACTTTTGATAGGCTAAAATTAAAATAAGAACTTTTTAAACGTATTTTTTATGTTACTTTCCCGGGGTATTAATATGGAAATTTCGGTATGGAAGAACTGCACCAATATTCTATACCATGGCGATGTTTGATAATGAAAATCTGAAAGCCTTATCTTCAGGCACCAGAAGATTGAGACCACTGTCCGTATAAAATGACAAGCGGAAAACCATTTGAGATCGCCTCATTTAACAAAACGAGTACAATAAACTAGTTTTAGTATATATACTAAATATACATATAAAAAAAACATGATTTACTTACATAAATCCTAGTGTTGCATCCAAGAAGCTCCAACTTTGCATTAAATAATAATTTACGCTGGTGACCGCAAAGCACACAGCTGCAAATAGTGAAACAATAGTAAAAACACTCGACGTGGTTCTCTGTGAATGTTTCGTAAATACTAATACTATTGGCGCAATAAGGACAACTGGATATAGATTACGCATGGTCTCTAGCGCTAAGCAAATCACACAAGGCAATAAACGCTGGTGCAACAAGAAGTATAATGTGAGCGCCAATAGAAAATTACTAAACACTGTCGATGTGAGACCAGCACAGTTTAGCAATGATAGTGGATTGAATAAATACGCCAAAAATACACAACGCGGAAGTACGTCCATATCTGCTTCCTGGACTTGTAACTCCTCTGTGCCTGCTTTATACTCAAGTATTTCTTCTTTTTGTTCAGTTAGTTTGGAATGCACAAATTTCTGTGCCATTTTATAGAGCAGTATAGCAGTGAATAGATCCAGAAACAAATATAGAAGTGGCGTAAAGTTTCCCATCGAGCCGAAGATCCGCACCAACAGCACTAAAACTGCGGGCAATTCATGGACCACATCACCTGTGTAAGGATCTATTCCGTTTTCATATAGATAAATACCTTCTTGCACTATAGAATAAATGGTTATTAGTTAAGTACTATAATTAATTGAGATTTGTTCCGAGTCACCTCTTTTATATGAGTTAATAGGCGTTGACACTTCGATGCGTTCGCCGATCCAATCGAAGCTTTGTAGGTAATAGCGCGCTACACCGCCAAGCGCCAGCAAAAGCACCACACTTCTTTTCATATTATTTTCAGGAACTAGAAAATTTAATAACAATTATCTTAACCGGCAAATAACTAAAGACGCTAACAATTCCAAATTAATAGTCCAATACAAAATCCTTTTTGGTTATTGAACATCTGATCAGCAGCGCTGCCACATTTTGTATATTCAAAGAATCTTTTACAATATACCCTGTAGGAACGCTGCGAGAAAGGTAGCGTGCATGAATGAAAAAAGTGTGACAGTAAGCGTTCCTTTGAGCTTTTTCACTGCTGTAGGGTTGGAGGATGTTGTTGAGTTGTAGATAACTTAACCTGTACCTCGCAGTTAAGTGCTTAAATTCACTGTTTTAATTGAATATTTACGAAAACAGTTATTGACAAAGTTGCAAGCCAATTTCTCCAGTGTGGAATTACCTACCACCGAATTGACGATGAACGTTACCCATGCAGAGAGTCCGTTGAAGGAAAAACCCCTAAGTACTTTGCGAAAAATAAATCCGGTAATCCATGGTTCTAGTCTAAAAATTATGGGAACTATCTCATATTACCACGTTTCACTTTCTGGTCATCTTAATCGCCCCATTGCCTACATCCGTAAAGAATTTGGGTAAGCCACAGCCTAGCCTACTAAACAGGTGTACGCATGTACTCATGTTTGTACAGGGTTTCAGAAGTATGTAGTTGTGACGCTATATAATGAGTTTAACTACCTCATTAATAAGCTGCTCGTCCTGTTTTGTTGTTGTTTCAAGCTCTTCCTCGTTATCTCATCAAGGTTCTGTGTAGAATATTGCGGCTCCTATTATGAGAAAAATTCAATCTTCGACTGTGATCTAGAGAGCTAATCGAACCAATTTTAATTTGGTATTACCACAGCCATTTCATGATTAAATAATTTATATGGTTGTCGTAGATGACATAGCGTCTCCTTCTTCCTCATCCACACCTTATGTCAAACTATCATATCTTTGTTTTCTGTTTACATTCGTTGTTTAGAGTTCATGGAAAAGCTATTGACTTCACTTCGTGTTTTGTTTATTTTTAATAAAAATTCGCTGTAAATTTATATTTGAGTGCTTTGTGATAACGGTTTAAGAAATTTTGTGATTTATGTGTGTGTGTTATAGGTGGAAAGCTTAGAAAATATGCGGATCGTTATTGCGCGTTCCCTCTCACATGTGCCTTTTGACATTAGGGCACTACATTGCCAAACGGTAATTACGTGTTGTCGGCCGCTTGCGACAACCACGATTCAATAATTTATATGGTCGTCGCAATCGGCCAACAACACGAAATTACCGTTTGACGTCGATTAATTCTTATGTCAAATTGCACATGTGAGAGGGAACGCGCAAAAACGATTCGCCTATTTTCTAAGCTTTTCACGTATAACACACATATAAATCACACATTTTCTTAAAATGTTATCACAAAGCATTCGTTAAATATCAATTCACAGCGAATTTTTATTAAAAATAAGTAAAACACGAAGCGAACTCAATAGCTTTTCCAAGAACTGTAAACAAAGAATGTAAACAAAAAACAAAGATATGATAGTTTGACGGCGGCCGCCGTGGTGTGAAGGTAGTGTTGCCGGCCTACCACACCGAAGGTCCATGGTTCGAGCCCTGGTACAGGTAACATCAAAAGTGATTTGAAAAAAGTTTTTCAAAACGGGGTCGCCCCTCGGCAGTGGTTTGGCAAACTCTCCGAGTGTATTTCTGCCATGACAGGCTTTTCAGCAAAAATTCGTCTCCTTTGTAGATGCCGTTCGGAGTCGGCAAAAAACTGTAGGTCCCACCAATTTGTAGGGAAAATTCAAATCGGCACACCACAAATTGGAAGAGAAGCTTGGCGCAAAAATCTCTTAGGAGGTTTATGATGATATACCTGTTGTATATCGCGCCATAGAGAGAGAGATAGTTTGACATAAGGTGTGGATGAGGAAGAAGAAGACGCTATGTCATGTGAGACGACCATATAAATTATTGGATCATGGTGACAACCATATATAATTTAATCATGAGCCATTCGATGCAGACTACCCTACAAGACAGCGGACCTTCACATGAGTCGTCATTTGAAAAGAAGCGCTGAAGGGGTCATCAGGGCGTAGAACAAATCGGGCATCATATGTGTAGCAGCAATATGAAAAATCTGATGCATCTATCAGCAGCGTTTTGTAGGGTAGCATCATTTTGAATTTCGATAAATTTAGCTGTTCACAATAGCACATTGATGTCAGCTAGCAAGTTAAAATCGACAAAACAAAACGAATAAAGTGTTATATGTTTTTATGTATTTTGAAAAATACAAACAAATAAAGTCTTTAAACACAAAGAAGTAAATACAAAAATAAGTAAATCAGTGTGTTACAATTGTAAATGATGTATTTAAAAAGAACTTTGAAGTGTCGAGAGATGCGTTTATAGACTTGCTCTCCAGCACAGACGAGCTTTTGATGCAATCTGCAAGAGCCAAAGCTATTCCAAATCGTTTATAACTCGGATCAGGGATCATACCTACTGAGCATTGTGAACGAGAATGTCCGTGGACTTGCTCAACCATTGGATCTGTGGTGTTATCAGAGGAGGTAGATGTTTTCAAAAACGTTATTTGTCCACGATAGATAAAATTCCATTCCATTACAAGTAAGTGATTTCTTCCCACTTTTGTGCAGTGTGGACTTTTGTGCAAAACACATTATGCTATATTCGGATTTTGCCAATATTTCTAGCTGTTACTTTGCACTCACATAAAATTATCTATTTAACCTAAGTGTTTTAAATACAAAAAAAATTTTAGTATATGCAAAAAGATCGAACATCGAATGCAGCTCATAATAAGGGCCTATAAAAGCATTAGGGTGAAGTTTTTTCATGGGCATGATGAGGAACTGTTCTAATGCTGCCAAACGGTGTATTTCGCATTGAAAAATTAATTGTTTTATTTTGTTTTGTTGTTTTTCCGACAGGGAAAATTAATTGTTAATGTTTGTTTTGTTTTATGTTATATATTTTATGAAAATATACAGTATCCCTGATGAAGATGCGATAATGCATCGTAGGAGAAAAGGAAAACCCTTTGTTTTTGCCTCAAAACGGATCGGCCAAAAACTCGAGCAACCACAATAACGGTAGTACTTTACGACATTTTTGTTTTGCTAATTATTATTATCTGTGACAAGGGAACTAAATGTCAGGTAGGCTGTTTTTACCCGATTAAACGTGCAACCCTGTCTTATTTATTCTATCTGTGGCTCTAATTACCATTTTCACAGTGCCGAGTTAGCTTCGATACAGCAGTTAGCTCTCGTTTCACAATTTTGTTCTTGCTATTTTGTTAACTGTGTACTGTACAATCCACACTAGACAAACTTATGATTTCTAACCCGGGGTTAATTCACCAATGTTGAGCGGTTAAATTTGAGTAAACTCTACAAGAAAATCGGAGAAACGAGAGTTGACTATGGAAATTAAGTACACTCGTCATTGTGTAATGGCCCTTAAGCAGAACATATTTTTTGGATTTCGAATATATGTAAACATGCAATTATTATATTCAATGTAAATGTGTTGGCGGCACCTTTTATTGTATTTCTGTTGGGCAGCTCCTTGATGGAACACTATTGTGAATGGTAGTTCGGAAAGAAGCAAGTTTATTTACATCTCATTTGGTGTAATATTTTATCGAGATCTATAAAATAATACGTTTTATTAGACAACAACGTATTGCTGAAATGGGAAAGGTAAAGAAAGATAAGCAGAATGCGGCTGAGACATTAAGTGATATTTCAACAGGATTCAAAGATATCACAGAGGACTTAGCACAGTTTCTGCTTGTGTAAGTAATGCACGTGGTGCACCAAATATACAAAACCAAAACAAAGTATTCAACTTAAATTTAAATGTTTTAGAGTACCAGAGCAAAGGCAGAAAGATATAAAATCATTGCTGCAGCAGACATATAAAGCGTGCATACAGCATGATAAAGAAAGCGAGAAGACACTTGAAGTACTACCCCAGCTGATTGTCCAAGATATGGATGAAGAGCAAATTTGGCAACAACTGGAGCTGCGAAACAATGCGCTTTTATCAGGGCTGATGGACAACACATCTAAGTTGTTGGCTTTACGGGAAGAAAAATTAGAGGTGCGCCTAGATGAAGATGAAGAAAACGAAAGCGCTCAAGACGGGGATGTCGGAGAAGAGGATTATGAATTTGATGAAAATGAAGCGAATAATACTTTAAATGGTGTTGACGACGGTGGTGATGATGATGATGAGCCAGACTTTTTCAAGAGAGATAACGAAATCAAAAAGAAGCGGCAGGTGCGTAGCTCTGTAGTAGATGATAAGTTCTTTAAGTTGGGCGAAATGGAAGCTTTTCTGGAACAAGAGGATGCTAAAGAAATGCGAAAGAAAAGAAAGCCAGATGATTCCATTGATGAAGGAATTGATTACTTCGCAGATGATTTGGGTGTAGAGAATGAAGAAGACGACGACGAACATGAAGTAAATCCAAATTACAGAGATTTCTTTGATGAAGATGAAGAGGAGATGGAGGAAGAGCCTAAAAGGCTGGGGAAAAAGCAGAAGGATTACTTCAAGGATGAGTCTAGCGAGGAAGATGAGGTGGAACAAGAGGCTGAAGACATTGAGGGAGACGACGATGAAGAAAATGTAGGGGATGAGCAAGATGATAAAGACGAAGAAGAAAAGGAAGGCAAAGATAATCAGGGTGTATCCACAAACAACGCTCTCCAGCCCGCCTCATCCGGCTCCGATGACGATAGTGAAGATGACCAAGAACCACAGTCATCATATCAAGTACGTCAAAAGCGATTAGAGCAACGTATGCGCGAATATGAAGACATCGTATTGGGTGAGAAACCATGGCAATTACGAGGTGAGGTGCAAGCTACCAGCAGACCACAAAATTCATTACTCGAAGAAGTGCTTGAGTTCGAATCAACAATGGCACCACCACCTGTCATTACTGAAACTACAACGCGATGCTTAGAAGACATCATAAAACAACGCATACGCGATAAAGCGTGGGATGATCCTGTGTATACAATGAAACCTGTACAAACACCAAACGACTTACGTAAACAATTAATATTAGATCAAGAGAAGAGCAAAGAATCGCTAGCACAAGTATATGAAAAGGAATATCAGAAGGAATTGGATAAATTCGATCCTGCACGCACAGACGCAACTGAGGAGGAATCGAAAGAGCACAAAGAGATTAAACGTCTAATGCGCGCATTATTTGTTAAATTAGACGCTCTATCAAATTTCCATTTTACACCTAAGCCAGTAGCGCCGGAAGCAAGAATCATAACAAACACTCCAGCGGTGACAATGGAAGAAGTAGCGCCTGTAGCTGTTAGTGATGCTAAATTGTTGGCTCCCGAAGAAGTGTTTCGTGGGCCTAAAAATGGTTTACTTGGCAAGACGGAACGTACACGCACTGATAAGAATCGCGAAAGACGCAAGAAGAAACAGAAACAACGAGTTATACATCGTTTGTTGGAGGAGAAGAGCAAGAAAAAGCAGGAACAAGGCATAGCGCCTACAAAAAAGGAAGAAAGCGCCAAGCTACTAAAGTCGCTAACAAAACATCGCAATGTGGAGAAGGTAAAAATACTTTTTTTTTTGTTTATATTTCTGATTACCGATTTTATAAATTTCGTTCTATTTGCAGCTAAATACTACAAACGACGATCGACGCGCTTTAAAATCATCCAAATCTTTTTTCTCCAAATTGCAAGATACTACTAGTGGCGTGGGACAAGCTGCTTTAGCTACAAAAGCTAAGAAGCAGAAATCCTCAGGGAAAACTATAACAGCTAAAAGAGTTAAATTGTAATTTTAGATGAATATTTGTTAGTAATAAAAAGTAGGTTTTTACTATTGTAAATTTATCTTTGTTATTTGCTAGTTACAACATTATTTTCATCAGATACATGAAATGTATGTGACAAATATATGATTAAATGATAACCATAACCGTCATGCAACAATTATACGCTGTGCAAAATGTCACGTGCCACAGCAAGAAGCGTAACTCTTCAATTGATAACGTATGGTTCGACGCATACATTGGATTCTTTTTGTTAATTTGAAACCGCAAGGGGTTTGTAGTTACGAACTCTGCACATAATCAACTTAAATTACTATATTTTTAGTCATAAATAAAGTAAAAGATATGTGTGGGAATTTGAAGGCAATACCTATTACAAGCTCGTGGCATGTATAAAGAATATATAAACAAGTACTGAAGATTGAATCAAGGAAAAAATTCATTTTGGGGTTTGGAGAAATCTTTAAAATTAAGAAAAGTTATCTACGTTCTATCTTATGAATTGTGGGAGAAAACTAAAACACTTGGTTATGTATTAGTCATGTAGCATCCCACTTCTGAAAAAGTACTATTTCTTCAATTGTTGTTGGAAAACTTCTGCCCCCTGTATGCAAATATTGTAATATTCTGTAACATAAAACTTCAAATCAATTGATTTTGAAAATTCAAATATGACCACTGGCGACTGTTGCGCTAACTGCGATTGCAGTTAATCGCTTGTCGTCTCTATTGACACATAAAAGTCGCCAGAATTAATATCCAATAAAGCATATTGCGTTAACATATGGACATGTTAAAGTGTGCAACAATGAAGTAAATATGTGTGTAATGAAGTATGAATGAGTTAGCGTAACATAAAAAATGTGGTTCACGTTAATGTGGGTGCAGTTTTCATAAATTCATATTTTTTCACTTTATTGAAACATCGTATATACATATGTACGATTCAACAGAATCCCTAAGAATGGGAATTTCATATTAAGCTCAGAAAAATCGATTGCAAAGAGTTGGAAAATCGGAAATCTATTATGAAAAAGTGGACGTCACTCTTATAGGAGCGCTGCCAATTCCTTGGCCTGAAGGAAGACTCTATATTATCAGAGTAGAGTTGAGTGACAGTCAACATGCAATTATACAACCTACCCGTTGGTCCCAGAGCAATCAGTGACTTTATGCGACGGGAAAAGGGAAATAAAAGGGGGATTACATGAATATGATTACAGGGGCTTTTAAAAATACTCGCTATAAAACATTTAGTTCAACGGAAAGAACGGGACGGAGGAAAGGTGGGCGGTCTCGATTTCTACGGCTCTTCAACCTGCCGGTTGTTCATATAGGACAATTGCTGGCCGATCAAATATGTGATACGATACTTCGCACATAGAATGGGGACGCCCCCACGTGCGCAATAGGAAACTATTACAGCTCGCCCGACATTATTATCCTCAGTAAAGGTGTTCTAAGCTGCGTCAAGTTGCGACCCATGATAACTTAACCCCTGCGGGTTAGGGGTTTAGAAAATGCTCGTGGTAGGCATACCGGTCGTAAGAGGCGACTAATATGCACAAAGGTAATGACGTGCAACTCGATGGTTGGTCAACGGATATGATGCCTCTCACCTCTCATTATCCATCTCTCCTTTCGGCCAAGGACTGTCAGTTCGACAGCACTCCATCTTTACCACGACAGTCGGGCAGTACCGCAAGAGAGTGATGGAGCGTACCGGGCTCTTATCCCGCAAAGGACTGTCACTTTCGACAAGACTCCCCAACACCTTCGGGAATTGTTTTTGTCGTTACAACAACAACAACAACCCATGATAACTTCTCAATCGCACAACGAGTCGATTTCGTAACTCCAGAGCACCGTACTTGAGTCGCTTTTAAAAAAATCGACTGGTACGTGAATTTCCTGAATTCCGTCTCCTGCATGACAAGTTTCGCAAACGTTCTTCAAAATCATCGATTCATCCTTTTCCCGAATTTCTTAGACTTATCTATAAAGCTTGTGCAATGATTCGACTCTCAAGACCACCATCTACATACATATTAAGGGATTAATTGTGGATGCCGTTCGGAGTCGGTAAAAAACTGTAGGCCCCACCAATTTGTAGGGAAAATTCAAGCTTGGCGCAAACATCTCTTAGGAGGCTTATGATGATATACCTATTGTATATCGCGCCATACATTTATTTAATTTTTTATCTATTTGAAATTGAAAGCAATCGCCTTTGAAAATAGCAGAACTTTTATGGTGAAAAGTGGGCGGCGCCACGCCTACTTCGACAAAATCTACAAAAAATTTTCCGGTCGAGTTTTGTTTAAAAAACTTAGTACGTGCGCAAGATCTTATTGATATAGCTGGCATAGTTATAGAAATATCGCGTTTTAAATATTATAAAAAAATTTTACAGAGCTATGCTTAAAAACTGGGCGTGGCGCTCAACAGATTTCGCACATTTTTACAACAAACGTTTACCTTGATATATTCAACATTTTCACCTAATATCGTTTCGACAAATAAATTTTTTGCCGGAGTTAAGAAATAAAAAGTTTTTTGGAATAATCTACCATTTTCGAAAATTTATATTTTTCGAATTTCTTCGATCACGGACACTTTGAAAGTAATCGTAATCCTATAGAAATGATATAAAGCTATTTTACGCAAAGTTATTGCCTATCAAATATATCTATGAACCTTTTCAAAATCTTTCATATAAAAGTGGGCGTGTACTTCAACCAATTTTGTCCATTTTTTCCCGGAACTTTCCCTGTATTCATGGAAATGTGTGTGGCGATATCCTGAACGGTTTTTGATTTATGATTAACTAGCAACCCGCCCCGGCTTCGAACGGAAATAAAATATAATTGAATTGAAAACATACATACATACATACGTCCGAAATTTAATTATGCGAGAGATTCGTACATATGTACTTACATACATACGTACCAAGTTCTTTCACCATACGATCTAATTCAACATGACTGAGGTGGGATGAGATTCCCGCATAATCGGTTGACAGCGAACGAACACACAAACAGCGTTCTTTCACCATACGATGTCGCCCCACCTCATTCATGTTGAATTAGATCGTATGGTGAAAGAACGCTGTTTGTGTGTTTATTCGCTGTCAAGTTCTAATGGCTCATTCGTTTAACAGCGAACAAACACACAAACAGCTTTTTTGGAAAAAGTGCTGCTTTTGTTTAAACAATTTTGGTTAAATAAGATATGAAACAACTATTTTTTTTGATGCAGAACGAAAGTAAATATTTCAAAGTTTAACTTCAAGTAAGTTTCATTTTAATCGGTGGATTCGTTTAGGATTTATGGCTGTATAAAAGAAAAATTTATGGTTTTTTACCACATTTTGTCCGATTGCCACGCCCCCTTTATATATTTCTTCACGTTATAATGACATAAACCTTCCTCTTCAACCAATCTATGTATTAAAAAAAACCGCATCAAAATCCGTTGCTTAGTTTTCAAGATTTAAGCATTCAAGGGGAAATACAGACAGAAAAAGTTACTTTGTTTTATAATATGTTAAGATAATATATGTAAATTTGACGTGGGCGTGCTACGCCGGTTTTCAAAAATTTCTTCAACAATTTATTTTCTGGCTTAATGTTAATGTACATACAAAATTGTATCCTTATAGGTGTATTATGTACTATACTTTTTTTTTGTAAAATTTGGTTGAAAATATAGTTTAGATTTAGTCAACTCATTTGCATAAATTTTTAATTTTTTCCACTGTGACATAATATCTTTCTAGAACTTTAAGCACTTGCAGTGAAATATCAAACTAGTCAGTAAACATACTAGTATCCAACTATAATTTTCTGGTTGAAGTCATACTAGTCAGAAAAAGTTCAATCTATACTAGTATACGACTACAATTTTCATAGTATGTATTTAAGCGACATAAGCTGTAATTATTTCTGTCGTTTATTTCATTTGCATTGCATGCTATTGTAATTCGCAACCAGCTTATGAAATATTCCAAAGATATAGTTAATGTTTTGCAATCCCAAATCGGGGGTTTTCACAGCGAAAATGATGAAAAATGAAAATGATGTATTGATAAGTCCATTTTCTTCTTTTAATCCCTGCTAGACGTTTTGGGCCACATGTAGACTAGTATTATTTTATCTTTTTCGAACTAGTTCGATACTGGTATGATTAGACTGCAATTTTACTAGTACATTTCCTTCCATTTTGAACTACATACTTTGAAACATGTTAAAAATACCAGTTGCCTATATGTAAATATGACAGTTGGCTGACTAGTAGGGCTTGGTGCATATACTAGTTGTAATGTAGTTTGCAACTAGTTGGTTTAACTGCAGGGCTGTAACGGATTGGAAGGATCTTGTAGAATTTTTCTGTTCAAAGCTTCTTGTCTAAAGTGACATTTAAGTTCATTTTTAGAGTGAAATTAATAATTATTTCGTTTTTCAGAACACCAAGTTTGAATTCACTCGATTTGATATTAGTTTTCAAATTCACTTTCACTCGGATCTAAGAACATGCATGATTACTTAATAATGAATGTGCGTAGTGTTAATTAGTGCAATAGAAGAAAAAGGAAACATTTTTTAATATACAACTATCTCTCTGTATGTATGTTTGTACACGCATCGTTGATACATGGAATTGAATGGTTTTTTCATAGCTAGACGTCTAACTTGAAATATAGAACATATTTTGCTGCCGTATATACGGTGCTTATTTCGGTGCATGCCGAAATCTTGCATGAACGCTGACATCAAGTCTATGATAAAACTCAAAAAAATAACAATTAAAAAAGCAAAATCAAAAAAGCAATATCATGCGGTGTATATATTTAATTGCATAAATACTTTACGGTTTAATTTCCGATGCTTGTAATCTTTCAACCTTTTCACCGAAAAACTGTCAGCAAGAGATTACGCAGTGATTACCTAATTATCAAACAAGCTTTGCAGTGCCTTTCCTATAACATTCACCAACCTTAATAGCCATCATTTAGAGAGAATCATAAATAATACAACCACAAAATGCGTACAGTTTTCACTGTTTATTAGGCATTTAAAAACAAAACTTAATTTCTCGTAGTTCTGCCACGCTGCTTAACCAGGGCGTATGAGTGATTTTTGATGATTTTTTCCCATAAATAAATATCATAATACCCATACGTACATATGTATGGCATGTTATGTGCGTTTGCAAAACTTTTTCGTAATGCGTTGAGTGTATTCTATCTACTAACAGCTTAACATGCCAAATTATCACGTATCGTTGACACGGTGCTATCGAAGTTGGTAATGGGAATAAAATACGCACCAAAACGCTTGCTAATTCCATGAATTTTTGTTTTGGGTTTTTTGTTGGCATAAACTGACATGCGGTATTTTGACAACAGCTGTATGACTTGATTTATCTAAATGGTGTGTACTAGAGATGCCACGAACACTTATTTGGCCGAATACCGAATAACGAATATTCGGGGAGACTCTGGGCCGAAGCTTAGTACTTAGTACTTTTCACGGGTTACAAGTTACAGCTCGCTATCTCTACATATAATAAAATTGTAACAGATCGATGTCTGTACATTGCAGATATTTAGGAAAAAATGTATAGGAATTCACAGCTGCATTACTTTACGTCTAACTTAAAATTTAAGATATCCTTTATTTTGATAGCTCGACCGGTTCCGGAGTTATAGACCAATGTGTGGACCAGGTGTGGCCCGAAAATGTGTTAGTACAATATGGGCATCAAAAGAAAGTTGCTTATGAGTGTTGCAACTATAGATGTAACTAATTGCAATATCTCAACTGGTTTCGGAAATATCTCCTAAAATGTGAGAGGGAAATAGACAAGGATGGGTAGTTGCACTCAATATTACGCAGGTCTGCCTTTGAGCGAGATGACGTTTGCCGGATCTGCTAGTTTATGAAAAAAAAAGCTGCAAATTTCCTGTAACAAAACTTTTCAGTAGAATGAAAAAACTCAATTGAGTGGAGTTAGCAGCTTTTTATAGATTTTTTGGACTTAGCAGGGCTTATTGTAAGTCATGTTTAGCGATTCTGAACGTTAAACACTGGATTTGGCGATTTCATTCAATTGAATGATCGAACGAACTACACCTTTTCCAAGTGTACTTTAGAAAGCGTAAAATGTTCTTCAGAAATCGTAAAATATTTTTCAGAATAGTCATTTGTATTTCAGAAACTGTAAAATGTACTTTAGAAACCATAAATTGTACTTCAGAAATGGTAAAATGACATTAGTTCTGCAGCTTCTGAAGTACAATTTACGATTTCTCAAGTACAATTTATATTTTCTAAAGTACAATTGATTATCCTGAAGTACATTTTACGGTTTCTGAAGAACATTTTACGGTTTCTGAAGTACAATTAATTATTCTAAAGTACAATTGACTTTTCTGAAGTACATTTTACAGTTTCTCAAATTCAAATGACTATTCTGAAGTACATTTTACGGACTCTGAAGTACACTTGGAAAAGGTGTAGTTCGTATTACAAAATGTGAAACTAGGTCGTTCATTCTTCGGGCCGTTCAATACCAATTTTACTTTTTTGTCAGTTTGTATATCCATGAACATGGCAAACGAAAAAAGAAAAAGGGTGGACGTTTGGTAAATAAAATTTTATATACTCAATACAGCTACTAAAAGCCATTGTCAATTTTAGTAGACCCTGACTTCCTTTAAGATACGTCATTAGTCCAAAGAGAAATAATTATAGTTCTGAGACAAAATTTTACTATTGATGTTATTTAAAAAATAAAATTAGGAATAACTGAAGTCGATGTCTAATAGAACTTTGTTGCGACAAATCATCTTTGACAGCAACGCAACGTGAAGCATAAAGTTGAGCAACTGCCATCTCTTTGCGTACGTTGACATTCAGCTGAATTTATATCTTTTTTTTAATTAAACAAATTCGTAACTTTTTTTAACTAAGCGTTACATTAGCGATTGGAAAAACTTTTAAATGTCAAGCGAGTCAAAAAAGTTCTCTCAGACATTGCCTTAAACTCAGTTTATCAAGCAATATTAGGTTAAGTTGACATGGAAAAATCGTAGTTTTGATTGTTATTGTTTTTTTTGCAACTTTGGTTGTTTGGAAAAGGACGATACTGCACAGAGATCACCTTACTTTTTGAGAATGATATCCTCACTACAAGTTGAACTTGAGCACTATTCAAATTTAATGATAATGATAAACATACACAAGCAGCGAAACGAAAAATCTTCTTACATGCTCTGAAAAAGAGTAGTGAAGAAACTAGTAGCATCGATAGTGATTCATCTCCACTTCAAAAGAAAATGAATGTTAGTGAAAACAATCACATATTTGAGCCGCATAATAGTTTCTAAAGACCTTTGTGAGTAATAAAAAAAAAAGGAAGAATAGGCCGAATACCGAATAGTTGCCGCATATTCGTGGCATCTGTAGTGTGTACATAGTAGTGCCATGATCTAGCTATATAATGTATATACAGTACGAAAAATCACTAGTTCTCAACGAGTTGGTCGCGTATATTTAGAATCCTTACTTACTGGATTTCTTATAGGTGAGATTTTTAGCTAAAGTGTGTAAGGAGGGGGATATTTCAATCTTTTTGACATGAAAATTTCATTCAATAACCACATTGACTTTATCATATCAAAATCGTATGAAATATTTGGCTTCATACGTTGTAATAACTCAGATTTCTCTGACACTTATACCTTAAATTACTCTCCACTTCCTGCTGGATCCTACTCTAAGTATGTTACTATTTTACTTTCAAACATTTTTAATCAATCGGATTGAGCGAATTCAGAAAGTTTTCCGTAGCCTCTTTTAGCATTCACTGACCCTCTGCCTTCGTACAATGCAATTTTTATTGCCAAGTTTTGAGGGTGCCTTGATGTTACTCTCAGGTGATTTCCGGGAAACGCTACCAGTAATGCCGCGTTCGACTGTTGCTGACGATATCAATGCTCGCCTCGATTCATCGACATTCTGGCGTAATGCGAAAAAACTTCAGCTGACGACAAACATGCGAGTTGCATGCTGAACGATCTATTTGCCGAAGTTTCTTCCAATCAATCGCTAACTATCGGTAATGATCTTGTTCCTGTTGACGCATGAAATGGATTCAGTTTGGTCGCGCCAACACCTGCATGATCAGCTAGTACTTCATAAAAGACATCTGCAGGTGTAAAGTGCGGATTACAATTGACCCCAGATGTATTTCTGGAAATTTATAAACGCCGTACTTGTAGCCATTAAATTGCCAAAAACGCAAGATAGTCACGCCGACCTTCTATATAATGAGGTTTGATGAAATGCACATAAAGAGTCAACAAATTTATGTTTCTTCTTATTAAGAACAGCTAAATTCAGTAGAATTCAGACTCCCTTACTTATTTTTTTTCTATTTTCAATGTAGGCTGCGTGGTTATTTTACTATTATAAATTTTCCATTTGCTCCTATTCGGTAAGTAAGTTAATGTATTCAAATGGAATTTTATTATGCAATGATTATTAATCATTTTGTATATTCAAAGAAGTTTTTTTTGTTGTACATAAAGTTAAATTTACACATCTTCCTCTAACAAGACTCATTTGCATTAATACGAACAGCGAGCAAAATCAGCTAATTATCGGCCAAGCCAGTAAAGAAAGCTGTTATGGGAATAAATTATCGGTTTGCAGTAAAGCAGAAAATAAAAATATGACAAAAAAATGTAAGGAAGTCCTAGTTCAATTGAAATCGAACATTATATGCACAGTTTTTGGCTTTAACAAAAGCTCACATAAAGCAGATATGTCATAAAAATTTCAAAACTTTATTAAATTTTTTCAAATGGTCGTCTTCAACAAATTTTTATTTTCTCGAATCAACCCACAGTCAAAAAAATACTAAAATATGTTCACTAAGACACCCAAACTCACTCTTCACTGAGACGCAGCGTTCATACAAACTATTACGAAGCCCTCAAAAACCAGGCGAAAATTTAAAAGCAAGAAGAAAATGCTTTAGATAAGTTTCTTCACAGCGACGGCGGGGCGAATATGTATAATGGAAACAGTTCTTTAAACGGTAGTAACCTTATGTCAAACTGAGAATGGATTATTGGCGAAAAGTGCGCCGATCAGCTTATCCGAACCTACAAATGCCTTCGCAACTGCCGGAAAGTCTTTAAAAATTGAGTGTGTCATTTGCAGCTTGAACTGCCAAACTATGGAGAATCGAAACAACCAATGTGACTGAAGGTGTTAAATAACCAAATACAGAAGAGCCTTTAAACTATATCAGCGCGAAAGTGACCAACTTTTTCGGAATAAGTTGAGGTGGTGGCGAATTTAGGCGAATGAAGGAAAGTTTGAAGACCGCGGCGAACTACTGTAAAAATAAGACCTGCGACCTGGTGCCCATGCCCTGAGAGTACTTAGATTATGGAGCAATCACTTCTCTGCCGTTTTAAATGGAAAAATTGAACAAGAATCCAGATGATGGAATTGATGTTTCCCAACCCGTCTATAATGAGTTGCGAATAGCAATTTCCCGATTGAAAAACAATAAAGCATCTGACGCTGATCGTTTGTTCGCTGAATTATTCAAGCACGGCGGCGAGGAGATGGTAGGCGGCATGTATAAGCTTCTCTGCAGAATACGGTCGGTTGAATGCATACTGGAAGATTGGAAACTCTGTGTTCTCTGTCCAATCCACAAGAAGGAAGATACTTCAAACTGTAACAACTATCGTGGAATCAGACTTTTGATTTTGATTCGCAGGATCTTATGTCATATTATGGCGTATTGTGCGAAAGACTGAAGCCTGATGTGAACAGACTGGTTGAACCTTATCGGTGTGGCTTCAGACCTGGTAAATCTACCATCGACCAGATTTTAACAATGCGGAAAATCTTGGGAAAACCGTGAGAAAAGAATTGGCACACACCATCTCTTTGTTTGTTCGATAGCACGAAAAGGAGCGGCATTGTATCTGAATTTGGTTTCCACGCAAAACTTGAGCCAATATCTCGGTCAGAATTAGGAAGGCCTCTCCGATCCGTTCAAAACTAAACAAGGTTTTAGACAGGGTGAGCCCCCTTTGTGCGGTTTCTTGAATTCAATGCTAGAGAAAATAATACAAGCTGCAGAGCTTATCCGCGCTGGAACATTATTTTATAAGAGCGTGAAACGGTTGGCGTATGTTGATGATATTGATATAATTGGCCTTGACAACGGCGCCGTAACTTCTGTTTACTCCAAACTAGAAAAAGAAGCGGAAAAAAATAGTAAGGTGGTGAACGAGGACAAAACGGTACTTCATTGTCATCAAGCAAAGAGTGAAATAAACTCTTTCACTAGACCTCTACGCCTTGGCGATGGCGAGTACCGAAGAAGATTTAATGATGAGTTGCATGAGCCTTACTCAGACGTTGACTTAGGCCAACGATTCAAAATCCAGAGACTTCGTTGGCTAGGCCACATTGTTCAAATTAACTAAGATGCTCATACACATAAAGTATTCTTTTCGGCGAGGCAGAAAATGTTTGCGTATTTGAAATTGCCTAGTAAAATATTTGATTTGAGATTGCAAACATACTTTCAGGGTTTTCTATATTAGTCAGGGCGCTTTATCTTTAGTTGGTATCATTCCGCCCTATAAACGGTGTTGTACAAGGTAGTTTTTCAGTTATTTCAATATTATTTAGGGATGCGTAGTTTCACAATGATTTCAAACAAAAACAAAACAAAACAAAAGAAAAACAATCGTAATAAAATTGGAATAAATAGATTCATAAAACAAATATGTAAGTGAAAGTAAAGAGTGTTAATTTTATTAGCCAAATTTTTACAAAAAAATTAATTAACTCAAATTTTATTGTATTTACGGGTGATTTAAGGGCGTAAGCTAATTAACTAAAATGACAAAAACAACCAATTTGTGCATATCTATGCTATGTTCATGATTTACATATAAAAAAAAGCGTTTTGCGGATTTTTTTCCCCCCTATAGGAATGGCTGTAATCTTTTGCCATCAACTTGCGAAATAACAATTTGTAACTTTTACATTTTTAGTAACAACCAAGTATTTAAAAAAAGAAAAAGCAAAATTGGGCATCATTATACAGTGATTTAAAATCAACTACAAAGCTTTAATTCATTTTATTTAATTTTTTTTCTTTATTTTACCTCCGTTTGTTTTTCTTTTTTAACGTTCAATAATACAGTTTTTATTTTTATTTTGTTGTTGGTTTTATGGTCTGTTCATTTTTACATATTTTTGTAAGTTTAACGAGCTCAAGACCAGTTGATAATAATTCTTAATTATTATTATTATTTTTGATGAGAGGAAAAATTGAAAGCAACAAACATATACAGGCTATAGTTATAGTACCATTTCGAAACCAGCCACGATTTCCCGTCAGACTAATTTGTATAGTTTTGCTATTTCAGAGGTTTTTGTGGAGAAACGAACCCACTCACTCTGATTGCAAACGCAGCTGCCTAACCCATAGGCCATGCTGCGTGTAATTTTGCAAGCTGTTTGATTCAAGTTTTCCTCTAATTTTTGTTTGTTATCTATCCTCTAATCAAAAATAATAATAATTAAATAAGAATTATTATCAACTGGTCTTGAGTTTTTATTTTTTAATTTATTTTTATTTTATTATTTTATCATATACACGACTATAAATGAGGTAAAGGCTAATATCAGTAATTTTATTAAAATACTTGTTGTTATGGTGTTTCATTATTATTTAAAGATTTTTGTTGCTTTTTTGCGGTTTCCGTACTTCGAATTCCTTTCCGCTCCTTTCTGTATTGTTAATTTCTTTAACTTTTCTTACAGTTCCTTTCCTATAATTTCCTTTCTTCTTCTTTCTCTTAACTTTCCTCAATTTCCCTTGCTTTATTTTTCTTTTCTCTACTTTCTATATCATTTAAAAACCCAGTTATAATATTTATTTACTTTTTTATAGCTTATTTAGTTTTACTTTGTTTTATTGCATTTTATTTTGCACAAAACTAACCACGAAGGGTACAAGAGCAAAATAACTCCTGTGTAGAGTATCCTCCTGGCGGCCGCCGTGGTGTGAAGGTAGTGTTGCCGGCCTACCACACCGAAGGTCCATGGTTCGAGCCCTCGTACAGGTAACATCAAAAGTGATTTGAAAAAAGTTTTTCAAAACGGGGTCGCCCCTCGGCAGTGGTTTGGCAAACTCTCCGAGTGTATTTCTGCCATGACAGGCTTCTCAGCAAAAATTCGTCTCCTTTGTAGATGCCGTTCGGAGTAGGCAAAAAACTGTAGGTCCCACCAATTTGTAGGGAAAATTCAAATCGGCACACCACAAATTGGAAGAGAAGCTTGGCGCAAAAATCTCTTAGGAGGTTTATGATGATATACCTGTTGTATATCGCGCCATAGAGAGAGAGAGAGTATCCTCACCTCCAATAAATTCAGCATATTAGTTATGAACTCTTCAGTTTTTAAATTAGACGAATTATTTACGCAAATTGTTGTTAATGTTTAAAGGCAATTGTCATCATCACCGTTATTTAACAATTATTTTTTCCAACTAAGTTACAAAAGATTATAAAACATTACTGCTTCCCTTTAATGTCTCTAAATGCTTACCAGCCGTATTGGTTATTGCTATTATCATTTAGATAACTAATTTTTATTTAATCACAATCAAATCCATAAATGATAATTATCTGCTACTCATAATTGATGAAAAATCGATAATCGTAAAATGAAAAGATAAAAAAGGAAATCCCATAGAACGAAAAGGGCAATTATGTGCCGCATCGCTCAAAATCGCTGCAATGGCAGTGACAATTCAGCGCGAAAAATAATTAAACACAAATTGTTTTGTATTTCAATTCAATGTGAAACATTCGCTCACCTGGATAGCATGTGTGTTAATATGTGTGTGTGATGTGATACATACCCTGTAGGGAAAAAATTTATTTTCGAAAAATTAATTGTTTGAAGTATGTATAAAGTAGCCATTTTCTTATCTCCTGCTTTAGATAGCCCTGTAAAGTAACATATAGAAGATCGCTAGAGGATTAAAATTTTGCAAATAAATAATTATTATTATAATAATAATAATGATTATAATCATTAGAAAAATCACTAGGAGTGGTCTCGTGCATAACCTCTAGGGGAAGTCTCTAGTTCTAAACTATTTCGTTTGCAGTCCATAGTTCCGAACTAGTTCATTATACTACAGTTTAGATCTAGTTCGTTTATTAGTATTTTTTCTTTGGTTTCGAAATAGATGGTAGTTATGGACAACTCAAAATTAAAAAGAGATGACGACAAATAGTTCCAAGAAAGTTGATTGTTGTTATTATTTTAAGACTTTGAAGATTTCATTTTATTTAAAACTAAATGTACAGGGTAGCGCGAGGGTACGGCAGGTACCCTAATTTTTTATTCAGTACATATCCACAGCAGCAAATATTTCAAGTTCGAACTCAAGAGATACGTCGATGAAAAGCTTTGCAAATTCCATGTAGGATGTACAAACATACATCGGACAAAGAGAAATTAGAACAATAGCTCCTTTTGGCTACAGTTGCAATTTCACTATATGTATACCAAAATTTGGAGCCTACTTTTATGACCACCACTGTCCAGAGCAGGTATAAAATACTTGCGAGAAATAAAATGGATTTAAAACTGTAAGCTGGATATCCAGTAATTCATAGGTGAAAATTGCATTCAAATCCATGGAGTGGTTTTTGTGTGATGCGCGTACAAACATAGATGCAAACGGACAAAAATTCAAAAAATTTGGAAATACATTTGCTAAAATTTAAATAATTCTTGCAAAATGAATGGTTGAGCGGAAGGTCAATCTATTTTAAAAACAACCCTATTTCAGAATTTTTTTTTCAAAAACGCTTCACTTCAGAATTTGCTTGAAGGCCGCCCTATCTCAGCATTTTTTGTTAAACAATGCTTCATACCGGTAAAATACTGAATACGTACGTAGCAAATACTCAAGTACTTGAAAAGATCAAGTACAAAGTACAAGTATGGCAATAACTATATTTCGAATTCGAAAGCACAAGTACATGTAATTGTCAAGTATTTGAAAGTACTTTTGTGATAAAAACAATACAATTTTTGTAATGAAAAATTGAAATATGGAATTTTTTTGTGGAGCAAGATACTCATCAAAGTACTTCAGTGCTTCAGTTCTTGTACTTCTACATATATTTTCGAAGTACTGAGTTACTGGCACTTGTACTTATACTGGTACTTACGTTTTACATGTTTGCAATGCTCTATCTCAGAAGTTGGTTCAAAAATGCCCTGTCCTAGTGGAACACGTTTTGAATTTTTTCCCGATATGACGTCTTCTCCCTCTCTCTTTCTGGGATAAGGTGTTCTTCTACCAAATTTTAAAACAGAGCACTCAGCCGTCGATGTAGCGCCTTGAAATTTCTATTTCAAACAATTTGATTAAAAAATTGAAACTTATTTTCGACTTTTTATAATTGGCATTATTCGGGAATTGGCGAACATTAAAAAAGTTATTTGTTATCTGTTAGCTTAGTGGTTATCAGAGAGCTCCAAAATTTCTCTGGTGAAGAAGTGCAGCAGCCTCCGAAATGGATCTATAAGAGAAGGTATGGCGGTTGTCTCTAAAATTTCCCTGTATGTATATATGTATAATTAAAAACTTTTAATAATTAATTAAAGCAAATTTAAGAACAAAAACAATAATTTTCATAAAATAATTTTACCTTTCATAAAAATTATTATTTTTGGCTTTGAGCTCAGTTAAAGTCATCTTCTTTCTTCATTAAATGGGAATCCCCCAACAAGCCCTTAAACCGATTATATCGAAGTGGCCTTACCAGGTTGTCTTCTTTTCACGTTTAGCTCACCACCAAACGGATAATTGGTGGCTACCCAAAGGATACTTGGACGCAAGCGGCCGGAAGTAATGAGCTGCTTAGACCGAATTCCAAAGAATTGCTCTGGCCATTCCCAGGTGAATGGCGATCAGAAATTTTCCTCACATGAAACTTTAAAATGTTCAGGCCGGAGAAACAACAATTCAATCAAGTTCTTGTTATACAAAATACAAGTTATCAAAAATGTATAACTTTAGATTGGAACTCTTTCCTTAATATTTTCCTTAATTTTTTTTATAGAATTTTAAAAAATCGATATTTAATATTTTTCTTGGTTTTCATTTTTTTGATACTTTGCCTGTGTGTCACTGCTTGAATACCAACAACAACTTAAAATACTTTGCTAGATTTAAACTTCAGTAAAAAGTATGAATATTGAAAACTTAACGCCGCATGAATAGATATCTACTAACGTCACGCTACCACGTGTTGCATGGCACAAATGTGCATACATATGTATGTGGCTATGTGTGTTTATTAAGTGTACGTGCCAGTCCGCTGACAAGACTTAAACAAGTGTTACTCATACGCCACCTCTATGTATGACCCATTGACGGCGTGCAAGAGCAGAGCACACATTTTGTGTTATGACTTTTGGTAGCAAATCAGATGCTTCGTAATATAAAACACCCTCTCCCCCTTTAAAATCATTGCTATCTGTGCTATCTAACATCTACCAAAGCTGTGGTTGTACTCTACCAATGCGCACAATCGTTTCCGTTTCGTTGAATCGTGATGTGTGTGCTCGTATGTGCGTTTACCTGTAGCAAAATAATGTGAACATTAAACACATCCATACATACAAAGATATAAGTATAACATACACACAAGCGCTCGTTAGCTTGTTCTTTGTTGGTCGCAAGTCTCCACTTCCTTTTTGCAACATTCAATTTCGATTTGAAAAGTGTTGGCGCCAAATATTTGGTCGTTAACCGCCAAATGATAAATGTGGACATTCAATTTAATAAACATTTGTGTGCTGAACGAAGTGCGAAACACGAGCACACACACACATACAACAACTGCTGTTTAGTGAAGTATTTGTCATATGCTTAAATGTTGTTCGTTCAACTGTTACTCCATTTGTGAAGTTCGTTGCTCGTGTCGTGCCAGTTGCTGCTGTTTAACACTGTCGTTATGTCACTGCTTTGCTGCGTTGGCTGCTTTGAGTTGTTTGCCGTGCACTATAAATCCCGCCAACTTTGCTTTGCTGCTTTCACTATTCCTTCAGATTCATAACCGTGCACTTTAACAGTGAGGAATCAGCGCTTGAGTACTTGACCAAGTTCATATAACAACAATTTTCTTTGGCCACGGTTGCATTTCAAATTGAATGTGCGATTTTAATTGAACGAAAACGTGTGGAACTAAAAGTGAGAGTGCGAATAATTATAAAAAGAGCAGGGAAAGATAAACAAAAAAGTGAACATTTCCTAAAATTTTAAGTGTGAGCGGTTTTTAAGTAAGACAGCGTGTGAGTGAAACACAAAACGCAGTAAATTTAATCAATAATTTTGAGGTGAGTTTGAAAACAAGAGTGAATGAAAAAAGTAAACACATTTGTTTTGGAAAAAAATTTTAATTAATAAAATGTAGAATAAGGAAAGTAAAAGTTTTTTTTTTTTTAAGCAATTAGCGAGTTATGAATGAAATAGGGGAAAAATGTTTCTTCAAAATTTGAAATTTCCTTTAAGGGAGTATTCTACTCTTGAGGCCTGAAATCGAGCGGTTTTTTTGGAAATAAATTCCGAGGAATCTACTGAATGGATTTAAAAATTTATTTTATTTTTATTTTAAAGCTACATGTTTTGTCTTCAAAATTCGGTGCTGAGTTACTGAAATCACCGAAATTTATCTTTAAACGCGTTTTCCCGAAAGTAGGGGGTTTTCAGCTGCCGAGTAAGACTTTTCATAAAAGTATTGTTCTGATTTCGAAATTTTTTATATTGAATTAATCAGTGAACATACCGCTATGTTTTCCCGAGTACGATCTGCGAAATTTTATTTTGTTCTATTTTTAGAGTCTCTAATATGTCAACAAATAACGGGAAAATTAAAATTTTTAACAAATTGTTGCATAAATTTTACAATTTACAAAATAAATTAATTCTTTTTCGGGGAAAGATAGCCAACGTAACTGTGATTATAAAGAATATTTAGTTTTTGATTGCAGATTAACCAACTGGCCAGAATTTTACTCGAGCGGAACCCATGCAGTTTCAACATAAATTTATTTAATGAAATTTCAAGGTCAACAATATTTTTTTTTGGTATTCGATACTTTTAAAATAATAAAAAAAATTGTTAAATAAATTCAGTAGATCCTTCGGAATTTATTTCCCAAAAAACCGCTCGATTTCAGGCCTCGAGAGTAGAGGACCCCCTTAAGAATCAAATGTGAAGATATTAATTACCAGACAGCAACCAAACTGAGTTTTACAATTTTTTCTACTTGTTTTTTTTTGTTGCTTTCAATTTAGAATTTTTTTAGGCAAGCCGAAAGCATTCTATCAAGCATCGATATGACGAATAAAAAACGGTTAAAATAAGCTAAAAATTCTAAAACTGAAGTTAACAACCAATATAAAAAAAACTATAAAAAAAGGAAAAAAGGCTGTGCGAAACAAAGGCATTTTTTTTCATAAAATTATATTGATACTATTTTTAGAATTGCGAGAAAAACTAATTCATAACCTTTTTGTGGACAATTTAACTGCCTACAAAACAATATGCAGCTAAATTGTTTACTTCAAAAGTTTGGCAGTTTTAAGCCAAAATGAGTTGAGAACTGAAAATCTAAATTAGCAATTATAGAACATTTAAAATTAATAGTAAGGTTCGAACCTTTTATAGTGGTTTTTGCCATTCTAAAAATTATCAATATAACGTTTTTTTCTGGTGCAGTCTAATGCACATCAAAATAAAATATGTAATGACAAAAAACCACACCTGTTAAATTTGATTAGTAATTAGTAATCAATTAATCATACGGCTTTTTTAATTGGTAATGATTATTTTAATTGTTTTTTAAGAAAAATCAATTATTAATTGATTACGATTAGGAAAACTAATCAAAAAAGAATTGTTTTGATTACTTTCTATTATTTTGAATTTTTGCAATTTTTTTTTGATTATTTTGGTTTTTTTTTTTCAATATTGTTAATGTGTCTATTTATGCGCTACTACAACAATACTAAAAAAACACAAAAATAATCAATTGATTAAGACAATTTTTTTTGATTATTTAAATTTTTTTTTAATAATCGTAAAAAACCATGATCTTTTATGATTAGTTTTTTAATTAATTGGAAAATAATCATTAAACATTTAAAGTAATGGTAATAAATCATTAAATGGATTCTTAAGAAAATAATTAATCGAACCGGTAATCATTACGATTAGTGACCGTTATTTAACAGGTCTGCAAAAAAAGGGCTTGGTGCTCGATGTTATTGAAACGGGAAAAAAAGTTTAAGAGATGTTTTCGTGTATCATCGAAGCAGCTGTAGGTGGTTGTTATTTTTCTATCAAAAATTTAATAAAAGCATAATTATGTTAAAAGACGAAAAATAAAAATAAATAGGAGGTAGCCAAACTTAAACTACATCGAAATTTTACCGAATATAGAGTGGTTGTTTTACACCCACTAGGCCCCTTTAAGACCAACCCGCGGATTTGGATTTAACTAGTCAAAATAGTTGGAAATACATGTATCGAGTTATGTTGCTGCGTTATTTAAAGACAGTAAAACTAAGCTTCACAGGGTAAATAGACATTGAGCAAGGAAAGACTTAAATTTATTATAAAATTCATATATTTTTGAAATAATGTTTATATTGCGTGAAAACATTGAGCCAGGAACTAAAAAAAAAACGAAACTTAACTTTTTTAACTTCAATGGGAAATAAATTTTGAAAAGTAACTTTATAAAAAATGTTTTCACACCTGTTTTTTAGACCATTCAACTTGATTTTAGAATTTGCTTAACATTTTTTTTTCTGATTTGACTTTTGCCGATACTAAATCAACGAATATTATATACAAATTTTGGAAAATAAGTCGAGCACCCCCCACATATGAAAGGAGAAAGTTGGAATGTTTAGCAAGCCATAATTCCTTATAAAGGATAGTTTGAATACAAAATTCAAAATCAATTAATAAAAAAGGGAATTAATGAATAACTTAGTAAAGCGTGCACAGTCGCGAAAACAATCCTCTACAAATTGAATAACTACGACAAGCTCGTATGGAAGAAAATTCCAAACACCACGCAGAAAACAAATGTCCATATATCAACCAAATTTTTAAGGGTCTTGAGATTTGCACTTTGTGAGACTAGAATTTAATAAGGTACAAAACTGCATACTTATAGAATATTTTGAAATTCTTGCACGGATTTGAAAAGTTTCTTCCCCTTTTCTGGAATTTCCTGGAGTTTTTTGCAATTTTTGAAACGAATTTCAGCTGGAGAATTTTGATTATTTTCACAGTGTAGGCAGAAAAAAAAAAAACAATACAATAAAATTAAATAAATTACGAAACTAAGAATAAATATAACAATATGGGTACTTTAAAACTTAGACTAAATAATTCGATGAGCATATAGAAATGTCAATTTAATAAAAATTTATTTATAAAATACGGTATTGAGTGAAAAAATACTATCAAATTTGTTTCTTATTTACTCTTAAAATAATTTTTGATTTGGTGCAAAAGCCAGTGTAAAGTTTATCACGTACTATTTAGGCTAGCTAAGCATTATTTTTGCATACCAGATACATCGGCTGAGTCCTAGAGTACATTTTCAATAGCCTGAAATGTATTAAATCTTCAATATTCAGACATGTATACGTATTTACGTTTGCTAGTTAAAAATGGAATATGCTACAAAAATTGTTTTTGTTTTCTATTAAAAAATGTGTACCCGGCAAGTATTCGAATAATAGAACAGAAACGAATATTGGAATATTGGTATTCGAATTTAACTGTTCGAATATTTAAATATCGGAATATCAAGAGCGAAATCAACACACAATTTTCAAAACTTGAATTTGTATCGAAATATATGGAGTTATCAGTTTTTCTCACATTTCTTTTACTTTAGTGCTTCTGAACATTGAACACAATGTTTTGCTTCCCAGCTATGTACAGAAATGACTTCATTTTGCTTAGGAAGAGCAGCTTTTACCGCAGGCCCTCGACGCTATGCTGTTTCGGATTATTGAATGTGCTACAAAAAATTTTCAAAACCTTAAATAGCAAAATTGCGTCGGCGAATTTGTTTAGAGCATCCTTCTATGATGCTGATGACGTCCATGCTAAACTCAACGCCGGAACAATTACAATTTTTTTCATTTTTATTTTTCAAAATTTATCTCTCTTAAAACAACTAATGCAGAACCAAGGGAAATAAAATAAAAATTTTGAATTTTCTTTCTGTGTGTTGGAGTTCATATAAGTTTTTTGCAAAGCAGTCCAAATTAACACAACATAGCCGTCGATGAAAAAATTGGTGTAAATGTTGATGACTAATAACGCTTCTTCACTGTCTGTATGTATGGAATAGCCAAAAAGTGAATGATAAGTGTAGCAGAGGCAAGATAATGAAATTTTGTGTGATAACAACAGCGACAAGCTGAGAGAAAGTGGAATTGCATATCCAGTATATCGTTACACTTAAAACTAATTGAGATAAGGAAAAAATCGAAAGTCCAAATTTTATTGATATCGCATACAAGTTTCTATCTAACGTATTGAAAGGCTTAAGCCCGTACTCAACAATTTCATTGCACTTAATCAGTACCGTTTCAGATCAGTTAAGTCTTATATCGACCAGGTTCCCATACTACTCCAAATCGTTTCACAGAACCATTAAAGGGAACTCTGACTATGCTAGCTATGCAAAGCTTATGTATACGGCAATGTTAAATGTTGTTGCGCAACACCAAGAGCACTGTCGGGAAACACCTCTTCGAACCCGGATGGATTTGCAGACGATTTGCGGATATTATCTCTACATATAAATAAATTGGAGCATTCGATGTCTGCACATTGCAGATATTCAAGAAAAATTGATAGGAGGGATCATTATTCAAATAATAGAAGCCAAATCAACAGTTTTTAGAACTTTTGTCTGTCTGCCTGTATGTTTGGTCGCGCATCACATAAAAACAGCTAAATGGAATTTAATAAAACTTTTACCGTTGCCATTACCACACATTCAACTTAAAATTTAAGATATCACTCGTTTCGATAGCTATACCAGTTTTGGAGATATCGACCGATATGTGGACCATGGTGACCCAAAATGTGCTTAGTACAATATTGGTATAAAACGAAAGGTGATAATGAAGTTTCGTAAATTTGCATGCGAGACATATATTTTACGGACTATTAATGGAAATTTAATGATGAGCTGTAAAATTTCGCTGGGTAGGCCACTGTGCGAATGCATGAGACTCAGAGCAAGGAGGTAGAAACATCTACTTGAGACTTTGGAGTGTCTGTGTGACCTTGATAGGCGTGCAAGGTACTGAACCGATATTTACATATTATATTTTCACAATAGGTTCATATGTTCAATGGGTAGGGGATGTAGGGGTGGAAAAGTAAAAGAAGGAAGAAGAGGGGCGAATGAAGAGGAAGCGACAGATGGACCAAGTGAATTTTCCGGCGCACAACGTCAGCAGCGTCTACGGGTATTTTTATATTTATATATTCATTAGTATCTCGGAAACGGCTCAACCTATTTGCATGAAGTTTGACATAGTAAGACTTTGAGCTCGCGTGGATATTTTTACAGGACTCATACTAATCTGAAATTCAAAAAAAACTGAGTGAGATATGCCAATAATTGTATCGAGATACATTAAATTGTGGCTGAAAACACGTAAACGGCATTGTAGCTGTGAAATTGTGTTTACTTTATTCTGTGCTTTAATTAAATTAGTAAACCTAACTTTTTGTTTCTCATTTGTAATAAAAATAAATGCACAGACGTAGTGTGAAATTATAAACAATTGGTTTACTTGAATGATTCTCATTTGTGAATTTAAACTATTTTTCATATTTTAATTTGTTTCTTTTACTTTATTTGCCGAGTTATTTTTCATTGTGTATTTGTTGCAGTTTGATTGGTTTAATTTTTCTTGTTGCAATTTGTTCTTGTGCATTTCGTACTTTGCTTTTTAGTTTTATTACAGCTGTTATCGTTATTTATTAAGTGACTCTCAAACTGCTCGCTAATATCACGTGCTTTCCAAACTTTTAGAGTTGCTTTCCTTTAAACCAGCTGTTATTTGTTAAACGCTTTTATTTAAAAATTTTTTATTCTCTTTCTTTTAATATTTTATATTAAATCACTTTTTTACTGTAATAATGTTATGTATATATTAAAATTGCCAGATAAAGAACGAGTCAGAATGCTACGTGTCTTGCTGGCTCTGCAATGGGCTCGATCATATGAAGTGTGCGGGGTTAACAGGTAGGGTTGTGTACACAATAAATGATGGCGAGGGTGTACGTTGGTCGTGCCTTAAATGCAGATCAACTGAAGTTGACCTTTTCAGGCTTTTCAGGGAAATGCGAAACGCATTAAAATTAATTGAGTTGGCCTCATCTAATACACACACATTTGCTCCATCCGCCTCTAGGGCATCAAAAAGTAACTTGTCGTCTCAAGAGAGAAATCCTTCTTCTTCAACTTTTGTTGATGATCTTAAGTCTTACATAAAATCGAAAATAAATTTAAGTTTAACTATGATAGAAATATATCTTAATTTAAGATTGATGTTTCTGATGTTGATTACGACACAATTTTGGCCGCCTGGGGTTTTTGTTCGCGAATTTGTATTTAAACCTAATACTGCGCCAGAATACCGATCCAAAAAACATACTGTAAATTCTGCTGGAATATTTACTATCAGAATGTGAGAGATTTGATTACTAAATTAACTGATTTATATTTAAAAACGGTTAATTGTAACCATATTATCATTGCTTTTACTGAAACTTGGTTAAAACCACATATTTTTGATGCTGAAATTTTTTGTCCGGTATCAGATATACAGAAAAGATCGCTTAAACAGAACCGGGGGGCATCCTGTTGGCTTTACATTCTTCAATTTAATTTGAAAATGTTATCATACCCGGTATTGATAACATAGAGTTTAAATGTATTTGAGTCCTGCTAAGTACAAGCCATCTTTCCTTAGCTATATTCCACGTCATCTGATCTATCACTTCATTTGCAACACATTTCTCTGATAAAAGCTGTAAATTCGATGATTGAGCCCGCGGACTCAATGATGGTTTTGGGTGACTTTAACCTGCCACACATATCGTGGAAGATAATTGATAGCAACATTATACCAGCGCCATCTAAGTTTTGTAACAATAACTTTTTGGAGGAAATGCCCAACCTTTGTCTCAATCAGATAAATATTATACCGTATAAGTTCGAAAACTCTTAGATTTGGCCTTCGTTGATGACTTGCTTAAATTTTGTGTACATCGGTATAATCCTCTAGTTCTCCCGAAGACGTATACCATCCCCCTCTTGAGATAGCTTACGAAATCATAAGCAACGAATGGGATTGCAATAATAAACCACGCGACTTTTGTAGAAGTTTTAATTTCTCTAAAGCCAAATTTAAAAAGTTAAATAAAGCATTTTCTACTTCTACGATACAAAGAGGACATTGAGTGCAACATTTTTTATTTTAATAGCACCATTTATAGGCTTTTCGAGAAGTATATACCTAGCCGCACGTATTTATATGATGAACCAAAGCAAGCCTGGTTCAGTAAAAACTTAAAAAGATAAAAAGTCTCGTTTCTTAAAATTATACAAGTAAACTAGATTTAGATTATGTACAGTACTCCATGCTATGCTATAAGTATAGAATAGAGTAGAATATACTCGTAGTATAGAATTGAAAAAAAGTGCTACGAAGCTTACATTTGTAAATTTTAATATAAAGAAAAGTATATTATTGCAACCCCAAATCATTTTATGGTTTCGTAAACAGTTAACGCTGGTTAAAAGAGCTTCCTTCAATGATGAAATTTAATCATAACATCTTTAGCGACGATCAAGAGATTGTAATTTACTTGCTCAGTTCTTTAAGTGTAATTATTCTTCCGAAATCGTTTCATGACATAATAATTGCTAGTGTTAAAAACAGTGAAGATGTTTTATTACATCTAACGACCCTAAAGGAGTCTGTCAAATATGGCCATGATTTAGTACCGACATGCTTTCTTAAAAAGTGTGTCAAATATATTTACCAGTCTCTGACTGATTTGTTTAATCTGTCTTTGAGGTGCGGCGTTTTCCCGACTCCATGGAAGAGTCTTTTCTTATACCCCTTCGTAAAAGTGGGGATAAGTCGTCTATAGAAAACTATCGCGGAATAGCAAAGCTAACCGCTACTCCCAAGTTATTTGAAGCAAATATATTTAACGTCCCAGGGCTGCGACCTAATGTTATTATATTTGTCCGTTTGTATATCTTATACTATTTCGAAAACCAATTAAAAAATTTGGATGGCTCTTGCAAAAAGATGATGTGCTACATTACCGCTCAGCTACTTAAGCGTTGACACTAACTTGTTTTTAGAGCGTTCCTATCTGAAATGAAAACAAATAAAACGTTATATGCTAATATGCATATCAAATGAAAGATATTTCACCTGTTGTGTCGACAAAAAAAATTATAGTTGTGCTATCTAATAATATTATATATTTTTTTTTAATATTTTCTCGAAAACGAAAAGTATCTAGAACAAACTAAATTATACGGTAACCTCGAAAAATGCTAAACAAAGCTCAGCAGCCTAGGTATTTTTAATTGAATTAGGTGCGAGGCTTGCTTTCTTATGTCAACAGATTTCTATTGCTAGTGTTAAATTTCGAAACAAATATATTTAAACAAATTTATTTAGTTAAATGCGGTCAGATATTACTGGCATCAGACTATCATGGCTCAATTTACATTCTCATATCAACTTCCACAAATCATACGCCTGCTTTATCTCTCTACACCTGTTCAATTAAAAACAAATGTAATCAAATATAAACCTCACGCAAGAGCGTTAAAATGCTAACCACTTAATTATCTAAACAAATATTCTTAAACACTTAATTGCGTTTGTAAACACTTAATTATAAACATTGCATTGTCGACAAGTGTGAAGGCCTAGCTGGAGTTTTATGGTAAATTAAAAAAAAATATTTGCAAGCGACTTCCGTGTAGCACACAAATATATACAATTAGTAGCTTAGAGTGTGAGCAAGTATATGCAAATATTCAAGCGCTACTAATGTTTTTAAACAATTAATTTTTGTATACAAATATGCTAATTTAATAAAGCTTCTAGCACTTTATTCATTTATTGGCAAGACAAACACAGTAGCAGTTGTGGTAGTATTGGCTATTGTTGTTGTGTGCTGCTTTTAATCAACGCGTTAAACTAGAAACGATGATACTCAAAAATATTTGAAGTCAGCCAAAAATTCACAGGCTTGTATATATATTTTGACAGCTATGTATGTATGTATGCTAATATAAGCGCTAACAAACACAGCGTTTTTATGTTGTTGAATCAGGTGCTTGCTGTATCAGCGGAAATTGTTACGTATACGCCATGGTGTCTCTTTAAGCACTAGGTGTTTGGGAATTTTTACTCTCACAAATTGCTTGTGTTTATTTGCATACAAAAGTTATTAGAAAAAACTAATAACAGTTAATTTTTTTTGTGATATGCTTTAAACGAATAATTGAAATTTTCATTTAGTTGAGAAAATATGGAATTTTTCAACTTTTCAATATTTCGTATAAACGGAAAATATATAAAATATTTATAAGTTAGCATAACTAATCAAACCACAAAAAAGTATGTTTGTGTCATACACAAACACAAATAAATATTTCTATAACAGCACTGTGCAATTTGTCGATAGCAGTGATTGAATTATGTAGAAAGTATGCGACTCAACAGAATTAAGAAAATAGTTATTTGTGTAGAATCAGGGAGCGATATAATAATCATTTTCGAAATTACGGCATAAAAAGATTAAGCAAATAAGTTATCATCATTTATTGATACCTCAAAGCACGCAATACAATACGTTTTAGCGACAACTAACGCCATCAAACTAGTCGAAGTCATCCTATAGCAGTTTTCACAATTTCAGTAGGGGCCTCTCACTTTCTGGGAGCTAACACCTTCAGGGTCGGAATATATTTGTTCATTCACATAAAATAACCAAGCCTGCGTATCCTGTTTTCATTAATTCGTTACAATCTGCTCACATGTGCGTAAACCATATACAGGAGAACATTAATTACATCATCTTTGATTGTGGTTTGTCATTTCTCTGGATGGTCTACATTATTTGATAGAAATTTTGGACACATATCTTGTTGGCTAGTATCTTAAACTGTTCTCATTTCTTTATTTACTTAAATATTCCAGATCAATCACTTGAATTCTGCATCACAGCTTCAGTTAGTTTCTGTATGTATTATAATTTTTTTTGCCAACTATATTGAAAACTCATTATCCTGTTGTAAAAAGTTTCAAAGGATGGCTCTAAAAGACCTAAAAAACTCATTTTAAAAACGAAAAAAAAAATCGCGAATTGAAACGGGTGAGGCGTTTGTTTGGATGTATTGTATAACTCCGGTCCCGTATAGAACGTATTTTTGGTCATTTAAGGCTTTCGCTTTATTTGTTTGAGGAGGGACTAACACATCTACCTACCTCAATATATAGCTCAAGTAGCCGAGCTACTGATTTTCGGAAGCCCAAAAAGCAAACTTTTTTGCAGGGACCTTCACCAGTGAACATTAGGATCCCCGGTACCTACAAACTGCAAATACAAAACCTATTTCCCTAGTTTGTTCAGTAAAATGAACTTAACTTTCTGTGGAAACTTCGGCTGTGAAACACACAAGGTATACTCATAGCGAATGGCCTGTGCTGGTACCAACAAACTTTAACTACAGAAAAAAAATTCTAGATAGATCGGAAAGGAAACTGAGACTGAAGATGGCGCAACGCCAAAGCCAATTTGATAAGAGAGATATTTATAATACACACATACAGCATCAACAAAATTCAAGTGCAAGACAGATACTATATACAGATCAGAACGACATATGACACTGAAGATGGCATAACGCCGGAACCGAATTGCCTATAAGACCAATTTGAGAAGAAGTGACAGAAACTCGTTTTAATATCAATATTACGCTGAGCTGCGCTTTCAACCTTTAACCTGAAAATGGTCCGGAACTGGTACCGAAATATGTATAACCTGGTTCCAAAAAAAATAGCAATATTAGCTCGTGTTATCCCGATGGTGATCGGATTTTTACAAACGTTTTTAAATTTTGTGTACTTAAATGGTTGTACAGGGTGGCGCAAAAGTAATCCTCCTATCAGAAAATGCTATAAATTTTGCGATTGGCCCCTAAAGTCAGTTCTGTTTTGACATTTGTGTAGTAAACACATGCGAAATACACGTTAATAAACAATGTTACGCTACACTGTTCCAGAACGCGGAATATTGCTGACTATTTATTTGACCAATAATCGGTCGGGGCCAAACGGTTACTGTGAATGGTGAGCGCTACAGAGCAATGATCAACGAGTTCTTTTTGCCGCAATTTGATGAATTGGGATTGGAAAACATGTGGTTCCAACAAGACGATGCAACAGCACACACTGCACGTGCCACAACCGATATGCTGAACATCAGAAGCTTACTTTTGCGCCACCTTGTACAAACACTGAACTAAGAAAATACCGAACGAAATTAAACACTGAGGATGGCGGAACGCCGAAATCGGTTTGCTACAAAGACAAATTTGACAAGGGATGACGGAAAATCGTTCCAATATACATTAAAACAAGTAAAGAAATGGCTGTCTTTGAATGTGCCGAGGACTTAATACCTTTCATCCAAATCCCATTTATCAGAAAAATCGAATGTATGGGAGCTATATGTTTTGTTGGTCCGATCTGGGTGACTTTCACTACACACATTACATATATATTATGTACTGAAACTGCAAAATTTTACATTCCTAGCTTTTTAATTGCAACATTTATAGCCCAAAACATATTTATCGAAGCTATAGATTATATGGGAGCTATATGTTATGTTGCTCCGATATGAGTGATTTTCACTACTCACATTGCATATATTATATACACCAAACCTGCACATTTCTTGTTCCTAGCTTTCTAATTGCAACAATTATAGGCCAAAACCCGTCTATCGGAACAATTGATTGTATGGGAGCTATGCTTTGTATTGGTCCGATCATGCTGATTCCGACAAATGATTAATGCTTTACAAAATTGCTGCCTCTTACCAAATTTCATCGAGATATTCTTAAAACTGAGGAACTAGTTTGCCGGCCGGATCATTTCAGTATACTTATTGGTGGGTCTATCTCTTCTTCTTTCTCATACTTACAAACATCGGACCAAAGATGTAATACCATTTCATGTTCATGAGAGGTATAAAAACACCTTTACGGTCCCTGTATTGTATTAAATTAGTGGGATACAGAACCTATTAGCTTTCTACCAAATACTACTTTGTTACGCATTTTTCTTATGCATTCCAAAAAACCTATCTAAAACAATTTATTCATTAAACTCAAAGCTCTTTCTACACCTCTCACTTCTTTTTGTTCACACCCGCCTGCTTGTAGCTGCATATTTGCACAATTTACTTTTGTTTTTGTTGTAATTAAACTGAGCATTTATTTAGTTACCAGTAGCTTAGTTACCAGTTCTTGGCTTTAAGTTCAGATGAGAATTATGTTAATTTTTCTAAGCACTTTTTCTTGTTTACATGGAAGTTACATAATCTTTAGAGACTAGACGCATTAAGGAAATGTGAGCGAAACAGTTGGGTTTAGTTATTTTCGTAGGTGTTTTGCGACCTTAGAATTGCGTATTTATTTTTGTGATCGAGATTTCGGTTTGTGGTAAAAATTACACCTTCACTTGTGGTTTGGGAATAATTATGCTAACTTAAATAAATTTTGTGGCAAACAAAAGCTTTCGCAGTGAGTTAAAGTTTTGCAAATTAGTTGCAAAGTTAATTAAGAATTAAATTCATTATATCATTTGAAAGATTTAAACGTGCTTCGCCGTATGTGAAGTATATTTAACTAGAGGGACCGGCAGACTTTGTCCTGCCCAGATATTTACCTGATGGGATCTAATAATATTAGCTTTTCTTATCCCTATCATTATCTCAATCACTATCCCTATCCCTATCCCCATTTCTATCCCTACCCCTATCTCTATAGATGTAACTATTTCACAAACACACAATTCCACTTCACCATCGATCGATTCATTATTAAGCTTTTCTAACAAAAAAAAAAAAGAAAATTATAAAAATTCGCACAAAATGTATGGGAAAATAAAATTTTTTTTCAGGAATTTTTCGGAAATTTTATTGGGTATTCTCCTATTCTGGTCAGAGAACAATCTAAATTAGTTTCAATCATCCAAATCGGTGATCGACAGATATGTACTTCGTGAACTAGATGAACGCGGTCCTGCAAGGCACCCACAGAAATAAGAGCAGTATTTGAAAGAGCAAAGAAAATCTGTATACTATATTTCAAGAGAGATGTCCAGCAATATATCTGTGAAGAAACTATACAATTCCATATAAAAAGACTTAATAATCCGCTTTCAAACACATATAGTCAGAGAAATTGAAACACTTGTTATGCTGCTATTGCATATTATCTATTATCTACAGTGTGCCTATTAAAATTTTACTATATGTTTAAAAATATTTTGAGCCAATCTTTCTTGCCATTACTGTGTACAGCGCGAATACACTATTTTCGTGCTTTGAAAAGGATCCTAAACTTTAGCATGGATATCCATTAATATGGCGCTAACAATTTTATTCAATTCTACGCAACGGTTTTTGAGTGATGCGCGTACAAAGATACCGACAAACACACAAAAACTCTAAAAACCGTTGTTTGGCCGTGTTCTTGGTAGAAAGATTAATTATTTTTAAATATAACAAAATGTGAATATTCTAAAAGTTACAAAACAGAGTATTGAAAAACGAGTTTCGAAAATATCATTTTGGTTTTTCTTCGTAACATTATGAGGTATTTTAAGAATTTATCGACAGCGGCTTAAGTTAAAACAAAAAAAAACCAAGACTTGGAGAAGTGAATTATTAAGCTACGTAACAGTGTTCGCATATTGGTAAGGTTTCGAACAAATTTAATTAAAAAACGGTTTCGGAAAATATTTTGTTGCGTTCTTTCTTTAGCTTGCTTTGAACGTTAAAAGGTTCGTTTTATTCTTTGATTTTTCTGATGTTTAGGTCTTTAAAATCGATTGAAAAGAGATTTTTAGGTTTAAATTTTGCTTTTGTTTTAGGTATTGAAAAAATTATTCTGTTACCGGTTAATACTACCAAGACATTTGTGCTCATAAAAGTTGTACCGAGGCATGTCGATTGTTCAATATATTTTTTAGCATATTTTTGAGTTCAGAAATTTAAAAACGATAACTGGTTTGATTTTTTAGAAAAAGAAATATTCAGTTTTGTCATAATTAAAAAACAACAAAAGAAGCTTAATGAATTTTTTCAAAAGTGTTTTTCAATACTATGAACTAAATTTTACCAATATGGTAGAGTCCAAATGAAAGCCGTGGGCTTGTCCTTTCGTTGGACACCCATATTGCAAGCAAATTTCAAAGTTTTATGGAAAGGACATTTTGACCGATAACTCATTTATCGCTAAATATATCTAAATATGGTAAAGTCCAAATGAAACATGTGTCATTCCCGTTTTGTTTGACAGACAGATTGTACAGAAATTTCAAGGGTTTATGGGAACCACATTTTGACCGAAAACTCATTTATCATTAGTATAGGTGAAGTACTCGTATACTCAAAGTTATATGGAATAAAAAAATATCGAAAAGTAACGGTTATTAGGGGCCGGAACCCCCAATTTTTTAAAAACCATTGCCTATACTTCCTTCCAGACTATTAGCTGTTTGCATACCAAATTTCAATAACATCCGTTTTGCCGTTCTCACGTCTGGACATCCAAACACCCAGACATCCAAAATGATCACGGCGATGAGCTGAGTCGATTTAGCCATGACCATCTGTCTGTCTGTCTGTTTGAACGCAAATTCCCATATTCCTTCAGCTTTAGAGATATCGCGATGAAATTTGGTATGGGACCGCCATTTTGTAATATATTAATCATTTATTGGAACGAGCGAGATCGGATCAATACAACGCATAGCTTCCATATAATCGATTGTTCCGATAAATGGATTTTGGGCTATAACTCTTGCAATTAAAAAGCTAGAATCCTCAAATTTTTCAGGTTTAGTACATTTGATATACGTAATGTTTGTAGGGAAAATCACCCAGATCGAATGGTTAACACTCGAAAGATGCCAGAGTATCTATAGGAGGATTAGCCTCCTATTACATGAAGCACTAAGTTCTACTCAAAAGATCTCTGGCTAAAATCTGAAATTCTTCCGATTTACGTGTATGATAAACCGCAAGTAAAGTTGTAAACCACTTTTACCGAATGCATCCTGGATGACGTAGGATTTACACATGCCAAAAATATCAATAGAGTCATGAAGAGAAGAATTTCTAAACTGTAGGCCGTTGGTCATTGCCATCTTCACTTATCGGACTAACCTGATTAACAAAGTGGGAGTCAGATCAACTTTAAAATCTTCAAAGACCTTGCTGGAATACTACATTTAATGTAGTTATGAAGTTAGTCGCCTAAGTAAAAAGATTCGTTTTACAACATAGCAAATGATAACGGTCCCCGGTATACCTGGAAGATGCACTGGCGAGGTTCTACAGAGGAAGACTACTAATCAAACCGATTCCATTAAACTCATCGCTTCAATGGCTCTTAACGTAATTCTTCAATAACTGCTGTGTTCGTTCGTTGTTGCAACACGATTTTGCTTCTTGTCAAAACATGAATTTCATTGTGTCATCGTTGACTTTGTGTCCATTTATACAATTTCTTGTGTTATGCTATTTAATAAAAGCACATACTACTTCTTATACAACAAAAACAAACAATCGCACTCAAAACACCGCTAATTTTTGGCACTAACAGATAAGAACAAGAAAAATTAAAAGCAATTCCTTTGATCTAACAAAAGTGATTCTCAAAGCAAAATTCAAATTTGCTTAGAAGTCACAAAATACTGTCAAAACAAGCATTTCAGCTGGCGAACACGACGTGCCGTAGGAGGAACTATGGGGATGCTGAACAGGGCATGGATGTCGAAGAGGGTTGCTGAACTGTGCAATTGTAGTTAATACAGAAATAAGTCACCGAATACCGAATAGGTAATGTTCTTAAATAAAAAAACAAATAAAATAAATAAAAAAGGTTCGAATCTCCAGAAAAAGATAACCTTAGAGCTACAAATTTCGTATCTTGCCATGCACTAGTTACAAATGCAACAGTTAATAGATAGTTTGAGCTCTCGGTTATCCCTAATTAACCTTAAACTATCTGAGAACTAGCTTAGTCTAGGTACTTTACAACTGTCCTAGGGAAATGCTTTGGCTTTAGATTAGTTCTGAGCTAGTCTAATTTTATGCAAGGCGGCCGCCGTGGTTTGGCGGTAGTGTTGCCGGCCTACCACACCGAAGTTCCAACGTTCGTAACATTAAAAGTGGTTTGAAAAAGTTTTTCAAAACAGGGTCGGCCCTCGGCAGTGGTTTGGCAAACTCTACGAGGGTACTTCTGCCTTGGGAGGCTTCTCAGCAAAAATTCACCTCCTTTGTAGAGGCCATTCGGAGTCGGCAAAAAATTGCAGGTCCCGCCATTTTGTAGGAAAAAATTCAAATCGCCACACTACAAATTGGAAGAGAAGCTCGGCGTAAAAATCTCTTAAGAGATTTATGATGATAAGCCTGTTGTATATTTGTACATTTTTATACCTTTAATAAACATGAAATGGTATTATAACTTTGGTTCTATGTTTGTAAGTATGAGAAGAAGAAGAGATAGACCCACCAATTAGTATACCGAAATGTTCAGGACGATGAGCTGAGTCGATTTGCCCATGTCAGTATTTCCGTCCGTCCGCCCGTCAGTCTCTCTGTCTGTTTGAACGCAAACTAGTCCCTGACTTTAAGAGATATCTCGATGAAATTTGGCATGCGGCAGCCATTTTGTAATATATTTATCATTTGTCGGAACCAGCAAGATCGGACCAATACATCCCATAGCTCCCATACAATCGATAGTTTCTATAAATTGGTTTGGGCTATGAATTTTGTAATTAAAAAGCTAGGAACGTAAAACTTTGCAGTTTCGTCTTTCTTTAAATGGTCATCTAACCGCCTGGGCGATTTTGACCGTCCAACATAGCTCGCCAGTCGTTTCTTCGTTGCGCCAACTGGCGCCAATTGGAAACACCGCGGGATCGCAAATCGGTCTCCACTTGGTCCTTCTATCGGAGTGGTGGTCTCCCTCTTCCTCTGCTTCCACCGGCGGATGCCGATAAGAATACCTTCTGGGCTGGAGCATCTTCGCTCATTCGGACTACGTGGCCTAGCCAGCGAAGCCGCTGTGTTTTAATTCGCTGAACTATGTCGGCGTCTGCGTAAAGTTCATACAGCTCATCATTAAATCTTCTTCGGTACTCGCCGTCGCCAACGTGTAGAGGTCCACAAATCTTTCGAAGAACCTTTCTCTCGAATACTCCCAGAGCCGCCTCATCAGATGTTGTTAGTGTCCACGCTTCTGCACCATATAGCAGGACGGGTGCGATGAGTGACTTGTAGAGTGTTATTTTTTGCAGTTTCAGTACATAATATATATGTAATGTGTGTAGTGAAAATCACCCAGATCGGACCGACATAACATATAGCTCCCATACAATCGATTGTTTCGATAAATGGGCTTTGTATCTTTAAATTACCAGTTTTGCAGAGTTTGTACTAATTGTGAGTAAGGATCGGACACTTATATCCGTGATGCGTATTCATAAAAGGTATAATGTCTTCGGCACAGTCGAAGACAGCGCTTTCCTTACTTGTTTATTATTACCTGATTCCCACGGTGGGGCGTGGTATGAAGCAGCACAAGAAATATGTATTTTATATATGAACATAGGCCTCTAGAAATCGGTGAAGAAATCATAGAATTCCATGTAGCAGTTAATTGGTGATGCTGGTACAACCAGATAAACAGAAACAAATTAAAATAATTATTCCTGTGGCCTCTGTTGCTCTCGTTAAGTCTACCCATCTCAATTTCTACGTAATATCTATAATGTAAAGGCATCAGCATGTGCCTATTTCACACAAATGTTCCCAGAAAACTTCTATTACCACCACTGTATATAGACGCAATAAAAATATTTCCGTGAGATTAAATTAATCTTACTCAATTCTTTACCGTGGTTTTTAAGTGATGCGTGAACAAACATGCCTACAAACAGCAAAGAATAATAAAAAGTGTTCTGATTGCTTGTTTTAGTCTAACTAGAACCCCATTATGCAGTTTTTCTAACATCTATAAAACAGAAACATAGTTCTGTTCGAATTTCACTATACTCGTATATAGAGAATATATTTGCAGCCAACTTTTATTGCCACCACTGTTTACAGAGGGTATTCAAATATTTCTGTTTTGCAAAGCTGTTTTCAAATTTTGAATGGAACATCTAGAAATGCATTGCATTCCATTATATACAACGGGTTTTGAGTGATGCGGGAACAAGCATACGAACATACATAAAGCAAATTTCAAAAAATGTTGTATTTACTTTAATGCTATCATGATATACAATTTGGTTAATATCAATAACGTACTTATTTCGGCCTTTTCAAATTCCACTATCAGTAAAGTAAATATTTTCAGACAATTTTTATTACCACTACTGTGCCCACTGTATGAAGCGGAAATAAAATATTTCCATTTGATGAAATGGGTCTTAAAACTCAATTCGGTGAAAATTCCATTCAATTCTATACAGCGATTTTTGAGTGATGCGCGAACAAACGGACATACAAAATTTCTAAAAACTATTGCTTTTACTGCTATTCCTCTACTAAAGACGCCCGTATGCATTTTTTTAAATATCTCTACATATAATAAAATTGTAACAGCTCGATGTCGGTACATTGCAGATATTTAGGAAAATCGATAGGAGTGATCATTATTAGGTCAATATAATCTAAAACCAGAGTTTTTAGAATTTTTGTCTGTCTGTATGTTTGGCCTCACATCACTCAAAAACTTCTAAATGGAATTGAATCAAAATTTCACTATTGCTTTACCAAAAAATCAAAGATATCCTTTATTTCGATAACTTTACTGGATTCGGAGTTATCGAGCAATATGTGGACCAAGGTGATCCAAAATATATTAGTACAATATGGGTATCAAATGAGTGCTATAAAACGCAATATGAATAAGTTCCATGTCTCGAAGGGTTTTAGTGATATCATGACTAATATCGCACTCAGTCTATTATAAGTTCTGAGACGCAGCGAGGCGTTGTCGGGTCTTTTAGTCTAAAATTCAAAGATCCCAGACTATTCCAATTTTATTCGAGCGTAAGATCACTATTTAAAAATTGTTTGCACAAAGCCCTAGTTCATGATTTCTTTTTTTTTTTTTAATCCATCTCAGCAATTGATTCAAAACCATGTTGTCTCATTGACATTGAAATTTCGTTCATGTAGGGCATTTTGGTAACTTATTCTGGGAAAGGGCGTTCTTCAAAGAAGTTCTGAGAAGAGTTCTTCTTTTTCTAAATTTGAAATATTGCGATCTTCTACTCTAACATCGATATGAAAACATATACAGGGTGGCTAATGAAAGCCGCTACCAAAAAAAAATTAAATAACTTTTTTTCTATTTAATGAATCTGGTAAATTTTTATTTTATTTTGCAGACTGACTTTTACATTTAACAAAAATGGATAACTGGGACACTGAAAGAAGAATTTGGATTGTCCGCCGCTATCACGCACTGGAGTCCGTAGTTTCGGTTCAAAGAGAGTATAGGCGCACGTTTGGCGGCAATCCTCCGAGCAGATGGACCATAATAAGACTTGTAGTTTCTTAATGTAGCAAAATTCATCAGCCACCCTGTAGTTCGGTTCGATTTCTCTAAAAAACCCGCTATGGTTTAATGATCATGAGCCAAGCGTAGATTTTAATATTTTTCCGAAAAAGTACTAAATATACTACCATCATGGTAAACTTCAAACCCTGAATATGAAATATTGTACATACTGCATGAAATAAATAAACAAGTTTTTCCGTGCGTGTCTGTTCATAGGGGAACATTGTACTTATTCACCAAAAACAAGCAACAACAAAGAACGCATGTGAACAAACAAATTAACCAAATCCCACTTTAAGTTTTCAAGTTCACAAGTCTTTCCACAGTCGCTCTTTCTTAAGTGATTTTCTTTCAGCGAAGTACAAGATACTTGCTGCTTATCTCCGGTGTTTAAACTTTTGTTGAAGCTTTACGATTTTGTAATGAGACTTTTCGACCGCATACACGCATAGAAAGGGAATAAAAATTGCACAAGCCGGTGCGTGTGTGGTTAAGTCGTGGATGTCCAAAAAAAATAGTTAAAAAAAGGTTTAAGGTATACGAGTATTCACTGTTATTGCATGTTTCTTTAAGTAGTAACCCTACAAAAATGCGATAAGTCTAGGATGCATCCGGGATGAGTCGCAAAGGAGGATGTGACTAATTCCAGTTCTTCCACTTCACTTTCAGATCACTTTGTATGGGTTAAACTGTTCACATTTGTTTGAGCATGTAGTATGGAGCAGTGTTGGGCAAATTATATTTGTTAAGACAATTAATAATTAACAATTAATTATTGTTAATTGCAACTTCAACATTTAACAATTTTTAATTGTAATTGCGAAAATGAACAATTAACAACTAAGCAATTGCAAAGCTCGCAATTAACAATTAATTGTGTTTCTCTTTTAATTACAATTAAACAATATACACGCTACCCGAACGCGACAAACTTCTACTGCAAGAACACGTACGTCGGGGTTGGGCCACTTGGAATAATAAACTTTCAAGATAAAAAAAATATTATTTGGTATTCGAAAAAATTTGTATAAAAAATAAAATTTCAATTTTTATTCAAGCTTTTGAAAATGAAAACTAACACACCGAGATACAGTAAAATTATACCCGTATGTGCATATAGATATAATGCGTACTTCTATAACTTTTGTTTGCTTATTTCTATATAAATTGAGATGCACTGAGTTTATTTCATTCAATTTAGGGATCATTGCTGCACAAAATAAGGCTACTTAGGGACTACTTGGTGGTTTTCAGAGTGATTTCGGGAAAGTTTTAAGGATAATTTTGGGATTTTTCCAGCACCATTTCGTAATTGATTGATGGATTATATTAAGACTTTTTTGGGTCTCTATTTGAATTATTTTAGGGATCTTTGTGGGACTTTTTCAGAGAAATTACTCCAAAAAAGTCTCGCAATGATTCCAAAACAGTCTTGAAAACAACGCCGAAATGACCAGGTAAAGCCCACTACATAATTCAGCATATGTGAAATTACCCTGAAAAAGTAAAAAAAAATGGTTCCTAAAACTATACCGAAAACATCGAAGGAATCCCGCCAAAAGCCTTATTTTGTCCAGCAATGATCCCGAACTTGCATCCAGTCAACTCAGTGAATCTCAGTTTATACAGAAATAACCGAAAACATCTTTATAAATACACATTATGTCTATATGCGCATACGGGTATAATTTTGCTGTATCTCGATGTGCTATTTTTCATTTTGAATAAAAATTGAAATTTTATTTTTTATTCAAAATAATATTTCACTCATCAATCAAAATTTTTTTGAATAAAAAATAAATTTGTATTTGTTATTTTTTCGTCGCTCGTCACAAAAATTTTTGAAAACGCCCATTCCTGATGTAGTTTATATATATGGCAAAAAATTCCTTGATTTCTTTCGAATATCACTTTCGCGAAAATTCTGTGCCTCTGAAAAATTGTATTAAATATTTGAATGAAATTAATCAAGAATTAGCCGGGTAATTGTAAAAAATGGTGAATTGTTATTAATTGCTTCATAATATAATTAAAAAATTAATTAAAATTTTTGCAATTGTAACTAATTTAATTTTAAATCATTTAATTGCAACAAGCAATTAAAATTTTAATTGCAATTAAATTTAAATCAATTTATTTAAATGCAATTACATTCTTAATCAATTAATAAATCAATTAAATGCCCAACACTGCTATGGAAAGACAAACTCCTATAAGTATGCTTCAAAAACTGAAATTGTCTTACACTCCTACGAGTATGCTACAAAAATAAAAAATTTAGCTATGTATATTGAATGAGAGCCAATTGGTCTCTTTGGGCATAAGTCACATGATTTTTTGCAGGGTGGCGAGCACGTGTCTATGTATGTGTGTGTGTGTTTGTGAAATGGCTATGAGAAAAAAGTGTATACACTTAATGCATACTTTAAGGCGTACTCGCGCGTCACTCCCAACGGTATAAAAATCAAGTAAACGCTGCTTTTAAATCTTCTGCATGTCTACTTCCGACCAAAGCTCCATTTTCGTGCATGTTTTGGTTTTCTCACAAAAATATTTAAATTTTGACCGCTGGTTTAGTAAGTATTTACGAAGTGGCTTTCGTAAAAATAAATTAAATTTTGTTTTTAAACTTTCGCATATTTCATATGAACTGAGCAATCTGCTGGTCAAGTTAGCTCGTGGGATATTATTAAGAGGAAGAAGATGGCTGTGAAGATTGCCCAGCGTAGGCGACTTAACTTCACTTCATTTAGACACATACACACGAATTCCGTTTTTTCAGCTTTATGCTTCAGAGGCATCATTTGTATTTCTATGAAACTTCTTGTAATTGTTGTGGTTTGGGAGTAGAAGAAAGCTTAAAACCAATAAAGAGATAACATAAAATGTCTTAGTAGAGGTAAGTTTGGACTGAGTGTGTTGTTGTTGTTGTTAACACAATGGGCAGGATCACACTGAGAATCAACATCAAGCTCTTCTAACGGAAAACGAGCACTAACAACAGCGTTGGACTAGAGTGGTATTGGTGTTAGAAGAATAGGTTCAGTTGAACAGCTAAAATGATGTTAAGTATTATGAGGTGACATGCCACATATAGTGCAAGTATTTGGTATGGTAGGGTTGAGTCTGTATTAATAAGAGTTTAACCTATTACAATATCCATAACGAAGTTGTGCTAACATGACTCTAGCCTGCATCGAAAGGACACACTCTTCTTCAAACGGCAAGGTAATGCGGAGCTGGATCTCATCATAGCGCTCAAGAACATGATTCCTTGTGTCTCTATTAGGCGGAGCTTAATCCAATAGAATTCGGTTTGGATGACTGGGTTTGTGGCAGTTCGGTAAGAACTCTATGCTCCGCAGTTCTGCGCGGTCACGAACTTTGAGCATTTTAGATTCTTTATGGAGGTGAGACTCAGATGACATAAGAAAAAAATCTCCTGGCGGTTCTAATGGCGCTGTTTTGCCAGACTCGCAACTTCTTTCAGTTGGTATCACCAAGCAGCAGTAATTGATAACCGGTTGGCCAATATCCCTATAAGTCCTCCCTGCAAGTGACTTCAGGATCTTGTTGCGGCTCTATACCCTTGTGGCTATTGCTTTGGCATGATTAGCGGAAGTAAAGCCATTGTCAAACGTCACGCCCAAGATTTTAGAGTTCTTGACAGTAGGTAGCGTTACGCCAGCTACGTGGATGTTTAACTCTGGCCTCATCTGCGCATTCCATGGCGTAAAAAGAGTCAGCGTTGATTTGGTTTGAGAGAGGGTCAGATTTTACTCTGTGAAGAAGCTGTCTATGTCCAATGCAAATCCGGAAGGAAGAGAAATCAATCGAGTGAGTTCAGTGCCTTACCAACTAATTGCTAGAAGGAGTAAATATTGACTCCCCTAGCCCTAATTTCACTGGTTAGCAACAGATTCAGCACAACCATGATGATGTCCCTGTAAGCTTGGCAGACAACCCGTCTTTCTCCACGGTAGTCAAGAAAGCAGTCTTTGACAACAGTCCGACGCCCCAGCCGTTTCTTTGTTTCTGCAACTAGCGTAGAAAGGAAAACCCCGAATAGTTCAAACCGCACTTCACTTGGTAATTTCATTATAAAAGGGAGGTCTTCCTCCTCTTCTGCTACCATGTGCGGGTGCTGAGAAGAATACCTTAAGGACCGGAGCATTTTCATTCATTCGCATATTCATATATCCTTAGGCATTAGCTTTATTACCTACTCTAGTTCACGCCTTTAAATGTGTGGATGATAAGAGCCACATGACGTCCAGATACCCCTTATTTGCCCCTTTATTCATCTTACAGAAAATTTTCGAAAAACTGGCATATCGAATTAAGTATCTTATTCGATTTGATGATAATTACCACAGACAAGCATTTCCCGTTAGCATAAAATATCCCTTGAATGAAAATTTTCGTGCTAAATAAAACGGAATTACACTAAAAGAAAAGGCTGAGTGATAGTGCTTTTTTATTTTTTCCATTATCACTCAACATTTTATTACAGTGAAATTACATACTCACACACATACACATATGGTCAACAGCCCTTAATAGCTGTTTGTTCAACAATCTAAACGATTTTGACCTTCCAAAAAACCGCGCCACCTGACTCTATTCTTTGCCAGCTGACGCCAATTAGAAACGCCAAGGGAGAGTGGGGCCGTGTGTAGAAGTCTACGTAAATGGGAAAAGTTTCTGATCGCCATTCATGAGAGCGATTATTCTGCATGCGACTAAAGCAGCTCACTACGTCTGGACGATTGCGTCCAGGTATCCTCTGGAGAACTAAACGTGATATGGCGACAACCTGGAAAGGCAACTTCGAGTTCATTGATTTTAGGCTTGCCAGGGGACCTCATCAGCAGCGGCTGTTCAACATTTTAGTGAAGTGAACTTATCATTATCATTCAACGGTGATTATGAGTGGGGTTTTACACTAATCCTCAAATCTTCATTACTAGTCAGATTCATTCAAATTAATGGAAACTCACACACATTTCCATTCAAATCCGATTTAATTTGTTTCAGATTTCAGAGCACTAATAACCAACATAAACATTCAATTATAATTGATTACCATTACTCTAAATTTTTAAAGATTATTTTCCAACTAATTAGAAAAATAGTGAAAAAAATCATGAGTTTTTACGATTATTAAAAAAATCAGAAATAATCAAAAAAAGTTGTTTTGATTACTTTTGATTATTTTTTATCAATTAAACCAAAAAAGTTCTTTTTATTACTTTTGATAATTAAAAAAAATTTGTTTCATTATTTTTGATTTTTTTCAGTATTGATGTGCTTCTGAAAAAAAAAACAAAAATAATAAACAAAAAATAAAAAGTAATAAAACAACTTTATTTGATTAATTGATCAAAAGTAATCGAAAGTAATCCAAACAACTTTTTTCCTTTTATTATTTTTGATTATTTTTAATTATTTTTAATAATTCTTAATTTTTTTTCTAATTGTAATCAATTCACAATTGCCTTTTCTTGAAAAACAATAAAAACTAATCACTACCAATTAAAAAAACCGTTTAATTAATTGTTTGCTAATTACTGGTGTGAAGGTAGTGTTGCCGGCCTACCACACCGAAGGTCCATGGTTCGAGCCCTGGTACAGGTAACATCAAAAGTGATTTGAAAAAAGTTTTTCAAAACGGGGTCGCCCCTCGGCAGTGGTTTGGCAAACTCTCCGAGTGTATTTCTGCCATGACAGGCTTCTCAGCAAAAATTCGTCTCCTTTGTAGATGCCGTTCGGAGTCGGCAAAAAACTGTAGGTCCCACCAATTTGTAGGGAAAATTCAAATCGGCACACCACAAATTGGAAGAGAAGCTTGGCGCAAAAATCTCTTAGGAGGTTTATGATGATATACCTGTTGTATATCGCGTCATAGAGAGAGAGAGAGAATTACTAATCAAATTTAACAGGTATGCTGCTAAGTAATTCATGTTGTTATTTATCACGTCTTCAGGAAAAAAAATTGGAAAAAGTTGCGAAAGCAGAATAAATTGCTTTTCGAAGTGTACCAAATCCAATTTTTTTGTAGAGAACAGTACCTACACCCAAATGTAGGATGCTTAACCTTTAATTTATAGCTAGTTGGAGCCAAAGCGAACAAACCAACCAACTAACCTTTAAGTACAATTAAAAAAGTACTTCGATTAGGTTTGAGGTCGTCACAACCTCACCTTCTAGATGTGTGTATATTTATTCATATTTGTAACCGGACTCACCATGCGTAGTTGGGGTTAACAATTTAATTGGTAAAGCTATGTAATGCGCTTCAGAGCCCCTCGAATTCCTTCCTTGGATTCAAAGAAAATGGTTGCAAACTACACAAGATAGTCTGCAGGCTAATACAGGGTGGCGAAAAAGTAATCCTCCTATCAGAAAATGCTATAAATTTTGCGATTGGCCCCTAAAGTCAGTTCTGTTTTGACATTTGTGTAGTAAACACATGCGAAATACACGTTAATAAACAATGTTACGCTACACTGCTCCAGAACGCGGAATATTGCTGACTATTTATTTGACCAATAATCGGTCGGGGCCAAACGGTTACTGTGAATGGTGAGCGCTACAGAGCAATGATCAACGAGTTCTTTTTGCCGCAACTTGATGAATTGGGATTGGAAAACATGTGGTTCCAACAAGACGGTGCAACAGCACACACTGCACGTGCCGCAACCGATATGCTGAACATCGGAAGCTTACTTTTGCGCCACCTTGTATAAACAAGTGAGCTAAGGGTCATTTTGAATACAAGCAAGAACGTGGGTATATGCTGGGAATTGTCAAACAGCAATATATCGGTTTCATAGAGGAGCAAATAAATCATAGAAGTTTAGTTACTAATTCAGTTGTTAATCTGATAACTTACATAATAGATAAGTACGCCGCTCAGAAGAGATTCTTTTTTCGATCACTGATGCCGAAAAATGCAAGACGGAAACTAGAGGAAGTGGTTGTGTAAGGCTTCGGTACGCATTCAAATCAAGCAAATATTTTCCAACAAAAACTTACCTCTATGTCTTAGGCGGGATATCTTACAATACATCCATAAAAACTGAATTTAATTTTATGGAGTAGTTTACGAGTGGTGCGCTTACAAACCAACGGACTTGAAGACAAACAAAAATTCAATTGATTCGAATTTAATACGTCTCGAATTAAGACTACTCATATTACTTTTTCGTAAATACCTACAATATCCAAATAAAGGCCTATCACAATTTTTATGGCATGTAAATATATTTGTTTAATCAAGTCGTCTAGTCCTAGATTATATTTAGCACACTTTCGGCGGGATATCTAGACAATCATTCATTATCAAGGCAATAACAATAAAATTACAACAAACATACGAACATATGTACATATGCCAGCACTTACAAAATTTTACTTTTAGTTAGTTAACCTAACATTATATAGGTTATTTGCCATGCCCCACTGCTCAAGTTTACAAACTCAGTGATGGTTGAAGCACAATTCATCGATAAAAAAGGACATAAAGCAAGGATTGAAGCATTGTTAACAGTTGCTCAATACAAACTCTATAGCCTTCTTTTAGTGCCCACAGTGCATCACACACAAGTGCACAAACTGTGGCTTGGCTTCCTGTTGAACCTGAACGATGTCGTGCCGCGTTTAACTACTCACTAACATTGTCCACTAGCAACCTCAGGCTTCATACACACACTAAGAGAGGTCATGCAACAATGAATGGTTTACTGTTCGTGAAAAAAAATATCGACATTGCAGCCAGGAAAAATCAACTGTAGCAACAATTGTTATAGTTTTATGAATGTTGGTGAAACGAATCACAGTTACATCATCCAATAGCCAATAGCTAAGCATCAAAAGTAGACACTTGTTGATGCAATTCAAAAGTCAGTTATGGCTACTGAAACACATACTTATGTGCTTATAAATGGGTCATTCCATGTGAAATCGTCACATAGTTGGAATTGACTCCTTCCGATTTTAATAAAATTAGGTGAAGAGTTTCCTCTTATCATAAAACGAAGTCTTGCCAAAAAAAATTTATTTTTTTCAAATTATGTTATGCAAATTCAAAATTTCACTTTTTCCTTTATTACGTTTCTGGTAAAGTTCGGTAACTACTGTAGTTAAAAAAATTAAATATTGCACTTTCAACTGGGATACTTAGAGGTATGAAAAAAAAATTAAAAGAAATTTTTTTTTAAATATCTAATTTTAGAAAATTTTCGATTTTTCAAAATCGGAAAAATTAAATTTTGCCATTGAGTTTTGGACAAACATTCTTTTGTTTTATAACTCTTATATATATAGGTGTTTTTCGTATTTTGCAAAAATATGAATTTCCTCAATTTTTTCCAAACGTATTTTTAATTTTTTTTTTTTTACTTTCTAGTGAAGCTCGATTTTTAAACACAAAATTACTTAACTTCGACTACTGACACTTTTTTCCTGCTAGTGGAATGTGAAAACAAAAGTATGCTTAACATTTTTTTTACATATTTGTTTTTGTATACCACTAGCACCAAAAAAAAATTGGTTTTTTCAGTGATCAAACTTGAGTGGGTTTTTAACAATTGAACTCGACTAGGACGTTAAAAAAATAAGAAATTATTTTTTACAAAAAATTCAAAAATTCATATATTTGAAAAAAAAAACGACCGTCTGAAAAGTTCAGGATATCTTTAGATATATCAAATTTGATTCAAAATATTTATGGCGAACTAAATACTATCTATAATCTATAATTTTCTAAAATTAGAAATAAAAAAAAATTTAATTTTTTTACATTTTGTTTTTATACCTCCAAGTACCCCCTCTGAAAGTTTCAGGATATCTTTTCTTTTATATTACAAACTTAAATTTTTTTGATTTTGAAAAATCGATAATTTTCTTAAATTAGAAATAAAAAAAAAAAATTTTACAAAATCTTTTATTTTTTTTAAATACCTCTAAGTACCCCCAAAGTCCCAAAGTCTATTTTTTAACTATAGTAGCTTCCGAAATATTGAAAAAATAAACGTATAAAAGTGAAATTTTGAATTTGCATAACTTTTGAAAAAAAAAAAATTTTTTTTAATTGTTTTTTCTTTAGCAGAACTTCGTCTTATGATAAAAGGAAACTCTTAAAAAATGTAATTTAAATCGGAAGGGGTCGATTTCAACTATGTGGCATTTGACATGGGAAGACCCAAATACCTTAGAGTAAGCCAACAAAGTATTTAGACAAAAAAAATTCGCACAACTAGATTTTTCTTCCTGATATCAAATTTGTCTGAAAAAGACCTAGCCTAAGACCAGCATTGAGAAAGATAATGTAAAGTACTTTTATTGAGGTTCACATATGTTGCATACGAAGACTGCATACTCAAAATTTCCAATACAATCTTAAAATCTGGAGTTACGGGCGGGCCAAAACCCCTTTTCAAATTAATCTTTCTGTTCTCTCCCTAGATGCACTGATTGGGGTATCAACGGGCCTTTGTCTGATGGGACTAAAGAATTAGTGCACCAAAATACCAACTCAGATGCAGCTACTATTAATCCTCTTTTTTATACCTGTTTAGCGCGCTGTGTATTAAGATTTCCACTCGTTACTCAAATTGATTAGTTTGACGCAATCATATAAATATTGACGTACATATTTACTAACTCATACTTTAAGCTAACCTGAATAGTTGACAGAGCTTTGGCAGTGTTTGGTTGCAGTTATTGTTATAACGGTACATGTTGACCATTTAGAAAAGTTTTCAATTGAATAAGCAACAGCTTGTGTGGATTAAAGTGCTGAGCTTATCAGAGTAAACAACTTAAGAATTATTTTTTTAAATATTTGATTGACTTGGATATTTCTTTGAATTGAATATTGCTCCAGATGAAAGGGTAAAGAAAGAAACTCAGTGGTTGGTGTTTGACCAAGGTAGAAAATTTCAGCGACAATGATATGGCCATGTGAAAGTGGACAGTTGAAACTATTGATTGGGCACTATTTAGAAGCACCACTGTCGTTGTTGTTGTTGTTTGTAACGACAAAAACACTCCCCGAAGGTTTTGGGGAGTGCTGTCGAAAGTGCCAGTCCTTTGCCGGATATGAACCCGGTGCGCTCCGGTACTCCCTTACGGTACCGCCTGACTGTCGTGGTAGCGATTTAGTATGACCAGTTCAATCTTCTATGTCATGTCATCCCTACTTCCGTAAGGAAGGAGAATATTGGTAATGAAAGCCATCATATCTGTAGATCAACCATCAACTTGCACGTCATTATATTTGTGCATATTAGTCGCCTCTTACGACCGGAATGCCTACCTCAGGCATATTCGAAACCCTTAACCAGCTGTCGTCAAGTGGGTTAGCTGTCGGTTACTTCTGAGCTAGTTGAATTTTCGGCAGTGACATTGTGTTAGGCACCTATTCCCTTTTTGTTAAAACTGTGAGCAAGCATTGTATAGTACACAGACATTACCCGCCTGCATTGCAGTTTGAATGCAGTAAACACTTAACTAACCACTGTAGGTTTACTGATATTGAAATTTTATTTCCATTACCACTTACATTTAACTTTTCAGTGAAACCTCATTATCATTATCAATAAAACTTTTTTGTGAAACTACTACAGACTTATAACCAAGAGACAGACACAGTCAATCAAACTTCCAAACTTCGTTTCTGCTTTTATTGTTCCAAGTAATATAAAGATATTGAAACATAACTGGAAAAGGAATGATTGGAACAGTTCCCAATGAGTAACAGAAGAGTAACGAAACTTAAGGTAACAAAACTACCAGACACACTGGGCAATGAAACGAAACTACAGGTTTCCGTCCGTCTGTTACCACGATAACTCGAGAAAATTTTGAGATATCTTACTGAAATTTCGTATTCTGGTTCCTTGACTATTTCAAATGGGCGAAATCGGATGATACGCCCACTTTTTATGTATAGAAGATAAAATGTAATAAAATGGTAGTGTCACCGCCCACTTTTGATTAAGTCAAGTTTAGGAATAATATTCATCATAAATCAAAAACCGTTCAAGATATCGAAACAAAATTAATCACACAGATTTCCATGAACACAAGGAAAGTTCCGGAAAAAATGGGCGAAATCGGTTAGTGTCCACGCCCACTTTTATTTTCGGGTTTTGGGGCTTGTTTTGGTCGAAAAATCAACTTTTCCAAAACCCGAAAATAAAATTTTTTAGTTTTTAAGTGACATATTCGTGAACACCAGGATATAGCGGTGTTTTTAAAGTGAAGTGGCAATCTAAAATATACAGAAAATTAAAATCGAAATTTTCATAAGACCAAAGCAACCACTCTACTACACCTTTTCCATATTGAATTCAGAAAACATCAATTGAATTTCAGATTAGGCAATTTTATTTCAGAATTTGTCAATTGGATTTCATAATAGGCAATTGGAATTCAGAATGTGTGAATTTCATTTCAGAAATAGAAAATTGGATTTCGGAAGGCGTCAATTGGATTTCAGATAAAAACAAATTTATTACGCAAAGTTGGAAAATAATTTGTAAGTTCAAGACAGGCTATAAATTCATTTAAGTAAATTATGTAATACAGATACAGTTCAAAATAAAACATATGTACATACATAAAAATATATCACTCTCCGGCCCTCATATCTTTCATTGCTAATGCGTCAGGATAGAATGATGCTGCGTGTTGCACCGCCCGAGCACAATCCCCTGTTGTTACTGTAGCTTTTGCTTGGTCTATTTTGCCTTCAAGGTATTGGAGCCGTTGAGGCCTTGCACTTCCAGGACAAGCAAATTAGTCTTTACGTGGCATTTAACTTTTGACCATATTATTTCAATTGGGTTAAGCACTGGACTGTATGGTCCTAAGCGCAACAACTTTGCTCTTCCACTCGCGTACTCATTTATTGCTCTTTCAAGGTTGCTGTGACAAGGTGCATTGTGGCATACGATGATAACGTCATCCAAAGTATTGACTTGTTCTACCCCACGACGTAACACTGTCACTATCCACTCACTACAGGTATTGCTCCGAAACGATCCTCGCTGCCGGTCCATTGCGACAACTCCTGTGGTTGATAAAGCTCCGATTAAATGAACATTTGGTCCCCGACTTGCCGGCAGCTGCTCGATCTTCCTGGTGAATGGTGGCAAAAAAGGTTAAAATTTGATTTATCGATTTTTATTTAAATCCTGCACATACTGCGACCGCTTGGCCTTGTTTACCGCACTATTCATAGTAACAGGTTCAGCATGCGCCTTCTTAACTGAGAACAACCTGCACTCTAAATAGTTGGCGACTGTGGATCGAGCTAAATTGACATTGAACTCTTGTTGGATTCTGTCTTTCATTTCCTTTAGAGTCATGCTACAATTTTTTTCTAACCAAGTAAGCATTTCGTTGACTTGGCTTTCGGTTAGCTTCGATGGTCTATTTCCACCCTTTAAATTAGATTGTGTTCGGCCTGATGTCACCCAGGTACATGCTGTTTTGTAATTTACCCCAAGAGAGTTAGCTAACGAAAGCCCGTCTTCTCCTCGGGATGCATTTATTACAATACGTTCTCTATCTTGAGTAGAGCTCCTGCTATATTGTCGTCGTTGGCATTCTTCTGTATCTATAAATTTACATGAATACAAGACCATTATAAATATAACTTTGGAAAAGGCATTTAATGTACCTATATTCTCTTTCTCTTTATGGCGCGATATACAACAGGTATATCATCATAAACCTCCTAAGAGATTTTTGCGCCAAGCTTCTCTTCCAATTTGTGGTGTGCCGATTTGAATTTTCCCTACAAATTGGTGGGACCTACAGTTTTTTGCCGACTCCGAACGGCATCTACAAAGGAGACGAATTTTTTCTGAGAAGCCTGTCATGGCAGAAATACACTCGGAGAGTTTGCCAAACCACTGCCTATATTACCTATGTACCTATATTATATTAAGCATAATCTTACCGTTTTATTTTGTTTTGTTGTTTTTCCGACAGGGTGAATGATTGATGTATATTGGAACGATTTTTCGTCATCCCTTGTCAAATTTGGTTTTGAGACAAACCGGTTTCGGCGTTGTGCCATCATCAGTGTCGATTTTCGTTCTAAATCGACACTGATCAAAAATCGACACTGATGATGGCACAACGCCGAAACCGGTTTGTCTCAAAACCAAATTTGACAAGGGATGACGAAAAATCGTTCCAATATACATCATAATCTTACCAGTTATAGTTTCTCTGCAAATTGGACATGCATTTTCTTCACGATTGGACATGCCCATGAAGCAAGTAAAATGAAGTTTGTGTGCACACGGTAATAACTTCATAATTCTTCCGCGCCGCATGGTCATAATACAAATTACACAGTTATCGCGAAACTCCATTTTTAAGAACACAATTACAACTGGCCGGCACAAAATTTAGGAATTAATTTACTCCATAGCAAATAATTTTTGCATATTTCATGGCCTTCTTTATACAAAATGAAGTACTAGCATCGCAAAAACAGTTCGAAAAGTATTTTCTGAAATCCAATTGCCTATTCTGAAATCCAATTGACACATTCTGAAATCCAATTGTCTATTTCTGAAATCAAATTCACACATTCTGAATTCCAATTGCCTATTCTGAAATCCAATTGATACATTCTGAAATCCAATTGCCTATCCTGAAATTCAATTGACATGTTCCGAAATCCAATTGCCAAATCTGAAATTCAATTGTCGTCTTCTGAAATATAATTGGAGTTTTCTGAATTCAATCTGGAAAAGGTGTAGACCGATTACTCCAATGTAAATTTTGAATTCACACATTTTTTCCAGTCAAGAATGAAGGGCTGTTTTTAATGTCAAATATAAGAAGTGGCAGATAAGAGAGGGTTGTAGTACAATTTTTCGGCATAATAATTTTACAGGGTCTGCTTTTGTTCGATAGTGGTATTTCAGTTACCAGCAGAAAAAAAAGGGCAGGAAAAATAAGACTTTCGATAATACACCTCTTTCTTAGTTTCATGGAAAATGTTTGTCGACTTCGTTACGTTGTATGGTCTTTGAAATATTTATAGAATATTAAAACATAAATGTCACCGGTATAATCTGGGGCAGTCAATTTAAATTAAATGTACCATCCAAATAGCATTATTCTGTCAAATGCTTCAAACCTGTAAAAAGCACCTGTTTGCCGTCAATGGCGCTTGATTAGCTGCCCAAAATTCAGCCAACCAACAGTAAGTCGTAATACGAATTCTATGCGAAATGTGATGCACTCAGATAAATTCTTAATAAAAACATAAATTCCGCATAAAATGACATTCTGCTTTGATTATGTAAAATGCCAAATTGGGCACAATGAAATAATTTTTATACGAAAACTCATTACATGTTGGAACATATTGCGTACAAAAGCACGAAATGACCGGCCTTGGTAGACCAGGAGAAATATACAAACAGCGAAATAAATATGTTCATACGAAAATAAATAGAATTTACATAGGAAAATCGCAATGCTCGTAAATCAGAGTATTCGGAGAGTAATGATTGATCAACGTATTCGTAATAAAATGATTAAGGAAATAATCAAAATCCGAGCAAATCCAGTGCGCTGTGCCAGTTGCTTATTGTGATGACGTTTTAAAGCTATATAAATAAAGCCAATTGGAAACATGATGGGATTTGAAGTCTTCTTCCACCTGTTTTATCCAACTCAGTTGTATTCCATCGCTCGTTTATGTTCATACCCGCGTTATTCCGATTATTTCGAAGAATTATCTCCACCTTCTTTTCACTGAGTTGACTTTTCCGAGCCATATATCATGACCCATACGATAATAACCATTTGGGGTGTGATATTTTTTCTTCACAGTTCCAATTTTTATCTGTCAACAATTTCTTTCTTCGCTGCTTCTTGCATGATGGGTCTCCTAGGAATTGCGGTATCGTGAAGATCTGGCCCATGGTAGACTTCACAAATGTAAAGGCTCAGTGACAATTCGCAATCAGCTTCTAGACGGATAACCTTCAATAGCCTTTCTGAAGAATGGCCTCAGGCTTGCGATTTGCGGGATCATCTTTTAAATAGATTGGACAGAGCACCCGGGAGAAATTTACTCGTCCAATTCGACTTGCTCAGTTGTGAAGATAAGCCGTCATTTCCTGGCACTCTATTAATATGGAGGTCTGATACTGCGACGGAAGTTCCCTTGTCAGTGAGTAGGCTATAAGTGTTCTCTTAAAAGCTGTGTACGTGGGTTAACAGGTCGCCATTATAGTCCTTGCAGGAACTCGCATTCCCATCACGAAATCTTTTTTCAACCACAAGATCTTTTGACATAGTTTTCTAACATTATTCCTCTTAGCCAACATTTATACCTACTCAAGTTCATGACTTTCGGCCACAAGTTTCTTTTCTCTCTTTCTCCTTCGTCTTACGATAACGCTCATTTACACCGCATTTGAACCTTTAAGCAGCGCCCACATTTTCCGAGGCGATACGATATGCCGCATTGTATCAGCTATTCTTCCGGGCTCGCTAGAATATTATAGCATCCTCAGCAGTGACTTATATCGAAGGAGGCTTGCTTTGACGGTTGAGAGCCGAGCGAAGACATTATCAGCTGTATGCTTTCTAATGGCAACACTTTCCTTGGTCTGATGTGTGCACTTGCTGTTCAGAGGCATGTGCGTATCCTGGCAGCCAAGAGAAGATGGTCCCAGTCGATATTGGTACTGGTGTGACCACATGGAGAACAGCGGATTTATGATTGCCGTCTATGACACAACGTGATCTATTGAGAGGCCAGTTAGTTTGATGGATATTTTTATGTTGTTACCTGGTACCTGACTTTATTTTTACATCTTTGAATCTGAATTTTTCTACGGTAAAACCAACGACACTTCTTACCTCGCTCACCGTACTGTGAAAATCTAGTATTATATATGACCACTTTCGGAGCCGTTTCAATCAATCTCACACCGGCGGGAAACGCTTAATTGAGGAACTTAGAGTCAAATATCTATTTCTTGATTAACTTTGAGCTCAAACCGTCAAGGCCAATTCAGTGTCATGACGGAGTAGCGACGGTGCAGATTTTCTAGTTTATCATCTGAGGAGCCCTTATTCGTGTCGATACTGTTGGCGTCTCTCGATGGTTACATTTACTTTGTTATTGTAGCACTTTACCCTATTTAGTCGACACAACAAATCATGGATTGGTCGAATAAACCCTTTTAATTGCTATACGTAAACGGGAGTGTTATGGGCATGTGCTTGGATATATCAAAGAAACTTGCAAGGCGTTGTTATAGAGGCTTCAATCGACAGTACTTGACGTCACAAATCAAACCCCACAATTTAACCATTTTCTACTTCAACTGGCCTCATGGTCTCTAATAGAATGATGAAGTCAACCTTTCCATGCACAAGCCAGGTAGAGGTACATGCCCCAATAAGGATCCGGGGCTTCAGTGCAGAATACATAAAATTTACACAGGAATCGATAGCAGTACTTATGCTGGTTTGAATTGTGTATTTTTTTTTTGGTGCAAATAAAAACTTTTGGGGTTATTCCATGTGAAAAGGTAAATTTTGAATTTTTTGAAATCAAAATGTTTTCAAAACTAATATGAGGATTTGAAAATCGTTGATGCCGATAAGTAGGTAATGAAAATAGCTTTCATTTAATGTCTTTATGTGAAATATTTATAAGAAAACTATGTTTTTATATAAAAAATTTAGTGAAATTTAATAAAACTGTTAATAAATCAAAAAATGCCTTATTAACGGTATTATTAAATATTAAGATATTGTAGACGATACAATTACCTTTAATTTGATACCCATATTTCTCTATAGAAATTGGGCAAATCCACAATTAAAGGGTAAGTAAAACGTTTTTACCAGAATATTGTGTACTGTGGATGGCGTACCCGGTGTTGGATCGGCCCAAGGTTATTTTTCTTAAGCGCATCCGAAAGCCGCCAATTCAGATAGGTATTCTGTGCAGAAGTAGTGTGGATAGCTTGTTGGATCGGCCTAGGGTTTTTTTTTTTGAAGAAAAAAAATATTTCAGAGAATTTTAACAAAATATGGTTTGCATTTTCTGTACATATGGACCAAAAGGGTTAATAAATTGCACATTAAATTAAAGGTATTTTTATAAGCTATTTATAGATCTTTAATTTTAAAAATTCCGTTCCATTGTTTGGAAGATATTTTGAATTAAAAAAATCATAGTTTGACCTTTGACGTTGAATATCTCTTTAACCCATTCATTGCACCAAAAAAAAAAAAAAGATAGCGTTAGAATCGGTATAAAATACTCTATAATGTCCAATTTTTCACTTTAAAATTTGACAAATGTATCTATTCTGCACTTGTTCCGGAACCGGGCTTTTCAGGTGCATGCCCATATTAATCAGAAATGAGCACAATCCGACTTATCTCCCATCGCATCACACATATATCATATCACGAGCACGCATATCCATCCTTACAAATACCAAAAACTCTCATATAACAAAATTTCATTTAAACTCCTTACGTGAATTATTGTTGTAATATGTGTACATTGTACAATGACTTTTATGTGCTCTGTTTAACCACAAAATAACAATATGAACATTCGCATGGAATTTCAGAGATGACAGATAAGTATGTGTTGCATGCGTATGTAGCTGCGTATGTGATAATTGAAGGACACTCTGTTGATTCAATGGGCAAAGTGGCTCTTCCATTTATTAGAATGAAGTCATGCGTATAATTCGCTGATTTCTTTATTATTTGTCTTCGTAGCATTGTGTTGGTGGCGTTTTGTACGTGGCGGAGTGCGTATCTTTCACGAATTTGAAGCTTGCTTTCACGTTTGCTGTTTCGATTTCGATGATTTATTTATTTGCAATTTTTTATTTGTTTTGCTGTTTATTTATTGCTGATTGTAAATGGTCAATTGTTGTTTTACGGCAAAAAAAATATTACCAATAAAAAGTGTAATTTTCTGCGAATGAAGTCAAGCTGAACAACCTGTGGCGTGCGATTGGTGGGAGGAGATATTTACGTTTACTCTGTGACTCTTGAATTACGAGATTATAGCATCTTAATTGCAATCAAACGTAAGTGTTGAAGGAATGGCAAAAGTCTTACATTGTCGTAATTGTGTGAGGCGTTGAAGTCAATCGGAGCACAGTGACGCCGTTCTTGGGGTACTATTTGATAAAGGTTAAAGGATAGGCAAAGTGGAAACGATACAAGTTTTGCGAAAGGCATAAAGCAAAAACCATCATCATAAACATGACCATAACCGTAACCGTGACAATATTCGTAATCAAAAACTTAACCGTGACCGTAACCATAAACTTAACCGTAATTTTAAAGGTGGCAGTAACCAAAGCCTTTCACCATAAACTTAACCCTAATTATAAAATTGACAGTAGCCATAGCCTTTCACGCAACCATAAAGATAACTGTAATCCTGATAGTAAAGATAGCAACCGTGACCATACTCGAAATCGTAAAATTTTTCTTTAACTTACACCGTAAACTTAGCTACATTCGTAACCATAACTGTAAATTAAAAGTTAACAGTATTTTTGATCTATGGATTTTGGTTTATTGGCATTGGTCATAATAGTGATTCAAAAAAGTTTGCTCGGCTGATGAGTTGAAGTACTACCCACATCTTTATTTTCCGTAAAAGCGGACGAAACTTAAAACGACAGTGGACACGAAACTGAAATGATAGTGGAACAGAGAACGAAACTGGAAACGTAGTTGACGAGAGCCAAAAAATTCAACTAGGACCAGAACTTGAGCTATGTAGGAGCGCACCTGCTAGAGAAGCTGAAAAGGCAACTGGAAGCTAAGCTAAAAATGAGAGCGGAACAGGCAACATGGAACGAAACTGAAACCGGGAGTGAAACAGTAGTAGTAAATATGAAACTGGAACACACAAAATCAAACTCGAACGAAAACTAAAAAACTAAAAACTGTAATTGGAAGCGAAGCTTTTAACGAGCCTGGAACCGATATTTAAAACTAGAGTGAAAGCGAGAACAAAGTTTAACTGAAATGGATTATGAAACGGAGCATGCAACTGAAGCCAATACGAAGACCGGGAAGAAACTGAAATCCAAACTTAAACAGCTAACGAAACCTAAACCGGGAATGGTACAGGGAACGAATAGGAAATAAAACCGAAACCGGAACAGACAACGAAGCTAGAACCTAAACTAGAATCGAGCGAGAAGCCTTAAAAAAAAGTCATTGAGAGCAAAGTTTATATTCCTTAGATGAGCCTATCTTTTTCATTGCAAGCACCCACCGTGCAAGGTTTCCCAAGCGAAATTAATTTTTCTCTTTGATAACAGTTATTGCCGATAGCAACAACAATTGCCGTTGCGAATACAATCAACACCTGTAAAAGTCACCCGAAATGTTAAAAGAAGTCTACTCGCGTAAGCGCCTCGATTACACGTTGACTTTAAATAGTTTAGGTAAGTGGCTGAGGAATTAAACTAGCAACTGTTTACAACGGAAGGAAGGAAGGACGGAAGAAAAACAGAAACATTCAGACGAAACGGTTCAAAGAGTTTGCACAGTTAGATTAGGCATTTCATTTCCCAATCTCAACTTTAATTTGTTGTTTTTGAAATCGAAATTGAGTAACAAAGATTAAAATTTAAATATTTTAGTAAAACCTTTTAAGCTTTAATTAAATTTATAAATCATTTTACAACCGTTTTGTAATAAATATTTTGGGTGGAATCTTCAAATAAATTGGATTAATTCATAGCTAAGCAAGTACAAATGTATTAGTATACATATGTGTGTATTAGGGTGAGGCTGAGTTTACATTTTTTTGTAGAAAGCTTAACTCAGCACCTAGTGTTGACAGATTGGCTTGGAGCGGTTTCAAATGGCGAGTGTCGATTAAGTTTTTATTGGAAAGATCATAAATATCCTTCTAGCTCCTTCATATGCTAGTTAGAGCCTTATATCAGATATATGAGATCTTTTTCGGTGTTAAAATGATGATCAGATATTGGAGTACCGATTGGTACATCTCAATCCCTATTTAGCTATAAAAGAAGTTAGTACTCCTTAACTTAAAGTACGCGTTTTATACGTTTATTATTATTCTTGAAGAAACTGAATCGGGCTTGATACCTTCCGCGATACGCCGGAACTTCTCGTGGAGTTTTAGGCAGCTATTCCTATCAGCCAGTAACTCGCGCTCGTCACTATCACCCCTTTACTATTCTTGCGTATCTGTTCTCTCATCTTCCAAAAGCGCTGGCGTACCAGGCCGGTTTCGACAGTAGTTGACCCGCCCACGATGTCCAATTCAGGCAACAATCGCCTTTAACGAGCTGGGTCCCTTCCCGCATTGTACCAAATGCTTCTTCCGGCTAGATGGAAGCCTTTAGAATCCACCGCATCCATACCGAATCTCAAGCAAGTGCTTGAGCTGAGGAGAGAGGAAGGGGCAAGCTCTTGACGCCATTTATTGGTGGCGTAATCAACGTCCCAGTAAACTGCCACTCAACTAGCACTGTTTACCCCACGATTAAAGCACACCCCATTGCCTTACACACTGTAACTGTTCGAGTCAATTGAGAGCGAGATAAGGCATTCTCTAACCACTAGGCGCGAAATATTTCAATTCAGAGCTTTAGTTTTATCGATACTGTCCCAGTAGTTAATAGGTTCAAGCACTCTCAATCTTAACTTCCATAACCGGTTTACTTTCTCCCATAACTTTTCACATAATCCGAAAGTGCATGGCCCATATCATTAAGGTTTTTCGATGGGGAATTAACTGAAATAAAGACAAATCGTCGACTTTGGCTTGAACAAAAGATTGAGCAGAAAAGCAAAATTTTCTTTTTACGCAATTAAAGCACACTCTAATGAAAATACTTATGTATGTATAACACTTGCAACTGCTGTGTATTGGCTAGGCTTAAGAGCTCTTACTTGTTACTTGCTTCTGCATAACTCACACGCCATCCAGGCCCACTCACCGGTGTCGAATGTTACCTACCAATTCACTCACATGGAAATTACTCAATTAACTGAAGATAGGTTTGGGCCTGTTGAAAATGTCATACACTAAGATTACTACTGAATACTAACAAAGTCTAGTCTGTTGATATTTGGGCCCATGGAAATGCATGTATGTGTGTGTTTCTGTATCAGAAAACTTTTGGTTTGAATTTGAAATTTTCTTACGAAGGATATATTGTAATTGACCCAAAAGAAGTTGAAATTTAAAAATTAATTCATTTGGTTGCTTGGTTGTTGAACCAGGCGTGTGGTAAGTACCGAGTCGGAAAAGCTCACTGGATAATAGTTTGACAAACTTTCTTAGGTAATAAGTTTGCATATATTTGGTGTCAAGTTTCATTCTTATATGCTCCTAAATTAGTTTATTCAATAAGCCGCCTGCTCTTGGGATGCTCTATTTTCTATCAACTCCCTTGCTCGAAATTACCGAATATGCAGTTTTATAGGATCTCTGTCAGGCAGCCTCGGAGGTGATTGGAGCTATGTTTATAAAGAATCAATTAGATTTCAAATTTGGGAGACGGCCTATCAGGCGTTAGTAGATTTGAATGGCCCAAAATTCCTCTTAGGCTTTAGGTAGCCATCAGTGTGGAGTTATTTGGCCGAATTGTCCCTGCACTTAACAAAATTCCGAGAGTGGACAAACATACTAGGTCTCTCTTAGTAATATCCCACAATGCTACAAGTTTTATTATTTCGTCGTTTGGTCAGAGCTGCAGAGGTATTTTTTGAGCTCAGCGCTATATATATGAATGTCTGTCTATATGCCTTCTATGCTTTTGACGTTGGATTGAAAGATAGAGACAATGTCCACATGCCACAAAGACGTTGAATGCTTAAGCTACTAGAAAGATACTCAGACACTGTCCCGCAGATCATATTGGATCCAGGAAGTTTGTTGTAGATTCAGTTCGACTAATTTTCTTCATCTTCTTGAGTCTTATAGCTCACCAAGATCAAATCAGGTCAAATATATGCCGTCCATAGTGAGCTATCTTATGTTTAAAGTCGGTCTCAAAGATCCGTCAATACCTATGTGAAATTCTTATCCTGGTTTGCCAAACCTGCCTTGATTTCCTAGATCTCCTCATGTGAACACATTTCTGTGTGAAAAAGGCTTCTAATAGATGTGACAAAAACAACATTGGCACTTAAAAGGGTTTGTCATGTTGTCCGTGTTGGACAGCACAAAAGAATGTAAAATAAAATAGACCCACTAGAGAACTTAGGAGCCATTGTCCTGGCCCAAAATTTACTTTCATAGGTCTAAAAAGAATTGCCTGCCCCCTCCTAATCCATCGCTTTTGAGTTTTATACTTCATCCCACTATTCCTACTCCTTTAACTTTGTTTTATCGTGTTCTAACCCTCTTCTTCCATTTTTCCTAATCGTACTCCTGCATATAAAGGATATCCACAGTAATATTAATTTAGATCATATCAACAAGTGTCACGCCCCCTTTCTCTTAGGTTCCATTTGCCAAGAAATGTAGCAGATTAACCTCACATAACTTTTAACCAACTTGTATGCAGGGTTACAAGAACCCTACCCCCTGTCTAACCTGCTTTCTTGAGGTATTAGTGAATAGCTACATACATCTAATTCCTTGCCAATTTTCAATATTCACTATGATCACTTCCGAAGATATGCTGTTTCAAAATTCATATTTCCGTAGGAAGTGACATGCCCACTTGTTTCTAGCCCACTTCTTTTCTTGAGGTGTTAGGGATTAACCTCAGAAAACTTTTTATAAATTTTCAGTATTATGCGATGTTTTCAGCATTCTACCGTCCAGACATCCTAAGGTATCCAAAACGAAAAATCCCATCCAAATGCCACGAAACCCTTTTTCCTCATATCACATCATCCAGTCGGCCGTATTGTTGGTTGAAACCATTCTAGATCCTACTCGATGACACACAAAACATTTTATCAAAATCGAGTTGAGGCGTTTAGAAGAAGTTCATTCACATACAGACACACAAATAAACCTTACATTGCTCACGGTGAAGGTACTGGAAACGATATTGTACATTAATATAAGGACAATAAGATCAGAGCCTCATCTGCATAAGGCTGTGTAAAGGGCACTTCAACTGAAACTATCCCCCATGAACCATAGTTTATCTGCTGATCGGCGCAAACAATTCTGGAAAACATAATCATACAAGCAGACAAGGATTTGTTGAAACCACCAAGTATTAAGACTGGCGTTCTATTTCCTCAATGTTAACCCTAGAGAAACAGAATTGTCCCTTTTTGTGACATAAGACTCATTTTAAACTGCCACACATAATGGCATACTTGACTGCAGACCTGATAAATAATGGTTACTAGTCGTAATGATTACCGCTTTGATAAATCATTTTCTTGAGAATCCATTTAATGATTAATTACCATTACTTATAATTTTTAATGATTATTTTCAATTAATTAAAAAGTTATCAGAAAAAAGTTGTGATTTTTTACGATTATTAAAAAACTCAAAAATAACCAATAAAATTTGTTTTGATTATTTTTTTTTCAGTATTGTTTGATTAAGTATTTTTTTGAAAATCCATTTAATGATTGATCAACATTACTTTCAATTTGTAATGATTATTTCTCAATTAACTAAAAAAAGTATAAAAAAAACATGATTTTTTACGATTATTTAAAAAAATAAAAAATAATCAAAAAATGTTGTTTTGATTTTTTTTTGATTTTTTTCAGTATTATTGATGTGTATATTTATGTGCTTCTACAACCATACTGAAAGTAATTCTCCAGAAAAGCTACCAGCCTTCAAAAGTTCCCTTCATCTGCTAAGTGGGCCAAATAAATGCTTACTGCGTTCTTCACCAACCTCTGCAATGTTTTAAAAGAACCAAACAGTAGTTTAAGTATTTTATTAATATAATTATGCTGCATGATTCCCATGAAGTTGCTGCTGACTATAAATGCTAAACATCATTCTAATATTAAGCAAACATTCAGTGATTCATCAATTACACTCATAAATGTTTAATGCAGTGTTGAGAGATGAAAACAACAAATCGCTTATAATTTGCAGTCAGTGGGAAGATGCGTCAGAAGATTGTTTATTGCATATCTGTCATAAACTTCGATTACCTAACAGCTGTTTTATAAAGCTGCCTGTTCAATCAATTGGCATGCCCACTCATAAGTTAGTCCGTAAGTCAAGTGTAAGTTGTTTATTCACTCTCTCATCCAGTCAGCTTTACCACACGACAACTGTTGCATCTTACTATAATTTAATTGAATTACATCAGTGTCATATCCAATCTGCAGTTTCTCCATCATCCCTCTTCGCATTCCACGCTCTTACCTACTTTATGGACAGCAAAATTCCTGTTGCTTCGGCAGGTAAATGTCATTTTATGTCAAAGTCGTTTAACACGATTTGTGCTTTGAAGTCAATATGTCTCGGATTACTTTCATTTGCAAGCGAGACGACAGTTTTTGTTTTTCACTACAGAGATTTGCAGATGTTTATTCAATACATAAATATTATCTAAAAATTCAATGCAAAAGCAAACTGTCCATTGATAAAATAGCGCGTGTCATGTATATTTATATTTAATTTTTTTTTCTGTGGAAAAATAAATTTATTCTGTGTAATAATGGGCAACGATGTCACAGAATGCACATGGCTGTTCATAACTTTCTTACATTTTTGTGGTTAACGGAACAAACCTGCCCTTCGAAATACCTTAGCCAATTAAACTTAGTAAGTTGGTCTCTACTGAGAGATGTTGCTAGCAAAGAGGATTAGCCAAAACTGGCTTACGAAAGCAACTGAGGCAAGAAAAGCTCCCACAAAACCTCCAAGAACTTTAATCCATGAAGTCTGGCATGGAAATTTAAAGTAAGTTACATCCCATAAAAGCGAGTCCTTGGCCGGTTTTCAACCCGGTACGCTCCTGTACTCCCTTGCGGTACTGCCCGACTGTCGCGGTAGCGATTTATGACCAGTGAAACCTAGGTCATGTCACCCCTCCTTCCGTAAGGAAGGATAAGATGTGTAATGAGAGGTGAAAGGCATCATATCCGTAGATCAACCATCGAGTTGCACGTCATTACCTTTGTGCATATTAGTCCCTCTTACGACCGATATGCCTACCTCGGGCATATTCTAAACCCCTAACCGGCAAGGGCATTATGGCTTTGGTCACGGACCACATTGCCAGGCTCGAAAACACATGGTCTATCTCTCAGTCAATTCACATCACACTTATCGTTCCGTTATTCGATATGCTCCGTTATCTTCACAGTTCCGTTATTTTCACATATTTTCAATATTCCGTTTTTTTTCACAAACTCAAGTTTTTTCTTTTTTCTTTTCAAATTAATGGTAATTGTTCTTATTCTCGTGGTTCCTTTGTGGGGAGCACAAAATCTGTACTTAATACTAGCTCAAGTAAGCATTGGACTTCCCAAGTTGACGAAAAAGACGTGCAAGAGCTGACCAAGTCCGTATGTGAGGCCCAACCAACACCAAGTCTATAGCGCTTTCGATTGCCCTGTCGAAATAAAAAGTTGTTCAAGCTTTAGAATTTGCCTGGTCGAATGAACTAGACACCGCTTCAACTAACAAAATAGTTTGACATCGTGGCTATGGTTGGCAACAGTGAAGCCCTTCGTAGAACACCTACTCCGTCATTGAATGCAATGCTCAAGTGGAAGCAGCTCAGGTATTGAATAAGCTCACTTGAATCTTAAAAAACTTCACTTCATGCCTATCTAAAACATATGTTGTACACCCTTTACTACGCCGCTATTGAGCTTCTGCATTCTATGAAGAGCATACGGAAAGGTAGGCTACCGATTATTGCAGTGTCTTCCAAATGGACGTTACTGCTATAAAATATGCTTTAGATGACGTGCATAACTCTTTGGAAAATGAAGCGTTCGGATAGACAGCAATGCAATTGAGGTCTATTGGCGTATCTATGAGTTCATAATGATATTCCTTCTAACTGTAAAATGGATCTCTAAATTGGAGAACACGCTGCAAGTGACTGGAAGTAGGAACTTTGATTCAACCAGCCCAAAGCACAGCTGGCATCACTCATTTTCACAAATCAGCCGAGAGATGGTGCTGAAGAAGACTGCTAATGACATTTATACGGAATCCCAGAATGCGTTGGAATGGTTTCCGACCTACCTAATCGTCGCACCTCTGACCTACCCTGGTTGCGATTCTCACACACTACACCAACCGTCTATTCTGCTGTTCAACTCAAGGAGCCCTTCTAATACCTACTTGATTTCAAGTCTCTAATCTTAGAGTTCCTGACTTATGGCGCGGAATCATTAATAGAGTGTAAAAAATATTATATGGCCCTTGTAGTATTCGGGAGTAAAGTTGGGGGGAACTTATATGGTCCGGACCTTCATGCCAAAAACGAGTATCGAAGCAAATGAAAACTTCGCCCTGTAAATGTTGTCTCACAGGCACAGGCACCACTAGTCGCCGCAGGGAAACATGAACTCCCGAGAGAGATATTATTACTCATAACTTACCCAGACTGGGTAGAGCGAACTGAACTGTACGAACTTCACGCAAATATGATCATAGTGCAGCTATTGAAAGTCCAGAGAAGCTCCAACCCAGAATGTTTTCCTATAGACACCCGAATTCGGTAGCAGAGGAAGGAGAAGGCTTGGGTAATGCAAGTTGAGAGTTTAGTTTACTTTGAGGGTTAAGTTTAGTTTTGGTGCTGGAGTTTCGAGTGTTAGGTCATGCTACGGGATCAATGAGGACGAATTGAGCTAGAAATTATTTCAAACGACACCTGCCATTAGCAGCAAACGAAGGAGGGCTCTACTGGGTTGACGATAACTTAGAATCGTTTTGTGTTTTCAACTGGATTTCTATGAAACGATGGCTGACGTGCTTTGTCACGACAAAAGCAAAAATCCCGACTAAAAATTGGTTCGGCAGTAAAACATTTAAGCATTTCATTTCAAAATAAGGTAAGAAATACAATCCACTTGTTAAATTTAACTGAGCGCAGGTCAAACCAAACCAGCTCGTTTGTTGTACAATAATTCCATATTGCTCCTCATTAAGAAGATAAAGTCAAGTCGCAGGGCCAAAAAACGTAAGCACAAAGAGAGTTGGTTGATTTGATGAGAGCAAAAATTAGATTAAAATTAAGTGGAGTGTCAGTAAGAGAGAAAAACTTACAACACACGTTTGGCTTGAAAAAAATTTAAGTAATCAATGGCAGAGCAAAAGAACAAGAACAACAAACAATCATAGCTTAATATTACTGAAAATTGTTTACTATTGCGACGAATGCTTGTACTCAGTGGTATGAGTGGACGCTATTGTTGGTATAAATATGAATGTTTGAAGGAATGAATGAATTTCTATTACACTGAAATTACATTCGAAAATCCAGCCAAGACACAGCTGGATAACAAGGAAAATTAGAAGTCAGTTTAGATGTGGGCAGCCACAAACTTGGAAGGGCGGCGAAGTGATGCTTATCAAAACAAACCTTAATCAAATAAAAGTAAGGCAAACCGCAAAAGGATAAGGGATATGTGACGTTGTAGCTTGCCGCCTGTGGCGTTTTATGAATCACATTTTAAGTGACATTAAAGTATGTATCAATGATTGGTGAAAATATTTACAGCATGACCCAATGAATGTCCAACTGGACTAGCTTGATGAACGTTCAAACGATTGTAAACGTAATAAGTGAGACTGACTGTGAATAAATAAAATAGTAAATAGTAGGGTGGGTTGAAACAAATCTTTTTTTCGACTTTTAAATAAAAAAATTATCAAATGGAGTAGTTCCAAACAAAAAAAAAAAAAAAACAATGCTAAGGTGTTCTATAAATTTTTGTCGTTACAATAACAAGAACATAAAATTAATAGCGTGTTCCTCAGGAGCCAATGGAAATTCAAAATTTATAAATAAAATATCGTATATTTTTATAATTTAAGTAAAAAATAAAAAATTAAATGCACTTTGTTTTGCATAAGAATTGAAAAGGATTAAAAAAAATTACAATTGAGAATTTTTTTTAAGATTTTAAACCAAAAACCAAATTTTGGGTTGAAATTATTATTTATTTAAGTATTCATGAAACGAACTCAATACCAAGTATAATAATTTTTCACTTTTTTTTAATTTTTTATGAAAATTATTATTGTTTTTATTTTTTTAATAATCATTTTTTAAAAGTTGCTTAATTGAATAGAGTAGGAAAAATTTTAGAGGCAACCGCCATAGCTTTTCTTATAGATCCATTTCGGTAGCTACTAGGCTTCTTCATTAAAGAAATTTTGGCACGCATTGCTAACCATTAAGCTAACAATACGCTGGTTTTGATGTCATCTAAAAACCTAATTCTATTCTTTTTTTACCATATACATGAACCACTTCCGCCATCTGGCAGTTGGTAGTGTGATTATGATAGATTTTTTGGTAGAATCTGTTTTATCATCATCAGTAGAACTGCCTTACCGCGTGCTCTCGGTTTTTGTTATGCTGTTTTGGACCAACAATTTATTTATTTAAAAATCGAGTGGCCACCTCAAAATGTTTGTAATTAAAGTAATTTGTGCCTGGACTTATTCTAGATATTTATCAATAAAAAACAACCTAGGTGGCAACACCTAAGTAGCAGATTTTGAAATTTAGCGTATTGAGCATCAAGGAAAATTCCTCCAAATTTTTCAAGTCGTTATCGTAATACTCGTAACGCCGAATATGCAGAAAAAATTTATAACACGATTAGATGGCAACCATAGCTGGTAAGCTTGCCTACAAATATTTTTGTTGGAATATGATGTAAAAGACCTATTCGTTGATACCCATATCGAGATAACTGGTTTAATTTTTCTTAATTTTAGATAGGTGGCAATCCGTAAACAATATTCTTACTAAAAGCACTTACATGCTAGAGTTTATATTGTAGCAAATAATCTATATACAAAAAGTCATAGAAATGTTTTAAGTCGTTTTCCAGATAAATGATACACAAAAGAATAAAATAAATTAAAAAAATGAGGGGCATCCCCTAGATGGTAAGCGTACCTAGAAATATTTTCGTTGAAAAACGAGGTAAAATACCATTTAAAATATTTTTCTCTTGGTATCCATATTGGAAAATCTCATTTAATTTTTGTTGTTTAAATACGAAAAAAATACCTACTGCTTTGTACCCATCATTTTTTCATTCAGATACGTGGCATCCCTGTACAAATATTTAACTATAAAGTTTAGGTTGTAACTTATATTCAAAATTATATAGAAATGTGCCCAGTCGTCTTCGAGTTAAATAATACACAAAAGGATAAATGTAATAGAATTAGGTGGCAACCCTTGATAACTGAAAAAAATTCAAATAATTGGCAAGCTTGCAAAAAAAACCGAAAGTGTTAAAACCTAAGTATCAAGTCTTAGGATTTAGTACACTATCTAAGTACCGAATCTATTCCAAATAGGGTTTACTGTTTCCGATATAGTGTGCACATACAAATATTAAAATGTACAAGAATAACTCGTTTGAAGTTTTAATTTCACAAATTCCGCCACTATGCTTATTGAAAAAAAAAACTTTGTTTTAACACACCCTAAAAAATAGGTTATGCATTAAGATATCGTTACAAATAAATGCAGTGGTAGAATCATATGAATATATGGGAAACGAAAAGGCTTAAAATCTTCATGCTCGCAAAATAATGAATCGATTTTCAAGCGCCTACTTTCATGAAATATCGCATCCCTCTACCTGAAGTGAAAGCCGGCTGAAGTCAAATAACACGTACGCCTAAAAGTTTTCAATATTTAGTTGCATAGTCGGTCGTGCTGCCAGAAATAGGAAGCCTATTATGATGGTAATATAGCAAACATATTAACAAATGTCGCATAATTTTAGGCGTGGAAGGTATTCTATTAGATACTTGAAGCATTATAAGTTTTTTTGTTGGAACCATACTTCTACGTCGGGAAATATAGCTATACAAGGATTCGAACAAGCCTTCTTTGCCGCGCAACTAAGTCGACTGCCCTCGTACCCGATTAACATTTACATTAAAGAATGGAGCTTTAGTGAACGGGCTGAAAGTTTGAACCCATAAACCCAACAACTTATTAGAAGGATACATATACCTGTCCAGCGGCATACTGCAAGTGACCAGTTGAATGTCGTATTCCTACCAGTTCGCAGGCACCCCGTCTAAGCAAAAGATTCTTAGAGATATTAGCTTGATGTCTTTAATCTCTATGTAGTTCGATAAAACCTCGATCGAATTGAAGCATGCTCCCACCATTCTCCATCACAGTGCTGTAATTACAACTTAGGTAGATATTCGACTCCAGAATGTTAGATTGCATCGATAAAGACGGCATCCTCCGCTTGGAAAATGCAGCAGAAATTGTGTTGCCTAAATTTCTGGCTCACTTACAGCTGTTGACGCCCTCACAACCTTCTTACCCGGGATGGATTAAGAAACAAGTTTAACAGTTCAAATGAGTTGACCCTGCTGCCTCACCCTGAAGCACATATAAGTGCTGGTAATAATACGCGAGTGTGCAAGTTAAAGCGCGGTCTGTGAAAGTTTTCCAACAATGTAGTCCGGTTACAGGTTTATCTTTGAATTGGACATGCGAGAACGTGCTGTTTGAAGAGCCAACCGAACTCCATAAGCGCCAATTATTAGCATGGTTTGCAAAAGCCCTCTACTCTTAGCTTAAATGGCATTGTACCTTCATGGTTCTAAATCCTATAAGACCGCGTGAAGGTGGTCTCAGTTCCTCCCCATCCCGTTATACAAATCCTTGCGCTTATCAGTTTTTGAATAAATGCAAATGGAATCACAGGGACCGCCAGCGCTACCTTAAAGGATTTTCATCTATTAACCATTTAAATTTATTTTACTTTGGAAAAGCTTTTTAATGCTAATTTTTAACTTTCCGTTCATGTGGGATACGCCAAAAACCTATTTCATAATTGTCCCACATTGGCGGTGTATTCAAAAGGGTAACCCAATGTTAGCTGCACCTTACACAGACTACGAATGTTTGTTAATGTTTTTGTTTAAAAGGTAAATGTTATGTTTGTAACCCGCTATGTATTTGTAAAAACCACTGAAATAAATTCTTTTTTATTTTGTTTTGTTGTTTTTAATAAATTCCTTTGTCTAAAACATTCACACAAACATAAAATTCTTACACGAAATTCCTTCTATGAAAGTCTGTTAAATAGATATTTTTGTGCCAAAGGGCAAGTATTTAGCTTTAATCCACATGCTTGTCTTCGACTCCCTGAAGTGTAATGTTGAAGAAGTTCAGGCTTGTTATAAGCCAAAATATGAATATGAGGGTATTTCGTTTTAAGTTGATATTGAATACGCCTTAGGGCAGCTTTCTTATCTAGGTTTCGTTTTATCCAACTTGGTCCAGTCCATTCCCAGTTTTGAGCATCTTGCATAATTTCCATAAATGTTTAAGATGCTCTGGGTTCCTACAATGGCGGCACCTAACGAGTAGTTTTAACCTACAATTATATGAAGCCCATACAGATCTTACTGAGCTTTGCTAAACTAAAAACTGCCTGATTGACAGGATTCCTCGGAAGCAGGATTCTGCATCGTAAAATGCCTATTGAATAGTCAGGCCTACTGCAACGACCCCCAATTGGGTTTTTAAGGGTTTAGTCGAACACAAGGATTTTTCTGGGTGCCTTTCTGGATATCGGACGAGATTTCTGTAACGTCTTTTCAGGGACTATCGGAAAATCTTAACTCACTTTAGGAGTCGAGTCCTCTTTGTTGGTATGTATTAACAAACTGTGACAGGATTGTCTTAGCGGAGTGGAGAGGAGCTTAACTATTCGGCGACGACGACCAACGCTGTAATGTCAAAGACTTAAAAATTCACCACGATATTGAACTGGCAATCAAAGAGTTCAACACAATCAATGTGCGAGTTGTGTGCCATCATCAAGTCCTTACATGCTCAGCGGGTCAGCGGACTAGGCGTAAAGAGCACGGTTGGAACGTTTTTGAATCTCCGGAAAATATAAAGAGGATCTGGGTTGCTTATCTGAGTTTCACTGTCGCTTCGCAGATATTTATTTAATAATGGGAACCTAGGATCGCCGTTTATAATGTTTTATTAAAACACTCAGCAAATGCATCCATGTGAACTATTCTTGCCACTTGCGGTAACTGCCACCTAACCTAACCAAATTTGAAGCCAACTTAGATGATTTTACATTTTGTTAAACCGTCTCGGAGCAATAAGGACGTATTTGAGCAAATTACGATCCGTTCTGACTACTTTTTTCATTCAACTAGAAACTTACAACTATTTCGTAACTTGTTGAAAATGCAGTACAAAAGAAAAAATCCGCTAGGTGTCGCCCAAATGGAGATGTAAAGAAATTTTATAGTCTTGCTATTGATTTTTATGTGCCTTTGCGGAGAGCCAGATATCAGAAACTGAGATCATAGTTCTGATATTGGTTACAATGAAAAGTATGGGATAAGTCCGCTAGGTGGCGCGCAGATCGTCGAAAGATAGAATTAATGATCTACTCAATGTTAATACTTAGAAGTCAGAAGTAGAAAATAGGTAGAAGAAAAGCTGAAAAAAGTTCTTTATAGAAAAGGACCAAACGGCACAGAAAAAAATATATCGACCGTGAATGAAACACCCTTACAAATATACACATATATGCAGAGAGGTACCCATGCACATAAATATTTATGTTAATCTACCTACTTTTATATACAATTACAAACACACATACGCACAAAACTTCGTATGCTCCATAGTTCATTTAAGTACCACCAAACGACCTGTGTGTGGTCTAAAGTCTCTGCCAAAACCCCATTGGCATCTAAAGTAGCAACACAAAGAATTGTTTAAATATATTCTAGTTCTTACATTCTTATGGTTTTTGTATATTTAGTCTTTCTGCTTCATGCGAGTATTAGCTCACTTCATTTAAACTACAGCTGTGGCTTTGTTTTACCCAAAAGTGTTGTTGCTTTTACTTCTTTGCTTGGATTAACGATTTAGTCGTGATTAGTGATTTTCATAAATTCGAAACTATTTAGACAAGTAGAAAATCATTGGAATAGTATTTGAAGTACTTGATAGGCCAACTTTTGGGGTGAGTGGATTTTGTCTAGTTAAAAGTTGGTTTGAGCCAAATCGAGTTAATTTACTGAGTCAAGGGAGCATGTTAGTAGAAGGTTGATAAGCGAAACCTAAGATATGGTAGTCATTCAAATATGGGAATGAGATGTGTTAGATATATTAAAACCGCAGTGAAACAATGAACTAGAGAAAGACGGAATGTTTTTGTAAGGTGTAGCAGTAGTGGAAGATTTAGGTAGATGCAGGTAGAGATGGAAGAAAAAAAGAGCAATAAGAATCGGAAGAAAAGGAAAAAGATGAAAAAGGACAGGGACAGGGATAGGAAGAGGAAAAGAGATATTAAGAAGACGAGAAAACAAGGGGAATAAGAAGAAACAGATAAAGATGAAGAAGAAAAGAAAGGTTAAGAGCAAGAGGAAGAGAAGGAGAAATAAGCAGAGGAAGAGAAAGAAAAAGATAGAGGGGAATAGAAAGAGGAAAAGCGAGATTAAAAGGAAGAAGTAGAGAAATAAGAAGGGGAATAGGAAGAAAAAATTTAACAATAACAGAAAGAGAAAACGACAGAGCAAGAGGATGAAGAAGAAGAATATGAATAAGAAGAAGAAGAAGGAGAGAAAGAGAAAGCTAAAGTTAAGTTGGAACATTAAGAGGAAAGCAAAAAGGAAGACAAAAGAAATAAGAGGCACAATAAGAATGGGAATGGAAGTAGGTATTGCAAAAAGAATAGGACTAACAATAAGAATAGAAAAAGGCAGAATAAGATAAATGGGAAAAGCTGACGAGGAGGAAAAACAAAAGGAAAATATAGAAGAGGTGGAAAGAAATATACGAGAGGAAAAGGGGGGAACCGAGCTATGAGGAAGTGGGTGCACCATTATTCCAATGTAAGCGAATACATTTTCGAACAGGATTTTATACGGAATTTATAATATCGCGATGACAGGCTTAAATCTGTGCGCTACATCACAACATAACTGGATCGCGTGAGGGATCGCATTTTTTATGGATTAAACAGCGGACAAATAAGCTTCAATAAGAAGGTATGCGCTTGTCCGACTAAATTTTACAAAAGAGTTAAAACATTCTTTTCTGCAAAATCTATGCCTCAATATTTAAAGTGGTCGGCAAATACATAGTATATTACTGGATGAAATGATTTATAAAAGTAACCAACAGGCAACCTTTGGCCAGTCTACCTTTACATGAGAAAGTTATATAAGAATATGTTGCGCTGAATCGTATGTTCTTAGTCATGAAATTCCAACTCTAAATAGTCAAGTGAAATGTCTTGCAACAACACAGACGATATGTAGCCTTTCAGGCGAAATATACAACCCCGTCCTTGAATATGATTTATTGGCCAAAACAACTCAGCCATTTTGATTATTTACTTTATACTCAACTGACATACACAGCTTACTAGTCAAATGGCAACAAACCAACAGGTTAGCCACATGTTGCCAATCTAGGCATACCAATAACAATAATAACACAAAGCAGTGCTTACAGATATTTTTGGCAGTATTCGTGTCTATTAGACAGGACCAAATTTTGTTTCTGTTTTTAGGTTTTGTTGTTAATGATTTGTTGAGCGACTAACAATGCTACTGTAAAAGAAACGCAAAAAAATGTAGGAAAATATGGATAAAAGTCCTTAAAGGAAATTGTATGGTTTGTAAACATTTGACAAAACATTTTTTGAAAGTTGCTTTTTAAAAGTTATTAACTATTGAAGTTAAAAAAAATAAAAATTTTGCCAATTTTCTTAAGTAGACTTAATCACTTATTGCCAACCGACACCGATTTTAAGCTATGCATGAAAAGTTTAAAACTTATTTGTCAAAACTTATTATTACAAATATTGAGGTGAAGGTAAAAATGGAGGTTAAGATGGAGGGAAGTATGGATTTGAACAAGAAGCGTGGATGGAGGCGACTGTGGTGGAGTTTGAAATCCATGGAAAATAGACGAGCGAGATGTCTAGCCTGATTTAAGGTAACAGGAATGTATAAACTATCCATAATCCAAGCAATGCCGGGTACTTGTGCGTTGTCAATAGGGCCTTACTCTGCGAAAACATTATTTTACAGTCTTTGAGTAACACTGCCAGTTGGCGGATCTGGTAAGTCGATACATCCATTTCGTTAAGGCCGGATTACGACCAGTTATTTAGTTTTGATCGCGGTTTCGGATTTTGGAATGTTTTGTCCCTTTAAGAATATATATTTAGTTTTTTCGTTTTTACAAAACTAGCGAAACCGTGAAATCATAAAACCAACCAATGTTTAAAGGCTGATTAAATTAAATCACTTTATAAGAGACCTGTTAAATAATGATTACTAATCCTAATAATTGCTGGTTGGATATAATTACTTTCTTGGGAGTCCATTTAATGATTGATTACCAATTACTTTCAGTTTTTAATGATTATTTTCTAATTACCTAAACATATAATCAAAAAAGCATGATCTTTTACGATTATACAAAAAAAAAATCAAAAATTATCAAAAAAAAAGCTGGTTTTAATTATTTTTTATTTTATTGTTTTGATTATTTTTGAATTTTTTTCAGTATTGTTGTACAAGTGCATAAATATACACATCAACGATACTGAAGAAAATCAAAAAAAATAATCCAAAAAAAATCATACAAAATAAAAAAAACATCAAAAAATCATCACAAGTGTTCCAAACAACTTTTTTTCTTTTATTATTTTTTATTTAGTTTTTTTTCGATTATTTCAAATTTTTTATTTCTAATCGTAATCAATTAATAATTGCCTTTTCGTCAAAAACGATTAAGGTAATCATTACCAATTTAAAAATCTGTCTAATTACTAATCAAATTTAACAGGTCTGCTTTACAAAAATCTAAACTAGCAATGATAGACCACTTAAAATTATTATTTAGTATCAGAAACATTTACAGTCCTTCTAAGAAATTATAAAAATTCTTCAAAAAGTTAAACTATTTTTTGTTCCAGTCCAATGTAGATATGTACATATATACATGAATGATGCCCATACCAAGTAATTCTTAAGAGCAAAATCCCTCGTTTAAGAAGACGTCAATCCATTTGAATTTTTCCATCCATGAAGATTTAGCAGGCATACAAACACACACACTCATGCAATAACAGACACACACATGCATATTTGCAAATAAACAATTTAATTGAATAATTTCCTGCACATCACGAGAGCAGTTAGTTATCATTGTGCCTATGGGAGTAATCCATGGCGTATACGTAACATTCACTTTATGGCACTCACTTTATATTTAGTAAACAAGTTAGGAAGGCGGGAATAAGAAGAAAATTTAGGTCAACGTTACAATTTGTTCTTGCATTTTCGTGTGTATGTATGGGCGTGTACGTAGCAAATGGTTACAAAGTGACTGCCTGTACGTTTCTACTACCATTTAATAATATTTCAACATTAAGTAAATTATTATATGCAGACGATTAATTTTACAACTAGGAAATGACCTTAGTGGCGATTGCTGCACAACACTCGACAAACGAAGTGATATTGGCATGTGCTAACAAATTGTTACTACAACACTTGCACTACGTCGAAGCACTCTTATGCAGTCAGGCACTTATCCACTTAAATGCAGAGGTACAGTGAGTGGAAAAGAAGAAAGCGAGCTGGAAGAAATGTTTTAAGGCATTAAAAGAACTTTTTTCCTTGATTTAGTAATTTAGTTGTCATATGAGAAAAACCAAATAGTTCTGTTCAAATTTTTAACCCTCAACCGACCAAATTCTTTCATGATATTATAGTGGGAAAAGGATCAAGCCTTTCTCATTTGACAGGTCGATCTTGATAAACGGCTCATGAAGCGACACAACAACCACATTGCAGCGATCCAAGAAACCAAACTTAACGCTAGGTTATACGTCCGCACTTTGGGTGTTTTTTAAAATACATCGAAAGGATCGATTGAGAGTACATTGGGAACTAAAATCTATTCTTTCCCGACATCGACCATAATCGAATACCTTAAAATATCAAGAAATTGTTGTCCGGTCAGCCGCGTTCGACCTCTAAGTTCTAAACGTATACATACCTCCTAGCTCCTGTTATACGAGGCGTATCCGCCCCAGTATTAGTGCACTACTCAGGAGAGAGAGTAGTGCAAATCAACACAGTGATCATCAAGAGCACCTTAGCTTCTGCAATTCTGTCTGATTTACGAAAAGGGAAAGAAGTGTGCCTCAAGATCTTCGATTCGGCCAAGACTGCGACTTCGGAGTGAGACATTTTTCGAATTTCTTGTATTCTTCTTGCCGGATTGGGCAACATTTCTACTCAAATATGTGATCTCGACACGGAAATCATACGGCTGGTAGATTAGCAAAAACGTGCCAAATGGTAGGAGCACCGTAGATCCTTCAACTTACTGCTTGCGTTGGTAAATTATGGTTAGCCCTGGAAGCCCTGTACAACCCAATAAAGCAAAATAGAAAGTTATCTATTATCTTTCGCAGCAGAGTTTATTTTGCCTAAATTAAACTGCATTCTCTGGCTGACAGTGTCAGGCAGAGAGCTATTAGACTGATTAGGGATAACTATCCTTTCGGATCGAAAAATTTTGGGACCGTTGTACTCGCGAAGTTACGGCTAGCGAGCCATCAGCATGCTTTTCGTAATATCAACAACACGTCCAGTGAGCTAAATTCTCTAAACAAACCAAACTGGCGGTTTCAACATAGGAAGACTTCAGTATACGAAATTTATCGTGTCCCTGGACGCGTCTAAAGCCTTTCCCTTTCACCTAATTATTAATGACGATTCTTTGTTATAGACGGCAGGGAGAACTACTGCTGCAACAACAACAATAGAAAACCACTGGGACTTAGGTCGCTTAGAATAACCCGAGATAGGTATGTCTGTGGTAAGTGGCGTCTGAAATCTATATCGACCTCTGTTCCTGGGTCAATATAATCGTTTCCTCCGCTGTCGGTCTAGTACCACAAGGTGCCGGGGCGTACCGGATTCCGGTCCTGCAAAAGGTACTCCGACTAACTACTGCTTCTATAAGAACAACAAAAAAACAGAGCAATCAATTAAGATTTGGGAAGTTCAAAGACTAGCATCTCTTTGAATATGAGGGACAGTAAGCAACTCACCATAGAGACGACATGAGTAGCTAGCTATGACAGCAATATCCGCAATCTTATCGACTTTCAGCGCTATGGATATATAGTCATAAAAACCAATATAAGTTCTTTGTCAACAGCCAGACTACCTTAAAAGACTTCGAGTCAAAAGTGACAGTATCTAAATCAATAAACTTTTTTTTTATTTTGTTATTTATTACGGTCTAAAAAGTACAAGCTTTTATACAGACTAATTAAAAATAGAAAACAATTCCAGTTTAAATTTATATAAACTGTTTTTAAAATTAAGAACGTTGCTGTATCGATTTGCTAGCTGTACAGCTCTGGCTACTGGTCCATTCATTGCATAATTGGTTCTATGAGTAACCTCGATAAACAACCTATTATGTCGTAACTCGCGCGAAGGGATATAGTAGATGAATAGATTTGACAGTTCAGCACAGTTGACATTACCATTAATTACATTATAAGCTAACATGAGTGAGATACAAGTTCTCCTTTCACACAAAGCCTGGAGGCCGAGTAGTTTACGCCTGCTGTCATAAGATGGAAGGCCATTGGGCCAGTTAAGCATATGTAGAGCGATTCTACTAAATAATCTCTGAATTCTTTCAATTTTATATGAACTTCCTTCATAAAATGGATTCCATATTATCGAGCAATATTCCAGACGACTTCGTACCAAAGCGGTAAAAAGTGCTTTCAGCGTCATTGGATCCTTAAAGTCTCCAGAATTACGTCTTATAAATCCAACCATTGCAAATCCCTTCGAAGCTATAAAGTCAATGTGACGAGAGAATGAGAGTTTGGTGTCGAAAATGACACCCAGGTCTTTAATCTCATATGAACGACTTAAAGGTTCGGCATTTAAATTGTAATTGAAAAAAGTTGTAGTTGACTTTTTCGAATATGAAACAACGCAGCACTTATTTACATTCAAAAACAAATTATTGTCAATACACCATTCAGCAAAAGAATCAAGGTCTGATTGTAAATTGGCACAGTCGGAAATATTACGGACTGTTAAGAACAATTTGATATCATCTGCAAACATTAGGCATTTGGCGAAGTTGAAACAATTAGGCAAATCATTGATAAAAATCAGGAATAATAAAGGGCCGCTATGGGTTCCCTGCGGAATTCCCGACCAAGCGTCGATATATAAGGATGACTTTACGTCTCCAATTGAAACAAATAGCCTCCTATTCGATAAGAAACTAGAGAAAAACCTCAATAAGTTACCTTCGATTCCATACATCTCCAGCTTACGCAGTAGTATCCTGTGATCAACTTTATCAAATGCTTTCGAGAAGTCAGTGTAAATGACATCAAGTTGCGCATATGTCTCAGATGCATCGATAATTCTGTTGGTCAATAAAGCTAAGTTGGTAGAAGTGGATCTCCCAGGGAAAAAACCATGCTGGCAGTCAACAATGGCCTTACCTATGTGATCGAATAATTTGCGTTGGATTATGTCATCGAATATCTTTGCCAGAGTTCCCTGTTTAACTATGGGTCTATAGTTGCAGACATCGTTGCGGTCACCAGACTTATATATGGGATTAATTGAACAAAGCTTCCACGAATCTAAGAAAATTCCACAGGTCAGACATTCTTGAAAAAGAAGTGACAGGGGCTCCGCCACAGCATTTGAACAAATTTTAAAAAACATAGGACAGAATCCCTCCGTATCAGATTTTGTACTGTTTGTCAGTTTTGGGATTGACAGAAGCACATCATCGGTCGTAATAGCGAAGGAAGAGATAGATAAAGCAGGCGCAGAAAGGTGGGCAGAACCTTGTGGGGATGTAGATTTTAGATACACTTTTTGAAAGAGTTTGGCAAACAGGTTGCATGCACCTTGCGTGTTGCTGGATACTTCACCATCATATTCCATACTAGTCGGAAAACCGTTAGTTTTCCTCTTAGAATTTATGACAGACCAAAAACAGGATGGGTTTGATTTCAAGTTAGACTCTATTTTGAGCATATAGTTCTTATAAAGAAACTTATTGAGGCAATCAAATGTTTTCTTAAGTCTAATATAGATAAGACGATCAGTTTCATCATTGCTCTTTTTATGTTTCTTAAACGCTTTATTTTTAGAGTTCTTGAGGCTACTCAGCTTCGCATTAAACCACGGCGGCTTATTACTCGGAACCGATCTCTTTAAAGGTACAAAATTTGAGATTGATGATAAGAGTTTTTGACGCAAATTTGCGTAAGAGGCTTCTGGGCTATTAGCTGCACCCAAGAATGACCAGTCTACAGCTAATAAAAACTCATTCATGGCTATAGTGTCAGCCCTGGAATAATTGTATGCGAACGAGGGTTCCGCTGGTTTCCTATCGAAATTATAGTACTCGAACTTGACAATCAAGGCGTTGTGATGAAGACTATTTTCCAGAATTGGAGACGAGCATTCAAGGCATGACATTCTGAGATGATCGGATGCAAAAATTAGGTCTAGGAATCTACCGTTACTGTTAGGATAATAGTTGCATTGTGTAAGACCATGTGAGAACAGGGTGCTTACAACTAGCATATCGATATCGGTTTTAATATTGGATGGAGCATTGCAATCGTTCAACCAAGAGATATTACTTAAATTAAAGTCTCCTAAGTATACAATCTCAGATATATTAATATTACCAATGACAGATGTCAAATTATCCATATGTCTCTGATAGGTTGTGATGTCGCTGCTTGGTGGAATATAAGACAATAGGAAAATTATTGTTTTATTACCAGCAAACTCTACGCTCACACAAATCTGCTCTATATCACCATTATTATAGTTAATATTGATGGATTTACTACATAGATCAGCCCTGACAGCAAGCAGTACACCACCACCTCTCTCGAGACCAGTTGCAGATGGGCAACGATCATTTCGAAATACATGATAGTAACTGTCGAAGAATTCATTAGTCGAAAAATTATCATTTAACCAAGTTTCAGTAAGAGCTATAATATCATACTCATGAGAAATAATATTACAGTAAAACATAGATGATGAGTGCGCATACCACTGACGTTTTGATAATACATAGTATAGATCGATCTTGATACATTAGTGAGACGCGTAATATATAAGTCCTCGGTTGAAGGCAAACTAACATAATTCAGCTGAGCTAGGGTTGTGACTTCGGATTCCCTGGCTGTTGAAAAAAACGGAATGGGCGCACAGTTACTTTGTCGGGCCAGACCTCCGGCATCATGCACTTATCAAGTAGATTTGGAGGAATACCTAATTTGAAGCTTACACGGTATAGAGAGTCGAGTGCTGTTAAAACTCTGGGCATCGCGGCATCGAAGAAAACTAGTTCGCTGAAGATATCAGTTAAAAGTTATAAAGCGGATCCAAGAGGAGAGGATAACTCTTGATTCCCAATTTGTGGTGACCTTCTGAGAAAAATCGAAGAATATTCTTTTACGGTTACGAGCTTGCTATGGACAAACTGGTTTTGTTGTTTTTAGTGACAAAAACATTCCCCGAACGTTTTGGAGAGTGTTGTCGAAAGTGGCAGTACTTTGGCGTATATTTGGAATTTGGTACAGTCCGGTACTTCCTTGCAGTACATGGCCAACTGTCCCTAAAGCTATTTGGTATGACCAGTGGAACTGTCTAGGTCATGTTACTCCTCGTTCCGTAAGGAAAAGGAAGGTTGGTAATCAGAGGTGAGAGGCATCAAGTTGCAAGTCGTTACCTTTTGTGGATTTTAGTGGCCAGCGGTAGACAAACTGGTATAATTGCGATGTATCAAGATCCCTTTGGTCTTGTTTCTATAAGAAGTTAACTATTTTACTCTCACCATAAACAAACTATAGTTACACTGCGTAAAATTCTCCTAATACAGGCCTAACCTAGAGCTAAACAAGTAAGGAAAGGGCTGTCCTCGACTGTGCCGAAGACTTTATACCTTTCATGAATACGCATCACGGTTCTAAGCGTCCGATCCCTACTCATAATTATTAAAAACTCTGCAAAAATGATAATTTAAAGATACATAGCCCAAATCCCATTTATGGGAAAAATTGATTGAATGGGAGCTATATGTTATATTTGTGCGATCTAGGTTATTTTCACTATACACATTACTTATATAATGTGTGCCAAATCTGCTCAATTTTACGTTCCTAGCTTTTTAATTGCAAAATTGTATTGCTCCGATCTTGCTGATCCCGATAAATGATTAATCTTGTGCAAAATGGCGGCTCCATACCAAATTTCATCAAGATATCTCAAAAACTGAGGAACTAGTTTGCGTACAAACAGACAGACGGACATGGACATGGCTAAATCGACTCAGCTCATCCCCCTGATCATTTCGGTATACTTATTGGTGGGTCTATATCTTCTTCTTCTCATACTTACAAACATCGGACCAAAGTTATAATACCATTTCATGTTCATGAAAGGTATAATAATTTGACTGGACTGGGTGCCAAGTGGACAGCTCTAAGACTGTATTTTTTGGAGAATGGTTAACAATTAAATTTGGGTAGTTTCCTCGTTCTCTATGCAATACATCTCAGTAAAAAGAGGAAACATATGATTAAGGATAGCCAACAGACTCAGCAGCTGTGATAAATATGCTTTAAATTTATAAATATATTACAAGTTTAATCCCTTAATTAAATAAAAATGTTTTACTGATTTGAATAAATTTTTATTTTTCGAATGGCGATCCCAGGAACTCATTGTGCTCCAATGAAACGGAGTCTAAAGCGTCTGCCAATAATAATTTTACGTGCAAATATTTTTATATTTTTGTCTTTAGTAAATTGAAATCATATCTGATCAATAAACTTAACATAATTTCTTCTTTTTTATTTCTCTTTTGCAGCTCCAACTCTTTCAGCGCCAATTCCGTTATGATGTCGAATAAAGCATTCTGCTGCGTTTTGGCTTTTGTCGCTGTCTGTTTGGCGTTATGTCTGTCAACATCAGATGCTGCGCCATATCCCAGGTAGTTGTAGCTAGACTAGAATACACATCTTCATGCTAGGGATGTTACGGATGTGAGTTTAACGGAACCGAATACAATTTATTTAGATTTTTGCTCCGATTTTGGAAGTCTAGGGAGGATACAAGAAACAAATATCTGGCTAAATGTAAGAGGGCAATATTCGACATGAATCGATTACTCATTCAAATCCAAATTAAAGGACCTGTGAAAAATTGCTAGCAAATATTCTTAGTTGGCAAAAACTTCCAATTCAAGATACGTTGCAGCCGTTTGACGCAGGCGCTTCTTAACTGATCCCTTCCGTAAAAATGCAAGTCTGAACAATCGGTGCAGAGCGTAAACAGTAATCTAAATTCGTAACATCCCTACATTATACACACACATGTAAAATTTTCACACATAATATGAGTTAATAACGCATATGGCTAGTAAGCTTTTAAGTACAAGGTGGCGCAAAAGTAAGCTTCCGATGTTCAGCATATCGGTTGTGGCACGTGCAGTGTGTGCTGTTGCACCGTCTTGTTGGAACCACATGTTTTCCAATCCCAATTCATCAAGTTGCGGCAAAAAGAACTCGTTGATCATTGCTCTGTAGCGCTCACCATTCCAGTAACCGTTTGGCCCCGACCGATTATTGGTCAAATAAATAGTCAGCAATATTCCGCGTTCTGGAGCAGTGTAGCGTAACATTTTTTATTAACGTGTATTTCGCATGTGTTTACTACACAAATGTCAAAACAGAACTGACTTTAGGGGCCAATCGCAAAATTTATAGCATTTTCTGATAGGAGGATTACTTTTGCCATAGGTAGGTTTATCACCTGAAGCTCAAATATCTGCATGAAGAAATTATAATATTTCTAAGAACTGGTCTTCTAAACCGGCTATCGGTTTGACAGTCCCTCTGTTGGATAAAAATTATGCATTCCATAAAAAACTTGACGTCGCCAATGACTCATATTCGTGGGTTAGATGGATTCTAAGTTGAGCACTCTCTCCAATTTTTTTCCAAAGTTATGAAAATTCAAAATTTTACTTTTTCTTTTTTCCTATTTTGTAAAGTTAATTTTTTCCATAATTCGTACAGCAGGTTCTGTACTTCAAAAACTTAACTATGGCATTTTCAATTGGGTATTTAGAGGTATAAAAAACAATATATTTAAAAAAAAATTTTTAATTCTAATTTTTAAATTTCGATTTTTCAAAATCGAAAAAATCAAGTCTGGCCTCAAATTTTGGACAAACTTTTTTGTATATATATCTAAAAATATCCGGAAATTTTCAGGAGCGCGTTTTTTGGTTTTTCAAAAATATGCATTTTTGAATTTTTTCAAAAATATGAATTTTTCAATTTTTTCTAAAAACTATTTTTTTAATTTTTCTATCTATAAAAATAGAAAGTCGAGTTCAGTTAGATAAACACAAAATTATTTAAAACTGATCACTGAAAATTATTTTATGTGCCAGTTTCTTAAGCGTATTTTTGTTTTTACATTTCACTATCACGAAAAAAATTTTCCAGTGCTCAAAATTGTGTAATTTTAGTTTAACTTGACTAAAAAGTTAAAAAAAAAGGAAAACAAATTTTTAGAAAAAAATCCAAAAATCATGCTTTTGAAATTAAACCCTTCAGCATTTATTTTTTATATGTCAGAGGTATAAAACAAAAAAGTTCAAAGTTTAATGCCGAACTTTAATTTCTTCGATTTATAAAAACAGAAAATTTTCTAAGACTATAAATCTAAAAACTTTTTTTGCAATTATTTTTTTATATATGTACCTCTGAGCACCCCATTAAAAAGTTCCAAAGTTAATTTTTTTAGCTACAGTAGTTTTCGAAATATTGAGTATATAAATTGGAAAAAAATTATATTTCGAATTTGCATAACTTTTGAAAAAACGATTTGACATGGAAGGACCCATATAAAATACATTTTCCGTTAATGCTATATTTGTGTATAATATTTTTTTTTGCGTGCGCGACTAACCCTTCCACCAACGCAAGCAACTAGTTTATTGTATGACTACATTTTGCAAATATTTGTCTTTTCTAATAGGCACATTAGTCCCTTCTTACTTCGTTGGTGTACAAAATGTTTTTTAATGCTTCTTCTCTTTCTATTATTTCTTGTTATTCGCAAGTTATAGACTTAAGACCATATTTCGTTTGTAGGCGTATCTTATTATGTATTATATATAGTTGGCTGTGCTAAAAGCGCTGTGACGAACAACACAAAATACATAAATCCGAGCTTAAGATACTAATAAGCGATTTTCTTATTTTCCAATATGTTTAACAATACAAACACAAACAAAAATGAACATAAATTCTGCTGCGTACATCAACCATGCGGATCCACACAAAAACACACCCACATAGTCACAGCAGTGGCTACTACAACGAGTTGGAGGATGTGCCCGATGATATTTTAATGGAGCTGATGGCCCGTTTTGGACAAACTATTATGAGAGCACGCAACGATCTGGAAAAGTGAGTAACAAAAAGAAACAAAAAATTTTTTGTTTTTATAAAATAACTGTCGTTTATAAGGAGCAGTAAGAGTTGAAGGACTGCATGACTGCTTCGCTCCATAGTTAGATTACTTAAAAAGCCTAATAAAAGGATATCTTAGTTGACGGCAGCAAAAGTTAAAGAGAGTAGGTGTTTGTATTTATTCACAGAACTAATTGAAAATCAAGTTAAAGTAAATATCACCGTTACCACTGCACTAAATAAGCTTGAAATGTTAGGTTAGTTTACCTTCTTAATTTGACATAACACTTGCATCGCGACTGGGCCGGCCATTGTTAGTCAACCAATGCGCGCTCATATCAACGAAAGAGATTTAACAATTTTAGGTCACTCAATTAATTTGAAAAAAAAAAAACCCCCCGAATGGAAAGAACGAAAATAAGATGTTTAAAGAATTTAATTAAAGTCCACTAAACTCATTTGTAATTCTGGGCAGCAGACAACAACCAACTACCAAACTTACTGGTAATGAGCTCAGCTGATTACAATTTTAGTTCAAAAACAACAGACATTAAAGCAAACAAAAATGAGCAAAATAAGTTGTATGAAAGCTCCGCTCTGCAAACGTATGTCTAAACGTCAGCGAGCTTTTAGTACAAATGGTGTCTTGCCAACATCATCATTAACTGTCGCTGAGATGAGACAAAGCACTGCAGTAGTGCCTGCTTGGCGATGGCTAAGGGAAGTTCAGGCGTTTTTTACATATCAGTGGGGGAGACCCCCTTTCTTCTGCTGTCCATTTCGTGTCGATAGGAAACCCTTTGGCCTGGGGTTTCTTTGACCATTCGCATGGCATGACCCAACCATTGCAGCCTTTCACAGAAACGGGTTGAGTAAAAATTAAAAAAAAATCAGTAGCAATATCTTTTTTGTATTGCCTCATTTTTTAACTGTAACACTGACTTCCGATTTATAAGCGAAATTGTGTGTTGTAACGATATAGGTGCGGATAAGGCTGACTTCGACTTTGGGCTAGTCCTTCAGAGGTTCGGCGATACCAAAGCCAAATTACTTTTATATTATTTTAAATAGCAAGTCAGCTAGTCCTAATAACGAATTTGAAACCGGAAAGGCAACAGTTTCCAAAGCTGAAACCAAAATCAATTTTTAAAAATCAATATTTAAAAAGTAAACCGATGTAAACTTAGGAGAAAGAAATTGACAACGAAATACTTTACTACGGGGAAACCGAAGTTAATTTTTAAGAAAGAAAACCGGAACTGAAATGACTCGATTTCGAAAATCCAAATCGAAGTAAAAACCAAAATGAAAATAAATGTTTAATTACGAAACCGAAAAAATTTCGAAAACCAGAAACCGAAATTAATTTTTATAATAAATACGATTATTATAATTATTATTTAAGAGAAATCAAAACCGGGACCAAACAGAGAAAATTTCATAAACCCAAGCTGACATAAATTTAGGAGAAAGAAATTGTAGCCGAAACATAATGGTAAGCTGAAACCGAAACAATTTTATACACTCGAAACCGGTAAAAAGTTAGGTGAAAAAAATTGAAATCGAAACATTTTGCTAAGCTGCAAACTAAAAATAAATTTTTAAGAAAGAAATCGAAACTTCGAAAACACGAAACCGAGGTTAATTTTTGAGAACAAACCCAAAGTAACTTCGAAAACTAGAAATCGAAGCAACTTCGAAAACCTGAACTCAATTTGCAATAACGAAAACTAAACGGAAACAAAATCGAGGCAACTTCGAAAAATAAAACCCATACAACTTCGAAACCGAAATTAATATCTAAGAACGAAACCGAAACAATTTAGACACCCTGGCAAACCCAAATCGACAAAATTTCGATATCCCCAAAACCGATTTAATTTTTAAGAAAGAAACCGAAAACTCTTTCCTCACCCGAACATAAATAGCTTTTCAAGTAGAATAAGTTCGACGAAAACACGAGAGCTTATTTGAATCGGTTCATTCATAAAATTTTTTCTTTAATTCCCTTGATATTCAAACTCATCTCCATATTTTGTTTTTTATATTTCACAGCTCTAAACGGACTGTAGACTTTGGCTTGGCACGTGGCTATTCGGGCACACAAGAGGCGAAACATCGTATGGGTCTAGCGGCAGCTAACTTCCCTGGAGGACCTGGCAGGAGGCGACGATCGGAAACTGAGGCTTAAAGCGCTGCAAAAACAACTAAGAGCAAACGAATGAATAAAACAATTTACTGATTTATTTGAAAACTAAAAAGTAAGAAAATAGACTTGAATTTGTTAAAAATAAACTTTAAAGAAATTTGCCGAAACTTACAAAAACAATTACCTGCGCTACAGAGCCTTTTTGAATTGCAAAGTGGAACTATATAATGTTTTTTATTAAAATATACATTTAGTATAAATGTTTTTATTTACAAGCAAAGTTTATTAACAAAAAAAATGTCTGTACAGCTAAAGGTTATTTACAAAAAAACTTCTCTAGATCAAATAAATGATTTTTAACGAAAGTTATTAAATTTTTAAAACTAAAACTAAACCAAACAAACAATCTAAAAAAAAAATTCAAAAACTGTTATGCAATGCGAAACTTTGCTGTATAAGAAGTTATACTTGTTTTGTTGTTTTAAAAGTTTTTCGAGAGAAATTTTAAACGAATTCCGAAATATTAGAATTTTCCCTAGTCATATATATGTATACATATATACACGAGATTGAGGTATAGAATACTGAATAGCCAAGCCATAAAGAAGAGAATTTTATAAACAAATCATGAAAGATAAGTAGTTCCCGAAGAAGATGGAGAAGAAGGAAAAAATACAGGAAGCAAATTACTTGTAAAATAATTTCAAATCAAAAAACATAAAAAGTTAATAAAAAAAATCTTAAAGTAGGTATGTAGGTTAAGCGTCAACAATATACGCATACATACATACAAACGTACAAGAAAACAATGAGAAACTACAAAACGCTGAAGTACAACACATGGCAAAACATAATACACAAACGCAACACCATCGACAACGTCATCAAAACCACCGTCAAACACAAACTCAAACAAATCAAACAACACGAAGAGGCCCCCGAAAGAATGAGATTGAATAAATTTTAAAAGAATTTTGATTATTATGTTACAAACTGTATTATATAAACATAAAAAAGCTAAAAGAACAAAAAAAAACTAAATTAATAAAACTTAAATAGCGTGCACAAATATAAATAAACAAAATCACATTACAACTGAAACGAATTATAAATACAAAAATCTATAACTATTTATAACATATATGAATTGATTCAAATCTATGTATTTACCGTGTAATGAAATACATATGTATATATGTACTTACATAGATACAGATGTGACTAAAAATATTCGCGCAGTTATGAAAATTTATATAAATTGTACTGAGTAAACGCATTTTTTGAAATTATGATGTTTGTAGAGAATTAATAATATATACAAATAAATAAATATATGCATACATACACAAAATATATATAAAGTTGTTTTTGTTCTGAGTTATGAATATTTTTTTTTTACAGTGAAGCATGCTTTTCTAAGTAAATATTCAGAATACATTTTGTCCTACGTCATACAATTGTATCGTTCTGAGTGTGTATTTCAAATCTAAAAATGCGTCTTCTGCAAAATCTAGTTTTGGCTACATACGTATTCGTAGGTAGCGTAATATCCCTGCAGTCAATTTTACTAGTTTTATGCTAATCAAATACTAGTTTGCCAAACCGGCTCAACTAGTTGGAGTTCTGTAATTTTTTCATATTAGCAACTGTTATTTTTTTCAACACGAGATGGCAATTGCCCGCTGCTGCATCAGCACTATACCAGTTGACATACTAGTCAGTATATACACCAGTACCAGCCGTCATACTAAACAGCCTATGCCTCAGTATCCAACCAGTTACTGTACCACTAAATAGTAGGTTAGTTCTTTTTGGTTTGAAAAATACAAGAAAATTGCAAAATTAGATTACGAACCACTTTATTGAAAATTCAGTCATCAGATATAAAATACAGGGTGTTTTTTTTACAGGTTTGTTTTTCGAATAGAGATAAAACTGGCATTTTGTGGTCAAATCTGGCAACTCTAATGTCATTTATGTTCAGTTTGGTTTGCCATTTCATCATGAACAGGTTGACAAAAGAACAACGCTTGCAAATCGTGCAAATTTATTTCGAAAATAATGGTTCAGTTCGCGAAGTTTACCGTGAGCTGCGTCCATTTTATGGTCGACATAATCGTCCATCAGAGCAATTAATTCGGTTAACCATGGATCGGGTTCGCACTACGTTTACTCTATGTGATAATACGCATCCGCAGAGACGTCGAACAGTGCGCACCGAAGAAACAATTGCCGCTGTAGAGCAAAGTGTTGAAGAGGACCCGAATGAATCGATTCGCCACCGTGCACAGCAATTGGAGCTTTGTCCATCAACTTTATGGAAGATTTTGCGCAAAGATCTTGGCTTGCGACCTTACAAGATCCAGCTTGTGCAAGAATTAAAGCCGCGAGACCATGCAATGCGTCGTGATTTTGGTGTATGGGCCGAAAATGAGATTGATTTCGATGCTGATTTTCATCGCAAAATTTTGTTCAGTGATGAGGCTCATTTTTGGTTGAATGGCTACGTCAACACGCAAAATTGCCGCATTTGGAGTGAAGAGAATCCACATGAGACCCTTGAAACGCCATTACATCCACAAAAACTGACTGTTTGGTGTGCTCTATGGGCTGGTGGAGTCATTGGGCCATACTTCTTCCGCAATAATGCTGGAGAGGCAGCTACCGTTAATGGAGACCGGTATAGAGCCATGATAACCGACTATTTTGTTCCCGAATTGGATGGCATGAATGTGGATGAGTTGTGGTTCCAACAAGACGGCGCTACATGCCACACAGCGCACGTCACAATCGATTTATTGAAGGAAACATTCGATGAGCGCATAATTTCGCGGAATGGACCTGTCAATTGGCCACCAAGGTCGTGTGATTTGACACCATTGGATTATTTTCTTTGGGGATATGTGAAGTCGCTCGTCTACACCAACAAACCAGAAACGTTAGGGGAATTGGAAGCCAACATTCGTGGCGTTATTGCCGACATACGGCCCCATATGCTCGAAAAAGTGGTTGAAAATTGGACCTGTAGAATTGGCTTTATTCGAGCCAGCCGCGGCGGCCACATGCCCGAAATCATATTTAAACATTAATGGCATAAAATTATCCTTCCAATAAAGCCAAATTGATGGACCTTAAAACGATTTTCTTGTGTTTTATTTCAATTCGAAGTTCTATACCCCTAAAACAAACACCCTTTATGTATCAAATTAAATATTACTTCTCTCCATTGAACAATGGGAACAAATTTCTATAAATATATAGTCGCACACGTAACAGGCATACTTCTTTAAATTTTTTTGAAACATTTTGTGGAAATATTTAAAGTTATATATTAATCTCAGATAGAATCTAATCCATATTTCTAAAAATATCTTTCAAGAAAACATTAGTTTTTTATGGTAAAAATTATAAGTTTCTGGGTTCTTTGCAAATAACCATGCAGGTAACTAGCTTTTTCTAGTAAAAAATGTGCAAGTTCTTAGTAACTACATTTTTTAAAAAGTGCTATTTTAACCACCTTGTATCATGCTCGCCATTTTCGTTGTTGCAGCCTCTAAACGATTCCGTTGGAGGCTCACCGTTATTTTATTTATGAAAACTGCATTTCACAATCACAATAAGTCAACGCTGAAAAGAACAACAGTTTAAGATTTCTTTTATGCATTTGTTGAAAACTTTTTTGTTAGAAAAGGTTACTTTGATTATTCCAAAAATAAATGTTATTTACCTACAAAATTTCTTTGACAAATGAACGTTTTGTTTCCACTTTTCTTCGTGGTTTCATTTGAGCACTGCTTACTCGTTGTTGTTTCGCTGCTGCGCCTCTATTGCAGTAAATAAAGATGAAAAAAAATTCTAAAGAGGATTATGATATCACTATAAAAACTATTATTTACAAGAAAGTTGTATATTTAACTTAAATAAATTAATATTTGAAAACTAAGAATATTAGTTAAACAGAAAATTTAAATGTAGAACGGCGATGTTAACTGAACGATTGCTGTCCGAATGCTGAGTTCTAATCTTTCTCGTTCGTGTATGTATGTAGCTATCGACAGTTCTGGAGGGTTGTTGCTACTTATGATATCGGAAACGTTGCAGTCGCTCAAACTGGTATGAATAAGCCCACAAAATTCTAGTGAATGAGCTAGAATATTTACTAACCAGTTTGGCAGTTGACTGCAGGGATGATTCAGAAAATATTAAGAACTACATTTTGTTCTGAATAAAATCTAAATCAAGTTACAAAGATTAGCGACGTAGCAACTTCGAGGTACTTGGAAATAAAAATAAGCGGTGGTGCTCTTATTATTTTATATTGAAGGGTAAATCGCAATACTTTTACACTGAGTTTTTCCTTTTGCAATTGAGTTACCAAAAAAAAAAAAGAACATTTAGAAAATGTTTAGGGATACCACAAATATAAAAAAAAATTTTAAATAACGATTCCGGTTCCGAACAGGATCAGTTCCTGCTAATTATAGCTATGTAACTTAAGCAGCACGATTGAAACATCATCGGTACGTTCATAGTTTTTGATAATTATAACAAAATTGGGTGTGCGGGGGTTCTCGTGAAGATAGTATTGATAACAAACTAAATTTCAAACAAATTTATACCGCAAAAGGCGTGCGTTAAAGCTGTTAAAAGGACCATTTTTTAGTTAAATTCAGAACTATTAGAGATTTTGATGAATTATTTCATACAAGTATACAAGTTAGGCGTGATTACTTTTCGATTCCAAACGTTTTCGTTATTAAAATTTCATATGCCAACTGAAATTAGTATACCAAATTTCATTCCGTCTCAATCTAAACGCTACATATTAAAATGAGCTGGTGTTTTTTGATATATCTACCCTTTACGGGAATAGTACCTGGTAATATCTTTCGATTTGTTCTGAAGTCTGTTTTTATACCCAGCTGTACTAGTTACGGTTGCCATCATCGATGTTTTGGACCGTTTTGAACCAGGCTTAGTTTCCTTCTAATATATATGTTTTCTGATGTGTAGTTCGAAAGAAACTTAACACTGAAGATTGCGGAACGCCGAAACCGGTTTATTACAAAGCCAAATTTGACAAGGGATGCCGGAAAATCGTTCCAATATACATCAACTTTCCACCCTGTCGGAAAATCAACAAAGCAAAATAAATATATGTTTTCCTTTTTGGTTCAATTAAATTTGAATACATTCAATTTTGAATATAAATTTTTTTCAGTGCGTAAATATTTGAAAAAATTGTTTCATTGTCAATTTGTTACCGTGAGTTTTATATGGAAGTGCCTAAGCTTCATACCTAAGGGTTTTTGTTTCGCATTTGAAACTCAGGCACTTTCATATAAATTGTATTTACATGCGAGGGCACATTCAAAGCGTTAATTTGTATCTGTGCCTATATTTGAGAGAAAGCAAAAACAAAAGTGCTTCAAGTGTATAGGGTTTGCGCAGCACTGAAACTAAGGTTTTCTGAAACTCATTTGCGTTTTTCTGAAAATTATATAATATTTTCTGAAAGGCAACTGTGGTTTTTCGAAATAAATTTGAGCTTTCCTGATATATATATAAAACAGCGACAGACTTACGGGTTCAAACCCTCTGTTTCAAAGAATCAGAAATGAGAAATTAAAATCTTACTGAGCAATAAAAAAATACCTTTTTTATGAATTCTACGCAACATTAGTTCTGGTCGATAATTATTGCAACCTATAGATTTTAGGTGATTGTCATGTTACTCACGATTCCGGAAGGCTTCTTTACCGTGCTTTCAAGTCCCGAACGATGTACTTCCCAGTTTTTCTAACTCCTTATCCCCTCTTCCGTCCGTTTTACTCCAAAAGTTACACAATACTTACAATGTACTAAATTTTCTTTGGCAGAATATGCTCACCAGCTAAATTTATATAGCCATTGCCTTCTGAATGACAAGTGGGAATTTATGTTTAGGTGGGGGAACCCATGAATTGTCGGCTATTTGCAGGACTTCGTCCGCCTTTGTTACCTTCATTAGACTCTTAGCTATAACACCAGTGTAATTCTTACAAAATGTAGGTGATCTTTGTCGAAGGCCGTACTATGATCAGACAGCATAGCATCACTGGAATCAGGAACAACGTGAGCTTGTACAGTTGGTCCAAAAGACAAAGTGCAATAAAGGTGAAATTTCTAAAATGGTAGAGACGCAGTGAGCGCAGGAAAGAAAAATTTATGTGCATTGGTCCAATTAGATTGGCTCAGACGCACGAAGCAGTATCAACTTATGTGGAAAGATAGCAATACTTCATAAAACACTTCCAAACTGTTGACGGCAATCCTAACGATTGAATTTTGAATTGAAGTGAACTGTCGTATAATGGAGTCGATCAATTCTGTCATTTTCTTCTGAGTAGAGATTTGCAGTTGAAAAATCAAGACTTAGAAGAAATTTCAAAATTGTCCAATGATGACTTCAAAAAGAGGCACTGTCTTGTTTTCATGTCATTTATAAAAACGTTTTGCGAGTATGAGATTGAATAATTGAAATAATTTAACATACAAAATGATTTCAAAAAACTGCATTTCAACTGGAAAAAGTTTTTTACAAAAAGAGAAAACAATTTCAAATCCCCCCCTTGGCGTAATCCTGGATACGCCACTGATTTAAGCTGCTCTGAAAGACATTTATCTTTTCTGAAGTAGAGTTCCTGACCTATGTACTTCGAATCAAACCAAAATTGTACCAGTAAGAATTCCGACTATGACATAGTAAAGAGTTGAAAACTTGGTACTCCAAATTTATTTGAAATTTTGCTTTGTCCGGTAAAAGCCTGAACTCCTCCTATGTTTAATTAGTTTTACTTACTGTTATTAATTCGTTTATATTGAATCAGTTTTAGGTTAGGCTGAAGTAGTTGCCGTAGGGGCACTCTTAGGCCAGTATCAGAAGGTCCGTTGTGATATCATGATAAAACACCGTTACACCTCCTCTTCGAACCAATTTGAAGACGTAATGACGGCCATCAGGTCGTTGATGCCATACCCCGCAAATGGGCGGATGTTATCCAGGAAGGGAACTCCCAGGCAATGCAGTCTGGCTCCGCTAGGAATAAGCTTTAGACAAGTAAATTTTTTGGAACGGCAGGGTGTATCTCAAAGAACATACATACGTTAAAAATGGCGGCAGTTAAATGGTGATAACCGTCTAAACGATGTTGGCAGTCCAATAAAGCTCAGCAATCGTATGTTAATTACCCCTCGGATATATATATATATATTTACTGGAGATGTGTCTGAATTATCATTAATTAAAATGTATTCACAACCGTTTTAATGGCTTTCAGATTTCGAAGCACGTAAGTACTGTGAGCAGAAGCAAAACAGATAAGCCAAATGTAACAGATCGCCAACAAAAGGAACATATTTTAAAGATGTGTAAGTATAGAGACTCCCACTAGTGTAGAAGGGGTTCAAAAAGATTGTTGTTGTTGCAGTACAAAATTCTCCGTTACTAATATGCATGGTTGCCGCCGTGGTGTGGCGGTAGTGTTGCCGGCCTACCACACCGAATGTCCAAGGTTCGAGTTCTTGGACAAGTAACATCAAAAAGTGGTTTGAGAAAACGTCGAGGAGTGGTCAGCTTGAATTCTTGAAAGTGTTCTTAAGTTTTCTTTCCGGAGGGCATCATACAAGAGCAGAACGTAACACTCGCATATATCAACGGCGGAATAGAAGATCGCCGTATTTTAAAGTACGTAAAGAACGCTCTATCTCAGAACTTCAAAAATGCTTATCAGCTTAGATTTCATAGACAATTTAATATATTTTTGATGTGTAATCTTTGATAAATGATCTCAATCGGCAAACAGACGAGCAAACCTCAAACTGCCTTTATAATACTCGTATATATACACAGGGTATGCGAAAACAAAAACTATCGATCATACATGATAAATTTGTGGTTAGTGTAACATACGATGAAATAAAATAAAATGAATTAAACAAAATAAAATTAAATTAAATTGATATAAATTAAACCAAAAGCTTTTAAATAAAATAAAATTAAATTAATGTAAATAAAATAAAATTAACTAGAATAAAGTTAAATTTAAAAAATATAAATAAATAGAATAAAATAACAATTTCCTTTGAGCTGGCTCTAGGTCATATGTATTAAAACACGATTGTTTTTGTTTTTAACTCCAATATATTTCAATCTCCACCGGAGATCGTCATCAGGGCTACAACCACACTTAAAGTTTTATTTAACAATAATAAATATTGATATGTTTACAAACATACATACATTGGCTGTTGAATAGACAGCATCTATTCTGTTCGAGATGTTGTTTAGAACTGATTTTCGCGAATCAAGTAGGTGGCGGTATAGGTGAGCGACCGTTTCGGAGTCTTTTTTATAGTTTAGTCTCTTGTTCTCATTCGTATTAATTATGTGGAGCATCTCCAACGTAAAGCGTTTGTTGTAATGTTGCTCTTGTTGTAGTATGCTCACAGCGTCAAAGTCAGGTTGATGTCCACTCTCAGCACAGTGGGCCGCTAGTGCTGTCTTATGCGTAATATTTGATTTTAAGCATTTGATATCCGATCGGTACCCCGCTATTCTGGGTTTTAGCTTATTTTTCGTATATTCTTTGTTGCAGCTGTTATTTACGTCTCCTGCACACGGTATCTTGTATATAATATTATTTTTATCCATCTTCTCAACTTTGCTTTTCATATTGTTGAAAAATATATTGTTTGTGTTCGTTGGTTTGTATGCTATTCCAATTCTACCTTTGTCATAAATATTAGAGCATTGTAATCTTTCGGAAAAGCCCGGTATATATACCACGGATTTGTATATAAGTGGGCTTTTTCCTTCTATATCCGATTTTTTCACGTTTTTATGATTATTAATCAGCTTATGTATTACCCCGGATGGAAAATCATTCCTTTTGAGGATTCGTTCGAGACGTTTTTTGTTCTCAGCGTGGAACATTACATCGCTAGTATCTAAAACTCTACCAATGAAGTTTTTGGCCGTATTAAAAATCATGTTTTTGGGGTGTTTTGAGAGGTAATTAATGATACGCCCTGAAGATGAAGGCTTTTGGTACCAATCTACTTTGAGTCTGTTGTCAATTTTGCAAATTAACGAATCTAAAAAGGGTAATTTGTCATCGCTTTCCAACTCCATCGTGAATTGGATGTCTTTGTGATATGCATTAAGTAAATTTAAAGTTTCATTTATTTTATCCTCTTTGACTATTGCAAACACATCGTCTACGTATTTACTAAGTAGTCTAGTGTTCGCCACTACTTTTCCTAAAATGTTTTCCATAACAATGTCGGCTACAATTGGTGATGCCGGAGATCCCATTGGAAGTCCCTTTAACTGTTTGTCTGTTGGCTATACAGACAATACGGGCAAAGTGGGAGGAGATAAAAGAATACACGGATATCCCTAAAAATCTTTTCATGGAAATAGTGACGTTTTGTATACGAGGTGTGTTTAAAAAATATCGCGAATTTTGAATTTTCGCTGGTTACGTATATTCGAATTTCGAATTTTTTGTGGCGTTATGTTGGTACTCATGTCTCTCACATATGCCGACAAGCTCGGCCATTTTGAATGTTCAGTTAATTGTTGACAGCTGCTTTGCTTGCACTTTTTTTGGATCGTCTTCGATTTTTACCTATTTTTTTACCAAAGTTGCTCAATTGTGACCAAAAACAGCATCGCATGAACATTGCTAATGAGATGTTAAACTCTGTCCGCGATGACCCAAATTTGCTCCAGAGGGTCATAACTGGTGACGAATCGTGGGTTTATGGTTATGACGTGGAAACCAAAGCTCAATCATCTCAATGGAAGCTGCCGCACGAACCAAGATCGAAAAAAGCGCGCCAAGTTCGGTCGAATGTGAAAGTTTTGCTGACAGTTTTCTTCGATTGCAGGGGCGTGGTGCATCATGAGTTCTTGCCACAGGGAAGAACGGTCAATAAGGAATATTACCTGCAAGTTGTGCGCAATTTGCGCGAAGCAATCCGCCAGAAACGCCCAGATTTGTGGAAGAACAAAAATTGGCTTTTGCACAACGATAACGCCCCTGCTCACGCATCGTTGCTTGTGCGCGACTTTTTGGCCAAAAACAACACACTAATGATGCCGCAGCCACCGTATTCCCCAGATCTGGCCCCCTGTGACTTTTTCTTGTTCCCTAAACTGAAGAGGCCCATGAAAGGACGACGTTACGCTTCTCTTGACGAGATATAGACGGCATCGAAGGAGGAGCTGAACAAGATACAAAAAAATGATTTTTTGAAGTGCTTCGAAGATTGGAAAAACCGTTGGCACAAGTGTATAATATCTCATGGGGATTACTTTGAAGGGGACAAAATAGATATTCATGAATAAATAAATAATTTTTGAAAAAACACAAAATTCGCGATACTTTTTGAACACACCTCGTATGTGAAAATAGGTATTTTAAGTATGAGGAACAAATATATACACAGTTAAAGGGACTTAAGTGTTGTTGTAGCCCTGATGACGATCTCCGGTGGAGATTGAAATATATTGGAGTTAAAAACAAAAACAATCGTATTTTAATACATATGACCTAGACCAGCTCAAAGGAAATTATTGTATATAAATTAATAAAATAAAATTAATGTAAATTATATTAAAAAAAAAAACAAGATAAAATACAATATAATAAAATAAAATAAAATTAAACAAAATAGAATAGAATAAAATAAAATAAGATAAAACAAAATAGAATAAAAAAAATAAAATGAGATGAAATTAAATAAAACTAAATAAATTAAAATGAAATAAATTGACAAAGCATATTCATGCAATCTTGATAATGACTTCAGATTGAAGTCGAAAAATATGGACCGACCATTAAAAATTTTAAAAATAAAAACACCGTGTTTTATTTCAATTTTGGCCTTGAGCTCACCAACATATAACTTAAATATAATTAAATAAGGCCAGCAAAACTAACAATAAAATAAAATTAGTTAAAAGAATTCATTTTCAACTTAATATTTCTTACCTTGAAATAGGATGATCACCAACTTGGTCATCGTTATCGACTACCGCCTAGCTCAAACTATTGCTCAAAACAACCCTTTCGAATTTCTAAATTCGTATCCAAAACGCCACATCTCAGCTGAAATTGTATTATATTTACTTTGAAAAAAGGGCGCTTTTGAAAAATATACTGATACAGGGTTCTTCAATGCAATTCCGAGATAGGTCACTTTCGAACAGGCAGCCGATATGTAGATTCCATTCAGCCATCGTTATAAAAAACAAAACACTTTTTTCAAATATGTACGTTTTTTAGGTTTATTGCAATCAATATCGGTTTAACATATGTATCTATGTGTAAACTTCTTTTTATATTTCAATACAAGTTTTGCACATTCATTCGAGCGAGACGTTTTTCAGTTGTCAACATTCGCTGTATGTAATATGTATATATATGTACGTATACATGAATTTATGTTTGTATGAACTTATATAATTAATACATGCCTATATCTAATGAATATTTGTACGAGAATATGTATCAGTATGTACTTATAACTAATGATTTCTTATGTACTCGCTTCTGTGTATAGTTACAAAATATCCGCAAATGATATGCACTTAATATTATACAGGCATATTGGGAGATAATTATGGTGGATTTTTTGTCCTAGAATTCATATTTTAATGCACATGAAATTATTGATTTCAATCATTTTTTATGATGTTTTTCTCAGTAGAATATAAAATGCATTGTATGGTTAAACTGGGTATTCTTTCTTCTTACAAACTATTAAAGATTTTTTACAACTAAAAGTAAGCAATTAATACACGTGTTTATTTGTGTTATATTAGAGAAGTCAATTTCGGAATATGCTGATTTTGGATTGCCGAGAAATCATGGAATTGTTGGCTTGTAATTTCGGAATTTTTTTCATTTTGTCTTCGATTCGAACTTTTTTGCTACCGAACATTGCTGATGTATTGGTTTGGCATACTTAAACTTTACAAATTGATAATGTACTGATCCATTTTATTAGTGAATTTGGAAAAATGTAAACTTCGTTTGGTTATAACCCTAGTCCTTTAAGATAAAAATATTAATTTATTTTCCTTTAAAATCTGTCAAGGTACACAGCAGCTGGGTCTACAATATTCCGCCTATTTTTAGTTTAATATAAAATAAAAAATGTCGGTACTAATACCGAGATCGCTATACAAGAACCAAAGCATACAACGTCAGCAAAATTCCAAAAAATTAGCATCCCTAAACACATGTGTTTTTATTTGCATATAAAACTAAAAACAGATAAATCCACAAACATAATAATTAAGCAATAAGATAATATTAACTCAGCTGTCATTGTGTTTGTAGATTTGTAGATCTTATTGAGATTGATGATTGGCACATTAATGATTAATTTGAATTCTCAATAAAATATTTTCAATATTTAAAATATGTATGTGTATACTTAAATAACTAGGTTTTTTTAATACAGTTAATATATTTAGCATGTAAATGCGGTCAAACGACAAGAGCAAGTATATAGAATTTAATAAATTGTGTGCCTTTAAATGCATTTATTTTATTTTATCTTAGTTTATTTTACTTTTTTATTTTATCTTAATTTTATTTTCTTTGATTTTATTTTATTTTAATTTATCTTAATATAATTTTTATCTAATTTAATTTTATTTTATTATAATATATTTTATTTTATTTTATTTTAATTTAATAAAATTTTTTTTATCATTTCATTTTATTTTATTTTTTTTATCATTTTATTTTATTTTATTTATTTTACTTTATCGTAATATAATTTCACATATTTTTGTAAGTTTAAAGAGCTCAAGACCAGTTGATAATAATTCTTAGTTAATTATTATTATTTTTGATAAGAGGAAAAATTGAAAGCAACAAACATATACAGGCTATAGTTATAGTACTATTTCGAAAACAGCAACCATAATTTAATTTAATTTACCTCAATTTAATTTAATTTTATTTTATTTCATTTTATTTTTATTTTGTTAGATTTTATTTTATTCTATATTATTTTATTGTATTTTATTTTATTTTACTTTATTTTATTTTATTTTATTTTAATGTATTTTATTGTATTTTATTTTATTTTATTTTATTTTAATGTATTTTATTAGATTTTATTTTATTCTATGTTATTTTATTTTAATTTATTTTATTTTATTAGATTTTATTTTATTTTCTTTTATTTTCTTTAATTTAATTTTCTTTTATTTTATTAGATTTTATTTTATTTTATTTTATTTTCTTTTCTTTTATTTTATTTTTTTTTATTTTATTTTATTTTATTTTATTATATTATATTTAATTTTATTTTATTTTATTAGATTTTATTTTATTTTCTTTTATTTTATTTTATTTTATTTTATTTTTATTTTATTAGATTTTATTTTATTCTATGTTATTTTATTTTAATTTATGTTATTTTAATTTGTTTTAATTTTTTTTTTTTATTTTAATGTATGTTATTGTATTTTATTTTATTTTATTTTACTTTATTTTATTTTATTTTATTTTATTAGATTTTATTTTATTTTACTTTCTTTTATTTTAAATTATTTTATTTTATTTCATTTTATTTAATTTTATTTAATTTAGCCTAATTTAATTTAATTTAATTTAATTAAATTTAATTTAGTTTAATTTAATTAAATTTAATTAAGTTTAATTAATTTTATTTTATTTTCTTTATTTTATTTAATTAAATCTTTCTTTTATTTAAAAATTTTTAATTTTAAATTTTTTTTTATTTTATTTTGGTTTCTTGTATTGTTACGTCACTTTATGTTCGTTATGAAATATTCTGTTTGACTATCCCATGATATGTTATACTTTCTTTCGTTTTGGTTTGTGTGATAGTTTTTAAGTTATTTTATGTTTTGTTATGCTACGTTATTTTAGCCAAGTTATGTTATATTGGCTTATGTGTTAACTTATTATGTTTCGTAATATTATAATATAAAACGTTTTCTTTTGTTATTTTATTATGTCTCTTATAATATTATGTTAGCTTAAGCTGTGCTATACTATCTAATGTTATTTAGTATCTAATAGTTTACTATATTTCATTTTAAATTTCAAAATTTATTCATGCACAATTTAAAAGCATATATTGTTAGTATATATTCATGTAATTAAAATATTTACAGTCTTTATGAAAAAAAGTTTTCAATTTTATTTTCGGCTTATTTTTATACGGAAATGCGTGCCGTCACACCAACAACGGAATTCCCTTGCAGCGGAAGTGGCTGTGATTTGTTATTGTGGTTACACAAGCGCCACCTGTCGTATACATCAATTTGCTAACGGTGTTTTTTCTACGCGGTTTAAAACTTCGCCTCAAATGTTGACAGCAGTCGATGTATTGTTGTTGGTAGTGCAAACGTTATTCCCATTGTTGTTGTTGCAATTGTTAGCCAAATTGCCTGTACTATTGCTGTTATTCTTATTAGCTATATTGTTGCAGTTGTTGTTATTGTTGTTGTTGCTGCTATTGTTGTTGACACTTGAATTTGGAAAAATGTAAACTTCGTTTGGTTATAACCCTAGTCCTTTAAGATAAAAATATTAATTTATTTTCCTTTAAAATCTGTCAAAGTACACAGCAGCTGGGTCTACAATATTCCGCCTATTTTTAGTTTAATATAAAATAAAAAATGTCGGTACTAATACCGAGATCGCTATACAAGAACCAAAGCATACAACGTCAGCAAAATTCCAAAAAATTAGCATCCCTAAACACATGTGTTTTTATTTGCATATAAAACTAAAAACAGATAAATCCACAAACATAATAATTAAGCAATAAGATAATATTAACTCAGCTGTCATTGTGTTTGTAGATTTGTAGATCTTATTGAGATTGATGATTGGCACATTAATGATTAATTTGAATTCTCAATAAAATATTTTCAATATTTAAAATATGTATGTGTATACTTAAATAACTAGGTTTTTTTAATACAGTTAATATATTTAGCATGTAAATGCGGTCAAACGACAAGAGCAAGTATATAGAATTTAATAAATTGTGTGCCTTTAAATGCATTTATTTTATTTTATCTTAGTTTATTTTACTTTTTTATTTTATCTTAATTTTATTTTCTTTGATTTTATTTTATTTTAATTTATCTTAATATAATTTTTATCTAATTTAATTTTATTTTATTATAATATATTTTATTTTATTTTATTTTAATTTAATAAAATTTTTTTTATCATTTCATTTTATTTTATTTTTTTTATCATTTTATTTTATTTTATTTATTTTACTTTATCGTAATATAATTTCACATATTTTTGTAAGTTTAAAGAGCTCAAGACCAGTTGATAATAATTCTTAGTTAATTATTATTATTTTTGATAAGAGGAAAAATTGAAAGCAACAAACATATACAGGCTATAGTTATAGTACTATTTCGAAAACAGCAACCATAATTTAATTTAATTTACCTCAATTTAATTTAATTTTATTTTATTTCATTTTATTTTTATTTTGTTAGATTTTATTTTATTCTATATTATTTTATTGTATTTTATTTTATTTTACTTTATTTTATTTTATTTTATTTTAATGTATTTTATTGTATTTTATTTTATTTTATTTTATTTTAATGTATTTTATTAGATTTTATTTTATTCTATGTTATTTTATTTTAATTTATTTTATTTTATTAGATTTTATTTTATTTTCTTTTATTTTCTTTAATTTAATTTTCTTTTATTTTATTAGATTTTATTTTATTTTATTTTCTTTTCTTTTATTTTATTTTTTTTTATTTTATTTTATTTTATTTTATTATATTATATTTAATTTTATTTTATTTTATTAGATTTTATTTTATTTTCTTTTATTTTATTTTATTTTATTTTTATTTTATTAGATTTTATTTTATTCTATGTTATTTTATTTTAATTTATGTTATTTTAATTTGTTTTAATTTTTTTTTTTTATTTTAATGTATGTTATTGTATTTTATTTTATTTTATTTTACTTTATTTTATTTTATTTTATTTTATTAGATTTTATTTTATTTTACTTTCTTTTATTTTAAATTATTTTATTTTATTTCATTTTATTTAATTTTATTTAATTTAGCCTAATTTAATTTAATTTAATTTAATTAAATTTAATTTAGTTTAATTTAATTAAATTTAATTAAGTTTAATTAATTTTATTTTATTTTCTTTATTTTATTTAATTAAATCTTTCTTTTATTTAAAAATTTTTAATTTTAAATTTTTTTTTTATTTTATTTTGGTTTCTTGTATTGTTACGTCACTTTATGTTCGTTATGAAATATTCTGTTTGACTATCCCATGATATGTTATACTTTCTTTCGTTTTGGTTTGTGTGATAGTTTTTAAGTTATTTTATGTTTTGTTATGCTACGTTATTTTAGCCAAGTTATGTTATATTGGCTTATGTGTTAACTTATTATGTTTCGTAATATTATAATATAAAACGTTTTCTTTTGTTATTTTATTATGTCTCTTATAATATTATGTTAGCTTAAGCTGTGCTATACTATCTAATGTTATTTAGTATCTAATAGTTTACTATATTTCATTTTAAATTTCAAAATTTATTCATGCACAATTTAAAAGCATATATTGTTAGTATATATTCATGTAATTAAAATATTTACAGTCTTTATGAAAAAAAGTTTTCAATTTTATTTTCGGCTTATTTTTATACGGAAATGCGTGCCGTCACACCAACAACGGAATTCCCTTGCAGCGGAAGTGGCTGTGATTTGTTATTGTGGTTACACAAGCGCCACCTGTCGTATACATCAATTTGCTAACGGTGTTTTTTCTACGCGGTTTAAAACTTCGCCTCAAATGTTGACAGCAGTCGATGTATTGTTGTTGGTAGTGCAAACGTTATTCCCATTGTTGTTGTTGCAATTGTTAGCCAAATTGCCTGTACTATTGCTGTTATTCTTATTAGCTATATTGTTGCAGTTGTTGTTATTGTTGTTGTTGCTGCTATTGTTGTTGACACTTGTAGCGTTATTGGGATTATTGGTCACGCCGCCAACAGCAACACCACTTGGACGCAACAACTCCATATACTGAAATGGTACGTGGTAACTCTGACCTTTATGTTCGACAATCAAATGTCCACGGCATGTCGAAGCGCCCACAACGTTAACAGTTTCGCCCTTCTTCAATTGTTGTTGCATTTGTTCGGCCGGATTAACGATGGATGGATCCTCTGGGAAATTCATTTTCATGATGCGACTCTGCGGATAACTAAGCTTCAAACTGCCAGCGATTGTGTAGGCGCGTGATGGTGGCACTGGTGGTGGACGCTCCTGTATGTGTGAGTGTGTTAACGTTTGACATATGAAAATCCAAGTAGTTTGTAGGGCAGTTATGTCGAGTGGTTTGTTGGTGGACATCAACAGCGGCCATCAACATTGTGAGGTGCATAACGCACAAAGGCGACGTGAAAGATAAGAAAAGAATTCAATTGAAAGGCATTTGACAAACAATGAATGGTAAAGTAAGTGTGTAAGTGTATGTGAATGAGTGTCCGTTATTGAGGACAATAAATTTATTGCGGCTCAAACGAGCATAATGGGAATCAGTGAATGAATGAAGGAGCGCGTGTGTAGGACGTGCTGAGGAGAAAGTAGTTATGAGCGAGTGTTTAGTTTATTGGACAGGCGATTAGCGAGGAGATTGGTTAGTAAGCGGGAGAGAAGCGACTGAAATGTAGCAAATAAATATTAATAAGTGGAGAAACGAATTTTTCATTTTTAGAATAAGAACTACTGGTAGGGATTACTAGAGAATATAAACGTGGACGAGTTTAGCGAATAACAATCGGCCGGATACGTTGGTTAGAGCATGTTGTATGGCTGAAGGATGATATCAGGGCTATACAGGAACAACACTAGCTAAACCCTTTGATGCCAGTAGAGCCCGAAAATGGTTTTCCAAAACAACAAGTGTTTGAAGTTTTATTTGGGTTGACCCGAATAGCCAATTATTGAGCCAGCTGATAGCACCACTAAGCCAGCAATGCATGTTGTTTCCTAGCAGAATGACGTACAAAACAGAAAGCGCTTGAGCAGAGTAACAAAGACTTTTTAAGTACATATCTATCAGGTAGGAAACATCTTTGCAGGCTTGAAAATGGTTTACAAAAAGTATAGCTGTCTATTGGACTCAGTCTGATTAGAAAAGAGGCAAATTTAACACCAACGACGTTATAAGTAACCAGTAATTTGAGGGTAGTGATCAGCTTTGTAACCTTAAATAACTAAAACTGGAGACCCCGAGAATGGAAATTAACTGCCAGAAAAAAAAATAATAACATCAAGGTAGGTTTCAAATAATTTCATGGTACAGCAACATAGCGATAACATGTCTTAAACTCCATCCAAAGGCAGGGAAGATATCCCAAAAGAGTAGATATCCACCCACCAAACCTGTAAAGGAAGGTCAATGTCAGCTTGCGTTCATACGAGAAAGGCTGGTGTTGCAGCTGTACAATTTCGGGTAAAACTAAACTCGACCTTGGATAAGCCTGATGTATTTCCGCCTTAAACTAGCAAAATATGGTTGGTTAAGCATGAACTGAAGTGATTATTCCACCCTCGTCCAGTTCCATACATCCGCGGTTGGGATGTTTTCTAAGCAGCAATCGACAGAGATAACTCAGTCTTAAGATGTTATGCTACTTCTGACCAGAGGGATATCGATGCCCTTCTTAAGCATTTTTCCCGTTCAGTTTTGAAGTACCATTTCGGGTCTAAAAGATACTCGTGAAAGTGGTTTTCGATGTAGACATGTCTCGGGACTAAATGATGTTTATCCTATCGAGCCAAAAGTTAGTGTTTATATCACCCGAGACGCAACACGGTTAAGTTTAAAGTCTCAATTGCAATGCATTTCATCCACTACACACCAAAACAGTATAGCCCCCTTCCAATCTTTTCATTTAGCTTTGTTTCGAACATGAACGAGTTGAAAAAAAAACCTGTTAGTATGAGTTTCTTACCGCATCCCGGTCTCGATAGAATACAGGTGTTAAATCCAACAAAGACTCAGTGTTTACTCAGGAAAAAGGTTAACTTATGAAGTCTTCAAAACACTAAAGCCACCAAAGTCTTAGGTCCAGATTTTTTAATTTTTATGGACTCTAGAGACAGGGTATATTCTAAGCGTATAAGCCTTTGGGAGTGTGCCAAAAATAATCAAAGCACAACGTGTTCCCACAAGATAACGCAATTTCGAAAGCTTAACCACTGGAACAATGAGAAAATTTGCAAAAGACCATATGACCGAACCCAACCACGTATATCATATACCATCATAGGAAATCAGGAATCATAGGAAATCAGGCAAAACTCCAGCGTAGACTGCACCAGGGAAAAATTAACTATGCTCTTCTGACACAACGCTATACCGCAGCTATAAAATATTAGGGAAGGATTGACTCAGTGACAGCATGACTTTCGATGAGGAAATGGACTTCCAGCAGGCAAGACAGGGCAGGTATAGTTAACTGAGGTGCAAAACAATTTCCGAAGCAATTGAAAAATTGAAGCTAATAAGCTTGTCATCTAATAGAACTTTCGTAGCATGATTCCCATCTAGTTACACTCAGGGCGGAAGATGGTAGATATGCTTCTGCCATACATGTGGTCTCCATCAAACTGAACTGTTGCCTCGCTAGATAGCAAGCAAAACCTTTGTGGAGAAATTTAGACGCTAAGCTAAAAGCGACAACAATGGTTGCCTAGGCTTCAATTTGCGTATAGCTATACCTATATAGACCTATCTAAAGTAACACCTTAGAACTTATTACAGATACGAACAATCCGGTTAGGGCATAAAGTATCTCCCAAACCCACGTAACCCAAGATATGGAAAGGGTTGCCTTGGTATAACGAGCTGGTTTGCCTTAACGGGGTTTCAAAACTTTGTTTTAAGACGGGGGGTCGCCCCTCGTCATTGGTGGTAAAGCCTCAAAATGTATTTCTTGAAAAAGCTTCTCAGAAAAAATAATCTTCCTTGGCGAACGGCATCCAATAAACATGCAAGTCTATCCAATCGGGTTCGCCAATAAACATGCAGGTTCCTTCCAAGTGTAGGAAATCCCCTACAAGTTGGAAGAAAAACTCAGACTCAAGGCCTCTCTCGACTCAACACTCTAAAAGCCACCTGTCATACGCGAAGAAATGACTGGTGAGCGCATTTAAGTAGGTAAGTAAGGTACTCGAAAAAGTTTCCGACAAAATCTTTGTTTGCCCACTACAAAAATCTAAACATAATTTGAATTCCTGTTCTAAAATACGCCGTTCGACCTTAAGCAAAATTTTAAGAGATGCCTGCTCCCTCCGTAATTTATTTAGTGTTAGTTTACGGTTATAGATCTATATTGTTAAAAAAAAATTGAAGGAAGAATCAAGTGCGAGCATGAGAAAGAAATATAAGTTGAAAAGTTTGTGTAGTACTCACCAAATCTAAACCAAAAAGACTGCAAGTTTGTTGGATTATCTTTGTGTCGCATTTCTCATTTGGATCAGGTGGTGGTGTGCCGGCAATTGGTTGTGGGCGTGGACGTGTCACTGTGCCCATCAGATTTGAAGATTTAGCTGATAAACGAGGAACTGCCAATTGAAAGAAAGACAGGAAGAAAAGAAATAAGAAAAAATTCAATTAATATTTCGATTTGCATGAGCGAGCACTTACGCGAATTCGCACCGCTACTGGGCAACAATTTAGACAGCTTCGTTGCGCTTGTTGTTGTTGTTGCAGTTGTCGGCAACAAAGACATAATAACACTTGTAGTAGTACCACGTTTACGCTTCACACTACCCATTTTCTTGCGCCAATGCCAACCACGCCAGGTGGCCTGTATCAACGTAGCGCTTTTGGTGCGTATCTCAGAGCGCAAATGTTCCAAGTGCTGACGCATACCTTCGGACAAGAACACATGTCGCTTACCGGGTGCCCAAGCCAATGTCACCGAACCATCCAAAATAGGTGGATTCTCCATTGCATACTCCAATATGAGATTACAATCCTCCATTGACTTATCTTCACTGCGACGTTGCAACCGAAAGGGTGCCAACATAGCGACATAGCGCGCATTGAATTGCTTGAAGCGCATTCGATGCGGAAAACCAGATGCCATCAAATTAACCGTCTCAAGTACTTGTAACGAGCGTATCTGACGCACGACCATCTTGCGTTCAAAACAACCAGCCATCTCGTTGTCATTACTACGTATGCAGCGTACAAAGTGTGGACGTGCGTGTACCAAAGTGCGTAGCAAATTATCAAGGCGCGTGTGAAAGTCTTGGGTGAGTGTCGAGACAGGCTCATCGCCGTTCAATAGATCTGTGTGAGATGTAGGCGAAATGCGAAAGCTTAAACCGCGAGGCACATTTTGTAAAGCATACAACGCTTTCAACTCGGAACCAAAGAGATGTGTGGCAAAGCCAAAGTTGCAGGAATGCTTATAGAAAACGGCTACCAGATCATCGCGAACCACATCGCGATTTGTATCCAGAAAATCGGTTGTATCATATTCGACGCGTCCAGCAAAATGGCGTATCATAAACATGCGCGGATCGTAGGGCTCACCGGAATGTTTGGTCTCCAAGCGTGTTGAGTTGCGATGTTGTACCTTAACCTTGGCTACATAACTCTCAGCGGTGCCACGTATCGAGCACTCAGCGTCCAGCATGCTTAGCAAACCAGTACGCAGCGAAGAAATCAAATCAATGCAAGGCACATTATCCACATAGTCCACCTCAGTGTCGCATACAATGCCCTCATCACGGCATGATTCCACCGAAGACTTGAAAATGTGTGTATTATAGAAATGTTGCATAGTTTCGGCACATAAATTGATGCACAAATGCTCGAGTTGTGCATGTGATGGCTCCTCAAACCCAAACATATCCAGAATGCCAATAAATCCATCGGTTGCATGACGCACGGCATTATTTAAGGCAGCCATCGATTTCGAGCCCGAGTTACCGCCTATTGTGGAAGCATGCTGTGAGGCGACATCTGCTTGATTGTGCACTGACTCATTGGAATCAGAGCTGAGCGTACCCAAAGTTGAGCCCAGACGTTTAAGACTATTTGCGCGTCGTACAATTGTCGCTACTGTGCGACAGTACAAAGCTTTGGCGAGACAATCGCGCGTCATATTTGACATATTGGCATCGCACACAGATTTCACTAACTGGCCGCGTGCGTTGTGAGTGCGCGTAGTTAGACCACGGAAGAGAGCTGCGGGTGGGACGCCCAAAAGACTGGCTACGGAGTTTAACTCGGCTTCACCTTTAACGTCCACTTCGAGACTCTGTAAGAAAGGGAAATTAAACAAAATCAAAACTAGGTACAACGAAAGAATTTTATCGAAAAATATGGTATAGATAACTGTACAGAGAAATGTATCTTAAATAAGGTAAATCCCATGATTGTATCGAAAATGGAATGATAAATAAGGTAAAATAGAATAATTTTATTAAAAATTTGATTTTAATAAGGTAAAATAAAAGAATGGTACCAAAAAATTAATTTTTAAAAGGTAAATACAATGATTATATCGAAAATTTTAGGTTAAATAAGGTAAAATAAGACACTGGTATCGAACAATTTATTGTAAGAGGGTAAAATAAGAGAATTACATCGAAAAATGTATTTAAACTAGGTGAAATTAGAAAATTGTATCGAAAAACTGTTATTAAATAAGGTAGAATTTAATGGTTATATTGAAAAAATAATTTAAAATACGGTCCAATAAAGTAGTTCTATTAAAAAATTAATTTTGAATAAACTTATAAGGTAAACTAAAAAAGTGGGCTATAATAGTGAATTAAAAGCCTTCTTACCATTAAGTGGAATAAAAGAATTGTAATAAACTTGGTTCATAAAAATTTTTATTTTAAAACTAAGGGAAAAATAGTTGTATAATAAATAAATATTATTATTGTTATTAAATTAGGTGAAATTGTACTATAAACTTGGTTTTATAAAAAAATTTATTTATGATAATATAAGGCCAAATTATTGTATCATAATATTGATTTCAAATAAGCCAAAATAAAAAAACTCGGTATTCTGAAATTAATTTTAAATAATGCAAAATAAAAAAATTGTATCCAAAAATTAATGCTAACAGCCGCTTTCACGAAAGAAATCTGAATCAAAAATTATTTTTTTACTCAAATTTTATATAAAATATAAAATGTATATAAAATTTGACAGCGAAAAAACTTATTTTATATTATTTAAAACGATTAATTGTGAATAATAAATAAACATAAGTGTGCAAATAGCCTTAAAAGCTTGCGATTTAAATGCAAATTTCCCCAGTGGTCAATTACCTACCCGCGAATTGATGGTTTACTGTTTCACACTATTTGTCGCGTTGAACCTTTTTATAGTTATAAGTTGTTTGACCTAGCTCAAAATAAATTTTTCGCTCAGTCATTGAATTTCGCAACATACACGACTCAATATCGTATTCAGGCGTAAATTACCCAAATAAAAACATCATTACGAAAAATTAGTTAGCTCGCACTCGAACTAGCAACAACAGAAATGCGAGCGTGACGTTCTACCGGTGTGCTACTTCCGCATTTCCAACATCTGCGTCAAAATGCTGTTTTGTGTTGAGCTAAGTTTTATTGTAGTACAGATACAAACCTAATATTGTAGTTATGGCGAGAGCCAGCGAGGTACAGGGTACCACATACTTTCGCGAAAATATTTTTAAGAACATAAATCTATGTGAGAAATATTTTATTAATAAAAATTTAATTTGTATGTCTAGTGAAATAGGAACTACTTCAATCTTAACTGGGTCTGCGCCAGTTCAATATGCCAAATTAAAAACTCCGTCTGGATCAAGCAAGGAAGTCTAAGATGAGCTAAAACCGAACGTTATATACCGACAAAATTGTTTATTAAAATACGGCCACCTTTTTAAGCCAAACGGGAGCATTGTTTGATCCAGATTTCGGAGAAGCATGACGTGGTTGACTGTGTCAAAAACTTTTAACAAGTCAAGTGCAACGAGCACCATCCTTTGGTTGGTGGCTTGTTGATCGTGTGTCAGAATACAATCCATCTGTGTGCTAAAGCGTTCAAAGCTGTGGGGTTCTTTGTATTTTACGGGAGCCATGCTGATAAATAAATGAGTTTCCCAGGTTTTAGGGGAAGAAGCGACAGGTGTTTAAACATCTACATGGCAATTCCGTAAATATAAATACCATTACTTTTCGCCTTTACGTAAGGACCTTTACTCAGCAACTTGATGGCAAGAGTGATTCTACGTTGAGTTTCTGGCCTGACATTTTCTAACTGCTAAACCAACTTCCGATTAGTAAGCGAAACGTTGTGTCCCAAATATATAGTTCAGCAGTAGAATGACTTCGATTTTAAATAAGTCTCTTGGAGAGCGGGAGTACCTAGATCTTTTTTTGTTCCAAAGCAGCTAATCATAAGATTGCTTCTTCGTCATTATTAGAGAACCCAAGGCTTTACGCTGGAGTTCCAAGGAGTTGTTAGATGCACTAACGCTTCAGAGATTCGCCAATCCAAGTGCCAATATGTTACAAGTTTTTAACGTAAGGAGGGGATGATATGACCTAAAAGGTTCGATGTAGTCATATAAAATCGTTTAGACCACAGTCGGTCTGAAGTTGTAGTAGCCGACCGTGTGGGATTGACTTACGGCAAAGGTCTGTTACCTCAGAAAAACTTCCCAAAAACTTCCACTCTCTCCCGTCCATTGCCCACTACTCTAGGTGATCTCGGCGTCAACGAAATCGTTCATACGACAGTCGGTCTAGTACCACAAGTTGCCAGTACCGTAAAACTCGTCCTACTAAATGAGTAGATACGTTGAGTAGCGATATTCAATGCCGGTTCTGTCTCCAGTTTTTCTCGACCTAGGACTTTTAATTCAGTAAAACTCCGTAATCAACATCCATGAGTGGATATTGTTCCTACAATACGACAACAACATTCAATACCAGAGAAGGTGTTGTCTTTGGAGATCCTCGTTTTGGAGCAGAGACATTCTCTTCACACCGTTGAATGCTTGAGCTTTATACCTCAATGTCTTTGCCTAGCTCTCACTTAGCTAAGAGCCACGTTTAACCTGAGGCAAATTAGTATGATTCCACTGAAACTCACCTGCCCATCAATGAATTGCACATTGCCCAGTAGTAAAACAGCAGCCAACACGCGTACTACATCCAAAAACGGTATACCCAAGATACCCAAACACGTCTTCCATGCCTGAAAACGTGACGCATCCTCTTGTTCATTCTGCGCAATATCACCACTTTGCAAATAACGTAAATTCGCAGGCGAATAACCTTCCAAATTCAACTTAATACGTTCTTCTCGACTCAGACCAGCAAGCATTTGATAGAAGATATGATAGTTCTTCTCCTTCGGTAGTGGGCGTATTACGCGCGTTTGATCCAAAAAGTAACAGTGAATCTTAGTGCGATAAAGAGCGCCATCTGTTACTTGCACCTCAATAAATTGGCCAATGCGACTGGATTCCGAGTTCGTGGTCGTCTTCGCAGAACCCAATGAACGTAGCACCGTAAAAGCAGCAGCCAAATGTTTAAACGCATCTGTCTCTGGGCCACCGCCAGCGATAGCAAACAATTGACGCAGCAACAACATGGAGCAATGAGTTTTACCGGCACCCGAAGTGCCGGAGAGTATAATAGCTTGTGGATAACCAGTCTCGGTTTGTTGACGTACTGCTTCTTGAACGATGCGATGCAGTTGTGGTGCCAGTGGTAGTGAACGGGTGGAGGAAAGTGTTAATGGATTGCCAACATCACGATAAGGGTTAATGGAAAGCAATATAGGGCCAACATTAGTCTGAAAGATGAAATTAAAAGATGTGAGTAGAATAAAAAGTGAGGTTATGTTAATCATTCGTTGCACTTACGAAATAGCAATTATCGGTGAAACGCGCTTGCAGAGTACGCATGACCGCATCCTCCGTCAGCGGCCCGAGCAAATGTATCAAATCTTCGATATCACGAGGTTGCTTGAATGTAACAAGGGCATTGTTGTTGTTGTGATTGTTATGCGCATTGTGACTGCTATTTTGATTACCACTGTGCATGCCACTACCAACAAAACCCGTATTGCGCTGTTCGACATTTGTACTGTTATAACCGAATGGTGCGACGGTATTGCTGAATCCACCACCATGACTGGAACTCAATTGCTTCTGTGCTATGGGTATGAAAGTTGGTGAGATATGGCTTAGGTGATGGACATGGGAGCTAACGCCAGTGGAGCGCATTGGAAGTGTGTGCGACGTATGTGTTTGTTGTTGTTGGTGTCCCAGATGTGAATGTTGTTGGTGGTGTTGTTGATGTTGCTGCTGCTGCTGCTGCTGTATGGACGTTGGCAATGGGTGTGGTATGGAAGTATTGCGTGTGGAAACTATGCCAGCGCTACCGCCAACTGTTGGTAATGTGGAAGCGTTTGATATCGTTGTTGTTGCGTTATGCGGTAATGTATGACTGTAGTTGTGTAAATGTGCCTAGTGCGAAAGCATGAAATAAAAATTAGTTTAATGTGTGCAATTATTTCAAGTAGACACAGTCGTGGGCACAGAAATAGCACACCTCGAACAAAACATGCATTTTTGGATTAATTTTAGCTTAGGGACAGCTTGCAATATAGGAAAAAGAGAAAGAATTTATAATTTTCATCGGTGCCTAGCACTACTTATAGCTATCGGATATACCCAACCTGAGCCCTAAAGAACAGATTCGTAAAGCCTAAAGCAAACTAACTAAATACGCAAGCAAAAGGCCCGGCGAAGTGCGGTTACGACAACAAGTAGTACTTCTGCTTCGTTCTAATAAAAGATACACAGTTAAGGGGAAAGTGGAGACTAAAATTAGAATAAGCACTTCCGCTGAAAACGATAGTGAAGAGGGGAAGTTCTGGGTATATCTGTCTTGGATCTGTCGAAAGATATTCTGACTGTCCAAGTCGCCATTACTCACTTCTCCCTAGCCTTCGGGGGATATGGTGGTAGTTTGAACTAGTAATCTGTCCAGCTAACCTTCAGGAATTTCTTGTCGACAGCCTTGGACTGCGCTGAATTGTTCCTTCCTTAGAAAGATTAATTCAGCTTACTAATCAGGGACAGAATCAGTGGCACCCATCGATTTTAACCGGAGCAGGCAGTCGATTACAGTTTACAGTACGAGTTTGAATAATACCGGTACCGGATATTGTACTATCCGCAATGAGAGAGCCTTAGTAAAAGTTTATAGCAATCAACGCTCTTCTAACCTTTTATTCAAGGTAAGAAAGATCTACTTTGCTCAACCTGAGGTGGGTAGCTTGGTTCATGTTGCCTAAGTTCTTAAGATGAATTTGCAGATGTCCTTTAAAGGTTGTCCCTAAACTCTGGCAAGAGAAATATGGTTAGAGTAATATACCTAATAAGTGCAGGAGCTGGGCCCAGGAGGTGCATGACTGCTCCTTTGCAGTCCTTCCTATTGTAACTCTTGCATCTGTCATTGTGGCTGTTGACCCAGTGTCTCGAAAATGAAATTTATTTTCTTGATCTATTGAGCAGGCTCTCTTAATGTGGGTAAAGTACCAGTAGGAAAATAATTATTTCAAAATCGATGCCGATAGGAATAAGTTGTGGGGCAGTAGGGTCTTCTTCTATTCGCATGACATGATTTACCCAGAGAAGCCGTTGGGTTTAATTTTCTTCACTTTTATTCTTTGGCATCACTGGATGTACCATAAATCGTCTGGCATGCCTTTCTGTCAAATACTCTAAAGACTCTCTCATCTCTTCTCGCGCCAAACATCAGAAAAGGTATTCCAAGAAGCTTATCGAATGTCAACTTTGTTCATCTATAGAGTAGTCCTGAGTGGCAAATGTGGGATTTGTCTATTCTATAAAATCAATCAGCAAAGAACGTCCGACTATAAGGTAAAGGAAAACTCGTGTTTCCAGTTTGTTAAAAAGAAAATTCTCTCTGTAGTGATGACTTGTCGCTCTGCAAAATTTTATTGCAAAATTATTACTTTTAGAATGGGTGCTATATCTCTGTCCATGACTGTATGCTTAAAGAGAATAAATGCTCGTGTCAACGGCAACGACTACTCACCTTCGTGTTATTATTATTGATATGCTGGAATGTGCTGCTGTTGTTGTTGTTGTTTGAGTTATTGCATGATGTCAAGGAAGCATTGTTGCTGTTATGGTTGTTGTTGTTGTTGTTGCAGTTATTACTATTGCTATTGCTAGTTGACTTGTGTAGTGTATTGTTGTTGCTATTGCAATTACTGCCTAGTGTGGGAATTAATGTTGAGTGCGATAAATGTAATGACTGTTGTTGTGGTTGTTGTTGGTGTTGCAATGTGTTATTAATGCAGTTTGTTGTAGTGTTGTTGCTATGATGTAGTTGCGTTGCATTGTGTAAATTCGGTGTGGACGCATTCAAATTAAGGCCTGTTAGTGCAGCTGAGTTGACAACATGTTGTTGGTGTTGTTGTTGATGCTGGTGCTGCTGTGCATTTCCCACTGTTGTTGTTACATTGTTATTAATATTGTTGTTATTGTTATTGTTATTGCTATTGTTATTATTGTTGTTATTTTGTCCCTGACCAACATGCAAACGATTGCGGAGGGTGACTAACTCAGTGCTAAGACTTTTGAGGCGTTGCTGCAAGTGAACAGCTTCATTGGAGGAGGATGCGTCTGGAAAGAAAAAAAGGCAGGAGTTAATGTTTTTATATAGTATGTTCATAAATAAAATTAAAAGAAAAAATTTAGTTAAAATAAATAGTTAACTTTTTACAGTATTGGGTACGAAGTACTATATTTCAAATGCATTTAGGGTTAGCCGAGTGCCCGACTGGGGAAGCTGTAGCAATTTTTGGGGCGATGCGAAAGTAAAGGGGGAAGAGAAATATCATAAGGCGAGAAAAAAGTAGGAGGAGTAAGAATGTGGAATAGAAATGGGTGATGAGAAAGATATAGTACAATTCTTGGGGCGGAGCCAGACCTGTTAAATTTGATTAGTAATAAATTTTTCAACTGGTAATTAATTCGAGCAAAGGCAATTATTGATTGATTCTCTCTCTCTCTATGGCGCGATATACAACAGGTATATCATCATAAACCTCCTAAGAGATTTTTGCGCCAAGCTTCTCTTCCAATTTGTGGTGTGCCGATTTGAATTTTCCCTACAAATTGGTGGGACCTACAGTTTTTTGCCGACTCCGAACGGCATCTACAAAGGAGACGAATTTTTTGCTGAGAAGCCTTTCATGGCAGAAATACACTCGGAGAGTTTGCCAAACCACTGCCGAGGGGCGACCCCGTTTTGAAAAACTTTTTTCAAATCACTTTTGATGTTACCTGTACCAGGGCTCGAACCATGGACCTTCGGTGTGGTAGGCCGGCAACACTACCTTCACACCACGGCGGCCGCATTGATTGATTACGATTACAAAAAATCAAAAAAAAAAATAAAAAATTTAAATAATCAAAAAAAGTTGTTTCGATTACTTTTGATTTTTTAAAAAAATTTAAAAAAAATTTTTTTTTTGATATTTTTGATTTTTTCTACTATTGATGTCTATATTTATGCGCTTCTACAACAATACTGAAAAACATAAAAATAATCAAAAAAAAAAAAAAAATACATAAAAATAATCAAAGGTACTCAAAACAACTTTTTTTTGATTATTTAAAAAAATTTTTTTTTTTTTGGATTTTTTTAATAATCGTAAAAAGTCATGATTTTTTTGATTATTTTTCTAATTGCTTGGAACATACATATTAATTAAATATTGAAAGTAATGGTAATCAATCATTACGATTAGTAATAATTATTTAACAAGTCTGGGCGAAACAATGTTGGCGGATCCGCTAATATTTGTTAAAAAGCTTTTTTTTAAGAATTTCGGGCTTACTAGATACACATCCTGTTAAAGGATTTCGTACACTCTTTATATTGTCACAAAAACAACAACAACTACTGCTACTTATTTACCAGTTTCGTCAGCTTGCTAAATATATGAATGAGACATTTATCTCCTAGTCCATTGCAAATCTATTTCCCATCAAATCCAGCTAGAACACAACCAGCTGACAAACACATTCATGCTTCTGGCAAGATTATTTTTATTTTTTTTATAACAAATTTGGATTATTTTTTCATGATGTAAAATTGACAGAATGCTCTTGATTTTTATAGAAGAGCTTAAAGCTCTGGCTGTGTTCACTGCAATCCACCGGAGTACATTTCACAACAGCACTCAATTTCAATGGTTTCTAGCACGATATTGTAGCACGAAACACCAGTTACTTTGGAACAAAAATTTTGAATACAGATGATACACATATAGTTTCCGATCATACTAGATTGTGTACTATATGTCTGTCTAAAGTATACTCAGCCAGAACTTATTATCCAACAGAGTGAATAGTAGTCAAGTTTTGTTAAAAATTACAGGCTGCGAAGCAGAAGTAGACTCTGAAGTCGCGGTGGACCTTTCAAAGTATGCAAGTATGTTGTATGCCGTTGCTACATACCGGAATATATCGGGTTTTAACCATCCATGATTAGATCCCGAGACATGCAAGAACTATCTACTTTTGTCGACACTGCCGAAAAAAACCGTAATCAGTACCCAGTCACTAACTTAAGATGGAGAAGAACGCTGTCAACCTAAGAAAATAAGCAGCAAGATAGCTGTAATTATCCAAATCTGTCACTAGAAAGCAAACAAAACCATACAATCGAGTATTCCGATAAACGGGTTTTGGCCTATAACTCTTGCAATTAAAAAGCTAGGAAAGTGAATTTTTGCCAGTTTGTTACATCTTATATACATAATGTGGCTAGTGAAAATCAGTCAGATCGGACCAACATAACATATATATCCCATACAATCGATAGTTTCGATAAATGGGTTTTGGGCTATAACTTTTGAATTAAAAAGCGAGGAACGTAAACTTGTTCAGATTTGGTATATATTTTATACGTAATGCGACAAATAAAAATCGGGCAGATCGGACCTACATAACAAAATAGCTCCCATACAATCGATTGTTCAGATAAATGGGATTTGGGCTATAACTCTTGCAATTTAATAGCGAGGAACACAAAGTTTGACAGCTACAGTACTTATTACATATATAATGTGTTTAATCAAAGTCATCAAGATTGGACCAATATATCGTACAGCCCCCACACAACACATTTTCCGATAAATGGGGTTTGGGCTATGTATCTTTAAATAAACAGGGTAAGACAATCAAATTTTTTAGAGTTTGTACTTATTGTAAGTAAGGATCGGACACTTAAAACCCTGATGCGTATTCATGAAAGGTATAAAGCTTTCGGAACAGCGGAAGACAGCGCTTTCTTACATGTTTTTATTTGTTTCACTTTCTGAAAAATTATGATATGTTTCATTCGCTTTAAAATATGTGTTTAAAATAGTTGGTATTATATGGGTTAGTCAAAATTTAGATCTAAGCACTCCGGCCTTCATGATGATGAAAACAAACAAAAAAAAACACAAATAAGTATTTACAGATCATATTAATGGCCTGAACAACAAAGTGATGGACTTAAAATATCCCTACAACTGTCTTTAGCGAAACTAATCGGACAAACTAGCGGCATTCATTGAACTTTAAAGTTTGTTTGAAACTTTCCAATTTAGCGTGATGAATTTAAAAAAAAAATAAAAACAAATAAAAAATTATAAAAGAACATTTAGTTTGTGGTAAGCTCAACTGATGAAGAGAAGAGTACAGAAAGAATTGAGCGAATCCAATGATTGCCAAGGTACTGGCAGCATAATAGCCAAAGTGAGTATTGTGTGACAGTTTGATACTAAAAATTTGATTTGATTCAATTTTGTTAGCGCTTTTGTTTTCGCTCTCAACAAAACTTAAGTTAGTGCTCCTTACCTTAAATGAGAATTGCTGGTTACTGCCCAGCTCAAGATCTTGGTATGTGTGTATTAACGTTTTTGTATTTTGTATGTGTTGGTTCCATGGTAATCATAACATGTTTGGTTTGTTTGCATTAATTAGTAAAACTTTTTCTGTTTTATTATTAGCTTGCGGTCAATGTTGTTTAATTATCAAATTTGCATAGATATATATAGTTAAACATCTGTGGTTCTAGACCTAAAATCCGTCCTTTCTTGTCCTAAAATTCACCGTTTTTATACAAGTGATCAATATCACGCCCATTGCTCCGTATCTAACAATTTTGTTCAAATTAATACTACAATCTGTATTAAAAATTCTGTTATCCTATGCTTATCTCTCTAACGGTCTCTGACCAACTTACCAGAAAAATAAAAAAAAGTCTAAATATTAATATTGGCAAAGGGCTACAATGTGGGGTGGAAGACCACCCTATTTCCAAATATTTTTAAAAAACGCTTATATCAGAATTTGTTTGAAAAATGCCATATTTCAGAATCAGTTTCAAAAAATCTGTATCTGAACGAAACCCGAATACATATTCAGTTGAGATATAAAGCTGCAGAAAAAAGTTTGAAGTAGGGCGCTCTTTAACCAAATTTTGAAAAAGGGTATTTACAAAAAAAAAATTCTGCATTTTTTCAAATACAGTTTGAACAAGTAAGGAAGTCTAAGTTCGGGTGGAACCGAGCATTATATACCTAGTGACCTATTATGGCATCCCCATTTACGCAGGTTTATTTTAATATATATATAACTTTCAGTGGGGTGTTAACTACATGCATGGATATTTTGCTTGGGTGTCATCCGATTTGCCTAATTTTTGGTAGGAGTATACTACACACTATTGAGAAGCAGCTGACCAATTTTTATTTATCTATCTAGTTAAAATTACAAGCAATCTCCTTTTAAAATAGCACAATTTTTATGCTGAAAAGTGGGCAGCGCCACGCCTACTTCCCCAAAATTCACAAAATTTTTTTCGGTTGAATTTTGCTTGAAAAGCTTATTATGTGTGTCGCGCTTTAAGTTTTAAAAACTAATTTTTCATAACTATAATAAAAAACTGGGCGTGGCCGTTGACCGATTTCGCCCATTTTTACAACAAACATTTACTTTTACATAGTCAACAGTTTCGCCAAATATCGTTTCGATAAATCAATTTTTGCCAGAGTTATGGCGTAAAAAATTTTGTGGAATAATCCACTATAAAAGGGGCGGGCTACGCCCATTTTCAAAAATTTATATTTTACGACTTTCTTCGTTCACGGTCACTTTATAAGTGAAATAGAAATGATATAAAGCTTTTGTACGCAAAGTAATTGACTATTAAATATATCTACGATCCTTCTCAAAATCTTTCGTATAAAAGTGGGTGTGCACCCTAACCGATGTCCGCCCATTTTTTCCGAAACATTCCATTTATTAATATAAATATCTGTGCTAAATTTCGTTTCGATATCTTGAAGAGTTTTTGATTTATGATTAATATTATTTCTAAATTTGACTTAATAAAAAGTGGGCGGTGCCACACCCATTTTCAAAAATTTCCGGTAAAATTTATTTTTTGCCTTAACCTTTATGTGCACACCAAATTGTATCCTTGTAGGTGTATTATGTACTGAATTATCACTTTTTTTCTATTTTCGAAAATATTCTATACATACTCGTACAAAGTGGGCGTGGCTATTATCCGATTGGGCCCATATTAAATAGCGCTCGGAGATGAGTGCTAAGGAACCTGCATACCAAAGTTCATTAAGATATCTCAAATTTACTAAAGTTTTCGTGTTAACAGACGGACGGACGGACATGGCTTAATCAATTTCTTTTTTCCTCCTGAACATTTTGATATGTATAAGTCAAAATCTATTTAAATTCGTTTATGGCGTTACATGCTATCGTTAGGCGAATGAAGTAAATATACCTTGTGAGGTCAAAAGATAGTCCTTGCCAGAGAAGCTACCTCAATTCCATACATAAAATTATTGAGCTTTCGAGTTATAATCGATATGCAATAGGCCTTTCTTTTGTTGTTGTTGTTGTTGTTGTTTGAGCTATAAGAAGATTCCGAAGGTTTTGGGAAGTGACAGTCCTTTGCCGGATATGTGCCCGGAACGCTCCGGTACTCCCATGCGGTACATGCCGGACTGTCGCGGGAGCGATTTGGTATGACCAGTGGAACCTTCCAGGCCATCACACCTTCTCCTTCCGTTAGGAAGAAGAAGCTTGGTAATGAGAGGTGACAGGCATCATATCCGTAGATCAACCATCAACTTGCATTACCTTTGGGTATTTTAGTCGTCTCTAACGATAAGTATACCTACCATGGGCATATTCTAAACCCCTAACCCGCAGGCGCCACTAGGCCTTTCTATTGCCTGTTACTAGTCAAAAGGTGAATTTCTGTTGAGCTTTCTTAGCTAACTCAGTTTGGATTTTTCCATTTAAAATTATAGGAGTATGCCCTTTTTCTTTGTACATGTATATGTATGTACTTATATACTCGTATGTTTATTGTAAAAGCACAGGAAAATTGAAAGAAAAGTCCCAAATATTCGAAAACCAGTTTTGTCAAAAATACCTTGCATACATATCTACAGACATCTATATGTTTGTGGTACATAAATATATATCTTTAGTAAGTGCTTGCATGCACATTTCACTCTATAGATATACATACATTCAGACAACAAATACTTCAAAGCCAGCGAGATCGAAATCCGTACAAACAACTACCTAAACTTCAACTTTGGCTACGAAAATTGTTTTTGGCGCAAGAAGAATAACTTCAAAATAAGAAAACTAAGAAAAAGCTAAGCACATAACAAACGGTCGCATAATAGATCAATGGTCGACAGTTACTTTCCAGGGAAACGAACTAATGTTCGGCTTTCACACAGACCTAATCGGCTTTTTAACATTTATACAACCCGATCGTCAACTGCAACAGTAAAGTATAATTGAATTATTTCTTGCAGTGGTGGGTTGGAAGGTTAGAAAGCGTGAAGCCCCAGCGTCGGTACATTAAAGTTGTACTTTTGTGTCTTTTAAATACAATATTACTAAAATTGAAAAACCAGTCTCCAATTAGGGCAGTCTTGAGGCTGGACATTTTGTATCTTGTTCTGTAACGGTTAAAATAGCGATATTTAAGAAACGTTGTGAGGTATTGTCAGTGTGCAATCCTACTAAGAAGTACTCATTTTTGGAGTCACAAATTAAATCATTCTCATATTGTGACCTATCTTTTTGCCGACCACTGACTTAGATACCGAAACTTAAACATTTATACAAGCTTTGCCACAGCTTCAAGCATCACTCAGGTATAGGAAATCAACGAATAAAAAAATGTTGAATATGAAAGCCACACTAACAAACATACATATGCATATACTCGTAGATATGTACATTCATAGATACTTATGAGTATTCGCCTAAAGGAGTTCAGAGTTGAGGGATTTTTGTTGCTGCTGTTGCTAGAAAATAAATCTCGCTACCGCTTTAAAGCTCCGCATACTATTTTTAACCATTCAACGTTAGTTAAATCATATGTGATTGGCTTGAGTATGTTATGTATATACAATAATAATACACAAATTAGGGTGTGCCACTCTTATGATATGCTTGTTTTTAGCCATACCTCAAAGTTCAATCTTAACAAGTGTCCTGATGCTTCACTAATTAAACCGATTTTTAAAAGGTAAACATTTATGTGAAATTTCCCTACTTAAGAGATTGGTTTAGTTTTTTTTTAAATCTTTTGCAAAAGTGGGCAGTACCACGCCCCTAGGCAATAAAAAGCTCCATATCGTATGACAATGAATTTATTTGGTTCAGATTATTGACGTTAAGATATGTTTGTAGTCAAGATATGGGAAACGGAAAGGGTGAAGAAGATATGTGGAGGGAAGAGAATAAAATTTTTCTAATGTCGAATTTCGGGTAGGACAAGGTTTACTGAATCTGCGAGTAGGCTGAAAAAAAAGAAAGCTCCCGAACCTGCCATTGGACTCCAGGTGTGGGCACATTCATCAAATCGGTAAACCACTTAATACCCGCTGTGACCTCTAGTAGAAGTGAAAAATCTACATCAATTGTCTGTGACAGATCTAGAGAACGTGTCGCCAGATATCTTAGTAGTTTTATCTGCCATGATTGGCGTAGAGAGATATAAAGAAACTTATAGTATTCTCGAGAAAGCATCTTTAGCAGATTTATGGTATGTATTGCAAGAGAGTCACCGTGGTATAATGGTAGTGTGCTGGCATTCTATAACGTCCCTGATTTAAGTACCGGGAAAGGTAACAAGAAAATTAGTTTCGAAAACCTTTGCAGCATTAGAGACATCACTCGTCCTTGATCTGTCGAAGATATATCTCGCCAAATTATTATTATTATTAATGCAATGTGCATAACAGCAAAAGTACTCCCTGAATGCGTTATAATCTAGTACGAGCACGTTCTAGTACTAGCCCGAGTATTACGGGTATGATATTTTTGCCCCTCGAACCTTCGATTCATGGATTTAAGTCGCCCCTTGCGACGAGCTCACCTTACTTCGGGTATATTCTAAGCTCGCTAGCTAGCTGAAGCTAACGGCTTCTCTTGGTAGATCATGTTATGCGAATGAACTAAGATGCACAGCCCAGGAAGAAGAGACCGCTAGTGAGTTTTGACAAAACCGGTGAAGGATTGCTTAGCCGCGCCTGGTGTTTTCAATTGGGCGAATGAGTTATTTATTTACTACCGACTTTCATGTAAAACAAAGAAAAATTGGACGAAAATGAAGCACCCTAATGTGTATATGAATGTGATTTAACACAAAAAGTTAATTGCTTGGTTTTAGGGTGATTTAAGCAATTTTTCTAAAACTAGCTTATTATTTTTGTTGATTAAATTATGTGCCTTTTCTTTCGACTATTGAAAATTGCCGCGCGTGGAGAAATACTTGTTCTGTTTTTATAATTTTTTCTTTAAATATTGCCGCTATATTATTACAGGTGTTTGTTGTCTCAAATGAGGAGCTATCCCAAAAGAGGAGGTGTCTTTGACCCCTACGGGGTAGGGGGTTAGAATAAGGCCGAGGTAGGCATACCGGTCGCAAGCGGCTACTAATATGCACAAAGGTAATGACGTGCAATTCGATGGTTGATCTTAGATGTCTCTCACCTCCCATTACCGATCTTCTCCTTCGGAGGGGTGGCACGACCTAGAATGTTCCACTAGTCATACCAAAGCGCTACCACGACAGTCTGAGGCACCCCTCTGGAAGTATGAGGCCAACTTTCAAAATACCCTCTAAGCCGCTTCAGAAGCAGAAGCATGAACTACACCTTAGGGTTCAGTATTAATAGTTCATTCTAATCCAAAGCTTTGGGTGGTAGAGAAGAAAAGCAACTTATCTATTCCAGATTTCCTTTACTTTATGACTTGCTTTTGTTACCCTTTTACAGAGATCAAACTGATGTAGCACGATTCTTCAAAGATTGATCCTCAAAGGTAAAAACGAGATGATCGATTTGGTTTTTGTTGCAACAACCCAATGCCTGGCTCTCCATTTGACCTAATCGGCAACTGATGTGGTCCCCAATTTGAGGATTGATTTAGCAGAGCTTTTTTGGTTCATATAGTCATTTATCTGTGGTAGTAAAGGACGGTTGCATATGCCCAGATGGAGTAAAGCTCGGCCCCACAGGTTTTACCAATCCTGCCTAGTTAGGTAACGTTGTTGGCTGCATAGCTTGACAGCATCGTGTAAAGTACACATCTAGGGGTGTTCTTTGATGAGCCCAGAATATAAGTTCACATAGGCTGAACCATTAATTTGATTTAGCGGATATCACAAAGGGAAATATTATCGGGGCATACGGTGCTAGGAACTTCTGGCGGTTGGAGCGGTTCTAAGAAGGTTGTGCGTATGTGGCGCAACCGTATAAACTTAGGTAGGGTAGTTGGAGGCGAAGAGCAGAACAGTATTACTGATTGTCACTGAAATCAAGTGATAAAGATTCTGGATTTGTGAAGCAGTTCCTGGCGAGGTCTACGGGGCGCTCGACGTGAATCACAATACTCTGGATAAAAAAAGGGGGAGGTCTGTTTACAGAAACCACATATTGGCATGAATGCCACCGTTTTAACTAATCTTTCACCAGCAAAGCTAGCATGTGTAATAACAAAAGTTAAAACAGAAGTTGTAAGGCTTTTTTGTCTATTTGTTTGTAAGCGCATCACTCAAAAGCCGCTGCATAGAATTGAATACAATTTTCACTGGTTTATTGTTGGATGTGCAATTAAAAGTTTAGTACTCATTTTAGTGCATAGAAATATTTTATTCTTACTGTGAACAGCAGTGGCAAGATAAGTTGGCTCAAAATATTTTTATATACAACTAAGTAAAATTGGAATAGGCCAATGTCTGCACATTATAGATAGCGGGGTATTTGTAAATTTAACAGAAGCTAAACAACCGCTTTTACATTTTTTTGTCTGTCTGCCTGTTTGCTTGTTTGCGCATCACTCAATAACCGCTATGTACAATTGAATGCAATTTCCACGGATGTATTGCTAAATTTACCACTTAAAGCTTAGAATTGATTTTAGCGTATGAAAATACTTTGTTCATCGTGTATACAGTGGTGGTGAAAAAGTTGGCACAAAATATTTATAAGTAAATTTGGAAGAGGTCGATGATAGAAGATTTTACGTTATTTAGTTAATTAGAGCAACTGCAGCCAAAAGAAGAATTATTTTTAATTCAGTATGTTTGTCGTTATGTTTGTTTGTACGCGCATCAAGAAATAATTGCTATATGGAATTGAATGATTTTTTTATTGACGTATTGTTGGAGGTCTAGTTTGAAATATAGTAAGCATTTTTTTATTTGGGTACGTGGTGAAGCCCCACACAACAAAGGGCACCTATTTGAGCTCAAATTTTCACTATAAAATTCATATTCGGTGCCTGGGCGTTTATCTCAATTGATTAACAGCTAAAGCGTTGTATTGGATGCGGTAAACATTTAACCCGCACAAGTAATACCTGCTTAAGGCCCGTTAATTTTCAAATTCTTACTCAAAAACCACTTTTCTTATATCGCACTCACCTTGTAATTTCTTTTCAGTCTCCCAAAATTTCTGCAATTCGGTGAAATATTTATCCAGAATGAATACTTTTGAAAGGCCCAATGTGGCCATAGTTGATTAACATTTGTCTCTATTAACCAAAAAAAAGTTGTTTTTGTCAACGTTGTGAATGTGTGCGCCAGTACACTTATACAAGCACAAATATTATACAAACACATGCACTCTCTTATTGGCAATCAGGAATCAGGTTGCAATTGTTGATGCTATCAGCGGTGCGACTTTTAATGGCTAAGAAGCAACTAACTTTTGCAAAAATAAAAAAATTCACTATGAATACACAAATACAAGGTGGCGCAAAAGTAAGCTTCCGATGTTCAGCATATCGGTTGTGGCACGTGCAGTGTGTGCTGTTGCACCGTCTTGTTGGAACCACATGTTTTCCAATCCCAATTCATCAAGTTGCGGCAAAAAGAACTCGTTGATCATTGCTCTGTAGCGCTCACCATTCACAGTAACCGTTTGGCCCCGACCGATTATTGGTCAAATAAATAGTCAGCAATATTCCGCGTTCTGGAGCAGTGTAGCGTAACATTGTTTATTAACGTGTATTTCGCATGTGTTTACTACACAAATGTCAAAACAGAACTGACTTTAGGGGCCAATCGCAAAATTTATAGCATTTTCTGATAGGAGGATTACTTTTGCGCCACCCTGTATATATATATTTGTTTGTATGTTGTAACGACGTAGTGGCGCCTTTAAATTGGGCAGCAAAAATACATGCATGCATATTCGCGCTTGTGTATTTGTATGCGTAAATGAATTGAATCGAATAGAATTGGAGAATTGAAATGTAATACGAATTCACAACAAGAATGTGCCGCGCTGTGTTGAGAAAGCAAAGGGCGGCAGCGAAAATGACGACGCGGCGATGCGCACTCGGAAATAAGCGCGCGTTGGGGAGTAAAGGCGCGTTTTGCAGCTAGGCACTCGTGCAGGTCTATGTGCGCGTATGCGGGGGTAAACGCGCAACTGAAACTTGCTCAGGTAAGTTAACTTTACGCGATGACGCGACGACTATGAATTTAAATGTTGTACGCGAATACTACCACCAAAATGTGGCACATTGACGTTATCGTTTTGTTGCAGGCACACCGATCACGAAACAGGTTTGTTTTGGAGTTGTTTGTTGTGTATACGTATATATACACATGTATATACCCACTGATAGTACACAGTATAAGGAATTTGGCGCAGCAGCAGTAAAAGCAATGCAATATTCAGCCAGTACAGGAGTAAAGACACGCGCTTGAAGGCGAAATTGGCGAAGAGTGCGAGGACATTGCCAAAAGTGTATCTATTACTGGCAAAGCGAGCTTGGAACACCAATAAATGCTTAGTTGTACCTGACTTGTTTGGTTTTTTACGTAAATTTTTGTTGTTGCTGCTTATTTTTTTCAATTCTTCACTTTATTCCAGCTTCTTGAGCGATCGCGAATTTATACCATTTTAGTTATTGCCTTACTACCACAACAAGTGAAATACGCAGAGGACTTATCCGTTCAACAGTAAGGAGGATCGCGTCTGATACTTCTCTACCAAAGCGCAGCTCGACTAAATGCGTCATTCCAAATAGAAGGTATTAAAGAAAAAAAGGTTTAGATAAATAAGAAGTTAATTGAAAACTAAATAGCTAAGGAAGTTTAATTTTGCATGGGCGCTTACTCCCGCAGTAAAGAATAAGCAAAGACCTAGAGCTACAAGCTTCATAGCCCGTTCTGTCCCGTTTCAACAGCGATAGTTAAAAACACTTTCTAGTAACAGATATCGATAAGCACTCACTCATAAAACCAACCACCCGAAACCATCCGAAATGGAACCGGTCTAGAACTAGCCCAATCACTACATTTCTCCGAACGGGAAACGATATAGTTCGAGTTGCCAAGTAATGCAATGGGCGTCAAGTGCTACAGCCAATGACACCATGGTGTAAAACGGTATAGGTGAGAGCATAAAGGCCGAACGCCATGACTAGCGTCTAGGACGTTTCATGCGCCCTATCCTTCACCTCGGTTTTTGGCTAATTTTGAGCCTATATCCAAGCAAGATAACGAAATATGGTAGTCTTCGTGTCGTAATATGTAGTGAGCTGGGTTTCTTTAAAAAAACAACATGAGCTAGAAATTATTTGAAAAAAGGAAACATGAAAAAGCCTAGCCAATCTTAAAAAAAAGAAAGAAAAAAAGAAAATTGTCTAATTAAAAAAAAAATTGGTGTATCGAACAGACACAAGTTCCGTGGCTTCGGCATAAAAGGACACAGCAAGCTACCTAGCTTTATTTAAAAACTCCGGAAAAAAATCTTTACCATGTGAAATATTGCTGGCCTTCGTAAAAGAATGCTGACTAGAGCCAAGTTTTCTGGTTGGGCCAAGCGCACTGTAAGTGAGGTGCTTCAGTTGTCGGCTGATAGGAATAATGCCGGTTGATATCGAAGCCATGAACTCTTATGGAAAGTATGGTCTGGCGAACCCTTCCAGTTGGAGCCTAAGTGAACTCTATTATTATAAAATCAGCCTTCTTAATATCGCATGTAAGATTCTATCAAAGTGTAAGGTGAAAACGACTGAAGCCTACCATCAAGGACTTTATAAGTATGCACGCAAACCTGGTAAGTCACGAAATTTGTGGAGACCAATGAAAAGAAGATCGGCATGAATCACCTTTGTATTGATTTCAAAGCAGTTCTCGCTAGAAAGAACAGGCACTTTACATATACCGCAATGTCTGAAATCGTTTTGAGCAACAGTTTTAGGCACTATTAGGACCAGGACGTACCACTCTAGGCCATTCGTAACCGTACAAGTTTTCATGTAGTTGTTGTTGTAACAGCACTTTCTCCTGCCTAATGGAAATCCGAAATTCCGATCAATCTCTCTTATACCAATTACTAGGAAACTAGCAGTTAGTTTACTGTCAAAAGAGTCTACTAAGTTGAGCAGTTAAAAATTTGAGGGACTCTCTTCTCTCCGACAAGATCGCATTCTTCTTACTCTGTGTGGATGCTATCGAGGGCCTCTCGGTACATCTTTCGCCCTTTCGTAAGAATACGCAGATATGACCATAGGGCGACGAATTAATCCAAAAGATCCGATGCTAAGACATGTTATGCGAATGCACAAAGAAGTTTGGGGGCAGAAGGTGTACCTTCGTCACCTGAATTCAGCAGTAGAGAAAACGAAAGGCCTCGAGTGAGATACAAATCAGTAGGGAAAAGAAATGGACTCGAGACACAAATGGCGTTAGCTAAAAAGCGATGGCTGGCGATACGCAAGGGCTAACATCGAATAAGTGCCGAAGCGCCAATAAATGATGGTAAGGATCTAAAGCCTTTCTGGTAAGCTCTTTTTATTTCTAAATAATTGTCTCTTCCCCTCTTCTTCATACGAAAGTGATCGATTTCAAAACTCTTGTACCAGGTACTGCTGCCAGGTACTGCTTTTACTTGATCGAAAGTTTATTTAATATATGTTAAGTTGTAATTGTCTCCTTCGAATCATTATTTTTGTTATTCTTTTTTAGTTTTTCTGTTTCTCATAATTTTTCAATAAAATGTTCGTTGTTGCATTTTATAACTTTTTAATTTGAAGTAGTTTTTTCATGTTTACATTTTTTTTTATATATCCACACATCTTGTATATTAAAGGTTTGGTCTCCATGATCACTTTAGCTGCTTCTACTGCATTTAGATTTTTCATTTCTTTTGTAATTTTTTGTTTGTTTTTGTTTTCTTCTGCTTCTTCCTTCTCTTCTGTTATTTTTAAACAACACTTTACAGAACTGGTAACTTGTCCAACAGCTCCACCACAGCGGTGCTGATTAGAAAAACAGTCCAATCAACGGATACATACAACAAATACAAAGGCAGGTTACTGACAAATACACACATGTACACATACATTTTCATATACATATATACATCACAGGTACTGCATGAACTCTTCTAAGTTGGCATATTGGCCAAAGCCACACAAACTCACACACACTGTGATAGACTTTTGTGGATACTGCTATGTGTGTGTATGCAAAACTTTAGATACATGGAATTGTATGTATGTCTAATTTTCAAAATTAAGATTTTCAAATTCTTAAACCCTGAAATTCATTATTTTTTTAACAAAACCCTAGTTAATCTTTCCTAAATTTTCTTACACGTTTTTTTATTTCACTAATAGGTATCTTTCACTTATATGCATTTGTATACATATATGCATTTATTTATTATTCTCATTTCTTTTTATATGCTGCATTTTAAAAAATCGTTCACCCGTTATAGACATCTTAACACTCTTAATGCTCTCCGTAGACTAAATGCGAACTTGTGGCGTTGCGCACTCTGCTTGTGGCAAAACCGTTTACCTGCGCGCATTGCCAATACAAAAATTTCAAAATGTCACGATTCACCAGCGATAGCAACAGGTCGCGCATGTGCCTATGTGCTCACCTGAGCACACTCTTTGAAAAGCCAAGTCTGTATAACATTCATCAACCGCAAACGAAACAAATTAACGCTCAGTTGCTGGGCTCTCAGCGCTCGCAATGTTTTATCTGCGGTCCAAACAGGTAGTCATCAGGGTTGCCGTTTTGGTTGTTTTGCGCCAAGCAGATACAGTACTTCACCCGTCATACGTCAAAATTTAGAGCAAAATGTATTTTGCCGTATCGGTCGAATCTGTTGTCACGCACGCCAACACTCGCATTCTACTTAGCTGTCAGTTTTTTCAACGTATTGCCGTATTGTATCTGTTTGGCACATTATACCTTTCATGAACATGAAATGGTATTATAACTTTGGTCCGATGTTTGTAAGTATGAGAAGAAGGAGAGATAGAGCCACCAGTAAGTATACCAAAATTATCAGGGCGATGAGCTGAGTCGATTTAGCCATGTACTACTGTCTGTTTGTACGCAAACTAGTCCCTCAGTTTTTGAGATATCTTGATGAAATTTGGTATGGCGTCGTCATTTTGCATGAGATTAATCATTCGTCGGAATCAGCAAGATCGGAGCAATACAACGCATAGCTCCCATACAATCGATAGTTTCGATAAATGGGTTTTGGGCTATAAATTTTGCAATTAAAAAGCTAGGAATGTAAAGTTTTGCAGGTTTCGTGTTTATTATGTATGTAATGTGTGTAGTGAAAATCAGCCAGATCGGACCTACATAACATATAGCTCGATTGTTCCGATAAATGGGGTTTGGGCTATGTATCTTTAAATGATCAGTTTTGCAGAGTTTTTACTAATTGTGAGTAAGGATCGGACACTTAAACCCGTGATGCGTATTCATGAACGGTATAAAGTCTTCGGCACAGTCGAAAACAGACCTTCCCTTACTTGTTTTTAACTAAAATTAGTAATTTTTCTTACTTTAAAACGGTTTTGGTAATTTGGTAATTTATTCCCTGTTTGGTAATTTTTCAATGTGTTGAAGCCAATATAAAGTTTTAGGTAAAATATCCCCCAAATGATGGAAGAATGTCATTTCAGAAAAAGCAGCTTAAGTTATGACAGAAAAATTAATAGTTTTTTCTTAAAAAATTTACAGTGGTTTAAGGAAACATATATTTTGAAGCATATTTAGTTGAAGAGAGATAGTACTATAATTATAGCCTGTATATGTTTGTTGCTTTCAATTTTTCCTTTATTCAAAAATAATAATAATTGACTGAGAATTATTATAAACTGGTCTTGAGCTCAAAAAACTTACATAGATTCGAAGAGGTTTTGTTGATTTTTCTTTTCACAACTCCATCTAAGATGCAATATTTTTATATTATTTGATTTACGTATGTACGTACCTGTAATTTCAAATAAATCTGTATTAGTTTGTTTTAATAAAATGGTAGTTTTTTGGTAATCAATTTTTTTATTTTTCGGTACTTCTTTTTTATTGCTGTGGCACCACCGGTATTTAATGTAATTTCCAATCGGCAACAACAACAGGAGAGCGCTCCCACACACTTGAGTGTTACCTTTTGCACCTTAAACAGGTAACAATGAGCGAACAGTATGCGTATGTATGTGTGGGGCAGAAGACGTCAAAGAATCAGCTGCAAGAATTTAGTTTTCTTTTGTTTCTGTTTCTAATTTAGCTGCGACTGACAAGATCGTTTACACGCGCCTAAATGTATGCAATATTTCCTGAAATAAATAAGTAGCGATCTTGAGAGAATTTATTTGCGCATAAATCTAGTACGTACTTGAATCTTTTCAAACTGCTAGCGCTGAGGTGAACTAGCTGTGGTTTGAATTATATACAAGGTGTCGCTGAAATTTGCCATCTCTTAAAAATTTCTTTAACGCCTGAGCATTCAAGTGGCTAGCTCAATGTGAAACTCATTAGTATCTATAGTGATTGGTCATGCTATTGATATCACTGGCCTTGACCTGAGCCTTGGCAGCCACGTTACTGTTGAGAACAAAAAATTTAAAACTGTGCGCCAATTTGTCTGTTTGAAAACCATCTTTGACACGGAAAATAACCACAGCCTAAAAATTCAGCGAAGAATCACCCATTACAATAAACGCTGCTTTGGGCTTAGTCAGCTGAGAAGTAAAGTTTTAAATCTCTTATCATAGCTGTCCTGAGGTAAGGCTCCGATGTGAGTATAGTGCATCGAATTGAAGTCCAAAGTCTCCTCTGACTGTGTGATATTCGAATGAACAAAGAAACTCCAGCCCAGGAGGTTTTACTACTGAGTTCCCTTGAGCTTACAATTGGCATTAGTTATATTTGAAAAGGCATAAGCAAGGCCCCCAACCGCCTTGACAATAAAATTTCTGCATGTCTAAAGGAGGCAATATCTCATTACTTGATAACAACTCGGCCGATGTCTATGGAATGTTTGTTAGATTTCACATAACAAGCTAGAACACTTAAAACCAGACCTGTTAAATAATGATTACTAATCCTAATGATTACCGGTTTGATTAATTATTTTCTTGAGAATCCATTTAGAGATTGATTACCAATTACTTTCTATTTTTAAATATTATTTTCCCTTGCGGTACATGCCCGACTATCGTGGGAGCGATTTGGTGTGATCAGTGAAACCCTCTAGGTCATATCACCCCCTCCGACTGCAGTAAGATAATACTTAAATCCACATCGACACCTTTTCGCAGAAACGAGCGCACCGGATCCACATAACATACCACAAAAAAAGGGTATCAAAGACACTTTCGATTCAAATCTAGGATTACACAAATTTTTTGTTTAATTAATTGTCAGCCATGGAATGGTATGTGGCTATGTTCAATATGTGGCAATTACATTAGCCATAACAACAAAAACGTGGTGTGTTAGAGTATGAGAATTTCAGCACGTTGTTGCAATTAAAATACTCCAACATAAATGGCGTTGTTGTTGCATTGGTTGTTCTAAATATTCGACACGCGATCGTATTGCACTTACCTGTGTCTACAGCAGCAGCAGCCGATGCTGGGGTTGTTGTTGGTGCATTGCATGCTTTCTTGTGTTTAAGCAGCGGTAATGTATAAAGATTTTGCAATTCAGCTTGACGTTGTTGTTCTTGTTGTTGAAGCAGCTGTAGTTGTTGCTCTTGCTGTTGCTGCATCTCCCGCTGCTTCTCCAACTTCACTGCTGCCTCGCCACATTTTAATGTCACTGTAATGTCCTCACTTTTTATGGCAGATCTTTCGGTAGCAGCAAAAGTGACGGCTTCGTGACATGCAACATGCGCTGTTTTCACATTCTTTGGTTCGGTTTGTTGCAACAATGTCGCAGTGCTGGAAAAACAAATATTTTAACAATTTTTCTTTTTTTCTCTTGCAAATAACATGGCCTCATCATCATTCCACAGCTTACCTAATCGCTTGCTGATACTGACAAAAAAAATCCGGACGTATACGATAACGACGCAGGAAATTATCGCAAATAACGCGCAACACGTCCGCATTTGTTGTCAATCGTCGTGCACTGGAGTCCGCCTCCTCAGCGCTACTTTCGCTGCTGCTGCTGAGACTGTGACATGCAGCCGCTGCTACTACGTTTTCTCCCTTTTGTGGTTGTTGGTGTGTGAATACTTCGCATTGTGGCAAGATGTCACCCAAAGTGTCGAGTATGTTTGTGAAGAAATTTGAAGTGGAGTAGGGAAATGTGCCGTTACCAGTGCTGTTGATTTTGCTTTCGTTGCTGTCAGCAGCACTGCCGCTTCCACTACAGCCGCTGTTTGCGCCCGCGCTGCCAGAAAGTGAGTCATTACGTTGCTGTGTTTGTTGGGTCGTAGATTTAACTTTGGTTTTGGAAGTCTTACTTTTAATCGTTCTGTGTGGTATGGTTGTGGTGGAGTTGTTCGGCGTATTACGATCGGGTGTCGTTACAGTCGCATGTGTGTCATGTTGATCGTAAGTTTCATCCGGCAGCAACATATCATTTTGATTTTTCGTAGAATCTGTAAAGAGGAGCAAACCAAAAAAATTTTATTTTACGACGAGATGCTCTAGATAGTGCGAGGCTTCACCACACACTCAACTAAAATCGGTATATAACAACAGCAAAAATGGAAATATGTATTTTACATTTCAAAATAAAACTCCGGCAATATATCGGTGAAGTAATCATTCAGTTCCATGTGCTTATTTAGCGATGCGCGTGCAAACATACTTATAGACAGACAGACAGAAATTAAAAGAGTTACTTCTCTGGCTACTGTTGCTCTAAGTAAACCTTGCCATACTCACTTTTACGTAGTATTTGTAACACATGGACTTTGGACTGTGTTAATTCCACTTTATGTATAAAAATACTTTCAGCCAACTTTTATTACCACCACTGTAAAACTGCGACTTACAATTTTCCGTGGTTAAAGTAGTAAACTTTAAGCTGAATACGTACCAATACATTGGTGGAAACTGCATTCAACTCCATATAGCGGTTATTGAGTGATGCGCGAACAAACAAACAGACAGAGGAAATTCTAAAAACTGTTCTTTTCTACGACACTATTAAAGACCCCCTGCTTGATTTTTTCCTCACTATCTAAAAAGTAAAGACATCGACATGTTATGTATTATATTTTATTGGATGTCGCGATATAACAGCTATTTATACATCGAAAGTAAGATGAGGTAGGGCTTGCATATGTTTCCTATACTTCCGGGATAATTATAACTATTATGAATGCTTCAATGAGCGCACGATGGGGATAGCTTTGTATTTTCTGGCTTGCTGTTTGTAAAGCAGGTTTCTTTCCCACTTGAGAAGGACTGAAAGTTCAGTTCCTTTGTCTGCGTCAGATTATCCCATCAAGAAAACATACCTACAAAAATCTTAGCTGCTTCGACTGGAACCCTTAACATAAGTACTCGGTGAACCATCCCCACTTGCTACTTATTCCCGATTAAGGCGCCCCTCTCCAAAGCGGTATTATTCGACATTGCCGTGGCTGACGATCTAGCAGAGAGAAGTCTTTTCTAATTTGAATTAGGAGATCCTGACCATCGATAGACTCTAAACAAGCATAGGGTGTGTTAGGATAACTGCCAGGCAGTGAGACACACTTAGCCCTGATAAGAGCTTTGTTCCTCTATCCTTTCGCAATGACCCATGAAACCGAGCACCACATTTTTTTTAAGGCCAAACCTAATATGACCCCGATTTTCACAGAACCAAGGCATTCTAGGCAATCAAAGAACCAAGGAAATACTAAGACCCCTGCAGTTGCCATAGAAATCATTTGTGAGGAGTTAGTGGGCCATCAAGAGTCACAAGGACAGTCAATATTACCGAATGAGGGTGCATACTTTTGTTTGTTAATGCTGCCCACGACACAGACAGCTCATAATTTCCCCCAGGCTCCATGACCTATCTCCGAGCCCAATCTCCGATGCAAGCGTGCCGCTCGAGAAAATTTTTCACTGACTAACTACCGCCTCTGAGTACACTATATGGTTACAACAAGTCCTCAAGAACAAATTGTACGATGCGGTAGGTCTTTCTGCCTCAGAAAAGAAAGAGACTGCCTAAAGATCCCGCTGTAGAAGGGAGCGCTATCGTGAGGCGAAAAAAGAAAAGATACATCTTTTTATAAAAATTAAAATGAGATCGAAAAACCGTTCATATACAGAAAATTTGTTTATATCTGGAATCTTGCTAATAATTTTTAAGTAAATTCCCAGTAAGCTACAGCATTAGAACTTGGTATATAGAGCAACAATTAAAAACAATGCAATGCGCTGTATACAAAATTCCGCTAGATGGTGTAGCGATTGAGGTAATTCAATGTAATATTTGTTAAAAAAATTGAGCCAGGTGGAACACGGATGGAACTATTTAGAGAATACGTTTGCAATAGAATTGAAATTAAACCACTGCCCGGTGACATAGGGACCTGAAACTTAACATATGATTCACTACTAAAAAACAGGAAAGAAAAAATTTTAAAGAAGACCATAGACCTGTCAAATAATGAGTACTAATAGAAATCATTACCGATTTGATTAATTATTTTCTTGGTAATCCATTTTGAACTTTATTACCATTACTTTCAATTTTTGATGATTATTTTCCAATTTATTAAAAAAAATAATCAAACAAATTGTGATTTTTTACGATTATGAAAAAAAATCAAAAATAATAATAATTATTATTTTTTCTTTCTTTGATTCAAAAAAAATATTAAATATTAAAAAAAAAAAAAATAAAAAGTAATCTAATTATCAAGAGTAATCAAACGAACTTTTTTTTATGATCTTTGATTTTTGTTTTTAATTCTTTTTTTATTTTTTCTAATCGTAATCAATTAATAAGTGCCTTTTCTTGAAAAACAATTAAAATAAGCATTAACAATTAAAAAAAGCCGTCTAATTAATTGATTAGTAATTACTCATCAAATTTTACAGGTCTGCATTATACTAATGTCGGTAAAAAGCAACAGCTAATTCGGCCCTAAACAGAGAAAAAGTCTGTGAGTTTTGATTAAAAAAATTTTTTTTGTCCAGTCTAATGAGACTTAAAGGGTGATGAAATACAAATGGGCAAAGATATTCCCATCAAGGAATAGGATGCCTCCACTGTGTTGAAAAAGGAGTAGAGGACGACTTGGCCTACCTTGTTACGTTGGTGTTTCCGTCAAGAAAGAAGGACAGACTAAATTTATATGCAAACGAGATTATCAGCTGATATCTTACTCCCTCAAAAGTCTAACGGAGATGATTAAATACGTATTGGGAAAGAATCAACCATCAGCCAACTATGAAAATATTTCCTTACGCCAACCAAATGAAATTGGAATATCTTTCTTTTATAATTTTTTTTTTTTAGCTCTAGATGGTCCTGTTAAATATATGGGTTTGAACACAGCCACAATAAGCCAAGCGTACTGCATTCGCATAAAGATCAAGCAGAACATCGCGTACCAAAAAAGCTGTTCTACTAGAATTGAATAAAGAGCTACTTAAAAAGAAAAACTATGAACTACCTCACACCTGTTAAACACCTTTTCGCAGTCAAAATTATGAATAAACATTATTATGCGCATTAGAAGTGAAATTAATGCTCATGCGCAGGTGTGGTCTTACCAGTAGTTTAAATTTATTAACTTGCGCACGATCATAAAAAAATGCAAGCGACGTACATACAGACTTTGTTCGACACTTCTAGCTCTTCACAATGGACAATGCGCAAAGAGCCTTGCAAAGCGAACGCGCCGAAAGCTAATAGTGATTACGTCTCAACCCACAAATAATCGACACCTCTTTCTAGCACCTAACCACGCCCATTTTTATCTCATAAGGAGGCGATGACGCGCACACTCTCACCCAGCTAAGGCATTCCAAGATTCGCTTCGTTTGTAAGTAAGTTCGATCTGCTTACTGACAAGTTGGCATCTCGATGTATCAGACACGCCACATTAGTTTGCAAGAAATATTGCCAAAACCGTCACCGCCACCATCACCATGGTTGCCGTCACCGTAGTCGCAGTTGTTGTAGTCTCCAACATTGCTACCAGCATCACTACCACGCCTGCGATCCACATCGCCAACAGCAGTCGAACATTTGGTAGTAAAAAATCGATTTTAAGTAGCTCAAACAATTGCGCCGGAATGGTGACACTGTGCTGTTGTTGTTTTTGTTGATGTTGCATGCAACTAATAAAAACTTGTTTTTTTCATAAACTACAATAACAACTTAAAGTGCGCTTGTAACTGCCGAAGTTTGTTTACTTAACCACACAGCTTAGTGCCATTTACTGCCACATCTGAGCGACAGCAGTCATCCAACAACCAACGGGTAGCTAAGCTCGTAGTCCACATGAATTGGCGCATCGGCTCATCGAGCCACACATATACATCCACACAGAACGGTGACATGTTGTTTCCCATGGCGCATGTCAAATTGTCGTATGTCAAGTGGCGTCACGGCCAAAATAGAAAAGCGTGCATAATTCCCGTGAGCTGTAAGCCGAGATTGCGGTCGTATTTTGAGCGAGCTGACCAAAGAAAGTTGTGCTTGAGTAGCCACGTCTTACGTTTACAGGGTATGTGGGGTATTAGCGTTTTCGGCTAATAAAGTTTGCAGATTCGGATTTACGGAGGAAACACCCCTCCTCATGGGACTTCTTTTTAAACTTCTTCTGTCGTTCGATATAGAGGATTTAGAAGATATCTCTGCTTTTTAGATTGACATTTTTGGAATAATTACGATATGAACTCCCTCGGAAACAGCTCAGCAGGTAGACAACTACATTCGTTGACCATAGCCCAATGGGTTCAACGAGTTAGTAAGCCGAAATCCCTATAAGAGTTTCTTCCCATATATATCCAAGTAGTTCCCCTACGAAATAGACCACAAGCTTATCTGAAAGAAGCTCCAGAAAGAACTGCATAGCTTACTACTCGTCTAAGAGAAGAGTCAGCTAAAACCGTGGGTTCAAACCCAAACTAGTGAAGTGGATTCCCACGACCATCATTAGAGCGATCCTTACTTGTGATGGGATAGTTTAGTTACTAGCTTTGAACAGACAACAACACCATCAAAAAAGTTAAAAACTAAAGTACAGCGAGCAGCTTTTAGAGGGCAACAGGGCCGCCAAGGTCGTGTCCAATACCCGCAATAAGCTTTACCCTTAAGCAGTTACCTCTAGACCTTCACATACATGAAACAGTAACCTGTTCGGCAAGGAGACCTCAGTAGTTCTGGCACTCTAGGTAGTATGGTTAGAGTGGTATCCTCAGCAGACTACTCGGTGTGGTTTCGGTATCAGACTTGCACACGGCCTTTTTGAATGTGGAGAAGAACTTCAAGTTAAAGTTCCCCACAAGGACCGACTGGCTGAGAGATATGAAATGCGAGGGAAGACTCAGTCCCGCTCTACAACTAAGCGTCAAGATGGATTATTGTGCTAACGGTTTCAGCAAGTCTTTCAGACTCAGCTATTATCTTCCAAGCCGCAGCTCAAATTATAGAGTGGGCCTGTGGTTTCTTGTGGGAAGACTCAGAGAGATGACGCAAAATATGTTTCCTTACAGACAGTCAAGCGTCACGATGTCTTTAAAGTGCCCTACCTCATCCTCAAGAAAGCGGTGAACACCAACAACACGCCAGTCTAGGTTCTTGGTTATAGAGAGCTTATGACGTCATGATGCATAGCAGGTTTCATGTCGCAGTCTGCAAATGACATTCCAAGGACGCCTGTAAGATCGCTAAAAAACAACAAACCATACTTTGACCCTAGTCTTCGGAAGTGAGAGAGAAAGAGAAAGTGAGATTATATAATTTGTCGAAAATGACAACCTCTGCCGCGTCTGGTGCTTCTTTGATATGCACAAAGTCGAATACCCAAAGCACCCTATACATACTATCCCATACTATATTCATAATTGGCGTATGTGACAGATGCAACAAGTGTTGTTTACTTTGTATTTACTTTCGCTACCGTCACTATCATGTCAGCATAGAAAAGTGAGAGGCGAGTGCACGTAACTAGCAGCAAGTGACGTGTCAAGAGCAGGGGGCAGCTAGTAACGAGAGTGTAGAGGCGTATTCAAGTTCGCTAATCCATCAAAAGAGGAAGTGCGTTTCACCTAGAAAATAAGACAAAAAGCTATTAAAATTTAACTAATTCGACGGCTAATTGATGCACGCAACATACCAAAGCTTCAGCGGTGTGGCAAATGTGCTATGACAGTGCCTTGGCTACTGGCGATGAACGTCAACACTAATGACGGATTAAGTAAAGGGTGTTTTTTTTAGGGGTATAGAACTTCGAATTAATATAAAACACAAGAAAATCGTTTTAAGGTCCATCAATTTGGCTTTATTGGAAGGATAATTTTATGCCATTAATGTTTAAATATGATTTCGGGCATGTGGCCGCCGCGGCTGGCTCGAATAAAGCCAATTCTACAGGTCCAATTTTCAACCACTTTTTCGAGCATATGGGGCCGTATGTCGGCAATAACGCCACGAATGTTGGCTTCCAATTCCCCTAACGTTTCTGGTTTGTTGGTGTAGACGAGCGACTTCACATATCCCCAAAGAAAATAATCCAATGGTGTCAAATCACACGACCTTGGTGGCCAATTGACAGGTCCATTCCGCGAAATTATGCGCTCATCGAATGTTTCCTTCAATAAATCGATTGTGACGTGCGCTGTGTGGCATGTAGCGCCGTCTTGTTGGAACCACAACTCATCCACATTCATGCCATCCAATTCGGGAACAAAATAGTCGGTTATCATGGCTCTATACCGGTCTCCATTAACGGTAGCTGCCTCTCCAGCATTATTGCGGAAGAAGTATGGCCCAATGACTCCACCAGCCCATAGAGCACACCAAACAGTCAGTTTTTGTGGATGTAATGGCGTTTCAAGGGTCTCATGTGGATTCTCTTCACTCCAAATGCGGCAATTTTGCTTGTTGACGTAGCCTCATCACTGAACAAAATTTTGCGATGAAAATCAGCATCGAAATCAATCTCATTTTCGGCCCATACACCAAAATCACGACGCATTGCATGGTCTCGCGGCTTTAATTCTTGCACAAGCTGGATCTTGTAAGGTCGCAAGCCAAGATCTTTGCGCAAAATCTTCCATAAAGTTGATGGACAAAGCTCCAATTGCTGTGCACGGTGGCGAATCGATTCATTCGGGTCCTCTTCAACACTTTGCTCTACAGCGGTGCGCACTGTTCGACGTCTCTGCGGATGCGTATTATCACATAGAGTAAACGTAGTGCGAAAACGATCCGTGGTTAACCGAATTAATTGCTCTGATGGACGATTATGTCGACCATAAAATGGACGGAGCTCACGGTAAACTTCGCGAACTGAGCCATTATTTTCGAAATAAATTTGCACGATTTGCAAGCGTTGTTCTTTTGTCAACCTGTTCATGATGAAATGGCAAACCAAACTGAACATAAATGACATTAGAGTTGCCAGATTTGACCACAAAATGCCAGTTTTATCTCTATTCGAAAAACAAACCTGTAAAAAAAACACCCTGTATATGATAGTAGCGGTAAGTGCGCCACACTTCAAAAGCTGTTGACTTAAAAGCCTTACCAACACCATGATCCAACCCCATCAAGCTAGTTCAATGCAAGGAACTAAAGTGTTACACATTAAAAGTGCGATGGATCAGCATAAGCTACCAGGATACAGGCAAAATAGCTACAAGTGGTTTCAAGCGGGCTACGAGACGACGACGTTGGCTAAATAGATTATTTCAAATGGTTGGGATTTTCGTAAAACGTGTAGAGCGCTGTGGGTTGCTTTATTAATTCAATGCACCCCTAAAGATTAAGCGACACAAACCCATTTGCTGCATTGCTATTGGAGGCAATAAGAGTGTGCAGATGATATGCTGCGATACACATTAGTCATTTTATATGCACCGCTATTACATATCTCTATGAGCGACTACCTACCGCGGAGATTTTCGCAAGCTTCTTTCTATTTCCTCCAAATACAACAACGTTATATGTTCAAGCGGGGAATAAGAAAAGCACAGTGGTTGTTTCTCTCTTTGATTGGTCTGATGAGAATGGTGAGCCAAGAAGATCGCGTTGGTTTGGTAGTATCCCAAGCAATAGACTGGCTGGTCAGTAAATCTATACTATCCTACTTACCAAAAGTATTGGTATTATTAGTAATTAACAGTCGGAAATGTTAGCAATGAAAAGCAGCGGCTACAAAGGACTGTAGGACTGAATAAACTCCAGGAAGGTGAGACGAAAATTTAAAGAATCATATTAGGGTCAGGTCGCTACAGTGCCATTTCTTGTTGGGAGAATACAGCTCAAATTATAGAGAAATATTTTAGCTCTGAAAGGACCATATTGTCAGTGCCTACACAGCCTGGGCATTCTTTGTCGGTTCTGAGGGATGACAGATATGTAACTGCTGAGTACATTCTTCTTCGATGTCATGCTCATCAACTTGGCCACCGCATAAGCACTCACACCGAGCCCGAAGAAAATGCAAAGACTGCGAAGTGTTGAGACTGAAATATAATTCAGATCGTAATTTTTACACAAACCTTCATAAAAGGATGTGCTTTTAAAACCGCAGGAGATCGACGATTTCCGACACCCCTATGCCGATCGATTAGGAGCAGGCAATTGGTCGTGACTTCTGACTCCGGCACATAGCTTACAACTTTAGCATCAAGATAAGCAAAGCCAGATTATTATACAAGTAATCAGAGTCCTTTCACGGATGCTTTCAAGAATAACTTGGCAGGGTAGTCAGCCCAGACTATGCAGATGGTATAACAGTTGCAATAGTAGCCAAGAGACTGATCCAAGCATTAGGCAATGATGCCCTAGGAAGAATAACAGTATGGCTGACGAATATGGCCCTGGAAATGGCGAGTCATAAGACAAAAGTGGTCTTAGTGAGCTCCAAGAGTTATGTACAGGAGTTAGTCTTAACAGTGGGGATCGTCAAATCATCTCAAAATTCTACTTAAAATATTTAGCAGAATACATGGTCTCTGACTTGACTTTTAAGAATCATTTGAAGAAGATGCGGGAGAAAGTAGCTAAAGTGAAAGGAGCCTTTGTATGAATAAAGCCTAAAATTGTTAGTCCGCCGTAACTGAAAAGCGACATAATCGACTTGAAATGAGACTAAAAAAAGGGAAATCCGAACTATCATTAAGATACCAAATGGCGTGGAATAACTCAAGATTGAGCGCTGGCCCTACAAGCTAATAAAATATGTATCTGAAGGATATGAGAGGAAGCTCTGCGAACTAAACAAGCATCTTAAGCAGATATTGAATTTCAAGAAGTAATGCTAACCCACCAAGAAAGGAGTATTATGCACAAGAATTTTGAGAAGGAACCTTCCTCGTGGGACTTAGTATAAAGCAAAAAAAAATTGTATAACTTTGGTCTAAGCGGCTTAAATGGATTGGGCTGAATTGTTCGGAACATGAGTTTGGCTTTTGCATTGAATCTCAGATAAGTAGGTATACGAGAATGGTAGATGAACATTAATTAAAACAGCTTTAACTATAGGCTCCACCTAGCCTACTTTTATGTGTATTTTTCGTTATCTATACAAGAGAATATAAAGAAATAATTTCAAACTGTTTCAGAGATCTCTCTTTCCAGTTAAAGAACTCACTCTGGGCATACTCCACATTTGTGCTAAAAATTTAATAAAGCTGAGTGCGTTTCCCTACATATTGAGGAGAAAAACTCTTGCTGACTCCTGATCGCTGGTCTTGATTACAGTTGTAGAGTCGTGTGAACTACACAAATTACTGAAAATCAAGGAATCTGCGAAATAATTTAGAAAAGTGGACGTTTTCCCTTCCTCTCCTTTTCCCAAGCAACATCAAATTTTAGCTTCTGGTCCTACCTCCACAAGCTAGATGCTATAAATCCCTCTTTGGGCATTTCCATTGCCTTTGTAGGTCTACACTTCTACTTCCACGAAAGTCCAGAGATGCTACAGCTGATTAAATATTTTCAAAATTTTCCCTTTACCAAAATTAGCACACAGTACATGGCATAACATTACGGAAACGAAATGATTATCTTAACGTATTGCATGCGCCGCATAAACATTGCAACATGTGGCATAGTTATAAACGATAAAAGCTTGCAATTCAGCAAAAAGGTAGCAGTAAAGCTTGTAAAACACACTGACATGCAGCCAAACAAACAAACAACTGCAGCAACATAAGCCAAGCTGACAAACACAAATGAACGCCAATGTGAAGGAGCAGGTGATGCCACAAAATTTATGCATTTATGCGCATTTGCTAATGTGAGTAGGTATGTTGGTACGCTGCTGTGAAACCACAAAGTATTCAAAGCAAGTACTAGTTTCCAGCTAGACTGGTATCGAACTAGTACTAAAAGGAAGACATTTGTACGAATAACAAATATGATATTTTGAGTAATACTGAAGTGGCCAGCGTTAGAAGAAACCTAGTAGAACTTTTTTTTTAAATATTAGGGTGGGCTGAAAAAAATATTTTTTTTGCTTACTATTTTATTATAAGGAAACGAAAAACTAATAAGAACGGAATATATAAAAAAAAAGTTTACTCATTATTTGAGGTGGCCTACTCGATTTGTAAAAAAATAAATACAAGTTCCGACGAAGTTTTTTTTGCTTTATAATCTTAAAAACCATCAATAATTGTTGAACCTTTTTTTTTTTAATTGTCTTTCGTTCTAATGCAAAATAAATTGAATTGGATTTTTCGATCTTTTCCTCAAATTACAAAAATAATTCGAAAAAAATACCAAAAACTAAATAATTAAATTTTTTTTCTTATTTGGGCAGGTTTTCTTTGTTTGAATAATACAAATTTCACCCCCAATCTAAGCTAAGAATTAATTTCGTTGATTTAATTTTCTTTGTTGATTTTCCGAAACTAAACCATAAGAATGGCGGAACGGAGAAACCGGTTTGCTACAAAACCAAATATGACAAGGGATGACGGAAAATCGTTCCAATAAACATCCTAAATTTCGTTCTTAAACTACCCTAGTATTTCCGGTATTTCAATTAACTTCACTCGCCATGACTAAACTAGTCTACACTTGGGTTTACTTTGAACTGATAAAGGCTGATATATGTATTTATATTTGAAATATTAGAGCTTTTCCCACCGTGGGACATACTAATGTTAAAAATCCCACTTGATTATAGGGTAAAAAAGACAATTTGCGAACTAGTCTTCCTTAAGGTGCATACGAGGGGCACTGCAAAAGTAAAACCAAACACAAATGACGTTATTTAGCAGGTGAATATGGGCAATGCGTCAATAATTGTCATGATGAACAATGATTCGCCTGTTGATGTTGTTTCTTCTGATTTTATCGATAACTTCCGGCAAACAAATTGTAGTATAACAGTCATCATTAACTGTCCTTCTATCCTCTTATGCAACAGTTTTAACATGATCCGTTTTATCGAAGATTTATTTTGGAACACCCATACGGTCGATTGCTGCTTCGTTTCAGGCTCATGTGAATTTAGCCAATATTCCTCACCTGATACGATGCTACAAACCGAATTTGAACGACCGCCTTTTAATTTCCTTAGAATTGCCTTGCATCATTTGACAAGTGCCTGAAAGCTTTCGGAGATGCAAATGATCTGATGTATTTGTTTCGTCGCAATGCTCAAGGATGCCTCTATCTTACTATACATAGATCACATGCCGATCTAACAAAATCATTTCGAGCACAGCACCAATATTTTTTGCGACAAAAGAGATACATGGACGACGGATAGTGCTTCATCCCTAAAAAACAACCTAAGCTTCCACCCTGCTGCGTTGTTAAACTGTATCGAAATACATAAAAAATCATCGCTCTGAAACCACGATTCGAAATTTCCATTTTTCACACATTACTAATCTTATCAAACTATATTGAAACGAAACTGAACAATTTAAAATCTAACTCTAAAAAAACGTCAAATTTACAATTATGACAATCGCAGGACGCTGTCAATACACGGAGTTCCTGATTCCGCGAACTTTTGCAGTGTCCCTCGTACTATCTACGTAGTAGCTTACTTCTACTTAATTTGACTACAGGGTATAAAATGATAAACAAATATTTATGTATGTATGAGTGTTGATCTTTACTGCGTAAAAAATCCGCTATGCGTTCACCTAGTAGCAGTCAAGGAGGCATTGTTTTAGTCGTGGTTTAGTGGTTGGGCGCCAGCAAACAGCGGAAATAAATGAAAGCACACGCGATGAATTATTAAAACATTACACAATAAAATGAATCTAAATCATAAATTCTAAACAACTTACATATGATGGTATACTAATGGATGTGAGTATGTCATATGTGGATAAGTGCAGTTAGAGGGAGAGTGTTAGAAGACATGCAAATAGCGTAGCATTTGCCAAGAGCGATATCTGCCAGGTGTTGAGTGTTGAAGCGGAGGTTCTTATACAATAAAACCTCGATAGGCAGGCCTCGAAATAGAAGAACAAGAAAAAAAGGTGGAGTCTGGGAATCTTCTAAAGCCTTAATTATAATAATAAACTTTATAGATCGCACTAGTTTTAGGCCGAACTTCAATTTAATTTGAGCGAACCTGCAGTTTTAATTTCGACGCCGGCTTCTACATCTTTAACCCCAGACACGTAACCTGTTTAAGACTGCCGTTCTAAAAGACTAAAAAATATATCTGAATTGTTTCAAAATAGTAAAAAAAATGTTTTATTTCGAAGATTGGAACTGGTATATATATGCGTACAATAGATCAAACAAAAATTAAATAACTATATTAGAAATAAGTATTCTAAAGAATGTTCGTCGAATCGACGAATGGTTAGCTTTTATAGGGAGTGAGCGAAGGTTAGCTTTCTAGGGTTACAAACAGATGCATTTTCGAGATAGACTAGAGACAACACCACTGATTCAATCAGAGCTTTAATTACCACTTTGCTTTTAGAGTAAATATTGAGTTACTTAGCCGTAATATTCAATCAAAGATGTCGTAATATATACCAGCTCGCAGCGTAATATTAGCTAGTTTGATAGCCATACCGCATAATAAGTACCATTTAATCGCCATAGTTAACTCTGCAGAATGCTTCTTATGCTTTCCCTTGATCACTAATAGACTCAAGGAGTTGGAACAGACCACTATTCAAATGAGGGAGAGGCAACCCCGTCTCCTTTGAACTACAGAGAACCACATCAACTCACACTGCTACCAAACCCCTTAGGAGCACCTAGAGTTGGCGAAAGAGCTCTACTTTCTACTATCTAGGATCTCTTAGATACTGGGACTGTCTTCATCTATAAGTTATAGACATTTGTTTAACCCTTCTTTATATCAGTATAATCATCTTTGAGTTGAGGGTTCTTGGTTGGGGAGGCCTTGTAAACTCTCTACCTGATAAGATGCGCATTTATCCAGTTCATAGGAAAATATAAATAACATTAGAAGTAATTTTAATTAGTTGAGGTTTTTGCTACTCTATGTACTATAACCCATGGAATACAGGTGTCATGATCAAATCTTATTTCAAAAGCCCCGTATGCCCTTTTCAAGATGCACATCGGTCACTTTTCCAGCAGTAGTTCTGATTCCACGAAGTTAGCCAACTTTGTTTATAAAGACTACAACTTCTTTTACCTCAGATTCTTTTTTGCTTCAGAGGTGAGTTCCATATTTCTCATATTTTTAGAGCTTTCTTTTGAGGCTGCGTCCAAGTCCCGTTTTATTTTTCTCTTAGAATTTTCCCTATGGCATTTTCGACTGAGATTTCTCGTACACTTTGCTCGAAGCAACTGGCTCATGGCCAAATAAGCATTTTAAATCTTCGATCTTCGGATCTGCCCATTCTATATAAGTATCTTTTGAAGAACCCGTGTCCATATTTGCTAATGTAGCAGCTAACCTGTCGAAAGCTTCTAGTGCTCCTTATGTTAACATCTGTTAACAGCTTTGCTGCCTCGCCTTTGAATTCAAAAGTTTTGCCGCTGCCAAAGAAAACCTTTAAAAACAGGACGAACTAGCAAGAATTGTATTGATAGGCGAGTTATAGCTGAATTCGAACAACTTAACAAACCCACCACCCGGAAGAGTTTTATTAACTGCATGATAGTTCCCACTCGAAAAGTCCTTGTAAAGAGGCTTCCCTGTATTGCCAGTTTTTCATACATTAATGCCATTTAAAGCTTTGTTGTCGTCCGGGACATGTTTCGCGACATTCTCACTCCTCAATCCCACCTTCCAACACTGATTCGCGTGTGGCAATGCCATTTACTTTTGAGTTGGCAGTAATGTGTAAGCGATTTGCTCAAATTAATTGCGCTTTGTCTAACAGCGTGATAAATGTCAAGAAATAAACTTTATTTTGAATTTTTAACATTGCTACAATTCCGTTTGTGTACGGAACTTTTCAATGGCAACATCACTCACTCAAGTGAAGAGCAAATAAATTTGAAAAAACACCAAATAAATGTAATATATACAAGGTGGCGCAAAAGTAATCCTCTTATCAGAAAATGCTATAAATTTTGCGATTGCCCCCTAGAGTCAGTTCTGTTTTGACATTTGTGTAGTAAACACATGCGAAATACACGTTAATAAACAATGTTACGCCACACTGCTCCAGAACGTGGAATATTGCTGACTATTTATTTGACCAATAGTCGGTCGGGGCCAAACGGTTACTGTGAATGGTGAGCGCTACAGAGCAATGATCAACGAGTTCTTTTTGCCGCAACTTGATGAATTGGGATTGGAAAACATGTGGTTCCAACAAGACAGTGCAACAGCACACACTGCACGTGCCACCTTGTATTTTCAGTCGGGTGACAGTGACTGAGTACCATGTGCAGATGTATGTTTGTGTGTATTTCACAAAGTTCCAAAATAAGAGTTAGTCGAAAAATCAATCACTGAGAAACATTTCTCTTCAACAATTCTCACTGAGGTGGACTCTTATTTTGGAAATATAAAGATTTCTTAATTAGTTTAATAAGATATGAATTTATTTCTTCAGTTAACAGTTATAGTTTGGAATTATTTGCTAAACAAGTAAGGACAGCGGCGGAATTCTGGAACTCGCTAAAGCTTGAGCACGATCACCAAAAATGTCTAAAAGCATTTTAGCAATTTTTGGCAACTTTTGCGATTCTAATGAATGACAATCTTCTAAAATGTCCTTTTCTGGTTTCATTTGGGCTGAATTTTTTTGGAACATTTTAGGGATGAACGCAAATGAACCTAATATGTAAGTCATTCAAGGCTGTTCTCAAAACCACCATTTTTCTTCTAAAGATTGATAATTTTGGCAACGAAAAAAATCGGTTGCTAAAATACAAAATAAATGAAAAACTTTTATAATTATGTTGTTGTAGGTCTTAAAAGTAATCAATGTAATAAAATATATATAATTTATGTGAAGAATAAAAAAAGAAGTATTTGTCCATAATGTTGGAAATTTCTATAGAACATCTGTTTACGCTAATTTGTGACTTACGAACTTCGTTCCTTGGAGCAGAGAAACTCAAAAATTCTCTGCTAATCTGCCAACCTCCATGGACGAAATGAACATCCTGAGGGACATATCTTCTTGTAAGACAAAATGCTAACTAGTACCTGTTGAGGTGAAACAGCATCACGAAGAAGCCATACGGTGGTTAAGGGCCATAATAAGGCTTATGAGCTGTATCTAAAAAGTCCACCGGGTCTAAATCAATTCTATCCATAGGTTTACACTCATACAAAAAACTCAAAAAGAGAGGATTCGAATATAAGAGAATAGCACTGGCTTCAGACGATCGAAGTGAGTCCAAAGCAATGATATTTAGTTTTAACACGAAACTATGCAATAAAGGTTAAGTAAGTAAAGCCGTGATGTGCATATGATGGCACAAAATATCTGCTGGTAATTGTGCACTACCTCAATCATTTATTATTATGGCTAACCCATCATACGAAATAATTAAGAGATCAATGGAATCTCGCAATGATTGGCGCCTATTATGAAGGCTCTTAAAATTCTTTGCGAATACAAGTATATATCTTCCAAGGCCACTCGTAACTTCCTTAAGCTCATGAAGTACCTGGTAAACCCTTGCTTTGCTCGGCATTTTCATAAGTTGCCATAAAATTTAGTTTCTTTAAATGGTTATCAGTAAAGAAATTCTGATTGTTTGTATGAATAAAACATAATCTTTTTTTTTTATTGGTAACAAAGTTTGAATACACCCCTTTGGTGGTTGCTCAAAAAAATGTTCCCCATATTTTCGACAAGTCTTTACAAGATTTCTTGCTTTGTTGTATGGTTGGAGGCTATCGATTGTTATCAAATAATCGCTAAAGAATGGGGTCACATGGGTATATTTGTCGGTTAGTGCTCCATATATCGATCAACATTCTTTGATTTCTTCTATATTTTTCAAGATAGAATTATGCATAACTTTTTATATTTAATACATATGAAATCTAAGTCAACACTTCCTTCTATACCATGTTCCGAGTATGTCTGTTTCTTTCGGAAGCATTGCTTTTAACGTATTTGGTCGCTTAACTCTTGAAAACGCCACATGCTTTATGTGCAGTCATGGCAAATGTTGGCTTTACTGAAAATTGCACCCTAGCAGCTCCTTGGTTGAGTGTGATTCTCGGTATATGTACTTTTTTGCAGGATTTTTCTTGTCGAAAAAAAGAGGCAACCCTACTTAGAAATGTTTTTTTTTCAATACGCAAGAAAATACCTTTCGTTTGATACCCATATTGGCATTTCTAATTTCATTTCAAAAAAATCGGATAGGTGGCAACTCCGTAAAAACATCATATGTGGCAACACCTATAGAGGAATTCTTAGAATTGGTACCCCATGTAAATACATACCAAATTTCATCCAAATCAGATAAGCCATTTTCGAGATATTCTAAATATACAAGAATAGCTCGTTAAAAGTTATAAGTTCAGATGGCAACAATAAGTGGTAACCCTATTTACAAATGTTTTTTTTTTTTCTATACGTAGGAAAATACCTTTCGTTCGATACCCATATGGGCATATTTCATTTCATTTAAAAATCTGATAGGTGGAAATCCGTAAAAACATCCTATGTGGCAACACCTAGATGGGAATTCTTAGAATGTGGTACCCTATGTACATACCAAATTTCAAACAACAATAGAGCGTTAACAATTATTTCCTAACCAACATATACCTCTCCTTCAAAGATTTTTTATAAAACCTTTTAAATAGTTTGAGAGTTATTCGGGAGCTCTGCTATTTATGATTGTTAGAAGTAATAAATTCTAATGCAACAAGTTAATTTCCTGTTAGTGAACAATCGCGCTGTCTGCGATCCAAAACTGCTTACATCCATTGGTAAAAGAAATCGAAGCTTCGAATATCGATATATAACCATGGATGTAAATAAGCTAAAATTCTTCTTATATCTGCTATTTTGGCTTTTTGAAATGTTCAGCGATTCTCTAAAATATTGCAACCGTAAATATGTAAATGTTGGACAGTAAATTTAAAACGATTGTCTCAATCTGTAAATGTCTGCATCATGATATATATACGAGTATGTACTCGTATGTGTGTAGCAGACTCCACGCTTTGTTTAAAGCCGTTCAGCAAAATCTTCTTGCCGACTCTTTGGTGTTGCTTTGACATTCGTCGTCAGCTCGTTTGATTGACAATCGATCTTGTCAGTTCGAGAATTAAGTACACAAAAAAGCGTGGTATGCAAAGCAGTTCACGACAATCTCAACATTGTTGTAGCTCGAGAAATAATTCTGTTGCAACAAATTGGCTGAAGCAGGTACATATAACTCATAGTACAGTGGGATAAATTTAAACTGTATGCTGAAAAATGTGTTTATAGTCAACTCCTTTAAGTAAAATGGATTCAAACTCTTTATCGATACAACAACTGTTATGCCATACCCAATATATGTTCTAAAGACCCTTTAAATTGGGATGTATTTGCCCTTATTTGAAAATAAAAATGTACATCTTTCAAAAGCTAGTAAAGAGAACAGAATCCTACATTCAAAAAACTGTGGTATGTAAATTGATTGAAATGCGTTGGGAATATAGCGCCTTTTCCAAAAACCCATATTCCAAGCTCAGCTGTCCCGGGAACCAGCAACCTTGCACATCCATAAGTTGGCAAAGCACCAATCTACCTTTGATTTTGATTAATGATTACTAATCGTAATGATTACCGGTGTGAATAATTATTTTCTTAAGAATCCATTTAATGATTGATTACCATTACTTTCAATTTTTAATGATTATTTTCCAATAAATTAGAAAAATAATCATTATTTATTACGATTATTAAAAAAATCTAAAATAATAAAAAAAAAGTTGCTTTGATTACTTTTGATTATTTTTGATTTTATTGTAAATTTTTTTTTGTATTTTTTTTTAGTACCTTTGATTTTTTTAATAAACGTAAAAAATCCATGATTACTTTTTGATTCTTTTTAATCGTAATAAATTAATAATTTCCTTTTCTGAAAAAACAATTAAAATAATCATTACCAATTAAAAAATTCGTCTAATTAATTGATTCATAATTACTAATCAAATTTAACAGTTCTGCTTTGAATGCTTCGCATAGTCCGAAAGCCGACACCTTGAAAGTAGTGATTTCCGTGTAAAAGTTGAAGTAGCACTTCCAGAGAGCTTATTCTGATTATAATGTGGAGTATGTATACTTTTTTTAGTTTGTGGTGGTTGAACTAAAATTTATGAAATACACGATTTTTATTAACATGAAAAATCGACTACATCTGGAGAGGAAAACTGTTTGGAACAAGTAACTCTTTAAAAAATATATTTCTTCTTTCAAGTATTCATGAAACGAGCTCAAGGCCAAGCAAAAAAGCAAGTCTGAAAGATCTCACTGTGCACTTAGAACCAACGGCCACTCTCATCTCTTCTCAGTAACTCTTGTTGTTTTATTATAACTGTAGAACCAAACAGTTTGATGGAAGTGTTACGGATATAGCAGTTCTTTGCCGGGTATGAATGCAGCGAGCTCAGCTATTAGGATCTTAGGATTTATGTCATCCCATCCACCCTTCTGCTCGTGGATTTTAGTCGGCTTACCGCGAGTACGTTTTATGACCCGCTAATCTCTTACAGAAAGTTCACGTCTTGTCCGATATTAACTAAAAAAAGTAAGGAAAGGGCTGTCTTCGACTGTGCCGAAGACTTTATACCTTTCATGAATACGCATAACGGTTTTAAGTGATCGATCCTTACTCACAATTAGTACAAAGTCTGCAAAACTGTAAATTTAAAGATACATAGCCCAAACCTCATTTATCGGAACAATCGATTGTATGGTAGCTGTATGTGTGTGTTGGTCCGATCTGGGTTATTTTCATTATACACATTACCTACATATCTAAAAAGTTTTTAATTCAAAATTTATAGCCCAAAACCAATTTATCGGAAAAAATCGATTGTATTGGAGCTATGCGTTGAATTGGTACGATCCTGCTGGTTCCGACAAATGATTAATGCTTTGCAAAATGGCTGCCTCTTACCAAATTTCATCGAGATATCACTAGGGACTAGTTTGCGTCCAAACAGACAGACGGACGGGAGGACAGACGGACATAGCTAAATCAACTCAGCTCATCGCCCTGATCATTTCGATATACTTATTGGTGGGTCTATCTCTTATTCCCCTCCATTTAATGTCCATGTAAGGTATAAAAATGTGATCTGACACCGATGTGCTTTCCAAGATTATTTTGAGCTTTGGTTAAGATAACAAAAAGCAAATATATTTCAGCCCACAGTACCTCATAAATGCAATACCACCTTTCATAGACTGATATCTCTTTCTTAGGATGCTCAACAAGTTGTAACAACATCTTGCCTAGTGACTACTGTATGTAATGCTGTCAACTAGAGGCTGGCGTTGACATCTTGCAAAGCAAATGTGATTGACACATTATTCTTAAGTACAACAGCTGCTCCTCAACACGAACTTCAACAATAGCCCTATTCTTTTCCAAGCGAGCTGAAAAAATAAGTTGTAGAACAGTGAAGAGTACGTATTCGATTATATAAAAGCATTGGGCGTACACCAATGAATCTGAAGCCTTCTTCAGGGAAATAGTGTTGGACTTTCCGCTAATTGAACTCAAACACCATACATATGCTCGCGTTTCCGCCATTAGGATGAAAGGTTGTGGAGGTGCTACAAGGAAAGCCATAGCTTCTTTTACAACTCGATTATAAAAGATTATAACCAATACCCTACAGCTGCTGCTAGCTCTTAACTTTGGTATGCACAAAGGTATGTCTATTTTCAAGTTCGTTCATTCACTTCTTTGGAGCAGTCAAATGACTCCTACTTTATTGAACTTACTTACACACATATTTCCATTAGGGTGGCTCTTACTTTTTAAGTTTTATTTTTCCGAAACTGTCAGCGAGATCTTTTTATGGAAGTCCTAAGAAGCAGGAAGGGTTGGGTTGGAAAATAAAAAGTTTAAGGGGGCAACACATGTCGGGCATACCTTTGGTGTGTCGAATTTAGTGTGTATAGGTTAAACGTATTACAATATCTAAACCAAAGTTGAGACTGAATGACTACCGCTTCCTCCTGTTTTTGTTTGCATGACGTCGTTCAGCGGACTAAGGAATTTACAGACTTTGTTCGACTGTTGACGATGCCCTTTTAAATCAAACGGACTTTATATTTGGTGACGGATCTCCTTGTATTCCTTACGGAGACGTCTTCCTATTTGCCTTGTAGCCGGTTCGGTTTCAATTGTCTACTTGTAAGTTCCAATTTTAAACAATTTAGTAGAAACTGCATGTTCAGCATTTCATTAAGTTTTGTACTTTGGATTGTGGGCTCACTATGTAAGTTATGTTCCGGCGTTATAAGGAGATACTCGATAGCAGTCTTGAGTGCATAGGATACCTGACGGTTTTGTTGGTAACAATGTCAAGTTCCGCGGGTTAAAAACCCGAATATGATTCTGGGTCACAGCTCATTGTACAGTGGCGAAGGGAGGCAACTTAAATGGCGATAAGCCGTCTAAACGATTTCGGCCATCCAACATAACTTGCTAGTTTGGAAACACCACTGGGACTATCGCAGTGGTGGGAAAGCAAGTTGAAGATGTGAAAATTAGACAATAGCGGGGATGGAGCACCAATCTGTGACGTTCATAGTTTAATTGTCCGTGAACTTGAATTTTTCTTTCCGAGCTTAACAGGCGCCATTCGACGACTTTGGTAAATACGAGGGAATTAGGTTTCCTGGCTTTAGTAGCGGCACCACCCTTCACTGTGTTCATATTTCGAAATTATAGATAGGCAGCTAACGCCCTCACCACCAAGATGTTTCGACATCAGTATCGAGATCTGCTATTTCAAACACTTCGCTTTTCTGATGGCCTACTCAACCTCTATGATGGTAATAGCTATTACCTTGAATTTGTCCGCTGAAGGATCATTATAAATTGTCGGATCATTATATAATGTCATTAGAATAAAAAGTAAGGTGCGCCTTTTGGTTCTCGAAAAATTAAATACTGTCATCTTTAAAAACTTATTATACCTCTCATGAATATGAAATGGTATTATAACTTTGGTCCGATGTTTGTAAGTATAAGAAGAAGAAGAGATATACCCACCAATAAGTATATCGAAATTATCAGGGCGATGAGCTGAGTCGATTTAGTCATGTCCGTCCGTCCGTCTGTCTGTTTGAACGCAAACTAGTCCCTAGTGATATATCGATTAAATTTGGTAAGAGGCAGCCATTTTGTAAAGCATTAATCATTGGTCGGACCAATACAACGCATAGCTTCCATGCAATCGATTGTTCCGATAAACGGGTTTTGGCCTATTACTCTTGCAATTAGGAAGCTAGGAACGTAAAATTTTGCAGTTTTAGTACATATTATATATGTAATGTGTGTAGTGAAAATCACCAAGATCGGACCAACATAACATATAGCTCCCATACAATCGAATTTTCCGATAAATAGGGTTTGGGATATGTATCTTTAAATTAACAGTTTTGCAGAGTTTATACTAATTGAGAGTAAGGATCGGACACTTAAAACCATGATGCGTATTCATGAAAGGTATAACGTCTTCGGCACAGTCGAAGACAACCCTTTCCTTACTTGTTTTATTTTATTTTATTTTATTTTATTTTATTTTATTTTATTTTATTTTATTTTATTTTATTTTATTTTATTTTATTTTATTTTGTTTTACCGATCCCAACGATCTTTACCCATCAAAAATGTAGGTAAATAAAATTAAAACTCAAAGAAGAAACTGCCTGTATATACCCTGTGAGGAAAATCTCTAGTTCTGAACTGGTGCACTTCTAGTACGTTCCTAACCCCTACTAGTTCGCCTTCAATCTCTTTTACATGTAATCAATGGCGAATTTTACATGCCGATGTCCTAGGCGGTGGGAATTGTCCCCCACTGCATTACCTTTTCGACAGTTCCAACTAGTTAAAAATCCGACAGTTTGGATGTAATTCGTTTATTGCTACTAGTGCTCTAGTTCTGAACCATTTCCAAGTTCTGCAGTTTGGATGTGGTTAGTTAAAAATTTTACAAAAAATTTCAGAAGGCGCCTTCCGTGGTAGAAGTACACTCAGAGAGTTTTACCAAATGACTGCCGACGGGTGACCCCCTTTTGAAAACTTTTTCAACCCACTTTTGACATTAAATTTCCTAGGACTCGAACTTTGGGCCCTCGGTGTGGTAATCCAGCAACACCACCGTAACACCATGCTGCTTACTTCATGCACTACTAACAATTTGAGCCAACATTTTAAACCATTCATTCAGAATGTATATAAATGTATACTTTTCTCTGACTACTGATGAGTGCGCCGTAGCTCAGTGGGTAGAGCACTCGACTATGATGCGGTACGCGTCGGTTCGACTCCTACCAACTGATATTTTTTTTTTATTTATGGTTTTAAATTTAATCATTTCTGCGAATCAAATGCGAATCCAAATGCGTTTTAATGATTACACAACTGCCGGTTTCGAACTAGTGAGAATCTAGTTTCTATCTCACTAGTTGTTATTAGCCACTTTATCTATAGTTCTGAAACAGAAATTGTTCTAACTAGTTACTGACATCCCCACAGGGTAAATATGTGCATCGTGTTTAGGCACGATTACCGAATAATAATAATCAGCAAAGCACATGCATACACACACCTACATAAGCACAGCGTCACATATATATCAGCAAAGCAGTCTATGCACAAGGCACATACTACAAGCAGCGCCAGAGGGATGGTTACACGCAGCGACGCTTAACTATGCTGGACTGCTCTTCCATTAGCAGCATATGGATCTATCTTAAATAGTTCTAACTAACCAATCCAATCCTTTTAAATTGTTAGAAATAATTATCAAATCTTTGAGCTAACTTGAGCAGGCAGAGAACCGATGATAACCATATCAGCTACAAGCTGCTAAATAAATTTCGTCCAACAAATAGAACTCCGCAGGGTTTGTATTATGCTAGGAACAAGCCTTATTCCTATCCGATTCACAACAAACTCCAGAGAGTTATTTTTTCATAGAACGGAACCAAGCTGGAAATTCCCTAAAGACGATCACATTATTTAAATGAGGCTAATATAAGGACAGCCGTAATGTACTTGCATCTCTCCTAAGTCTTACTTCACCATAACTTTATACGTACATTTGTCAACAGAGACTTTTTTCAAAGCGTCTGCTAATTGTAATTTGTTCTTCACAAAGAGGAGATACTCGCCATAATTAGTAAGAGCTTGGCATGCCGTTGTTTAAACACGAGTAGCTAACGACTCTCAAATAAGAACCTGCATTATGAATTGCTTCTCATATTCGTTAACCTGTAATGCCAATTGATACGCCCACACCAACTCTTAACAGTTAGAAAAGAAATTCTTTTGTGCAACATTCGTACTTTTTGTGTTAGGCAAACAATTAATTAACACCGCCACTAATGTCGTCAACGTCATTATCAACGTTATCATCACTATCATCACCTTCTTGCTTAACAAATTTTACTGTGCCAAAACATTCACTAATAAGTACGATGGGAATTAATGAGGTGCAGGTATAATGACAACAAACAAAGCAAAATCTGAGTGTGCGATGGTTTTATGGCAAGAACTTGGAATGTAATAAATTGGTGACTTTGGACCGAATATAGTCGAAAAGATGGTTCGCGTGGTTAAGTCCTGATAGTTTAGATAGAGTTTAATCGATCACAGTATTCATATCAAAGTTTAGCCTTATCTTAATGTATACAGAGACAAACTCTAATTTTCGGGGGAGGGGAGGAAAGTAGGCGTTAAGAGTGTGTCAACATCAACTATGCGAGGGGAGTCCTGTGACCTCAAGTTTTATAGGGAAGGAGGAGTCAAGGCCCTCAAACTCATCTAAACAGAGTCGATGAACTCTTTTGTCAGCTCTCGCCCAGTTAATGCCGTCATTCAGGCAAGCGAACTGCCTAAGGAGACAAGAGTCATGCTGACCCAACTTCGTTCTGGATACCTATCCAAACTTAACCCTGGCATGCCAAATGTCTGCCGGGCATGCGTCGTGTTTCCCCATGGCACGAGCCATCTATTCATTTGCTCAACTGAGCTGACTCTTCCAACAGCAATTTCACTAAGGCTCAACACTATTGACGCCGAGAGGTTTCTGGGACTTCCGTGAGAAGAGCTTGATCACAATGCTAGATAAGGAAAATGAAGACTATGCGGGGCACGTATCGCTAATACAACAACGACAGGGAAGGAGGGGGGTAACTTAAAAGAGCGGGCAATCGCACTAGTACTAAGAAGGCGAGTTTCCAAACAACATGAATAACTATTTATTAAGTGGCGTCTATTGGTAATGACTCACATAACTTAAGAAAGCTGAAGGTGTGTGTGTGTCTTAGGTTTCCTTAGTGAGAAAATAATTCCGTTCGGGTAATAATCGGGTTTAAATGTTGAAAAGACTAGACTAGAACAAATAAGATCAAAAACACGCACTCAGTAACCACTCGTCAAAAAATTGTGAAAGCTTTTCTGCATTTATAACAAATACAACAACAACAAATACATATACTTAATAGAAAATGCTTAACCGGACAACAACAATTTTGGGGGGCTTGCCGAGCTAAACAAGTTTATGTTGGAATAGGAGCCCTTGATTTGGCGAACAAACCGTCATTTCTATATATAGAACCGGATCAAACTAGCGGCTGTCTTGGGACTACTCTGGGCATTTGCTTTTTGTTGCATTTGGTGAACCACCGCTCAGCTTGAAGGCTAAAAAATTCCAACTGTGTCTTCGCAGCCACGTCACTGTTGATAGTTACAAATTTAAAACGGTGGGGAACTTCGTCTAGAGAAATTAAACGGAAAATCACTCTTGCCCAACAAGTGCTACTTTGAATTCAGTAGACAACTGAGAAGTAAGGTCCACTCTCGACGAACAAAGATTACGCTCTATAAGTCTTATCATTCCTGTCCGGATGTAAGGCATGGAATCATGGACAATTTTGAGAGAAGTTGAGATGGCCACTGTAGTATTCTAGAGAAAAGTTCTGGGGAAGTTTTATGGTCCTTCCCGTGATGCTAAGTGCGAGTTTCGAAGGAATTTGACCATCAGCTGTAGGAGCTTTAAGCGAATTAAAGCGCAAAGACTCCGCTGCCTGGATCATGTTATGCGAATGGACAAAGTAGCTCCAGCCCAGAAAGTTTTCCTATCGACATCCGAACATAGACTGAGTGAAAGAGTGTATTCGACAGCGGAGGAAGGGGGAGGTATCGACTGGGTTAAAAAAAGTATACAATGACTTGAACTCCCATGGTGTTTCCAATTGGCGTTAGTTATCGATCAAAAGGAATGACTGACTTGCATTGATACGCTACGGCCAGAATCGCCTAGGCGGTAAAACGCTAATAAATCATTACGATGATGATGTCCATTACGATTAGAGTTCTAAAATCAGACTTGGTCCAGAATATCTAACTAGTAGATCGCCTTTTATTTCCGCTTTGCAATTATTTTCTACGCCACTGTATTAAATTTCAAAGCCAACTTGTGTTCTATCAACTTTTACAGGTTTATAGTACCCGGCGCGCTTTTTTTGTTTTTGCTCTTTGTTTCTTGTTTGTTGTAAAAATGTTAAATGAAGTTGTACATGAGTAGCTGTTTGTGCAACACATGCAACACGTGTTGCGGCGCTGCCGGTCTGACATATGTGGGAACATACATATGTAAGTATAGAAGCATAGGAAGTGAAAAAGCCAACAGAAGCGGTTGGCAGCAGTTGCTGGTACACATTGAAGTGGGTACAAGTACTATAAAACATTGATGAAGTTGCAAAAAATTAAACACTTTCAACACACAAAATTCACACTATCCGCGACAACTGAACAGAGCGCGAGAACGCCCTTTACCACGACACCCGTTGTGTACCTTTTGCCACATGGCTATTAAAAGTGCCACACTCGAATAATTAAAAAGCAAAGCATTTAATCGTTGGTTAATGTAAAGTGAAACTAAATAACACGCATAAATCATGTATTCAATGAGTGTGTGCTGAATGTGGAATGCAACATGTGGCAGGAAGGACCGGAATCATGCATGCATTGCTTTGGAAATACACATACAAACTGTTATATAAGTATGCAGTCGTAGTAAGGGAGGTGAGTTGTAGGAGTCGATACGCGCGCTTTGTAGTGCGACCACACAATTCTAGAGCATTTTCGAGAGCTTTAGCTAGCACTGGAAAAGGGAATAGAAAGAAGCCCAACTCGTAGCTCGCAAGCAAAGACGAAATTATTATGGCTGTTAATTTGTGGTTACGGGCAACGGTAATTGAAACACTCATTCACTCGCATACCACACCGCTCACATACCAGTCATTTTTCTATGCCAAAAGTGTACTCGCATTGCGGAGATACTTTTCGTAACCTCCCAAAATGCCTTCAACCTGGCATGAAATTGCTTATTGTTGGCCAATGTGTGGTTAAGTTCAACCCACCCGCCGTCTACCGAAAGCGTGCTCGTATACTCGTCTCTACATATTTATGTGCCCGAATTATGCACGAATAAAACATCAATTCATCCACTCAAATGATTCAAGCGTAGCAAGCGGTGTAAGTCAAGTCAGATACGCTACTACGTAGGAAATAAAAAAACAAATTCCAAGTAAAGCAGCACGCAGCATAAGTAGCTATAATCACAAGCTGAACATGCTTTGAGAATTGTTCTCATGCCATTGCGCGTTACAAAGTTGGACTGAAAATCCACACCAATTCTTCGCCGTAATCCAGCAGATTTTCCCGTAAGCGGGAAGGTATAGTGGATTTTACCAAAATATTGAGTAAACAAACAAATTTTTTTTTTAAGTTAATAATACAAGTTTTACTCAATTAGTCTGGGTTGAATAAAATTTGTAAACACTGAGGAAACGCTTTTAAATAGTCACTTTATAAAATAACTAGAGGGGCCGCTAGACTGTGTTCTGCCCAGATATTTACCTGAATGGATCTAGAAATATTGGCTTTTCCTATCCCTATCATTATCTCTATCACTATCCCTATCCCTATCCCTATTCCTATAGATGCAACTATTTCACACACACACAATTCCACTTCACCATCGATCGAAAAAAACTATAAAAATTCGCACCATACAAGATGTATGGGAAAATAAACATTTTTTTTCAGGAATTTTATTGGGTATTCTCCTATTCTGGTCAGAGAACAATATAAATTAGTGTCAATCATCCAAATCGGTGCAGGCGTTGTTGAGTTATGGGAGTTGGAACTAACGTACCTTTCTTTTATATATATAGATATTCGAAGAAACATTCAAATTTTAAAACACTGCCCTACTAGACAATGCTAAGTACCTTGGGGAAAAAATCCAAGTCAACTTTGTTCCAACACATAAATACCAGACCTGTTAAATTTGATTAGTAATTAGTAATCAATTATTTAGACGGCTTTTTAATTGGTAATGATTATTTTAATTTTTTTTTTGTCAAGAAAAGGCAATTATTATTTGATTACAATTGAAAAGAATAAAAAAAAGTCAAAAATAATCAAAAAAGTTGTTTTGATTACTTTTGATTATTTTTGATTTTTTTATATATTTTTTTTTCAGTATTGTTGATAGGAATATTCATTTGTTTCTACAAAAATACTGCAAAAAATCAAAAAATAATCAAAACAACTTTTTTTTTTTTTTGTTTTTTTTTTAATAATCGTAAAAAATCATGATTTTTTTTATTATTTCTTTAAGTATTCATGAAACGAGCTCAAGGCCAAGAATAATAATTTTTCACTAATTTTCACTAATAATAATTAATCAAACCGGTAATAATTACGATTAGTAATCAGGTCTGATAAATTCTCACAAATATATTTTGTTTTTGGAATTTAGTAAAGTCCAAAACATGCATCATGAACGGCGTTATCTTCAGAGAGGTAGAACGAAATAGACTTATGTACGTATATACAGGGTGGCGAAAAAGTAATCCTCCTATCAGAAAATGCTATAAATTTTGCGATTGGCCCCTAAAGTCAGTTCTGTTTTGACATTTGTGAAGTAAACACATGCGAAATACACGTTAATAAACAATGTTACGCTACACTGCTCCAGAACGCGGAATATTGCTGACTATTTATTTGACCAATAATCGGTCGGGGCCAAACGGTTACTGTAAATGGTGAGCGCTACAGAGCAATGATCAACGAGTTCTTTTTGCCGCAACTTGATGAATTGGGATTGGAAAACATGTGGTTCCAACAAGACGGTGCAACAGCACACACTGCACGTGCCACAACCGATATGCTGAACATCGGAAGCTTACTTTTGCGCCACCTTGTATTATGTCATGTTTTCTACTTGTTAGACATTTAGGGCCGGTTTCACCAACGCGACTAAGACTAAAACTAAGTCGTGACTTAAGTTAGCACAGATTCGAGACTAACTTAATTTTGGGTTTCACCAACTGAGCGACTTAAATACTTTTGAACACATGCATAGTAGCATTTTTTCATACCAGACAACTCTGCGCATCCCATGCGAAATGGGCATGTATGGCCATACAAGAAGGAATGTATTGATCTTACACCCATTTCTCTTGATTTGAAAGGTACTAAAATTAGCGCTTAATTGAAAACGATAGTTTCGTAATGGTTACATGCTAGAAAACAAGCGTTCACATGCATTTACGCTTACCCTGTTAAAGTCAAGCATGGTGAAGTTTCCGACTGGGGCGTTGCACAAAACAAATTACAAATTTAATTTTGAACCACAGCAACACTGCTTAGTCGAGAATAAGTCAGCTGGCAAGTTGACTAAGTTGTGACTTAGCTAAGTTAGGTGGTGAAACTGGAAAAGTGAAAATCGCTACTTAAATAAGTTAAGTCGAGTTGGTGAAACCGGGCCTAAGATTTTAACAGATCGTCAACAAAATGAAAAATAATTTTTACACCCAGTGTGTACTAGTACACAGGGTATTATAGTTTTGGTCATACAACGGTGGTTTGTAAAGGTACAAAATAATAGAGATAGATATAGAGTTCGATATACCAAAGTTCTTAGAATGAACAGAGGATTTCATTAACCCGGGAAGTCCATAACTTTTTTTGTTTTGGATTTTTGTGAAATGTTGTATACTTATGTATTTCGATCTCCTGAGCACGAAAATGAAGTCCATTTTCATTTTCCTCGCTTCGATTTTCCTCTGCGTGAAATACAGTTATTCTTTTTTGTTTTTGTTATTTACTTCAGACATAATACGTAAAATTGCAACGGCATGTTTGCATTACCATATGGTAATCGTGGGAAGATTCGGGTTAAGACATGTCCGTACGTCCGTGGACACGATAACTTGAGTAAAAATTTAGATATTTGAATGAAATTTGGCACACTTTGGTTGCTATTTAAAATGGGAGAAATCGAATCATAACCACGCCCCTTTTTTCGGTATCGAAAATTTCGAAATACGTTTAAAATGAGATAATTCAATAATAAAAGCAGCTACAACAATGAAATTCGATAGATTCATTAAGTTGATCGTCCGATTGACGATTTTATGAGTCAAGCAATTTTCAAATTCGACTGTAATTTACTTCATAACCGTTTAAGATAGAACTACGAAACTTCTACAATTACGATTACGATTAGGTTTACTATGAACATGTAGAATACGCCTACTAAAAATAAGCGAAGTTTGTGTACGACCACGCCCACTTTTGTACTAAAGCTTTATAAAGGAGAAGTAGGAAACCGGAACATGCCATATCTTTTTTACTGATGAAGATAGAATGCTAGAATTTCGCAGTTACAATAACCTGATAATCTTGTTAATAAAATGTTTTTAAATTTTGGAAAATTGGCGTGGCACTGCTCACATATGCATGAATAAAATTTTAAATTTAAGCTATTATTACTTTCAGAACCGTGTTAGATAAAATTACGAAACCCCCGATACGAACTGTCTACGTTTTCCAAAATTATATACAGCCTATGCTGTAACCAGAGAATCCAAGAATCTAATGTGCAAAGTTCATAAAGATCGGTTGAGTACTTTGGACGCATATAAAAGGTTAAAACTTTATATAGAATGGGGGCCAGACACACATTCATCTTTATTTATAAGATGGTAGTAGAAAAAGCTTAAAACCTCTACAGGTCATAACTCCACAACAATTTACCACGACCGCTTTTAGTTACACAGCGGGGTATTTAATGTGCAGTTCTACCCGAGCTTAGACTTCCTTACTTGTTATGTTTAAGTTTGCAAAAAGTGTCATTTGTTTAGAAAATGCCTGCTTTTGAAGAGGAAAGCATAAACCAACCAACAAAAGTTGTCAGGTGTTGGACTTCTGGATGCGCAACAGCATTAAAAAACATTAAAACTTTAGCCATGGTTTCACATACAGCTGTGTTCAATATAATAGTAGTAAAATTAAATTGGATATCGCATGGGCATTTCTTGAAATTTGTGTAAACTTTGAAGTTTCTTTTTATGTGGTTCCTGTTATGGACTTCGCTACATTTTAAATGAGAATTATTAAAATCACAGTTTCGTCTTATTTCGTTGAACGATATTTATTTTAATTTCACTACTATTGTTTTGATCACATTTCTGTGGCGCGCATTTCCCACATATTTGGTACTCATCCAGACTCTTAAATTATGAATGCTCCGAGAATGTTAACAGCATTTTATGTATTACTTTTGATTCTTTTTCTATAAATAAACTAAGTTTTGTCGATTATTTCATAATTGTTTCCTTGAAAGCTTTTCAACTTATATGGTAAATTAGAAAAGTTTTCCTTTTGCCATTCTTAGCTGTAACTATAACAATCGTTAGACAAAAATGGGAATAGGGAAAGTGGGCGTGGTTGCTACCCGATCATTTCCATTGGTTTTCCAAAATAATTGATAGTCGAAATTATATTTTCCGATATTTTTGTAAACATTGGCCGATATCCCGTGGGATATATCGCTCCGGGTCACTCAAATTTAACATGTAAATGCAACAACAATTTTGTAATCCGGATTACATTGTTTTTGCATTTACATATTAAATTGAGCGTGACCCGGAGCGATATAGCCCACGGGATATCGGCCATTGATATCGAAAATAGGAGCAACCTTCCTTGGGAGAATGATGAAAGAGAACACAGATTATTACAGACCTGTTAAATCATGATTATTCGTATTATCGTAATGATAACCAGTTTGATTAATTATTTTCTTGAGAATCCATTTAATGATTGATAAGCATTACTTTCAGTTTTTAATGATTATTTTCCAATAATTAAAAAAAAATTATCAAAAAATCATAATTTTTTACAATTACTAAAAAAATTAAAAATAATCAGAAAAAAATTGTTTAAATTATTTTTGATTTTTTTTTTGAGTATAATTGATTTTTTTCAGAATTGTTGTAGAAGCACAAAAATGTACACCTCAGCAATACTGAAAAAAATCAAAAAATAATCAAAACAACTTTTTTTTAAATCAAAAGTAATCAAACAACTTTTTTTTGATTATTTTTCATTTAAAATTATTTTTTTTTTATTATTTAATTTTTTTACTTCTTCTAATCGTAATAAATTAATAATTGCCTCTTTTTGAAAAACATTTAAAATAATTACTACCAATTAAAAAAGTCGTTTAATTAATTGATTACTGATTACTAATCAAATTTAACAGGTCTGGATTATTATCAGAAAATTGTTTTTTAATTGCTATTAATTACATAAGTCCCATTGTAGCTAAAAATTTGTATTTCCAACCAAATTTTTTAGTACACTAACGCCCTTAACATCCCACTGTATCATTTGCACTATGCACCGCTATTTAAATGATCGATATGTGCTATTGGAACTCTGCTGCTGCTGCGTGCGCTTGCCAACAATGTGATCGTCGAGACTTTGTTGCAGTATGTACTTCACTCATTTATTTTAATCTTCATTGTTATTGCTGTTGTTCATATTATTGTTGTTGTTCATATTATTGTTGTATGCGCAACATTATAGAAATTACATGATTATCCATTGATTTCGTATATCCTTAGGCAAAAGTTTTAAAATTGCAGACTCAACGACTCATCCATGTGTAAGACACTGCCAAAACGTATTCGGTCTTACAAATGTGGTTCCATACATCCATACTATATACTTGTACATACATAAGCTCAACTTCAAAGAGGCACGCCCTCGCACAATTACCCGTACCGTAACCGTACAAACACAAATCTTTTGGAGCCCTCCATACTACATCTGCATTCCTTGTGGTCTTGCGTAGCGCTGCAAGGTTCTGCTTACCAATCAGTGGAGCTGCATGCTTGCGCAGTGATTTTTCGTGTTGTCAGTTCTGATGTGTATCTGACAAAAGGCGCAACAAGAAGTGAGGTAAATAGTTAATAGGACGCATGGCACGATGCGTCTTTATGCTGCATACAGACAGCGTTACTAGCAAAACACACGTGAGTAGCGTGCAGGATGGATGTGTGTGATCTATACTTTTGTGTTGGAGTTCGTGCTGCTCTTCTCACAGGATATGCTCGAAGCGCTCATTCACAGAAATCATGTCCAGTTGCCCACAAAAGCGTACAAAGAAACATTTGAAAAATAGAGGGTATGTCATTAGTACCAGGTCGACTGATGGCATATTTTTCAAGCTTCTTCAAACAAGTTTTGTTAAGCAATTCAAAGCTGCCTCTTATTTGGTTTTGAAGATCAACTTGAGAGATATAGTTTGAATATATGTACCAAAAATAAAAGGCATTTTTAAGGAATGGTAGAACCTTCTAAGAGGATAACGAACTATCTGACCAACAGCATTGCTCCAAAACGGTGACGAAGTATTACATTTACATCTTCGCAAAGTATCCTAATGACCTTCAGGAGTCACTATCATAACCTCGTCCTTAAGGCAAAAAAATTACCACAGCCTTAAACCTTTAGGAAGTGTTTTTGCTGCTGTTCAAGCAAACATACTCGGATATAAAAAAATAAACTATTTCACCTCCAACGTTGTTACTAAAATACAGGGGAAAGAAAACTCGAGCAAGAGAAGAAGCTCGGATTAAGGTCTGCATGACCTCGAAAGATTTCTTTAAAAAGCCAAGAGAGCATTTTTGTGGAAATTTAAGTTCTTAATGACCACAAAGAGATCTAAAGGATGAAAACATGTCCGAGGACTTCTTTAGTTTAGGTAATATTATGAACGTCTTGTCGGATGGTCATGCGAATAGTCGGGACCTTAGGCCAGAAACGAAAATTTCGAGCTCGCTTGGCGTGAAAAGTCTTTTGCTATCTCAGTACGGAGGACAGTTCTTTCGCTCCTGAGACTTACAAGCATTTATGCAACTTAGCAGTATCTTAACAAGGTAAATCTTAGATGGAAACGATTGCTCTTCATACAAAAAAATAACGTCTTCCGCCATTGAGGGTCGTTGTTGTTGCTGTAAGCGAAAAACACTAACCGAAGGTTTGCGAAGTCTTACGGATACGAAGAGTCCCTTACCAGAAAGAATACTGTACGCTGCGGTTCCAACACCTTTAACCTTCGGGTCGTGGATTTTAGTTGCCTCTTAAGACAGGAAGGAGGAGTGACATGACCTAGAAGGTTTCAGTGGTCATAAATCGCTACCACGACGGTCGGGCAGTACCGCAAGGGAGTACCGGAGCGTACCGGGTTCAAATCCGGCCAAGGACTGTTAATTCGACAACACTCCCAAAACCTTCGGGGAGTGTTTTTGACGTTACCACAACAACAACAACACCAGGCATACCTAGAGTTTGGATATTCTAATCCCCTAACCTGAAGAGGAATTCACAGAGTACTATGAAGGGCTGATTGGAGTGGCGAGTCCCCTTTTACTTCAATTAGGGCTAATGCGCAGTTCTGATAGCACATTTCGTGGATGCCGTTGAGTTTAAAAAACCCGTTAGATCCGGGAAGCTCCCGAAGAAGGGTTTCCCTATAGCCAAAGATAAGTTTACTTTGATTGCGGTCCACTTTTCCTATAGGACACCTTCTTCTAGGGTTTCTTAGAGCTGGCTCATATTAACGCTGCAGACCTTCTCAATTATTTAAACTCAACAGAATTCTTAGAGTGGGATGCTGTCTTTACAATACTCGTGCTTCTTCGCTCGATACTTTCCATTGGTTAATTCAGTCCTTAAGAACTTTCTTCATTTTAAGATTTAAATATTCTCTAGGATCCATAATAACCTGCAAGCTAGGCATACATCTTAAATGGGTATTTGAGATCACTAGTTTGAAGATCTCTTTCAACACTGAAAATTGAATTGGTGACTAATGGCTCACCCTGTATATTAAAACATACATATGTATCCACATTCCCATATATCGTCGCATACCCTTAATCAACGCATGGCCTAATAAATTCGTGAGACTGTGTTTAGCTTCTTTTGCTTTATATTTATGTTCACCTTATGTCGCTTTATTTGTTGTACATTCCTTTTTGTTTATAATTTTTGTTGTCGTTTAGGTTGTTGTTGTTGTTATTGCCATAATAGTTGCTATGATCCTCTGTTAAGATGACAGCCATGACTGACCTCATAGCGAATTAGTTTCCTAAATTGCTTGATGCCAGGCATAACATTCGCTCTGCAGATTGACTGGTTGGCTGGCTGGCAGAATGGAAGGCTCGATGGTTGGTTGGTAGGGTCAAGTTCATTTGGCGTTGGACTATTCAAGTATCTGTGAACATGAGTAGGCAAGCTGAGATGCGCTGGCAGGAAAGTGGTACCATGCATTATGAGTGGAGCAAAAATCGAGTGAAGTATGATTTTGTTTATACAAGTTTGTAGGTACAGTGAGAGAAATCGGGCTTTTTTTTTTAAAAACGCCCAAATTATGAAATTTTTCACAGGATGACAGGATGATGATTTATGAAATCACTTTCAGTTAGTTTTCCTCAAATTTTGATCAAAGGCTTCTCTGTTATTAAAGACGTCTTTAAATATAAGACAATAAGGCGTCTATCGGGACATCCAGAAACCAGAAGTCTTTATGAAGGCCCGAGTAAAGAGTCTGGGCAAGTCCAACAACACTAAGACATATATGTCGGTAGTTAGAACTATTTGACTACGCAGTACTGATGCTACGATGTATCGACAGACTTCGAAAGAGATCCACCTTAAATTTGTTAAGCCTCGTCCATTGACATGTCTAACTGATCGAACGTAGCTTAACTTGTACTGATCTGAGCTCACATATACCGAATGTATGCCCAGCATGTGGAGAGCTCCTCACAACTTTAATTAACTCATAAGCGTTATCAAACCAACTTATCAAACGCCTACGAAATCGGCAGGGGTTTCCCCGGTTTTGTTCAAGATTAAAAGGACACTTAATGAGAGCTACTTTGTATCTTACAGTTCATTAAACCCAAAAACTATTTGTTTAGATCTGTAGTGGAATGGTTTTACCCCGATTTGCAGATAAAAAAGGAAAATAAGCAGACTAAAAGTTAAAAGACAAGCAAAAGTTGATATTTCTTTTCTCTTTCAGACCTGTTTTGAAGAACGGTCCCCTTAGAATCTTGCAACAGGTTATCATTTCTAGGTCGGTTGTCGTGATTATGTAGACTGTGCCACGAGGATAAAATAAGAGCGATAGAGCCTGTGCTATGTGTGGAAATGGCTGGGAAAACTCAACCAGACGGCTGGATTTGAATACTAGTCCATCAACTTCTAGTCAAAATCTTAGCGATGAAAGAATCGATAAGAAACTAGGCACCATGAAACCTCACCGAAGGGCTTCAAAGCCTGTCCAACCAAAGTATCAACCGAAACTACTACTTTTCCTACACCTTGAATGACACATACTATAAGCAATGTGAAAAGATTGGGAGCCCATACGATTGAGCTAGTGCCCAAAGGCTAACCTACATAAATTAAACTTTTAACAGAGCTCATAAAATATTGACAAACAACAACTATATTGAATAAAATGTCAACACATTTGTTATGGGTGTTTCCAAACTATGTTACAGAGGTGTTAAATAATCGATAACAAAATCGATATTTTCTTGTAAGGCACTATCGATGTTCTACTACGATCGCGTTATGTAGAAATTCAGAACATTTGTAGAAAATTATGTTTAAAGGACATTTAAGGTCAAAAAACTAAGGGGGGACATATTTTCCTGCAGTAAAGGGGGTCCTTAACTTAAACCTAAAGATCTTGTCAAATATCTGTGAAAATTGCATTCAATTTCATGCTTCAAACTTGTTATGACAACTATTACTCTGACGAACAGATTGCACTAGTTCAAGACAACTAGAATAAAAATCGAAAAATTTTCTCGATTCGAAAAACCCCGTGCCGTTATTTTTAGATCGAATTTGAGAAAATTTCTGGAATTCAAAAACTCTAGCATCGCTGATTGTCATTGCATTTGCTCATTTTCAGAAGTGTAGAATGTATTAAAACTCATTGAAAATTTTTCTTATACAACGATTGTATCGATAGGTTTATTAAAAAAAAAACATCGAAAGTATGACAAAGTGGCAATGTCGATAGTTTTCCCGCTCTACTGTGTTGTGGAAATAGAATACCTTAGGTCGAACTAGATTTCGGGTTTTAATTGATTCACCTTAAGTATAATTAGTAGAAAAACTAAAAGTGTAGGTGCCGCCAATTTGGAGGAAAAAATTCAAAACGGCACACCACAAATTGGAAGAGAAGCTCGGCGCAAAAACTCTTAGGAGGTTCATGATTATATCCCTGTTGCATATCGCGCCATACATTTATTTTTTTACTTATTTTGATTTCCATGAAATCTAAAAAAGTAGAGAGTCTAGGATGGGAGGGGCCTGAGAAATGAATTGAAATATGAAAGAGAAAAGTGATACCCTAGACGTATAGACCCAAAAATTCAAAATTATTTTACATACAAAACTAATCAATCCTCAATACTTTAAAATTCACAATCAATCAAATATTTACAAATGTCTATTTGTTTATGCACAATTTTCCACACTTAAGACGCTTGAATGATTTCCTTCATAAATCACTAGCAAACACATTTTACGTGCCACAAAACACAGATTTCCGCTGGCACTCAACACTCAGCAGGTGATTAACAACTACGCACTACTGACCAATTTAAATACTCGTTTAATTTTTGTTTTTTTTTTGTTTGCTTTCGCCGATTTCTTCATTTGCTGATTATGCTGTTCTCTGGCGTTGAAGTATTTTTATTGGCGTTTTATTGCCACTTTTTATTGGCTAGCACACACAGGGACTGACTTTAATACTTTTAGCCAAATTGTTGATTTGAACACAAAAAGTTTTTTAAAAAAAAGCAGGATCTACTTTCTTGTCTCATTTGAAGTTCGATGATGGATGTAAATATCCGAATCTGGGATTTAATTGATTGAAATGATTACTGCTTCCTGATCATTTCAGTGATATTTACATATGCAAGAGGGTAAATAGCCGAAACCAAAATAGTTCTGATCTAAGTCACGTTAGGCTAGGTCCAACATACCGTGGCACGCTCTATGATTTACTTTAATGGTTTAAAGCTGAAATTGAGACTGACGGGGTCATTACCTCGACAGGAGGGTCTTGGTACCGCTAGCTTTTTCCAAAGTTTTTTTTAATTCATGTAAATGTTTATAAAATTACACATATATCCCAATATCATTAATTCAAACCATTTACGTTCAGCGTTATGACGAATTCAAAATGTTTATAGAATGGGGGCATGGCACCGCCCAATTTTCCAAAAACTATATAATCTGTGTCGGACTCAGAGAGCTTCTCAACCTATCGTGAAAGTTTCATAGGGATCGGCAATAAACTTTGCACAAAAATGAAAGGCAAATATCACAAAAAAATATGTGGGCGCAGCACCGCCCATTTATCTAAATTGTGTAAATCTCAACTAGAGGACACAAATTTATAAATATCATTAATTTAAACCTTATACATTTAGAGTTATGATGAAACTAAATTTAATACAGCATGGGGGCGTGTCACAGCCAACTTTTTAAAGTTGTATGTAGCTTATGCTGTACCCAGTGAACCCAAGAATCTATTGAAATATGTGAAAACTAGCTGGACCCGTGCGCTCCTTGCGCAAAAAAAAAATGGTTTGAAACCTTGTATTAGTTCAGGTCCAGGATTTTTCAAACCTTTTTCTCAAATTATAAAAAAAGATTTTCAGCTACACTTGTTGTGAGACCACAAAAAATTAAATATGTGCAAACAGCTATTTGAAATTCCACCACTTATATTACATTCACATTGAGCCATAAACTTGAGTTGATTGACAACATTAATATGAATTAACTTAAAATATGTCCCTTTAACTCGAGTTTATGATCCAATGTGAACGCACTCTTATTCACTGTGCTGTGATATTGATAGATGTCCCGAGGCATGTGAATTTCACAGTCACAATAGCGTTGCAGTACAAATTGATTTTTTTGTGCATTTACAATCGTTTATTTTAAAGAATTCATTTTTATAAAATACGCTTAAACAAAAGCACTCCGCTAATTTCGCATATAGAGCTAACCGCCACCTCTAAAACGATACCTTATTTATTAATATTGGTTCCAAATGAGAGCAGAAAATTAGGAACTAACACAAAAAGACCTTACAGAAATAATTAATATGATATCGAAAACATCGGTTGTACATTTATTTATAACATTATTAAATAGTTATTTTATTTTACCTTATTTTAATTCATTTTATTTTATTTAATTTTACTTTACTTAATTTTATTTTACTTTATTTCATTTTTATTTTATTATATTTTATATAACTTTGTTTTATTTTATTGTATTGTATTTATTTTATTATATTGTATCTATTTATTTAATTTAATATTATTTTATTTTATTTTATTTTGATTTATTTTGTTTTACTTTATTTTACTTCATTTTATTTTATTTTATTTTTTTAATTTTATTTTATTTTTTTTATTTTATTATATTTTATTTTATAATATTTTATTTTATTTCATTTTATTTTATTTTATTTTATTTTATTTTATTTTATTTTATTTTATTTTATTTTATTTTATTTATTTCTTTATTTGGTTTTAAATTTTATTTTATTTTGTTTTATTCTATCTTACCTTATTTTAATTTATCTTATCTTATTTTATTTTATTTATTTCCTTATTTGATTTTAAATTTTATTTTATTTTGTTTTATTCTATCTTACTTTATTTTAATTTATCTTATCTTATTTTATTTTATTTTATTTTATTTAAATTAATTTTATTTTATTTAATTTAATTTTATTTTAATTTATTTTGCTTTATTTTATTTTATTTTTTTTAATTTTATTTCATTTGATTTTATTTTAGTTTAATTTATTTTTTTATTTTATTTTATTTTATTTTCTTTTATTTTATTTTATTTTATTTTATTTTATTTTATTTTATTTTATTTTATTTTATTTTATTTTATTTTATTTTATTTTACTTTATTTTATTTATTTCTTTATTTGGTTTTAAATTTTATTTTATTTTGTTTTATTCTATCTTACTTTATTTTAATTTATCTTATCTTATTTTATTTTATTTTATTTTATTTTATTTAAATTAATTTTATTTTATTTAATTTTATTTTATTTTATTTTATTTTATTTTATTTTATTTTATTTTATTTTATTTTATTTTATTTTATTTTAATTTATTTTGCTTTATTTGATTTTATTTTGTTTGATTTTATTTCATTTGATTTTATTTTAGTTTAATTTATGTTTTTATTTTATTTTATTTTGTTTATTTTATTTTCTTTTATTTTATTTTATTTTATATTATTTTATTTTATTTTATTTTATATTATTTTATTTTATTTTATTTTATTTTATTTCATTTTATACTATATTATTTTATTTTATTTCATTTAATTTAATCTTATTTTATTTTATTTTTTTTATTTTATTTTATTTTATTGTATTTTATTTTCTTTTATTTTATTTTATTTTATTTTATTTTATTTTATTTTATTTTATTTTATTTTATTTTATTTAATTTTATTTAATTTAATTTAATTTAATTTAATTTAATTTAATTTAATTTAATTTAATTTAATTTAACTTAATTTAATTTAATTTAATTTAAATTAATTTAATTTAATTTAATTTAATTTAATTTTATTTTATTTAATTTAATTTTATTTTATTTTATTTTATTTTATTTTATTTTATTTTACTTTGCTTTACTTTATTGTATTTTATTTTGATTTTTTTATTGTATTTTATTTTATTTAATTTTTTTATTTTATTTTATTTTATTTTTTTTTATTTTATTTTTGTTTTATTTTATTTTAAATTCTTTTATTATTTATTTATTTATTTTATTTTAAATTCTTTTATTATTTATTTATTTATTTTATTTTATTTATTTGATTTTATTTTTAAATTTTTTTTTTATTTTATTGTTTTTATTTTTTTTATTTTATTTTATTTATTTTATTTCATCTTATTTTATTTGATTTTGTTTTGTTTTATTTTATTTTATTTTAACTTACGATTTTATCAATAAAAACACAAAGCTTTTTTTGTTTTGTCAATATATTTCGATTACCATCGGTAATCGTCTTCAGGACACTAATAACGAACATAAAGACATTAATATAATAAATAATTAATCTAATAACAATTATTCATAACCTACATTTATTCACACGTTCGCACTGTTTAACGTGGAGTGTTCTACTAATTATTACTATGCTTATTTTTTTGTAACAGGTACGACGACGCTACACTCTCTACATCAGATCTATAATTAATTCTCTTATCAGTCGGTGTATTGATAATGTGCAGCATTTCTAACGTAAATCTCTTTTTGTAGTTTGAAGTTTGGCGAGTGTTCATTGCTTGCACAGTGGGCCATAAGGGCCGTTTTATGGTTTTGTGAAAGATGACAATATTTAAAGTCAGATTTATGTTGCGCTAATCTGATTTTTAATTTGGATTTCGTGGTTCCTATATAGAATTTATTACATGACTCATGTCATTACCTCTGCAAGGTATTTTATAAATTACGTTACTTTTCTCCGCGGTGGGTAGTTTTGACTTTGTTCTATTGAAAATATGTTTTAATGTATTATTTGGTTTGTGGGCTATTTTTATTTATTGGCTGTTGTAGCAATTTGATTTTGTAAGCCGCGCTGGCAATTGTGGTGCATATATTAAGGATTTAAATATCTTCGGTTTGTCTACTATACGATTTTGGTTTTCTGATACCGATCTTCTTATTAAAGAATTTATAATACTATCTGGAAAATCATAATTTTTTAATATCGTTCTGATTTCAGTCTTTATTTCTCTTTATTATAATTTATTTTTATTTTATTTTATTTCATTTCATTTTATTTTATTTTATTTTAGTTCATATTATTTTATTTTATTTTATTTCATTTTATATTATATTATTTTATTTTATTTCATTTCATTTCATTTCATTTCATTTCATTTCATTTCATTTCATTTTATTTTATTTTATTTCATTTTATTTCATTTCATTTCATTTCATTTCGTTTCATTTCATTTCATTTTATTTTATTTTATTTTATTTTATTTTATTTTATTTTATTTATTTTATTTTATTTTATTTTATTTTATTTTATTTTATTTTATTTTATTTTACTTTATTTTGTTTTATTTTATTTTATTTTATTTTATTTTATTTTATTTTATTTTATTTTATTTTATTTTATTTTATTTTATTTTATTTTATTTTATTTTATTTTATTTTATTTTATTTTATTTTATTTTATTTTATTTTATTTTATTTTATTTTATTTTATTTTATTTTATTTTATTTTATTTTATTTTATTTTATTTTATTTTATTTTATTTAATTTAATTTAATTTAATTTAATTTAATTTAATTTAATTTAATTTAATTTAATTTAATTTAATTTAATTTAATTTAATTTAATTTAATTTAATTTAATTTAATTTAATTTAATTTAATTTAATTTAATTTAATTTAATTTAATTTAATTTAATTTAATTTAATTTAATTTAATTTAATTTAATTTAATTTAATTTAATTTAATTTAATTTAATTTAATTTAATTTAATTTAATTTAATTTAATTTAATTTAATTTAATTTAATTTAATTTAATTTAATTTAATTTAATTTAATTTAATTTAATTTAATTTAATTTAATTTAATTTAATTTAATTTAATTTAATTTAATTTAATTTAATTGAATTTAAATAAATTTAATTTTGTTTAATTTAATTTAATTTTATTTTATTTTATTTTACTTCGCTTTACTTTATTGTATTTTATTTTATTTTGTTTTTATTTTATTTTATTTTTTTTATTTTTTTTTATTTTTTTTTTTGTTAATTGATTTAATTTAATTTAATTTAATTTAGTTTAATTTAATTTAATTTAATTTAATTTAATTTTGTTTAGTTTAATTTAATTTAATTTTATTTTATTTTATTTTATTTTATTTTGTTTTATTTTTTTTATTTTTTTTTATTTTTTTATTTTATTTCATTTTATTTAATTTAATTTCATTTTATTTAATTTAATTTAATTCAATTTAATTTAATTTTATTTTATTTTATTTTATTTTATTTTATTTTATTTTATTTTATTTTATTTTATTTTATTTTATTTTATTTTATTTTATTTTATTTTACTTTATTTTATTATATTTCATTTTATTTTAGTTTATTTTATTTTATTTTATTTCATTTCATTTTATTTTAGTTTATTTTGTTTTATTTTATTTTATTTTATTTTATTTTATTTTATTTTAATTTATTTTTGTTAATTTTACTTTATTTTATTTTATTTCATTTCATTCCATTTTATTTTATTTTATTTTATTTATTTCTTTATTTGGTTTTTAATTTTATTTTATTTTATTTTATTTAAATTAATTTTATTTTACATTATTTTATTTTATTTTATTTGATTTATTTCATTTCACGAGTTTATACAGGGAGATGGAGATGTGGTCACAAAGTGGAATTCAATATCTAGGCTTCCCTATATTTTTCAGTGTAAGATGACGCAGTCTCTAGCAAAGACAACAAAATGAGAGTGACGATGACATAAATTTGTTGTTATTGCAAACACAACAACGTTCCCAATATTTTAAGTTTTTTAGAAGCTAGTGTCCGGCTGAACGGCCCCCCTATCCTGCTTAATTCATGCTTCTTCGTTATTCTGTTTCGTATTCAAGAAAAAATTAAGTGGAATCAATATTCACAGTGTACCTTTTGCTTTCCTTTTTTCCTTGTTCTATTCGGCTCTTTTGATTAATCGCCTCTAAATCGCTAATAGCCTAAAGGTAATCCCTACTAATATACGAGTATGTACAAGCATTTGTTTGTGTACTATGTATTCCCTAAATGATTGACCATGAAGTCGAAGTGGGAGACTTAAATAAAGGCGAGGCGCAATAACCATCCAAAGGTATCAATGTGAAGGCAGTCAGTCGATGGCGTTAACGACGAACCAAAGGATGATCTAAGCTTGTAGAAAACTGAAGCGCATGTGGGCGAGGTATCTGTTACGTTGTGGAATATATACGTACATGTATACATGCAGATAATATGTAAAGGAATGTGCATAGCTAAGCGCAGATAAATCACCAAACGCAATTTGTTTGCTGACCATTTCAAAGTGTATCCAGTGACTACATATCAGCGGACCTATTTAAGCTTTGGAGGGGCTGGCAAAATTTCCACATTTTTTGTGGTTGTTGCTTTCTATTTTGTTGTTATTGTTTTTGGTGCCATTGTCGTTAGTTCCCACAACTCAATTCCATGGGTAATCTGAATTGAAATTATTTCTTTTACGTTGGCCCACTTTTGTTGTAGACAAGATGTGCGTGTTTCTAGTAAACCGAATGTTTCTGACTTAGCATTGACAGCAGGCAAATTGACTTTTTACTCTTGTCAGTATGCGCCGCACTTTGTTTTTTATTTTTAAGAAATTAATAATAGCAACTAACTTAACGCCGTGATCACTATTTCTTTGCATGCAACACACTCTTGGCTGATCGCTTATCAATGATCAAGAAATGCTGCAGGAATACCACGAGCAGAGGAAGATGAAAAAGAAAGAGGTAAACAAAACAAACCAATTTTTACAAAAACAAAGATAATAACAACAACAAAAACAATGCTCCAGCATGCGCGTTGACATACGGCCGCGCGACCGGCGCAACTGCACACTCAACCGCAGCCGCAGCTCAAGCAGTAAGCACGCAAACCACAGTAGCATCCATCGACTGCTTTTTTGCAATTTGCAGCACGCTATCATGCCGTGCGCTGCACGACACTATGTAATTGTTAAATTTTAAACAACATTGTATAATGAAACTGTAAAGCGCGCGCGTTACTGCATAAAAAACTAAATTAAAATATTTCCAAAAAAGTTCTACAACTCATTGCGGCGGCGCGCCACAAATGCCAAATATTACTTTTGTTCTGAGGATTCGCTTTTGTCAGCGCATTTGCTTCAACGCGTTTCCACTGCAAAACCTCAGCCATGTTAGCGCACTGATACACCACGCTTCCTCTATACTGGCAACGCGCTTCCACCGCACCAACTCCTAACCGGAAAGCTTCTTAGCCACATGCAATTCGCATCAATAAATTATTCATTTCTGTTTTTATTCCAACAATTTTTCATTAGTTATTCCTTCATTTTATATGGATTGTTGCATTTCTCTTGATCAACAGTGAATACGCTGACTTGCTCGTACTAAGGCTTTGAACAGAAATTATTTAAGCAAAACGCTGACGAACTGCAGCAAAGCGCAAATAAATGGTGCGCGCCACCGCTTTACTACACCCGCGCGCTCTTACCATCAACATCGACGATGGTGGCGCGCAATATATCGCGTGCGTGATTTAATGCCGCCACATCATTCCATCGCATACCAGCACCACCTTGCTAACAGACAGCCTAACATATCTGCGACAAACGACGTGCGTTCGTGGACAAATGCAGTGACAACGCGCAAACGAGCCAAAGCGTTTATCTTTTTCGTTCCTTAACTCGTTAGTCACTGTTTAGGTTCAGTTACGTTGAGCGGTCAGTCTGCACCGAAGAGTGGGAGGAACAAAAATATTTTCTTCGGGAACATTTTTTGTTTGCTTTTGTATTTGTTGTAATTTGCATGCACATTCCGTGTACTCTGTTACCCTTTGGAAAGATTGAGACCAGCGCGCGTTGGATTTGCTTATTAACTTTTCACTTGGTGCTGCTTGCAGTAATCCCACCCGCTCTAGTCGCTTTTGTTGCTAGTCATTGCAATAAATTGGTTCATTTCAACAAAATGTTAAACACTCATCACTCACTTAACTTAAGCCATTGGTTGCACAGACTTTATGGCGGTCATTTTGGAGTCTTAGTGCGCTGTTTGTGTTACTTGAAGTAAAACTTTGGCAATGCTCGAATGGAGGTGTGGAGTAGATAACAAAATTAACAAATATGTGTGTCTCAGAACCAGAACTCATATGAATCTAGAGATCCACGTTCTTGTGGAGACACTGTAGTTTCTATTTTGAGGTCTAAAAGCCAGCATCAAGGCCACACTCGAGGCCACTATTAAAAATGTTATAAAAAATTTGTCAAACGTAGTCATAATATCTTTAAAAAACGTAGCGCTTCTGAGAATATATCGACTGCTGAGTGGAAGATCACCCAATTTCAAAATATTTTACAAAAACGCCCTATAGCAGAATTTGTTTGAATAACACTCTATTTCATAATTTGATTCAAAAACGCTCTATCTGAGAATTTGATTTAAAAAAGCCCTATATCGGCTAAAAATGTATTCAGATAGGGCGTTTTTGAAAATCATTTTGAGATAGGGCGTTCTTAAACCAAATTTTAAAATAGGGCGGTATTGAAAACAATTTTGAGGTGGGGAGTTCTTCAAAGAAATTCTGAGATAGGGCGTTTTTGAAAATCATTCTGAGATAGGGCGTTATTAAACCAAATTTTGAAATAGGGCGTTATTGAAAACAAATTTGAGGTGGGGCGTTCTTCAAAGAAATTCTGAGATAGGGCGTTTTTGAAAAATATTTTGAAGTAGGGTGATCCTCCACTCAGCCGTCCATATTAAGGCATCATGCTATTTATGGCAAAGCTCCTGCATTTGGGTAATTCTCGCCAACCGAATTTGTGACTTAACAAGGTTCTCGACTCTAGAAACAGCTAGACTCCTGAGATAAAAGTTAAGTAGTTTCAGTGTGTTTTAAGGAAAGTCAAAGAGACTTAGAAGAGTTCAAAACACTGCAGCAGTAGGAAAGTGGGCATACATCCACCTGTATCGAGCCCTGTGCGCAAAAAAGACGTAAGAGCCAAAAAGAAAATTTTACAGGAGAAGGTTTTTTTTAATTTATTTCACATGCAGTTTATGTGTTGCCATGAAATTAGGTACATAGCTTTTCTTTAGCCCAACCTATATAATCAATTTTATTTTTATATATGTAATATAAGCACACGTCTTTTTTGTCCTCACCAAATCAGTCTACTTTTTGATAATTTGGCTGTTACTTCACAAATTTCCTTTAACGAATGTGGTTTTTCTGCGCTTTTCTTTTGTTATTTCAAATTATTTGTCCTCATATTTAAAAAGCAGCGGGTACTGGTGGATTGCCTGACGAGCTATTCCATCACGGGGGTGAGAAGCTGATAACACGCATGCATCAGCTTCTATACAGAATATGGAAGAAGGAATGCATGGCTGAATCATTCTAAGTGCTCTTTGCCTGCTTTATAGTGCAGAAGGTTGGACGCTGACAACATCTGTTGATACGGTTCTAGGAGTATTCAAGAGAAATGGTCTTCGAAAGATTTATGGCCCTCTACGCGTTGGCAATGCCCAAAAATATTTAATGATGAGGGGTATGCAAACATCGATGAAGTTCAACATATTAAAGCACTGTGACGTATTTATATAATATTGTTGCACGAATTTCACAAATCAATATACAGGGTGGCGCAAAAGTAATCCTCCTATCAGAAAATGCTATAAATTTTGCGATTGGCCCCTAAAGTCAGTTCTGTTTTGACATTTGTGTAGTAAACACATGCGAAATACACGTTAATAAACAATGTTACGCTACACTCCTCCAGAACGCGGAATATTGCTGACTATTTATTTGACCAATAATCGGTCGGGGCCAAACGGTTACTGTGAATGGTGAGCGCTACAGAGCAATGATCAACGAGTTCTTTTTGCCGCAACTTGATGAATTGGGATTGGAAAACATGTGGTTCCAACAAGACGGTGCAACAGCACACACTGCACGTGCCACAACCGATATGCTGAACATCGGAAGCTTACTTTTGCGCCACCTTGTATTTTCTTGCTTATTTTAACAATATCAATTAGGAAATAATATATCAATAGAGAAAAATTACAACGAGTATGGGATGATAGTATGGGATGATGTGTTTCGAAGTCCCCAAATTCTCATGATACCCGTTCTCGGACACTGGGATGAGTACCCAAGAACTTGCATCAAAGCCGCTGTTAGAACTAATACTGTAACAACTCAGCTATGATGACCTGTAGCGTCACGATGCAATTTTCCTCTAAAGTGCCATTTTTGCATTGTACCTTCACATTCTTTGGTACATATGTTCTCTAAATGGAATGTTTTTAGGCGTGTTCAGAAAACATTTTAGAGACAGCATGGCTTTTTAATTGCATATTCACACTCTGCACCAACTATAATTCAGGTAAAAATATTCGACTTTCCTTGAGTTAACACAGATACTGGGCCGTGACAGTGATATGTTTAGTTCCAAGCTCCGTCATTCAATTGATCGTGAAGTTATTATTTGTTCATTAATATGTGGGTCTCACGCCCATTTTCAAAAATTTGCAGAAAGCAATAATAGGACGAAAAGGCCAATGTATTTCCCAAATTTTAGCATTCCATCTGCATAAGTTAATGAGATATAGCATGGCTCTGTATTGCTACCTAATTTCCAGTAAACTTTTATGAACTTTTATGTGACCATGGTCGAAAAGCGATTATATTCAGTGGGTGTACTTTTCCCAACAATCATTATTCTAGCGTAAATGGTTTTCAATTTATTAACACTCGAAATTTGAAAATTTGCTCATTCATATGTGAGCGGTGCCACGCCCATATTCCAATTTTTTTTTTATCAATAGAATGATAAAGTTAGTATATACTCGTATACCGAATCTTACCATTTTAACTGATTTTGACAATGAAATGTCATATTTTATCATTAATTTGAAAAGGAAAAAAAGACGCAACAGCCACTTCTTGGAGTCAACAGCTTTGGCCTTTATATCGAGTTGGCACTTTCCTTCTGTTGACATACAGTTGTGTTCAATATGATAGTAGTAAAATTAAATTAGATATCGTTCGACGAAATACGAAAAAGTTGTGTTTTTAATAATTTTCATTTAAACCATAGCGGATTCCATAATAGAAACCACATAAAAAGAAATTTCAAAGTTTACACAAAGTTCAGAAAAATTAATCAAACTTTTAAAAATTTGCATCAAAATTTCATTATTTTTGGGTAGACTTTTTGGAAAACTTTTGAGTACTCAATTCTATAGCTCACTCAATTTTAGCATAATAATGTGCCAGTTAGAAGTACCTCAAAATCCCCTGAATTTTTAGAATTTTTTTGTCAAGGATGTTGGGTATTTTTTTTCATGGAAAATTTGAGTTTCGTTCATCCGTTGTATGGTAGTAATCACTCAACACGCTCGACGAAAAAAATGCTGAAAATTCAGGGAAATTTTTTAATGAGTTTTAACTTGCACTAAAATTGATTCGTCTACAACACTGCGTACTCAAAAATTTTAAGATTTTGATGGACATTTTTTAAAGTTTAATTAACTTTCCTGAACTTTGTGTAAACTTTGAAATTTCTTTTTATATGCTTTCTGTTGTGAAGTACGCTATATTTTAAATGAAAGTTACTAAAATCACAGCTTCTTTTTATTTCGTCGAACGATACCCATTTTAATTTCACTACTATTATGTTGATCACAGCTGTACATATGTACATTTTTATTTGAGACAGTAATCCTAAGACCTTATGTTCATGCGAATGACATGAGTACTTATTAAACAGTGGATATATGTATATGAAAATTAGTTCGTTTCTCAAAACTTGGTCTAGAACTCACAACCTGCAATGCTCAAAATCTTTCAACCTCTCATAATTAAAAATCTTCTGCGTTGTGCTCATCTGATGAAGGAAATTTTTAAGTGAGATACTTCTTCTGGGTCTCTATTCAAAAAATATCCCTAACGAAGAATATCAACGAAGATGTAGTAACGGGTTCAACCCACAGCGAATTACGGGCTAAGGATATACCGCCGGTAAGTTATGCCAAGAGACCAAATGAAATAATTTCCAAAACAGTCGGGGTAGCAGCAGAACGATTAATTTTTGATCAAAGACTCTCACAAGTTGGGGATTGGGGTTTTCGTTACAGCAAAAACAACAACTGTATCCAACTATCCACAAATACAGCAGCCTCGAAAAAATGCGATTAAACTAGGATGATAAAAGCATGCATCGCCCGAGTTTTCGCAGAGGCTCCTGAATCTGTGCCCTAAAGAGAGTAACCCGGGATTAATACCTTTAGTCCAAAGTGGGCTATAATTGATCACACCTAGTGCAATATGGTGAAAGTTGGGATTTTTGCAAAGTACTTATATCTAATTTGGCCAAGCTTGGATTATCTTCTTCTTAAAAGCCCAGTGATTGAATGAATTTTACAGAGAGTGGAAAAGATGGCTCGTGTGCGGAGATACTAGGTATATTTTTCTGTGTTTAGCCCAAATATGAACCATAAACAACTTCGTGAGTCAATCAATTCCCAACATATTGACACAAATTTTTTAAAAAATTAGCACTTAGCTGTTTAAAGCCGTGGTAACCTCGAAAAGCGGTGCCGCTATATTACGGCCGTCAAATAATCTTAAGCTTTGGCTTTCTAGAAAAGCGCTGCTGCAATATAATGTTCGCTATATAGCGACCTCTATGCTTACCGTCATTAGCGGCACCGCTTTTCTTTTATTTATTTGCTGCACGTTTTTTCTGTTTTTTTATTTTTATCTAATATTTTTTCCAAAACAACAAAAATGTGAGAATTGTTCTTTTGGGTAAAAATATTTGAAATCTTTCATCGAATTCTCACCGTTTTGAATATGACGGTGGAAAAAAACGTTGCCGAAAGAATTTCCACCGTCATGACGGCCGTAATATTTCATGCTTGCCGCTATATTACGTTCCGGTGAACTTCACCGACTTCTTAGTTTGCACATAATTAATTTTACATTGCAATGTTTTAAACAATCTACTCTACCGCTATGTGGCGGACGCTATATAGCAGCACCGCTTTCGAGGAAACCACGCCTTTAGCTATTGTCACCGCCATGAGCGGCACCGCTTCTTTATAAACTTAAGCTGTGGTTTCCTCGAAAAGCGATGCCGCTATGTTACGGCCGCCAAAAAGAAATTAACTATTGTTACCGCCATGAGCGGCACCGCTCCTTTGTAAACGTACCCGTACGTATTTCCCATATTCGCGGTCTTTCGTTTTTTTATGAATTAAAAAGTTTTTAATATTTATTGTGCATTGAAATGTTTGAATTGTTGCTTGAATTCACACCGCTATGACAAGAGCGGTGAACAAAAACGTTAAAGAATATTATTATGCTTGCCGCTATATTACGGTACGTTGAACTTCACCGTCTTGTTGTTTTGACAACCTACTCTACCGCAATGTGACGACCGCTATATACCGGCACCGCTTTCGAGGAAACAACGCCTTAAACAAGATATTTTTAACACTCAAAAATTTTCACTTCAATATTATCAATTTTTTTAATTTTTTCACCTTTTTCAATCACTTGGTGGCATCACACTATTTACTCATTTTAACCGCAACCAATGTCAGCATGCTTAAATGACAAAAGGGTCGCACTTTACAAGCTCACACCATTCATGGGCGGCACATAGCTGCTTCAACAGCAAGGCACGATAAAAAAAAGTTCCACAAACAACAAAAACAGCTGTACCGTAAACAGAATATAAACAATTACGTATTCTTTGCTTCAAGCCAAAACACACTGCGAGACGAGTAGAAAGCTAAATAACCGCGTTTGCAAGGAAACGAAGCGCATGCGTGCGAACGATCGCACCGTTTCGGATTGAGTGTGCAACTCTTCAACCAAATGTTGATGATCAAGCTGTGCGAGAGCGCGAAATATTGTGGTTGGCGGTGAGACTGACCAAAAATATGAACTTGCAACCAAACAACCTACATTTTGAGTGCAGGTGCGTTGTGACATATTTTTTTATGGAAGGATATTTTGTTAAGGGTCTTTAGAAAGTTTTATTTTGTTTTGTTGTTTTTCCGTTGTTGTCTTTAGAAAGGTTTACACGTACTTTTAAGTTTCATCATTGTTTCGCACCTGATCTAGTTCTAGCGCTCATGAATTATACTGATATCTTCCCCTCATTGACATATTAGTGCAACAGGTTCTTAGAAGGAAGGCACGAAGCATTGATAGCAAAAGCATTACCCGGATGTATGGATTGTGCTGCCAATAAAAACAACAATACTCTTGACTACTGGAGAGGTAGGAATACCCGATGGTTTGATTACACGCCGTTGGTGAATTTCCTTGCTTGTAGTTAGGTAAATATACTCAAGAGTTTCAAAAACTTTCATCCTACAGATTAATTTCAAAGCATATAGTCTTTTAATTGTTGTAATATCCTCTTGCTGGGTTTTTTGATCTCTTTGAGCGCACGTCTCAAGTGCAAATCAACTCGGGTATTCGTTCGCGTCCAGAAGGTTTTAGGTAGTGTTGTCGGAAGTAATAGTTCTTTGCCAGATATGAAACCGGTACGCTCCAATACTCCCTTGCCGTACATGCCGGATTGTCGTGCGAGCGAGTTGGTATAATCTAACCCCCTTACCCGCGGAGAGGACAAGTATAAACTTTGAAATTAATAAATCAGCGACAAATATCAATAGGAGTTGTTACTAGGCCCGATCATTTTCATTCATTCGCATAACGTGACCTTAAATCAGGTAACCACATAGCTATGCCTTGATGTTCTTAGACGCTCTTCCTACGATAGTTGGCTGCCAAGAATGGTCTATTGGTAGCTGGCGTACAGTCCTTGCTATGTGCACGTCTAAGCCAAGCATATATCAACAGAACCGAACTGATGCTCAGCAAATTTTTTCGGAGTCTTGAAAGTAATATACGGTTCTGGCCCAAGAAGTTAACTGCGTTAATCTTTCTAGTTAGACCGTTGTGATTAAGTTGAATATATTTATTTTACCTTCAGCACAGTAAGGTTAGTTAAAGTTGATGGCCGCACAGCATGGAAAAATTACCAATCATGCACATCAGTCCCAGGGGCTGGTGAGGTGCAAATCAAACGATCATTGGATCATTGGATCGCAACCTGCGAATCTAACATTCAAGAGAAGTTTTTTCACGACGAAAAACCATCGAGCCTCGAAGTTAGTAAGAGTCTAAAAATGAGTCCCCATTCACCATCGCAAACTTTCCACCACGAGTTGCTTTGGGCACTCGGTTTCTAGTGCGCTGTCGAAGAGATGGCTTTAGCTCGTCTGTAGTAGGATCATTAGTGCACAATCCTTTCGTGGCATTCTACTTTTATTTATTTCCTGAAATTTACATTCTATGAGAAACTTTTCATTGCAGAAGTGCACACCACTACAGAGAGGTGATTACTGCCTTATACGCCAGTACTTCACCGTCGACGTATACGTCAAAATTTAGATGCACGCCAACACTCGCATTCTACTTAGCTGTCAGTTTTTTCAACGCATTGCCGTATTTTATCTGCTTGGCGCGTTAAGCCCGTTTACTCAATGTCTGGCTAGGCTAAACTTTATCACATGATAACCTAATCATGGCTTGCCTCAGAATGACATTTTCGTTTACACAAAAGTCTGATTACGTTATCATGATAAAGTTGGTCATTGTGAACGTTTTTGGAAAAAATTCACAAAACTTGCATTGTGAACGAATAAAAAGTGACAGCTGCTCTTTTTTCCAATTTTAAACGAACCATTTTGGTGTACAAATTTCGATTGTGATACAGTGAAACTTCTCTAACTCGAACTTCCGTAGCTCGAATTATTCTCTATATCGAATTTCCTTAAGAACAAAATACGTTTTTATAACATCACTATGTAATTTTTTCCCTATCACTCGAATTTCTGTTACCCGAATATTTCTAAAACACGAACTAAAATGTCACAGAAACCGTGGCGGTAACCAAGCGTAACTCGAATTTTTCGGGGAAACACCTAACGCAATTTCGGGGAATTAGCAAGCGTCGCACGCACTTACGATTGTATCACTTGTTGTTAGAACGGTGATGAAAATTGTCAATTTTTGTAGCGATATTAGAGGGCGACTAAAATGCCATCAAAACGAAGTGTAAAGTGTTTAACGCTTAAGGAAAAGTTAAAACTAATTGCTGAGGTAGAAAAGGGCGAAAAGAAAAAAAAAAGACATTGCACAAGTATTTGGGATTCCTCCTAATACAGGGTGTTTTTTTTACAGGTTTGTTTTTCGAATAGAGATAAAACTGGCATTTTGTGGTCAAATCTGGCAACTCTAATGTCATTTATGTTCAGTTTGGTTTGCCATTTCATCATGAACAGGTTGACAAAAGAACAACGCTTGCAAATCGTGCAAATATATTTCGAAAATAATGGTTCAGTTCGCGAAGTTTACCGTGAGCTCCGTCCATTTTATGGTCGACATAATCGTCCATCAGAGCAATTAATTCGGTTAACCATGGATCGTTTTCGCACTACGTTTACTCTATGTGATAATACGCATCCGCAGAGACGTCGAACAGTGCGCACCGAAGAAACAATTGCCGCTGTAGAGCAAAGTGTTGAAGAGGACCCGAATGAATCGATTCGCCACCGTGCACAGCAATTGGAGCTTTGTCCATCAACTTTATGGAAGAGTTTGCGCAAAGATCTTGGCTTGCGACCTTACAAGTGTGAAGAGAATCCACATGAGACCCTTGAAACGCCATTACATCCACAAAAACTGACTGTTTGGTGTGCTCTATGGGCTGGTGGAGTCATTGGGCCATACTTCTTCCGCAATAATGCTGGAGAGGCAGCTACCGTTAATGGAGACCGGTATAGAGCCATGATAACCGACTATTTTGTTCCCGAATTGGATGGCATGAATGTGGATGAGTTGTGGTTCCAACAAGACGGCGCTACATGCCACACAGCGCACGTCACAATCGATTTATTGAAGGAAACATTCGATGAGCGCATAATTTCGCGGAATGGACCTGTCAATTGGCCACCAAGGTCGTGTGATTTGACACCATTGGATTATTTTCTTTGGGGATATGTGAAGTCGCTCGTCTACACCAACAAACCAGAAACGTTAGGGGAATTGGAAGCCAACATTCGTGGCGTTATTGCCGACATACGGCCCCATATGCTCGAAAAAGTGGTTGAAAATTGGACCTGTAGAATTGGCTTTATTCGAGCCAGCCGCGGCGGCCACATGCCCGAAATCATATTTAAACATTAATTATCCTTCCAATAAAGCCAAATTGATGGACCTTAAAACGATTTTCTTGTGTTTTATTTCAATTCGAAGTTCTATACCCCTAAAAAAAACACCCTTTACGTTGTCAACCATTTTGAAAAACAAAGACAAACTTTTAGAACAAAAAGGTGACTATAATTTTAACTCCAAACGAAAAAGGATTACAACTTGTGTTAATAATGATGTTGATGAAGCTATGCTTAAGTGGGTTACTACCGCACGTGACAAAAATCTTCCTCTCTCGGGAACCTTAATCAATTAAACGTTTTGCCAGATTTAATCGGACAATACCACGAAAACGATATTTTTAATGCAGATGAAACGGGCATTTTTTTTAAATGTTTACCCAATAAAACATTAGCCTTTAAAGGTCAAAAATGCTTTGGTGGCAAAAACAGCAAGGAGAGAATTACCGTTATGGTTGCAAGCAATATGAGTGGTTCAGAAAAGTTGAAATTGCTAGTTATCGGCAAGTCAAAAAACCCACGTTGTTTTAAGGGTATAAAATCACTTGATGTGGACTATGAGTACAACAAAAAAGCGTGGATGACAAGTGAAATTTATGATAAGTGGCTTAAAAATCTAGATAAAGTCTTTGTTGCTCAAAATAGAAAAATTCTGCAGTTCGTTGACAATTGTCCCGCACATCCTAAAACCGTACAAGCAAATTTAAAAAACATTAAACTGCAATATTTTTCTCCTAATCTGACGTCTGTTCTACAACCAATGGACCAAGGGATTATTCAACATCTTAAGCAACATTATAGAAAACGAATTGTGATGAAAGTTTTGGCCCATATGGAAGAATCAACTCCTACGACTGTGTCGTTACTTGATGCAATCAGGGATCTAAACAAAACCTGGAATCTGGATGTAAAACCACAAACAATCAGTAAGTGTTTTAGAAAGGCTGCTAAAGATGAGTTAATGCAGAATGCTACTACGGATGACTGGGATGAAGAAGACGATCTTCCATTGTCTGAATTGAAACAAATTTGGACAACATATCGAACGGCAATGGGAACCGATAATGTGTCGTTTGATGATTACGTCGATATTGACGGTGGTGTGCAAACAATGGGATTCCCAACAGATGAAGACATTTTAGATAGCGTCATGGAAAATCTAGTTCCTTCTGGAAAAGGTAAGTCTAAAGTAAAATTTGTAAAATGTAGCATTGTTCAACACAAATAATCTATTGTTTCAGACTTAGAGGAGGAAGTCTCTAGTGATAGCGAGGTTGGAACAACAACTGAAACTATACCCACATTTAATCAAGCGTATTCTACTATCCAGACCCTAAGAAATTTTACTTCGTCAAAAGAAAATGTTCCCAATGCAGTACATGCGTCAATAAATGTAGTGGAACATTTTATAGAGAAAGAGAAATGGTCCGTATTTAAACAAAAAAAATTACCAATTTTTTCCAATAAGAATTTATATATGTACATTTATTTATATACTACATATTTATTACAAACTGTCTTTTTAAATAAATATGTACATACATACATATGTAAATAAATTTTAACTCAACTTAGTGTATTTTCCTTAATTCGAATTTTCCGTAACTCGAACTCTACTTTCTGTCCCTTGGACATTCGAGTTAGAGAAGTTTCACTGTATTTCTTTATATGGATATTATTAAATGTCTTAATTCTATTACTAGCAGAGTTTGTTAGCAAAACAATTTATGACAAAATCAGACTTTTACTTTCAGCTGTCACTTTTTGTTTGCTAAGCACATAATCAGAGGTGAATCCTTTGATAACTTTTATCAGAAGATAATCAGCGCATCGTCGATAATCAGACATTAAGTAAATGGTTTTTGGCCAACCCCTGATCAAGTCTTGATTAAGCAGTTAATCAGAGATTGAGTAAACAGCCCTTAGAACATACCCACGGCAAGGCATGCCGGTCGTGAGAGGCGGCTTAAAGCCACAAAAGGCAAAAGTGCAAAAACTTTTCAGATTTCCAATTTTTTATGTTACCGTTTCGATCATAGGAACTTCGGCATAAAATATAAGTAGACTTTTCATTACAAAACGGCAGTTCCTTAGCTTCTTCTTGTGGCAGCTTTTATTCATGTTAAAAATTTCAATCTACTGGGATGTTCGCAGTTAGAGAGTGCGCATTCCTAAGCATAATTTCGAGCTGGGTATATCTGTTTTCTTTAAATGAGTATGCTCCACAATTGGGCTTAACACCCCTACTTTGACTTGCAATACGCGACTATTGTTAAAGCTCAATTCCAACTGTTCGTATAATTTTTTAATTAGGAGGTGACAAAATCGGGTTGTAAATCAGCTAACAATTAATTGTCAAAACGTAGCACGCACAGAGAACCTTCCGGGTCAATAACCAAGATCCTGGAGCTATCCGCATTCTTCCTTGCTTTCTCGTCTATAAAAAAAAGCGCTGTCGGCCATCAAGTTTCTATGTTTCGGCCATGATTCACTGATTGTCCGTCTTGTTGTTGTAACAGCACTTCGGCTTACCTAATCGGCACCTACGCGTTCTACAGGTAATTTTTCTGCTAGTTTCTCTTTCTCTTTTAACCATTACGTCTATCTCGTTTTTGTATCCATTTGTCTCCGCTCAGAACTCTTTACACATTAGGCTTATTTTATTCTCACGCTTGCTTGCATAATAAAGCCATCGTTAACGCCATATATTTAAAAGCTGACAATAATCGTTGTTCAGTGGTAATTGCTTACAATATGCACAATTGCCAACACTAAATATTTATTCAACTTGAGTAGGTATTGATCATGAGTAGGTATGAGAAGTTTTGTCGGCTATGTTACTCAGTTGACCGTCCTGCTCCAGCTCGACGTGACAATCATTTATGGTTTGGCTCGAAGTGACAACATTAAAGCGTAATTTTAGCGCTCCTCAACAATTTGGACGGTGCTTACAAAAAGAGTAGACATTAAGACGTGCATGAACACATATATAAATACAAATATGTACATACCCATCGCGCCTGTTTACTCCGCCTTGCTCCATTACACACCATACCAGAGCGGGGTGCTGCAGCTGATAGTATGATTTCCTGTAGCTTTAGTCCATGTAGTACCTGTTTTGCTCCATAATCATGGTCATGTGTGAAGCATTTTAATCGAATTATAATTGAATAGCCCTAAATGGTTGGTCAGCATAGAACGTGCGTCGCATTTAATTGCGTCACTTGTGGCCACTTGCTGCAGACACTTGTTTCAATTTCTGATCATCATCATATTTAACGTCGCATCGTCGTCTTACGTTTCTTATAACTTAACCCGCTCCTGATATGATATGACTGATAGATAACTGTGTTCTTTTGTGTTCGCGCCCACCTCCTTCGGTACTATATTGACTGTGTGCTCGAGCGACCACAGATTGTCAGTTGCATGCTTGTGTGTATGTGCAATCAACTTATTCACCGTTGCTGAATTCCTATCAGTTATCAAAATGGCATGAATGGGCGTGCAATTCATTTTATGTAGCTAAGTTGGTTATTGGTTACATGTAGGTATACATTGTACAGACATATGTACATACTTATATACAATTTGATTCGCTTGCGCTCCAGTAAAGTGTAGCAAATTGTTTTTCGTACATTATCAACTCGACCCGTCTTGCTAGTAAGTGAAAAGACCACACATTGTTCCAAGAAATGTGTTTGTGTAATTTTTCACGATGCACTTAGCTAGATTTCCGGCTTTTAACGGATAAGGAATTTTTATAGCGTTTTATCCATGGTAGCTCTTTCTATCATTTATTAAAGGTAGGAGTTCAGTTAGTACCGGATGCGTTGCGATATTGTAGTGCCTGTAAAACTCCATCTTGAAGTTTCTGGCAGTAAGGCTCGTAAGATATCATATCACACTTCTGAAATATAGTGATTTCATCACTTTTATACGCCACTACAAAAAACTGTTACGAAAAATATTCAATGGCGTCATCTACTGGTAAATAGTATCAATGTGTTGAGGTGCTGCCATGCTTAAATGTTTTGGAATATTGAAAAGGGTGGGTCTTCGTGCTGTTTTCAATAAAATTTTTTTAATTTTTTGACCTAGTGAACGCTATTATGCCGTGCTTACTTTATTTTACCTTGCTTTTCTTTGAAAGCTCCTATGACCCAATAGAAGCTTCGAAGGCTGTCACAATAAAGCGCTTCAAGCAAGCGAAGAAGGCCTATCACTTGGACAGCTTTCATAGGTTTTCGTAGAGCAAAGCAGGCGTGCATGGGGTCAAAGCCTTAAGCGTTATCTCCAAGCTGTTCATGCTGAAATTTTTAAGTGTTTTTTAATAGGTCTCAGAATCACTAGTAAATTCTTTCAATCATCCTAGGCTTCATCGGGTAATGGTCGTTTCAGATGCTCATTGCAAACTTCCCTGTATTTCAAGAGTTTCTCTAACAGTGTAAGTGTAGAACTCTAACTCGTTTTTTAAATATCATTTATTATAGTCTAATTTCATTTTACAGATTATTTTCATGGATTTATTTCGATACTTGACATAGTTTCGATTTATTTTTATAAACATATGAAATATATTCTCTCTATCTCTATGGCGCGATATACAACAGGTATATCATCATAAACCTCCTAAGAGATTTTTGCGCCAAGCTTCTCTTCCAATTTGTGCTGTGCCGATTTGAATTTTCCCTACAAATTGGTGGGACCTACAGTTTTTGCCGACTCCGAACGGCATCTACAAAGGAGACGAATTTTTGCTGAGAAGCCTGTCATGGCAGAAATACACTCGGAGAGTTTGCCAAACCACTGCCGAGGGGCGACCCCGTTTTGAAAAACTTTTTTCAAATCACTTTTGATGTTACCTGTACCAGGGCTCGAACCATGGACCTTCGGTGTGGTAGGCCGGCAACACTACCTTCACACCACGGCGGCCGCCGTTATTTTGTAAATTTTTGATGCAAACATTCGTTTTCGGCACAAAGTTATCATTGTATATGTAGAAAGTGCTCAATAGAATTGAAGCGCCGACTACGCAGGGCGAGGTAGTGTTAAAACAATAACAACACAGTTTCAAGTGCTTGTTAATAACCTTAAAGGAAATGTGGAACATCTCACAATCTATGATTTTCGATTCTAATAGGTGACTCCTGAAAGCAGTTTCTAATCACTAAAAGAGGAATTTCGTGGTGTATTTAAATTTTGCGATAATTTGGTATTCAGTAAACTGTCTCACATCTCTAGTCCCAAATATAGGGTCATGAATTTGTTAGGTGGTTCTGGGCAGGACACAATCAGAAATATATTGGGTTGAAAATGTATAAACTTAAAAAAATTTAATTTTGAGATTAGAAGTATTTTCATGTATTCAAAAATATATTGGAGCGTAGTCATAGTCAAATTTAAGTATGACTTAAATTCAATTGAAGCTATTTGATGCAATTTCATATGGGCTATCTCTCAAAAAAGCTTCATCTAAATTTAAGTGAGACTTAACTTTGACTATTACTATGCGCTATTTACTTCAATGAAAAAAAATTAAAAAATTTATTACTTGCGCTTGCTTATTACTTGCGCTACTGCAATATGTATGTAGACAGCCACCGTCAAATACTGTACTAGCCGCTATAGCACCGAAAAAAAATCAAATGGAATTCTTTTCCGGTGAGCCGCGCGTGAGAAAACTCCTGTGAGTGTGTATTTTGCGATTCTCTCTTTCGAAATCTTCAAAATTGTGGTCACCAAAGCTTAACCTTTAATTTCACGAAGTGTGTAGCGGGCTTTATGCATGTGTATCTTCACCATCTCTTTCTTGTGATTTTCTCTTAGGGCAGTTTACTCAATGTCAGGTTATAATAAAATTTATCACATGATAAACTAATCATGGGTTGGCTCGGAATGACAATTTTGTTTACACAAAGGTCTGATTAAATTATCATAATAAAGTTGACCATTGTGAACGTTTTTGGAAAAAAATTCACAAAAGTTGCATTAAAGCATAAAAAGTCGCAGCTGCTCCTGTTTAAAATTTTAAATCAACCATTTTGGCGTACAAATTTCGATTGTGATATTTTTTATATGGATATTGTTATTACATTTTAAAATTCTATTACTAGCAGAGTTTGTTAGCAAAACAATTTATCACAAAATCAGATATTTACTTTCAGCTGTCACTTTTTGTTTTGATAAGCATATAACCTGATACCACATACTCAGAGGTCCATCCCTTGATAACTAGAGCAGAAGATTTTTACATTATTAATTGTAGTATTTAATATGCGGAAATTATTTGTTAAAATTAAAAATATGCGCAGAGTGGCAAATTTGACATTAGCCTACGTGATGCGCGGCAACGTAACCCTCAGTTTAGCAAAACAATCGTATCGTTAATGACGGTATCGTTCGCTACGCGTAGAAGTATCGTAGGGAAAGTCTCTTTGCTTTCGTCAGATATTTATTTGCCTTGCGTTGCATGTTGTTGTTGTTGTTGTTGTGGTAACGACAGAAACACTCCCCTTAGGTTTTGGGGAGTGTTGTCGAATTAACAGTCCTTGGCCGGATTTTATTCCGGTACGCTCCGGTACTCCCTTGCGGTACTGCCCGATTGTCGTGATAGCGATTTATTAGCAGTGAAACCTTCTACATAGATCATGTCACCCCTCCTTCCGTAAGGAAGGATAAGATTATTTTTGTTGGAACGATTTTCCGTCATCCCTTGTCAAGTTTGGTTTTGTGACAAACCGGTTTCGGCGTTCTGCCATTTTCAATGCCTAGTTTCGAAACTAGGCACGAAACCGGTTTGTCACAAAACCAAACTTGACAAGGGATGACGGAAAATCGTTCCAACAAAAATCAGCTTACTACCCTGTCGGAACATCAACACAACAAAATAAATCAAGGATAAGATGGGTAATAAGAGGTAGGAGGCATCATATCCGTAGATCAACCGTCGAGTTGCACTTCATTAACTTTGTGCATATTAGTCGCCTCTTACGATATTCTAAACCCCTAACCCGCAGGGGCGCCTGTTGTTATTGTCGCGAATTGTAATACTATTAGAACTGTAGTAAGCTACAAAATTTACCACCGCTGTTTAATGGTGAAATAAAGGCGACGCTTGTAAGCATTTAAAAGTCTCCGACGTAAACAAGGCATAATTATTTTCTAGGACCAGCAAAAGGCAACCCTGTGTACTTTTCATTTCCAAGCAACCCTTTTGTATACTAGCATAATTTTTTTTGCCATATTTCGTTTGTGCGACGCGTTCAACAATTCATTTATTTCAACAAATTCTACTGCAGTAAACATATCTTAGGAGTTTATGACTTTCAAACGAAACAAAGCAACAACTCACAAACTTGTGCAAGCGGAGAAAATTTAGTTCATTGAACCTGATTCCCTCAAACAGTACAGTAGACATGGTTGATCTTGAAGAATTGGCGGCGCCGGCAGAGGCTACACCGCTGGATCATAGCATTGAACTGTGTCGTTTATGTTTGCGTCATGATAAACCAATTGCGAATATTTTTAAAGAGGAAATAGAGGCGGCGGCCAAAGTGCCAGCTGGTGATACCGCTACAAATACTGTAGATGGTGAAATGATAAAAATGCCAATGGTGGAGCGGCTATTTGATCTGTTGAGAATTAAGGTATGTTTTTGGTTAGAATTTGCTATTTATTTACATCGTGTGCGTGGTGGGTGGAAACGCTGAAACTTCGTGATGACTACTATAATATATTCCAATTTTGTAACTTGATACTGCCATGATTCCCTCAGTAAGTGCCATGAAAAGTGTAGTGGACATGAAGGCCACGACCTTAGTAAGAGTACTAGATATTCATATTAACAAGTTGTCAAACCGGTGATGCCGTCGCGTCCTACAAGCATTACCATTACCACGCCATCCGATTCTATTTGGAAACTAAGCACTTGAATGAGGTTTCCAGATTTGAATGGAAAAAGAGTACAGACTTATCTGTTGATCAATACAAAATTGAATGTTGTTATGGCAACAGCCAAGCTTAGAAGGCCGAACCATTCATGGACACCGGTTAAACAAGATTAATTGAAATAGTAGCTCTCCCCCGTTTAATGTATTCGGTTACTAGATGTTGTAACGACGAAAACTTCCCGAAAGTTTTGGAAAGTGACAGTCCTTTGCCGAATATGAACCCGGTATGCTCCGGTAGTCCTTGTGGTACTGCCTCACTGACGTGGTAGCGATTTTGTTTGACCAGTGTAAAGTTCTAGGTCATGTAACCCCACTTTCCGTAAGGAAGGATAAGATTGGTAATGAGGGGTGAGAGGCCTTATCCATAGATCAGCCATCGGGTTGCACGTGATTCATGCACCTTTGAGCATATTAGTGTCCACTTACGACCGGTATGCCTACCTCGGGCATGTTCTAAACGTCTAACCCGCAAGGTGTTCGATTACGAAATCGTCCATGTTGCCGGCGGACAGTACCTTACTAAACATAAACCGAATACTTTCCGGCAGCTGCCAGTTCCAGTCCGACTTGACCGATTTTTTTGACACCGTCCTTGGGATTTTAGTCGCATCTTATTCTAAAGCTCCAACACCACAACATATACCAATGTTATCATACTAATCTAATAGACTTAAGTGTAGAAAGCTTTCCTGCCGAAGCTTGAAATAATCTTTCACCCTTATCTATTGGGGTCGATCAGCTATTCCGGCGGAGCTGCCGGCGGGGAATAATTGTAATAGAGTTTGGCGATCTCTGTCGACTTCATTAAAATTCGCAGGCAAATTCCGATTAAATCTATTAATTAATTTCATGATCTATTTTATTTCTCTCGTCGGCAGTTCCGTCGGAATAGCTGATAGACCAGTTTATTGTCATCAGTTTTTTCCTCTATATATCATTCAATAACATAAGGTTGACGCGATAAACCTAATGTACTTCATATGGGCTTCCGTCTGGTTCAAGGAGGGAAGGTAAACCGATTTTGTTCTTCCGAAATAGCTATTTTTTACTTGGAGTGCGCAGCTGATCGGTGGCATTCACACCTTGCTATCTTTTAAATCGTACCAATTACTAGGATACAATCAGCAAAAAACGATGTGATAAAATATAAAGTCGAATCCCATGTTTTTACTGTTGCTCATATATGTACATATCTAATTTCATTACAGTTTAAATATTCCGCATCACTACCAAGTAGCATTTGCCAGCGTTGCTTTGCAATGTTGGACGCGTTTAGCAATTTCCGCGAAAATGTACAGAGATGTGAGACTGAGCTGCAACGATGGCTAGAAGACGAAAACAAACGGGCAATCGAACCACAACGACCAGGTCTCAATGGCAATCCGGGCGAGTTTGAGCCAGAGGAAGATTGTATAATAACAGAAGTAGATCCGGAGCAAGATTATGAAAGCTCAGAGGATGAATTTTCAATGGAATCAGATACAGAAATGGAAGAGCAATCAGAAGCATCGCCAAATGTAACACAAGCAGCATTCACTATGCTGGCACCTTTGGCGGATGTGAAAAAAGATGTAGTTGATAATGAGTTTATTACGCCAACACCGCCAACTGCGACGCCTCCAGTTTCAAACGAAGAATTGCTTCACAACGATAAGATTCATGAGCAACCAGCACCACCACATAATATGTCACCACCTTTCGCACCACAGCAGCCGTTGCTAACAAATAATGACATTTTAACTGCTGGCGAAATTTTAGTTAGGAATACATACCTCTGTCAAATTTGTGATATGGCATTTACAACGCAACCGGAATGTCAGGAACACGAGTCGCAGCATGATAAGGTAGCGCCCTATGTATGCACCTTTTGTGCACAACGTACATCGAGTCGCCAGAATTTAATATATCATATTAAGGAATTACACGATCCCGAGCGTCCATATGTCTGTGTGTGCTGTAAAAAAGGTTTCGTGCGCCGTTCCGATTTAAAAAAGCATACGATTGTACATACAGGTGTAAGACCATACGCTTGCCCAGTTTGTGGAAAGAGTTTTTCACGCAACACCAATTTAACCAAACATATACGCATACATAATAGTATAAAACCACATGTTTGCACATATTGTCCTAGATCATTTTCAAGTGCTATCGACTTACTGCGTCACGTCCGTACACATACAAGTTCGAGACCATATCAATGCACACGTTGCCCAAGCACTTTTTCACGTCAAGATAAATTGCAGTTGCATGAAGAGGCACACTACCGTAGAGACGCTGAAATGTTAGTAGCTCAAACAACCGGCAATGGTATGCAACCGTCGCCGAGTGGTGGCGTCATTAAAAATGAAGATGATAATGTCAACGCTGGACAATCAGAAAATATTGTAATCGCACTCAATCCATACGGTGAAGCGGAATCAGCACAAGTACCTACAAGCCTTTCATCACCACAGGAACAATTCCGCGCCCAACAAAACATATTACAAACGCAGTTGCAACAACAGCAGCGGTCAGTAATGGCAAAACCGCCACCGCACAAACCATCACATTCACGAATCTTCACCTGTACTATATGCCAGAAAACATTCGCACGTGAACGTGATTTGCAACGTCATCAGGCTTTACATCTTGATACCCTTTTCACATGTAAACAATGTGGTACTGGTTTTAATAGACGCGAAAAACTGGCACGTCATGAATTGGAACTTCATGCTCCTCAACATCCATGTGATCTCTGTCGGGTACAATTTAGCAAGCGTGATGAATATGAAATGCATATGAAAATGCATGAGCTGCAACAGAATGCCGTTATGGCTACACAAGCGGCAATAAGTGCAGCAGCTGGCATGGTATTCGGTAGCGGCATTGGTGCTGCGGCAGTTGATGGCGTTTTGGGTTTAACCGGTGGTGTGTCCAGCACTAGTGGACCTCTCAATTTAGCCACGAATTCGACGAGCAGTACTGGTGCACCATCGACACCGCCGGTGCCGTTACCTAAAGATATGTCAACCACATCACAACGCCCATCGGCGGCTGATATGTCATTCTATAGCCAATTGGTTCCAACAATGAATTTAGGTTTTTATAGTGAAACGCGCCCTGAAGATCGTAATGGCATATAGAACGTGAGTGTTAAGGTGTTGGAATTGGCTCGTAAAGCATTTACATAATCATTTTATCTAAGGCACTACTTTTAGTTGTTAATTTCTAATTATTTTTAGTCAACTGCTCGAGCAGTTCTTTTATGAAATATACATGCGTATAAATATAATTATGTAATTTAGTTTTAGATAGACCTAAATGTCGTTACTTAAATATATACTTTTGAAATTTTACCTCGGACTATGGAATAATGTGTTTTTAAAAATTATATTTCTATATAGATAGATACTGTTATGGGTTAAACTCTTACTTATCCAGACTAGTCTCCGACAAAACAATGTGAGTCCGGTATATGGTGTACCTTCGCGCCACGAATCATACTTCCAAGTGAGGTATAAGAATATCGAACTTTTGGCATTTAACTTTTGTAATGTTCCATGTGCTTTGAACTCGGTCGAAGAAAATTAAAACGCTTTTGCTAAGAGCACAGAATAACAAGAACATCGTATGCTATTAATTCGAGGGTAGCAAATTAACCATGCCGTACCAAAATTCGACTCCTAAGGATTACATTAGCTCAAAGCGCGTTCGATGTTTTGCATTGGACCTTATTGTTTCTTCGTTCTATGAAATGGTGTATTCCTTACTAGCGAATTGATAGGATGCGATGTCTTATTGAATGCTCCTTGTTTTGCGTTCATACCGCCGAAGAGCATAGAATCAATAGAATAAGAAAGGGAGCAACGCAAAACATCGCATGCTATCAATTTGCGTATAGCAAATTCACCATGCCATACCAAAATTCGACCCCTTAAGGACAAAACGTTCTTCGTTAAGGATTACATCAGCTCGCGTGGTGTATTCCTAACTGGCGAATTAATAGGGTGTGATGTTGTATTTATTACTTTTTTGTTATGTAAAAATTCTCTGGTTTTGCAGCCCATTTCTGTGCCGTACAAGCAAGGATTTTTTAAGGATGATCCGTTCGTCACGAAGGACATGAACGATATTTTTTGTGAGCTAAATCGCAAAAGTACCACCAGCAATAATACGGTTAAAGGGCCTATGAATAGTGCAACTTCTAAAAGACCATTTAGAGTATCTCAAGGCCATTAAAAATCCCAATAACAGTATTGTATTGCCGTAAACGAATTCGACATGATAGTAATTGTGAGATAAACTTTCTTGTTTTGACTGTTAACAACAACAACTATAACACAAAGAACGTATGACCAACGAACGTAGAACGTCCTTGCACAACATAAACTTTCCTTACAACGTGGTGAACTCCTTATCCGCAAATCGCTAGCATGCGATGTTTGACGTTGGTTTCTCTTGCTTTCAAGAAAAGAGAACGAAATAGCAAGAGGCAAAGAGCTGATTCAATTCCAACGCAAAACGTCGCACGCGGGTACGGAAAGTCCAGTAAACCAACAATTCCGTGGTAGGTAATTCACTACCGGCAGGAATTGCATACTTTCCCCTAAATTTAAACGAAATCCCACCGACTAGAACTAGCTTTTATTTCGAGATGCTAGGAATAAGGCTATTCTTATAACAAGGATGGATAAGCGTAGGTTCTATTGCTTTAAACGAGACCCTAAATTTTCCATGTATTTTGTTTTTGTAATTTGTGAGTTTAACGTCAAAATCGTACTGAGAAATGAGTGTAATGTCAAAATTCGAGCCGAAAGTAAAAATCAGCTGGTCTATTAACACTACCTGTATTATTGGGTCATGCTTCAAGCAATCGCCTTTGAAAATAGCAGCATTTATATGCTGAAAATTGGGCGGCGCTACGCCTGCTTCCCCAAAATCCACAAAGTGTTTCTTCGTTTCGATAAATAAGTTTTTGCCGGAGTTATGGCATACAAAGTTATTGTGGATAATACACTATAAAAGGGGCGGGGTCACGCCCATTTTCGAAAATTAATATTTTTCGGCCTCGGATATGAGAACCCCTTTTTTAGATGACAACACCCGCAAACGAAATAAGGATTATGAGATAAGGGAATGTACCTGGAATGTCCGGTCCCTTAATGGGGAAGTTGCCGCTGCCCGGCTGGTTGAGGTCCTGAGGAAAGCAAAAGCTGACATCACCGCCATACAAGAGATGCTATGGACGGGGCGAGGAAATACGATCAGAACACCTTGTAACATCTACTGGAGTGGGCATGAATCTGCGCTCATGCACCGACGGAAGAGAAGGACGACGTGGAAAAGGATGCATGCTACGAGCGCCTGGAAGAAGCATACGAGCGCTGCCCCCGTCATGATATCAAAGTCGTGCTTGGCGACTTTAACGCCAGGGTGGGTAAGGAGGGTGTATTCGGCCCCACTGTCGGGAAGTTCAGTCTCCACGATCAGACTTCGCCAAATGGATTCAGGCTGATCGACTTCGCCGGTGCCCGAAACATGGTCATATCCAGCACTAGGTTTATGCACAAGAAGATCCATCAAGCTACATGGCTGTCCGCCGATCGAAAAACACGCAACCAGATCGACCACGTTGTGATAGACGGACGGCATGCTTCCAGCGTTTTAGATGTTCGCACAATACGAGGACCTAACATCGACTCTCATCACTACCTAGTAGCAGCCAAGATTCGTACCCGCCTCTGTACGACGAAACAGGTGCAACAAAAAACGCAGGGAAAGCTGGACGTCGAAAAGCTGCAATCGCAACAGACCGCCAATTATTTCGCAGATCGCCTCTCACACCTGCTCTCCGAGAGCATAATTCAACCTAGTGGAATGCATGAGCAGTGGGATCATATCTCAGGAGCACTCCGTACCGCAGCCGAAGAAGTACTTGGATTCCGGCGAACGCGAAGAAACAACTGGTATGATGATGAAGAGTGCCGCGCTGCAACGAAAAGAAAGGACGAAGCCTACAAGGCAACGCTGGGATCGAATGCAACGAGGAGTGTGTGTGAACACTACCGCGAGTTGAAGAGGGAAGCGAGGCGGCTTTTCCGGGCGAAAAAAAGAGAGGCAGAAAACCGTGAAATAAAGGAGCTTGAGATGCTGGCCAACGGGAATAATGCCCGAAAATTCTATCAAAAAATTCGGCGAATGCCAGAAGGTTTTAAACCCGAGGCAAACTATTGTAAGAATGAGAACGGCGACCTGGTGGCCGATGTTCAGAGAGCACTCAGAATATGGAGGGATCACTTCTCCACCCTTTTAAATGGAGAAACTGAGCAAGAAACCAGAGAAGATGCCGAACCCGAGCCCACAATCGAAGATGATGGAATTGATGTTCCACAACCCGACTATAATGAGGTGCGAATAGCAATATCCCGATTGAAAAACAATAAAGCAGCTGGCGCTGATGGTTTGCCTGCTGAGCTATTCAAACACGGAGGCGAGGAGCTGGTAAGGCGCATGCATCAGCTTCTATACAGAATATGGTCGGATGAATGCATGCCTGAAGATTGGAATCTAAGTGTTCTCTGCCCAATCCACAAGAAGGGCGATCCTGCAAACTGCGCCAACTATCGCGGAATCAGCCTTTTGAATATCGCATATAAGGTCCTATCAAGCGTATTGTGCGAAAGACTGAAGCCTGATGTGAACAGACTGATTGGACCTTATCAGTGTGGCTTCAGACCTGGTAAATCTACCATCGACCAAATTTTTACAATACGCCAAATCTTGGAAAAAACCCGTGAAAAGAGAATCGACACACATCATCTCTTTGTTGATTTTAAAGCCGCTTTCGATAGCACGAAAAGGAGCTGCCTATATGCCGCTGTGTCTGAATTTGGTTTCCCCGCAAAACTTATACGGCTATGCAAAAGACCTTGAGCAACACCGCCAGCTCGGTCAGAATTGGGAAGTACCTCTCCGAGCCGTTCGAAACTAAACGAGGTTTCAGACAGGGTGACCGCCTATCGTGCGATTTCTTTAATTTAATGCTGGAGAAAATAATACAAGCTGCAGAACTTAACCGCGCTGGAACAATATTTTATAAAAGCGTGCAACTGTTGGCATATGCTGACGATATTGATATCATTGGCCTTAACAACCGCGCCGTAACTTCTGCTTACTCCAAATTAGAAAAAGAAGCGGAGAAAATGGGATTGGTGGTGAACGAGGGCAAAACGAAGTACCTTCTGTCATCATGCAAAGAGTCAGCGCATTCGCGCCTTGGCAACCAAGCCACTGTTGGCAGCAATAATTTCGAAATAGTAAAGGACTTCGTTTACCTGGGAACCAGCATTAACACCAACAATAATGTTAGCTTAGAAATCCGACGAAGAATTACTCTTGCAAACAAATGCTACTTCGGACTGAGTAGGCAATTGAAAAGTAAAGTCCTCTCTCGACGAACGCAAATAACACTCTACAAGTCGCTCATCGCACCCGTCCTGCTATATAGTGCAGAAGCGTGGACACTAACGACATCTGATGAGGCGGCTTTGGGAGCATTCCAGAGAAAGGTTCTTCGAAAGATTTGTGGACCTCTACGCGTTGGCGACGGCGAGTACCGAAGAAGATTTAATGATGAGCTGTATGAACTTTACGCAGACGCCGACATAGTTCAGCGAATTAAAACACAGCGGCTTCGCTGGCTAGGCCACGTAGTGCGAATGAGCGAAGATGCTCCAGCCCAGAAGGTATTTTTATCGGCACCCGCCGGTGGAAGCAGAGGACGAGGGAGACCACCACTCCGATGGAAGGACCAAGTGGAGACCGATTTGCGATCCCGCGGTGTTTCCAATTGGCGCCAGTTGCCGCAACGAAGAAAAGACTGGCGAGCTATGTTGGACGGTCAAAATCGCCCAGGCGGTTAGATGACCATTTAAAGAAGAAAGAAGATATTTTTCGACTTTCTTCGTTCACGTCCACTTTGAAAGTGAAATAGAAATGATATAAAGCTATTGTACGCAAAGTTATTGCCTATTAAATATACCTATGATCCTTTTCAAAATCTTTCGTTTAAAAGTGGGAGTGGGGCTTAACCGATTTCGCCCACTTTCCGGAACATACCCTGTATTAATATAAATATGTGTGCTGAATTTCGTTTCGATATCTTAAACGGTTTTTGATTTATCATTAATATTATTTCTAAATTAGACTTAATCAAAAGTGGGCGGTCCCCTTACCATTTAAAAAAATTTCTTGAAAAATTTATTTTCTGCCTTAACGTTAATATATACACCAAATTTTATCCTTATAAGTGTATTATGTACTGAATAATCACTTTTTTTGTATTTTCGAAAATATTCTATGTATAAAAAATGGGCGTGGCTATCATCCGATTTCTCCCATTTTAAAGAGCGCTCGGAGATGAGTGCCAGGGAAATTGCATACCAAGAACCTGTACTCAAGTTATCGTGTTAACAGATGCATGGACGGACGGACGAACATGGCTTAATCAATTTCTCTTTTCCTCCTGAACATTTTGATATATAAGTCAATATCTATGTCGATCTGTCTATGCCGTTACATTTTACAGTTAAGCGCATGAAGTTAATATAGCTTGTGTGCGTAGCACTACTACGTATAAAACTAACAGCTGTTTTGCTTGCAAGTTTTAACTGACTAGAGATCGCCCAGTGGTTGCAATTCAACCACAAAACTTCATTTTAAATTTATTTTATTGTTTTTTTTTCCTTTTCTTACCTTTTATTTATTTTCCCTTCGTTTCATTTCCTTTCCTTCCATTTCCTTTCCTTTCTTTTCTCTCTCCTTCCCTTTCTTACGTTTATTTTAATTCCCTCTCCTTTCTTTTCCATTCCCTTCCCTTCCTTTCCTCTCCTTTCCTCTCCTTTCCATTCCTTTTCTTTGCTTTCCTGTCCTTTTCCTTTCCTTTCCATTCCCCTCCTTTCCCTTTACATTTTTTTCCCTTCCTTTCCTTTCCTTTCTCTCTCCTCCCCTTTCCTTTCTTTTCCCTTCCCTTCCCTTCCCTTCCTTCCCTTTCCTTTCCTTTCTTTCCTTTCTTTTTCTTTCCTTTCCTTTCCTTTTCCTTCCTTTCCTTAATTTTTCTTTCCTCTTTTTACCTTTCCTTTTCTTTGCTTTCCATTCCCTTCCTTTCCCGTTACTTTACTTTCCTTTCCTTTTCATTCCTTTCCTTTACTTTTCTTTCCTTTCTTTTCCTTTCATTTCCTTTTCTGTCCTGCCTTTCTTTTCCTTTACTTTCCTTTCCTTTTCTTTCCTTTCCCTTCCTTTCCTTTCCTTGCCTTTGCTTTCCTTTCCATTCAATTCCTTTTCTTTCCTGCCTTTCCTTTACTTTCCTTTTCTTTTCCTTTCTTTCCTTTCCTTTACTTTTCTTTCCCTTCCTTTCCTTTCCTTTCCTTTCCTTTCCTTTCCTTCCCTTTCCTTCCTTTCCTTTTCTTTCCTTTCCTTTTTCTTTCCTGCCTTTCCTTTAACTTCTTTTTCTTTTCTTACCTTGCCTTTCCTTACCTTTCCTTTACTTTCCTTTCCTTCCCTTTCCTTCCTTTCCTTTTCTTTCCTTTCCTTTTTCTTTCCTGCCTTTCCTTTAACTTCTTTTTCTTTTCTTACCTTGCCTTTCCTTACCTTTCCTTTACTTTCCTTTCCATTGCCTTCCTTTCCTTTTCCTTCCCTTACATTTTTTTTCTTTTCCTTTCCTTTTCTTTCATTTCCTTTTCATTCCCTTCCTTTCCTTTTCTTTCCTTTTTTCCTTTCCCTTTCTTGTCTTTTCCTTCTTTTCCTTTTCTTTTCTTACCTTGCCTTTCCTTTCCTTTCTTTTACTTTCCTTTCCATTACCTTCCTTTCCTTTTCTTTCCCTTCCATTTTTTTCTTTTTTCTTTTACTTTCCTTTTCTTTCCTTTCCTTTCCTTTCTTTTCCTTTCCTCTTCCAACCTTTCCTTTTCTTTGCTTTCCTGTCCTTTTCCTTTCAATTCCCGTCCTTTCCTTTTCTTTCCTTTCCCTTCCTTTCTTTCTTACCTTTTCTTTTTTTTTCTTTTCTTTTCTTTTATTTTCTTTTTTTTTCTTTTCTTTCCTTTTCTTTTCTTTTCTTTTCTTTTCTTTTCTTTTCTTTTCTTTTCTTTTCTTTTCTTTTCTTTTCTTTTCTTTTCTTTTCTTTTCTTTTCTTTTCTTTTCTTTTCTTTTCGTTTCTTTTCTTTTCCTTTCCCTTCGTTTCTTTTCTTACTTTGCCTTTGCTTACCATTCATTTCCTTTCCTTTCCATTCCCTTCCTTTCAATTAGTTTCCTTTCCTTTCATTTCCCTTCGTTTCAATTCCTTTCCTTTTCCTTCCTTTTCTTTTCCTTTTCTTTCATTTCCTTTTCTTTCCTTTCCTTTCTTTTCCTTTCCTTTCTTGCCCTTTCCTTTCTATCTGTTCCTTTCCTCTTCTTACCTTTCCTTTTCTTTGATTTCCGGTCCTTTTTCGCTCATTTGCTTTTCTTTTCATTCCCTTCCTTTCCCCTTACTTTTCTTTCCCTTCCTTTCCTTTCCTTTTCCATTCCTCTTCTTACCTTTCCTTTCCTTTCCCTTCCCTTCCTTTTTTATATTTTCTTTTCTTTTCCTTTCTCTTCTTTTCTTTTCTTACTTTGCCTTTGCTTACCATTCATTTCCTTTCCATTCCCTTCCTTTCAATTAGTTTCGTTTCCTTTCATTTCCCTTCTTTTTAATTCCTTTCCTTTCTATCCCTTTCTTACCTCTACTTTCCACTCCCTTCCTTTCCTTTCCTTCACTTTCTTTTAATAAACTTGTTTTATTCTATTTTATTTCATTCACACACACCCTACCACAAATACAAAAACAAACCAAACTCCGGTGTTGAATACTCTTTATAGATAATAATTTATTTTATTCTTTTCTCTCCGTTTCTTACCTTTTCTTTATTTTCGTTTCCTTTCCTTTCCTTTCTCTCCCCTTCCCTTTCTTACCTTTCTTTTACTTCCCTTTCCTTTCCTTTCCTTTCCGTCCTCTCCTTTTCCTTCCTTTTCTTCACTTTCTTTTAATAAACTTGTTTTATTCTATTTTATTTCATTCACACACACCCTACCACAAATACAAAAACAAAAAAACCTCCGGTGTTGAATACTCTTTATAGATAATCATTTATTTTATTCTTTTCTCTCCGTTTCTTACCTTTTATTTATTTTCTCTTCCTTTCATTTCCTTTCCTTTCCCTACCCTTTCTCTCCCCTTCCCTTCCTTCCTTACTTTTCTTTTAATTCCCTTTCTTTTCTATATTCCCTTCCTCTCTTGTTTTCCTTTCCTTTCTTTCCTTTTCCTTTCTTTTTCTTTCCTTTTCCTTCCTCTCCTTAATTTTTCTTTCCTCTTCTTACCTTTCCTTTCTTTTCCATTACCTTCCTTTCCCTTTACTTTTTTTACCCTTCCTTTCCTTTCCCTTGCTTTTCATTTTTCTTTTCTTTTCTCTTCTTTTCTTTTCTTTTCTTTTCTTTTCTTTTCTTTTCTTTTCTTTTCTTTTCTTTTCTTTTCTTTTCTTTTCTTTTCTTTTCTTTTCTTTTCTTTTCTTTCTTTTCTTTTCTTATCTTTTCTTTTCTTTTCTTTTCTTTTTCTTTTCTTTTCTTTTCTTTCTTTTCTTTTCTTTTCTTTCCTTTTCTTTTCTTTTCTTTTCTTTTCTTTTCTTTTCTTTTCTTATCTTTTCTTTTCTTTTCTTTTCTTTTCTTTTCTTTTCTTTTCTTTTCTTTTCTTTTCTTTTCTTTTCTTTTATTTTCTTTTCTTTTATTTTCTTTTCGTTTCTTTTTTTTCTTTCCTTTTCTTTCCTTTCCTTTACTTTTCTTTCTTTTCCTTTCATTTCCTTTTCTGTCGTGCCTTTATTTTCCTTTACTTTCCTTTCCCTTTCTTTCCTTTCCTTGCCTTTGCTTTTCTTTCCATTCAATGCCTTTTCTTTCCTGCCTTTCCTTTACTTTCCTTTTCTTTTCCTTTCTTTCCTTTCCTTTACTTTTCTTTCCCTTCCTTTCCTTTCCTTTCCTTCCCTTTGCTTTCCATTCCTTTCCTTTTCTTTCTTTCCTTTTTCTTCCTGCCTTTCATT